>OX387325.1:20208511-21408511 GCA_947562085.1 Eudonia lacustrata
AGCAAACAGGCTTTCACTCACGCCAGTATTTTTTAATAACAGTTTTTTTTGTGTGTGTTGGTTGTAGCAACGACTGGTGATATCATCATCATTATTAGGTGCCATTATCTTACTGAAGATTGGAGATCAAAACACAAAACTGTGGAACCGAAATCAAATAAATATCCCATCGCGCAGAAAGTAATTTGGTGATTCGTTTCTTTGTCGCACCTCCAAAAGATGGAATGCACACGTTTTTCCTCCTTCCTATGATATGGGGTCCCTCAAAAGAGGCGTGAAGAAGCACCTTGTCGTCGCGTCTGGACTCCATTTCCACTTAACATCAGGTGGAATGGGGTCATTTGCCGAGCTAACTATAAAAAAAACTAAGAACGTCTACTTTTTACCTCGTTTTATTAGGTACTTGCGGTAACTGAGTGCGTTTCAATGAAAACACTATAAAGACTCAAATGAAAACAGTCCAAGAAACACAAAAATAAAGCTTCAAACGTTCAAGTCGTTAACCCATAAACAACATCTGCTTAAAAAGCGTAATGGTTGCAAACTCGGGTCGTCATTAACATTTTTCAGCTTAAAAATACGGAGTAGGTAATGGCTCATTCCTTAAGGCTGCCTGTCCATAGACGCGGAGCGAGGCAGCGGAGCGGAGCGAGCGAGTATTGCGGAGCGGAGTTGCGGACTGTGTCTGTCCATTGACGCGAAGCGAGGCAGCGGAGCGGAGCAAGCGAGTATTGCGGAGCGGAGTTGCGGACTGTGCGGAGCTAGGCTAAGTTCACGCGACGAGTCATTTCCCATCCCATCCCCCCGAAGCCGGTCCGTTTCTCAGCCGCCACACTCCGCTCCCCCGCTCCACCGCACTGCCTCACTCCGCTGCCCCGCACCACTACCACGCGCCGCTTCCGAAAATGTATGATTTTTTAAACTAGCCTGCAAATCTCTATCCACTGCAGCGGAGCGGAGATTTACTGCAATTCTATTGGTTAATATTTCTTCGCTTCTCCGCACCAAAGCCTCGCTCCGCTTCAATGGACAGGCAGCCTTAGGCAAGGGTTTTGTTCTAAGTCTGATATATTACGCGCTGCGCGAAGCGACGCTTGGAATGGTATACGGTGATAAAATGACGCCTTTGTGCATTGAATACTGCTGCAGATATTTTTACATCGGTATTCACAGGAACTGTGTAGGCCTTTGCGAACTTACGGATATATAGGTATGTCATCATATCGTCGAAACATACTAAAATAAAACCTGAACGATAACATCATTCGGCTTTAAATTTTGCACTTGATAAATTGAAAACATAAGTTATGGATAGACCTTTAAAAAAGGGTCAATTAAGTATACAGTAAACTGTATTCGCATTCGCACATGAATACGTCAATGACAAACATGCATAGAATTGACGTATCTCCAATTCTCGTTCCTGGAAAAGTAAGTAGGTATGCAGCGGTAATAGTTTTAAATTACACTGATTCCATGTTATAGTCGTTTTATTTTAAGAAGTGTGTAGAATTGTTTGATAACTATTTTGTAGCTTGTAATTTAATTGTATCTAGTTTATTCCGAACCCATACACAGCCATGTAAAACAATGTTGCTTAGCGGCAGAAATAGATATAAGGGTGGTCGTCATTCAATCGGATTCCGGAAAAATCCTACAACCAAGCTTCAATACACTGTTAATTTTTTTTAGCTTCAACAGTGCTATAATATAATCTTATTCGAAAAAATAAATGAAACCTTACCCCGAATACTAATTCCCCTGGCCATTGAAATACCCGGCGATCGAGTCAGATGAGTAATTTGCCACCTCATTTTAATTTAAGCGCCATTGAATTAGCGAGTCTCACTTGGCACAATACCCTCCAAAAAGTATCTAGCTATTATGACATTCTCTTATTAAATACTCAACATTTATTTTGATTTTTTTCATTGATACTATATAAGAAAAGAGAAAATAAATCCCTTTGCTGAGTTTTTTGCCGGTTCCTCTCAGTACAAAGTCTCTCGCCCTGTCTAGACTTACAAGCCGATGGCGTTGTGGCATTCATAAGAACTTATTTGTAGCCTCTAAATAAATAAAATTTTAAGAAGCAATCACCGCCTCACGTGGATGACAATGCCAGGGGAATCGCTACCAAACTGGCTATCTCTACATTAACATTGTCGGAACACAGTAATGTAATGTGCTGTAAATACATTATAATATTAGCTCAATTTCATCACTAACTTAAATGTGTTATATTACCTTTGCACTCGAAGAAAACTCGTATACAGAGTATCTCGCGTGTCGAAAATAAGATTGCGACTCCCATCTCTCACAATGGCACAATACCGCTATTGCCGCAATGCAGCAAAATTACATGAGATGACTTGAACTTAAGCTCAGACATTGCTTTGAACCTTATAACAATATTCTAGATTGTTAAGTTACATGGAGTTATTACCTTGGATTTCCAGAATCCAATTAATAGCTAATTGGAAAGAGCCATTTTCTGCTATCACCACATTATTTTTCCTCTGGTAATTGAAGCAGCCAGAGGAATAGAGCTGTGAGATGTTTAAAGAGAAAAAACAGGGGAATTGTCAGTTAATTAATTAGATAGGACAACTGCGAAGCTGGCTAGTCTCAATGGCGATGAGCAGGACCATTACTAGTAGTAAAAATAAGTGGAGGTTTACTTCAGTGGCGATGTTTCTGTAATTTTCAAATAATATAAAGACCAGCATATAAAAACTTTTAAACTTCCGCGTTCCAAAGTTAACAAAGAATTTAAACGAAGATTAACGCAAACTGATTATTATAAAGAAGGTATTATACCTTTTAATAATCAGTTTGCATTAATCCCCGTTTAAATTCTTTGCTAACAGCATATAAAGTTTTATATTTCCACATGCACAGAACTGAACTTCGAAGTCAAAGGACGAAGCGTTCTCAGACATCACACGAGGGCCCCGCTGCAAGCAGCCGTTCTTATATACATGACCGCAATTTTTGCTTTATTCTTGAATTTATTTACTTCTATAAGTATTTCATTAAAAAAACGAAACCGCAGCTTACAGAGGACATACTGTGTACAATTAGCCCGACCTTTGACACTTTTTTTATTTTGATTTAAGGTCGTATGTTAGACATCTTTGGACGTAATAGCGCCATACCATGAGGTCGCTATGACCGAAATCGGTCGGACCAATCATCATAGTCATTATCATCATAGGGAAATTTGGTGAATAATCATTGTTAGATCACTAAAAAATGGAATTTCATCCAAGCAGGCGTATTTCCTTCTTCCTACAGAATGGGGTCCTTTATACGAGACGTGATGAAGAATCTTGCGGGTGAAAATAGCTAGTGTGGCACAATCCGGCTTCCCTAGCTGTCTTAATACCTAGACTCTACTTCTGCCTAACATCAGGCAGAGCAGAGTCGTTTACCAACCATTCTATATGCAAATCTATATGCAGAGATGGCTAGCTACCACCATCTTATCTAAATATGTCGCCATAACATCAATGTCTGTGGCATTGTTGTGTTCCGGCAGCTAGAGATGAGATAAAATATTGTAAGGCAATTCGTGCCATGTCATTAGCTTCATTCTTTCTCTTTTAATCAGACATTTTACATGTACAAACGCTAAAGCACAAAATACATCAATTTCAAGAAGTTTTCAGAGTTTTATTGAAGAGACTCCATTCTTGTGCTAAAACACAGTGCCTCACTAGTGAGGCACTAACTAGTTGAGGATTCCGGGTGAAGTGCGCTTCCATAATTGGCCTTATCATGCCTTAACAGCAGGTGAGATCAAGGCACTGTGCTTACCCATAAAATATATTTTAAAAAAAGACGGTGTGTGAGGAGCGTTGCGCGAGTGAAACCACCTGTACCTAATTAGGTACCTACATATATTGTGCTCAACCTTGTTGCAGCCGTCAGAAAAGAGAGCGAGTTGCGGGCGCGCAGGCCTTTATATAATGGCAGACTGGCGCTGTCTGCGGGAAATATAGGAACTACTCATAAGTGATACATTTGTGTAGATTGATTGCAACGTATTTAGTTTCCCTTGTCGGTGTCAGATGGCGCTAGATATACAACACGGTGTCATTACAAAGGCATATTGTTAAAAACTTTAAGCTCAATTTGAAAGAAGCTTTACCTTTGCTGGTGGTGAACTAGATGGCTCGTCAAACAGCGCCCAGACTCTAGGCTTAAGCCTCTGCCAGACGCCAAGCTCTCCAGCCAAATACGCCTCCTCATATCCGAAGAGCCTGGCGATTTCCTCCTCTGATGGCTTTTCACTGTCGATGTCCAGTTTGTCCAAAATCGCCAAGGTATTCTGTGAACAAATAATTTATTATAGAATAGAATAGAATACTTATTTGTACAAACAAAAAGGGTATAGGTATTATAGGTATTTTAATATCAAAAAAGTGGTTTTTATTATCATTTTGTCTGTTTGATGCCCGTCAGTCCGCTGGACATAGCCTTCTCCTAATAATACATAGAATTATATATAATGAATATATGTATTGTATGTATAATAAATAAGTATGTATTTAAATATTTTATGTATAAAAACACAAATTTGAATACATAGAATTTTTGCGATTTTAATTCCACTAACTTTATTTTAATATTTAAATTCGTAAATAGTGAAATCTCTTTCACAAAAAATAATAATAAAAAAATAAAAATAATAATAATAATAATTGGAACATGTTAGTTTGTATGGGGTATATATTAAATAATTATATAACAATTAGGTGCCTGGGTATTCAGACATTTTGAGAATAGACGTTCTGCTATACAGAACATCTGAGAGTTGGACATTTTGCTACATGGAACTTTTCCTAATTAGGCTTAATGCTCATTAGACGTTTCGCGCTGTTTGACGTTTTGCTGCTTAGACCTTCTGATCGTAAGGCTAAGCTAGCCTTGTACTGTCCAATGTTTCAATCAAATGTTCCAATCCAATCAATGTTGTTGATTTCAATGATAAGAGGCCTTTGCCTCTTATCATTGAAATCAAGTCATCACTGCAATTGATGGGTATTAGCTTAAGGGTGCGCCGTCCGTAAGTGACAAGTGTCATATGTTTTATTTGAAATGTCGTCGTCCATATTTATTTGATGCCGCGCGGCCATACTAATTTTGTATGGGGAATTTAAGGTGCTTAATAAAAAAATATTATTTAAATAACCACTTGATGAATCAAAAATGTAGTCTAGCAATTTGTAGTTTATCCATTGATGATTGTTAAGACAAAATCAGAGGTACAATAATTTAGATAAACTATAAGAAATCTACTAAACGCCGCCACTCGTTTTCATCACCACTCGATCTTTGCCCAACTTTAAATGATATTGTAGAAAAAACTATAGCGTGTTATGAATTTATGGTTCTGACAAATTGTAAACACGTTCCCTATGATACTAAATATATATTTTGTTCATTTAATATGATAGTATTTTCAATTATATTTACTTAACCGTAACTGCATTTTTGGCATTTTTTGGTCGGCCCACCCTTAATCACCGCGCTTAATGCCAAATAGGGGTTGGTAAACCCAAACTCGGGCTGTTGCCAACACTACGTGCGTGGCACACCACTATGACGCCACCATCATCGCCGGCCGCTGTCAGCCCACTCGCTCGCCCGTCACGTCCGTATGTGGACGCCTACATACCTTACAACATTTGTATTCATCATCATCATCATCAGCTCATTTTATGTCACCACTGCTGGGGCACGAGCCTTCGCTATGGATGGATAGGGAGAACGGGCCATAAACCACCACGCGGGCCTAGTGCGGATTGGTGGTTGTTAGCGACTGCTAATGCAGCCGGGACCAACGGCTTTACGTGCCTTCCGAAGCGCGGAGGAACTCGAGATGTTAAAGTTTTGGTCACCCATCCGATGACCGGCCTTTGCGAAAGTTGCTTAACCTCAGCACTCGCAGACCGGGCGCGTTAACCACTGCGCCATCGAGCTCCTCTACATTTGTATTATAACTTATTATTAACATAAAACATAGCTGTCGAAGAAAGTCTTATTATTTAACATAGCTACCTAGTAAAGAAGTAAATAAGAACCCTGCATCCAACACGGGCTATGCACCGAAACATACGAAACACACATTGCCTAACCTGAGAATTGAACCCAAGATATCGGTCCAAGCGATTTGCCACTGATCACTTCGGCACGGCGACTGAAAAGTCTCATAAAAAATAAAAAGTCTCATAGCCACTCAGTTGTTCTTAAATCAGACAATAGAAATACAATTGTTCTATCGCACTGTGATTACCATGGGCGTCCAAGTACTTAAAAAATAAAAAGCTTCTAACACCAAGTAACTTAGCAACATACGAATAAGGAACGTCACCGCATTCTATTATTTGTCACAGCTAATATTATTTGGGAGTGTTTGGGAACAACTTAGCTAGTTAAAATTCGTACCGTGGTCGTCCGCAGACCGGGATCATGTGACCGGAATACTTATATATTACAGATGAAACAGCAATGCTTGCCCGTACAAATGTGCCAAGATAATTATATAACAGAAGACGTGACCGCAAATCTCTCCTAATATGTTTGAAATTAAATAAAGAATTAGTAGAAACCACCCGGGACCCCAGAGCTAGCAGCTACTTGGGCCAGCGTATAAGCATTGCTATCCAACGTGGCAATGCTGCTAGCTTACTGGGCACTCTGCCTGGTGGGGATGATGTGGGGCAATTTTTTTATTTATAGTTAGTATTAGTTATAGTTTATAGTTTTTTGTAAGTTTAATTTAAAATAGTTATATGATTATCTTGTATTGTTTTCTAAAGTTTACGCGAACACTACACATTGAAATGAAACAACTTTTACGGATCTACTCGCGTTTATTTTACACATTACTTATTTAATGTTTATCCTGACGTTTCGTAATGTGTAAAATAAACGCGAGTAAATCCGTAAAGTTGTTTCATTTCAATGATTATCTTGTTTTATTTTAGTATAGTTTAATAACAGAACTAGATTTGATTTGGTGAAAGTATATAACTATAAAAAAGACAGTCATGAAACAAGGCCATGTGGTGATTATCGCAGGCTCAAACAAATTTCATAGAAGGAAGAGGCTAATACTATCTGTACTTATATGTTAAAAATGCACACGTTGTCCCTCCTTCCTATGATATGGGGTCCTTCAAAAGAGGCGTGAAAAAGCACCTTGTGGGCCGGCAGAGTGAGGTCAACTGATGCTACGTTTGTTTCCACGCTGCACCAGTTATCTTCGCGTCTGGACTCCAATTCCATTTAACATCAGGTGGGATGGAGTCATTTGCCGAGCTATCTATAATAAAATGCGAACTTACTATTATTGAAACTAAACTTTTGTACGAATCTACTCGCATTGAGTTAGATATAAAATTCGATAATTGTGACGATTCAAAAAAGTATGTTATACATACCGAGTTAATTATTCTATTATCATCAGCCTACTATTGTCAACTGCTGGACCTATGTCCAGCAGTGGACTATTATTGGAGAGGCCTATGCCTTTCCTAGTGCACCCCACCGAGCACGATCCGCGGTTATAGAATCATCATCATCAGCCTAAAAAACTGGATAAAGAATAACAATTAATATTTACTCTCTGAATGAGAGTGATTATTCTAAAATTATTGGTAAATATAGAGCAGTTTGGTTTGCGCAAAATAAATGCTATTTTAGAAGTTTCGCAATTTCGATTCACTTAATTCGAAAACAAAATAATAAAAAAAGCCTGTCTAACAAAAAATAACTATAAAGAGAATAAACTGAAAAGAAAAAAAAACAAGCTCTACGATCCCAGAATTAAATTTTATCATTGTTATCAGCATTCAACATTCCTTGTAACAAGGACAAGGAAATATTTCACGTTGCATTCAACATTGCTCAAATTGAATTCTGGGATCGTAGAGCTTGTTTTTGTTTTCAGTGTTTTCTCTTTGCAGTTATTTTTTATGTTAGTCCGGTTTTTACGAGTATATAATTGTTATTTACTCGTAAAAGCAGGCGTATTAGCAGTCGGGTTTTTTGTTTTATTTTAATAATTTGGTTTAATTGAAACTTTTTGGTTTTGTAAAGTAAATAACCAAGCATTTCAAAACCTAAATAAAATAATTATATTAAAACGCCTTACTCTTTTAAATAGCAAAGTCATAGCGCATACACCAATTGTCAATAATCCTAAAACGAAACTCATGACGTCTAGTACTTTTGACTGACAAGTTCTTTGAGTGTTTTAACATAGGAATAAAATCTGCTAATATTCCCGAAAACAAAACACCATAAAACAATGCTGTAAATGAAAATTATTAACTACATCTACGTCCATAGAATAATTGACCATATTATCCTTTTAATTCCGTAGACGTTGTAGTTCGTTTAAAGAATTTTGATCGTGTGGTCGATCTAACAGCTTTTTGGGGTCAAGACTAAGAATAGCTAACCCGGCCAATGTTTTTACTTTTTGTTTTTTTTATAGCCTATGCCACTCCCACAGTCAAAACAAATCTAACGACACCTCATATGTTAAAATCCACCATGCCGTTTGGGCTGTAGGGCGTGCCAAAGAAACATACATACATACATACATACATACATACATACATACATACATACATACATACATACATACATACATACATACATACATACATACATACATACATACATACATACATACATACATACATACATACATGCATACATGCATACATACATACATACATTCATACATACATACAGTTACTTCCTACTTCGGAAACAGAGGATTGGTCCCGGTTATTGTCATGTGATTGAGCCTGGTTTGTGGGTTTTTGCCCGACACCTTAATGTGCTATTGTAAAGTGGGAAAGCCAGAACCCAGCAGTGGGACGGTATCAGGCCGATGATGATGTAAATTTGCCCATTATTAATTCTAACTTGACAAAAAAACATTTGTTTTAATCCACTAACAACACTTTACGTTTACACACTGTTTTTCCTTATCAACAAAATTTTCCCCAATTTGATAGAACCAGTGACCATTAGAAAAAGAGCATTGTCGCATTTTTTTAATACCTTTGAACAGAACAACAAATTCAAAGTGACCCACGTCAAAACATTGGCGGAAAGCCTCTTTTGCAAGTCGAATGATGAAAGTCTTTTGTTTTTCAATAGTATAAGTTTTTTCTCGGAAATTGTTTGTAACAACGTTCTCGCTTGCAAATGTTTCCACACAAAGGCAATTTAATATATATATATATAATATATATTCACAAGTAATCAATCACACAGGAATACAGTTTTAAACAATTCTCAACAAACACTAACACAGTATGAAAATCGACGTCAATAAATCCAATGACGTGACGTGACCATTGACGTCACGTTTGAATTTCATTCCCTTATTTTTCACTTTTTTATAATATTTTCTGGGTTTGAATAATAACTAAATAAAAAAAAACCTTATAAGTATAATGTAAAGAAAATGTAGAAAAAAATATTTGAGACGAATTTAAATTCTATGCATATTCCCTATTCTACAACGGAGATTGATCTTAGCTGATCATGTATATACTCGCATACGACTTTGTGGGAGAAGACAAGATATTTTTATAATATTTTACCTTAAAAAAAAAAGAATAAAATTAAAATTGACTCGACACATACTTTCTGTTACACTAAGGTTGTTTTTTTGGTTGCTATTTTTAGGCGCGAAAATAAGTCTGCAGTATGCGAACATTCCCTAGAGGGGCCCAACCATTACATCAGATTTGATAAACCACAAATACTCGTTAGAGAACAACGATTCATCCCTAGGATGATACGCGAGGCTATTGATATTAAAAAAAATCCTAATTTCAATAGAGAAGATGGTTGGAACCTACCACTAGGCTGGGATCCCATCATACAAAATATTAAATCGCAGCCCCAACACCATACTGCCAGAACAAAAGATACTGCAAGCTCTTTCTGCGTAAAACGGAGCGCACCTGATCAAATTTAAATGAGGGTATACAAGCTACTAACTAATTATGAGACGACGAACACCTCAGTCTCCCTGTGACCATGGACTCCGCAAAGTGTTCGAAACGTCAGGATAAACATTAATTAAAAATAATGTGTAAAATAAATGGAAGTAGATCCTAAATATAGAGTATTAAAAACGAAGAGTGTGAAGCTTGAGAATTGGTCCTGTCTCAACATAAGCTTCTGTGTCATTGGTGGATGTTCATGATAACTACTGACAAACTGACTACTGACAAAAACTATCATATCTTTTACTATCGTACACTACTAATACTACTAAACATGATAAGGCGATATACTTAGATAAGATGGTGGTAGCTAGCTGAGAAAACTAAAAACAAACGCTACTACTAACCATACTGTAATTGTTATTACTTCATTTATAACGATACCAAAGTAAAGCCGTTTATAAGTTACATTATCTTCAATCTTTATACAAAAATTGCATGATGTCCATTGGTAAGCCCATCACTTAAGAACGGCTGAATGGATTTAGATGAAATTTTGTACATATAGAGACCATAACCCAGACTAGGATATAAAAAAAACTCTTTATCCTGGTTGTTACCAGGATAGAGAGGAGGTGTCTTTGGGATAGTGTAGTCCTAGCGAACAAAGTCACAGGCAAGAACTAGTAAATTAATAAAAAGTTTTGACTGTTAAAAGATTATTATTCATGACAAGCTTCCCATCAGGTGACCCGCCTGCTCGTTTGCCTCCTTCTAATATAAAAAAAAACAAGACAAGTCATATATCAGAATGTCGCAGAACAATATTAGAAATGAAAAACGCCTGTACAATAATCCTCTTCATGTAATCAGTTAAATTTTAACTAAACCCAGTATAGAACAAGCTTTGCCATTGACATATCTAACCTATCTATCTACATATCTATCTATCTAATACCTTTAAACGAGCAATTCTTGTCTTGTATATATAATCTGAATCTCGGAAACGGCTTCAACGATTTTCATGACATTTATGACATGAAAATCGTTGCATCGAGTATGCAGGGGGTTTCAGGGGCGATAAATCGATCTAGCTAGGTTTCATTTTTAGAAAATATTACTAAAAAAAACGAGCAAAGCTCGGTCATCCAGGGAATACTCTTGATTGACGAACAAAGGCACTTTTGTAGACTTTATGAGTTAAAGCGGGATACTTTGAAATGTAAACTTATTAACATTTAAGTGCTGCTTGTTAATGCGTCGCCGAAATGAAATGCAATATTCATTAGCTACAATGGCGACAACTTTATTATTATGACATGTAACTGTAACTTGACTCTGTATAAATTCACGAGTGAATACAGTTGATGCTGTGAATTAAAAATTTGCTCAAATATTTATTTATTTATTAACACAAACACAATAATATCATAGCAGGACATATCCCAATTCAAAAGTGGTCCTTACTGCTTATAACATATAATATTTCCACAAGGGTCCATTCTTGGTCCTTTTCTGTTTTTGATTTATATTAATGACTTGCCATTCTTTGTAGAGAACTTCTGTGAAATCGTATTATTTGCAGATGATACTTCACTCATTTTTAATGTAAGTAGGTGTAAGAATAATTACGACGATGTAAACAAAGCACTCTCTGATGTACTCAGTTGGTTTACTATTAATAATTTGCAGCTTAATGCTAAAAAAACAAAATGTATTAATTTTAAATTACCAAATGTCAAAAATGAACCAACTGATATAAGAATAAACGGTGATTGATTAGATTTGGTAGACTCAACAGTTTTCTTAGGTATAACCCTTGACTCAAAACTTCAATGGAATCCTCACATTTCGAAATTGGCCGGCAAACTCAGTTCTGCTGCTTATGCCATTAGAAAAATAAGGCAGTTAACAGACGTTGAAACTGCTAGAACAGTTTACTTTAGTTATTTTCATAGTGTCATGTCGTATGGCCTCTTACTGTGGGGAACAGCGGCTGATATTGAAACTATATTCATTTTACAGAAACGAGCAGTAAGAACAATCTATAGACTAGGTTCACGAACTTCTTCAAGAAATCTTTTTAAAGAAATTGATGTCTTGACAGTGGCGTCTCAATTTATTTATAATTGTATAGTTCTTGTACGTTGTAATATCAATTCATTTGCTAAACACAGTGATATACATTTTAATACTAGAAATAAGTCAAAACTTGCAATGCCACTGTTCAGGTTACAGAAGGTGCTTGGTTCTTTCTTGGGGCAAGGTATACACTATTACAATAAAATACCAAATACTGTACTAGATTTACCTTTAGATAAGTTTAAAAAACATGTAAAGTCTTCTTTATTAAAAAAAGGTTATTATACAGTCAAAGAATATTTAGAAGATAAAACAGCCTGGCTATAATAAAAAACATATACATAATACTACTTATAAATAGTGTCCTGCAGATAACAAAATAGCGTTGCATTGAACATTACAATTAGTTTTATTTTTATTATTATTAACTATAGTTTTTTTTGACTTTTACTAGTACTGTATGATATTGTAAAAAATTAAACTGGTAAATTATGTTTTTGCTGACTTAAATACTTTATTTAGTTATTTTTTATTTTTTGTGTTTTTTTACATGTTGTGATTGTCCTTTACATTTTGTGTTTGTGATGGAAAGTGTCCTTTATGATAGGGCTTTTTCCAATATTTATGACGCTGTAAGGGAGAAAAGAGCTGGACACTTGCTGAGTTTCTTGCCGGTTCTTCTCAGTACAAGATCTCCCGCCCAGAGTAGATAGACTTACGAACCGATGGCTTAAAATGACGTTCATAAGAGCTATTTGTAGCCTAAACTGAATAAATGATTTTGAATTTGAATTTTGAATTTGAATTTGAATTTATACAATGATACTTTAGCGAATTCACCCAAAGAACACGAAAAAATATCAATAATTTGGGAAATTTCGTTGAGTGTGTGCAGAGCGCGTGTGATCGGGGCTTACTTAGCAAATCAGTCCTGCCTCGTGGTACCACCAGCAGCCGTGGCTGTATATATTTGGGTCTTTCGTCGATTCATACCATGAGTGGTTCATACCACGGTATGAATCGCACAAGCACGCTTTTTGAATTGGCTGTTTCGTACCATGGTATGAAACAGCCAATATCTTTTTGTACTTGTGCGATTCATATACCATTACAGTTGAGTACTTTAATATGTGTAGGTACATTTTAAAGTTACAAGCTTGTGTATAGTTTTAATAGAGTATTTACAGCTAGTTTAGATTTCAAGCGTGATTTTTGATATGGTTTGGTGGGGCTTATTTTGAATCCTGGCTACCTACTACTATAACTAAGTATTTCGCCATAACAAGAATGCTAGTAGCATTGTTGTGTTCCGATTTACAGTTAACCACCTTTGTGGTCTAGTGGTTAAGACCACTGCTCTCAGACTCGGGTACGGGTTCGATTCCCAGCTTGTGGTACATGTTTGTGTACTCGGTTTGGTACCGGTCTGAAACATAGATGTCCCGTGTTCGTTTCCCGGCGGGTGGTAAGTACATGTTTGTGTACTCGGTTTGGTGGTAGGGTTGCTTTTTCCGCGTCGCTGTCTACCATCATCTTATCTAAATATGTCGCCATAACATCAATGGGAGTAGTATTGTTGTGTTGTTCCGATAGTTACTTAAAATACTAGCTGACCGGCGGACTTCGTACCGCTTTGACAGTTTCCATGACAACAAAACAAACAAATCATTCGTCCGCTGAACACCCGTATCCCATGATGGACCCCTATAGCAGCGCCACCTACCAGATCCAATTGTAAATCTAAACCATTCTCGAATCCACTTAAACACATACAAAAAATTTCATCTAAATTGGTCCAAAAGTTTAGAAGGAGTTTATTAACATACACATTCACAGAAGATTCATATAAAGACAGCAAGTTCTTCTGTGGTTTAGAATTCTGGGTAAAGTGCACTTCTTCAGCCTTATCACCACTTACCATCGAGTGAGTTAAAGACCAAATTGATAACTCGTCGTGAAACAAGAAATATATAATACAATTAAACAGTTCCTATAGGGCGGCCATACACGGGCGGCTTGAAGCAGTCAGGATTTACTGTTGTAAGATGCGACTGCATACTGAATGAACTACAGTCTTCGATTTTCAAACATACATGGAACCGCTTAAGCAGTATAGCCGCTCTTAGTCTACATATGATAAAACCTTACCCATCTTACTACTCACAGTATAATGTTTGTACTGACATTCCCTATCAACCGCCAGATTATGTTCGTATGTGTGTGGACAGTCAATACGAATTTACTAATTTGAGTGCTTTGAAGGGTCAATAAAACAAATAAGTGGACGAATTTGCGTTTTTACTGTTTGCGTTTTTAGCCTTTTTGTGCAAACTCACAGCGAACAGAAAGTCTATTAAATTATACTCTCTATAACTATTAAATTTAAGTAGTACTTATTATCGTCATATTACTTGGCCTTTTAGCAGGCTCCCACAATGTTTTGTAAAAACGAGATCTTCCCTCCAACGCTTTATCGCCTAAGTAATTGAATAATGTATCATAATTAATTTAATTACTGTTAAAATAAATAATTGGAAATGTTGTTCGCGTAAACAGCACAATTTGGTTTAAATTAATTTGCTAAGGAAACCTAATAATTTCACAAAAGGTTCTTGGAATCATGTGCGCCCACATAAAAATTTTCTGTATTTAAACAAATTTTATGAGAAAATATTTAGGAAGACTTAAAGATGATGCTGAATTTCAAATGTTTACCTATTGTGGATGTAAACAGCCTTTGACTCCCACTGCTGGGCAAAAGCTTGCATCATTGAAATCAAGTCGTCACCACAATCGATGGCTAATGGTTTACCACGCTTGCCAAATGCGGGTTGATGATCAGAACCCGGGCTATGCAACGAAAAAATCCGAAACACCCTGCATAATGAACCCGGGACTTTCGCATATCTATCATGCCGAGCGTTTAGCGACTCAGCCAGCGAGGCCTACCAATTGTGTATTACGAGTAATGGCATTTCTGACACAATCGTCACTTCGAATACTGCAATTTACGAGATCCTCAATCAGAGAGAAGCATGGAACTTAACCAGTTAATTTTACTTTTTAATTTTTTGCTAATTGCTGCACTGAAGCTGAATTAAATATTTATAAGGTACAGTGAAAATATTAAATGCCTACCTGACCCAGCCAGGAATCGAACCTGGGTCTTCCGCAATCCGGACGGCTGCTACTTTGAGTACGGAACCTTAAAAAAGAGGTTTAATTATGATTGTCTAGTTTCTATCAAGCAATTTTGACCACAAAATTTACAGTAACTAAACCACGGTACAGGGAACTGTATTACAATATATCTAACAGTGGAGACTTTTTAATGACTTTTCTGTTTTACTTATAAGTTTGTAGCTATTCATTTATTGCATAATTCGATAGTCTTCTTAAGATAATAAATAAATGAATAAGTAATAAAATAAATATACAATTCCTTACACTGTTCTTAAACTTTAATCAATTGCAAACGAAATCTAGATTCATATAAAAATAAACGAACTAATTAAACTTTAAAAAATGTTGCTTTGTTTTCTTTATTCAATTTTGACGCTAGAAAGTAGAACGAGTTGCAAAGCCGTCTACACACTATGTAGATTATTGTAGATGTGTAGACGGCTGCCGCTTAAAGCCAGTGTGGCCAAAATAATTCAAACAGAGACGCTGTGCGAAAATAATGTGAAAGCATAATATTAACTAAAGCAATTAATGCTGGTGTGATACTTCATAGAATAACGAACCTTCTTTGAATGTAAATAGGGGATACTTTACGGTAACGGTGGCGCAGTGGTTAAGCTGGTCTGCGATTGCTAAGTTTCGTGATAGCTGGTCATCGGATATTTGATCAAAAATGTATCATTCGGAAGGCACGTAAAGCCGGCTGCATTAGCAGTCCTTAACAACTACTAATCCGCACTGGGCCCATCACGGTCCGCTTTCCCTGTGGTGGTTCCATCCATAGGAAAGGCTCGCTCCAGCAATGGATACATAAAATGCTAACTAGATATATAGCTAGTTATGATGTGATGATGATGAATAGATACTTCTTAAAGATTTGTACATTCTTCCTTTTATATCCAGTCCATTCTCATGTGGAACGCGTTGCCACTCGCAATCAGGATGGCTACAAGTCGCGATGTCTTTAAAAAAAAAGTCCGCATGCTTTTTCTTAATGAAACCTTGGCAGAATCATCTCAGTAACGACCGATTTTTAAATTATTTATAAATTATTTATTTATGTAGGTATCACACTAATATTATAAATGCGAAAGTTTGTGTGTATGTTCGTATATTTGTTACTTGTTCACGCTGCAACGGATGGATGGATTTGGATGAAATTCGGCATACAGATAGTTTATAACTTGGATTAACACATAGGATAGTTTTTATCCCGATATTCCCACGGGAATCACACTATAAATATACTAAAAACGACAATTTAATTTTTCAGTACAAAATGATTTGTTTATTTTGTTGTCATGGAAACCAAAGACCATTTAATCACTTGATGGAAACTGTCAAAGCGATACGAAGTCCGCCGGGACCACTAGTATTTATATATTTTTTTTTAAAGTATTTTATGTATTTGTAATTTTTAGAATATTTATTTATGTATTATAAAATCACACTTACACTGTTTTCTACTTTTGTTGTCTCTAAAAATTTGCACCTCCCATGTCATTTCTGCACTACCCTATGGTTGACTGGTAGAAAATGCCTCAGGCATTAAGTCCGCCATGTAATATTTTTGTTGCAAAAGTTTAAAATAAACAAATAAATAAAATAAAGAGCTCAATCAAAGGCCCTAGAAACTATTACAAAGAAAACTGCAAAAAAAGGTACTTTGCTACCTACATACATACATAGTTGGAATACCACAATATATAATACCACTGAATGTAGCGCGCCCATTTGCGCGTGTCGCCAGGCCTTTGATCAGACCCTCGGTGTTTAACGCGTTAATTAACTTAGCCACGCCACAAGCAATTTTAAACTATCTATTCGAAATTGCCTAGCCACACCTTAAGCATGTACGCCAAAATAAACTTTATCACACCAACGGTTAGGAACATAATCATGCAGTGCCATTGTCATCATTAAGTCTGTTTATGTACCCGTGTAATTGACAAATATTATAGTAACTTCAGTTTGGAACGAGCCTGCTGTATTCTTTCAGTAATTATCACGTTTCATAGATCTACTGATAAATTTGTTTAATTTGACACTTGTAGTTGGCATATAAAAGGTTTGTTATCGCCTCGCTCGGTTCAATTCCCAGGTCGGGCAAAATGTATTTCGGATTTTTCGATGCATAGCCCGGGTTTGTGATACCACATCGTCGCCATCGCGTTTGAAAAGCGTGATGATTAAGCCATTACCCATCAATTGATTTCAATGATGGAGGTCTTTGCCCAGCTGTGGGACAGTTATAGACAATTTACTAGGGTATTTTACGTAGTTTGGGACACCATTCGGGTAGATGAAGGGACTAGCAGCTCAGCTGGATGAGAATCGACTACAGGGATAGTGACATGCATTCTGTGTGGCCTTTGTCCAGCTCCAATCACTCCAACAGGTATTTCTAATTTAAAATATTGTTAAGATTTTTTAAACTTTTATAACTTGGTAATTTTGTGAATGTCGTTACATATTAAATCAAAACTGTGGAGTTTCTTGTGCCCATTCTTCTCCAAAGCTAAAAAATAGACGTCCTGAATTTCAAAAACCGAACGCCAATGTTCAAAGTAAGAAACCAAAAACAAATAAAGACGTAACGAGTAATGGCTATTATTATTGTATAGTATTGTTATCCATGTTTTCTATGTAAGCACCTTATCACAGAAACCTAAACCTAGTTTATATTATAAGAAAATTTATTTAACCTTATGAACGTTCCCTTGTTCTCTGTCTGTATTAACCTGTATTTAGTTTTAAAGCTAATCCTCTTGACCAGCCAAAGCCACAAAAGTACTTAAGTTATTAAGCTTTCTGTACACCTACTCCTCGTGCCATGCAACGGTTTACCTGTTTAAAGCCACGCATATACACATACACCAAAACACACAATACACATACGTAAAATGTTTTTATTTTAATTTCTAAGTCAATTGTAATCTATTTTATTTATAAATTGAAATAATGTTATGGTGGAGAAAGATTCTGTCACGCAAACGGAGGCCTAACACCGCGACAGTAGGCAGCCTGTCACCACGGCCGGTGCGACTTAGGCGGAAACTCAAATACTACAATAAAGGTAGGAGAAGTTCAATTATATTTTACAGTCCAATTAACAGTTTTTAGCTCTGTATTATATTTATATACAACAACGCCTAAGTTATAGGTAACATATAAGCCATTTTAGGTAACGCTTTTACTCCATCACCTGTCACCTAAAATATACCAATGCCTAAAATGACTTAGATGTTGCTTATAACGGGTTGTTAGGTGGGTGTCATGTTCGGTTTTAGTCATATTCTGGTTTGGTCATATTTATTCCGCTTTAACCATTTTCTGTTTTAGTCATCTTCTGTTTTAGTCAAGTTTTTGTTTGGTCATGATTATAATCCTTTTAAGTCATATTCTGCTCTGGTAATATTCTACTCTAGTCATGCTCTGTTTTAGTCATATTCTGGTTTGGTCATATTTATTCCGCTTTAACCATTTTCTGTTTTAGTCATCTTCTGTTTTAGTCAAGTTCTTGTTTGGTCATGATTATAATCCTTTTAAGTCATATTCTGCTCTGGTAATATTCTACTCTAGTCATGCTCTGTTTTAGTCATATTCTGGTTTAGTCATATTTATTCCGCTTTAACCATTTTCTGTTTTAGTCATCTTCTGTTTTAGTCAAGTTCTTGTTTGGTCATGATTATAATCCTTTTAAGTCATATTCTGCTCTGGTAATATTCTACTCTAGTCATGCTCTGCTTTAGTCATGTTCTAGTTTAGTCCTATATAATAAACCTTTATTGCCAATAAAAATATAGTGTTCATACTGGCTGATATGCAGACTATTTTTTTTTATTTTTTTTTTATTTATTATTGCTCAATAACATGATTAAACCTTAAAATTAGTACAGCATTTGAAACCACTGAGGTTTGTGTTAATGCCGTTTTATCTACATCGATAATACAATAATTGACATAGGTACCTATAGTCGACAATGAAATCACTTTATCACTCTTGACAAAAACTTCCATTACAATACATTTCGTTAAGGCTCTTTGTCAATAATAACAACGTAGCTGTCACTTGGTCTTTTTTTTATCTTTATTTGTATTTAGGCGTTGTTGGAAAAATTGAAAACGGTTTTATACATTTTGCAATACCACGCGTTTTACACATTTTAGAAGTAAATTATTTTTAATACAGAGTTTCAAGCTGTGAATTTGTCACATCCATGCCTTAGAATGAGCAGGTAAAGCCACGCTCGAATCTAACAGACTGCAAATTGTATTAGAAAAATAGAAGTTTCACTCAGAGGACCAACTTGAATGTAATCTTGGCTTTTTATTTGGAGAGTTAGCAACGAACCGGCCACCTGAAACTTAATTTGGATTTACCTCATTCAGCCGCTAACTAGTTTACCTGACTGAAATAAAATACTTTTTTACTTTTTACGAACGTACACAAATAGAAACACTACTTTGAACCTATTTGTGGGGTTTCTTAAGGTTTTTATTTAATTATAAAGTAATTACAATATGTGACAAATTGTACACATTGTTAGTACTTGAGTTTACGCGATAAGTCAGTGAATACGAGATTTTAAAAAATAATTAAATATAAAATATGATTTAAAAAAAACTTTTTTTCGACAATATAAAATATAGCCTTTATTACTTAAGTGAAAGTGGATCCTAGTAGTAAAAGAGTAAAGAGTCGGATCAGTTGTTTAAGAGGATGTCCCCTTCATACAAGCAAGCAAGCAAGTACATAATTGTGTCTATGTAAATAAAGACCTCTTCATATGACGTGTAGATTACCGTCAAAACTATAGTAAAAGATTTTATCAATTTATTAGGTAACCAACAAAAAAATCCGTTTTAATTTAGAAAATGCTTGACCATTAGATAATGTTCCTTTCTTTCGTGAAATTACTCAGAAATATCCTAAATTGCAATAAACCAAAAAAAAATATGGGTTACATTTTCATAAATGTTAAGCAAATTTTGTTGCGAACAAATTAGAATAAATTCGGCACAATATATATTAATCTATCGGATAAATTTTGCAAGGTTCGGACAGATCAACGATAACCCAATTGGTAGTGGGCCGGTACATCAGAAAGCGTGGGATAGATTTTTCGAAATAAATTGTAGTTTATTTATAGGAATGGTTAGACGAGCGTAAACCATATAGGTATTACAGTTTTATCTTGAGCTACAGACATGATGGTCCATCTAACACGAAAACCTCTATCTCTTCTCAAACGTTGATATACTGATGAGGATCATTCCACCACCCTGATGAGTACAGCCAGGCAATCACGTATGCATTCAAATTCGAGTCGCAGCTGCATAATATCTGCAATCAGCGGCGTTGTGTTCCATTATGGTGAAATAGGTCAGGAATAATGTGGCGAAGCGTTTAGTTTCGAATTTTGCAAAGTAATAAAATATGGACGCTGTGGATAAGCAAATGTGTGATAAATTATTGATGTAGACTCGACGCCGTATCTATTGCATAATGGAATGCCAATGGCACAATGAAGTTAACATAAACACCCAGATTTGGAAGAAGCCCATCTCGACGAACTGTTAAATAAAGATGAATCGAGTTTCTCGTGCGAATAGGGTTTTTTTTTTAAATATTTGTTGTTCCTGTAAACAGGCTGTTGGTTTTTGTTATTAGGTTTTCAAAGACCCTTTATCTACAGCATTTATTCTACATACTGTCACCATGCGTACTGATTTTTTTTAAAGTGTTTGTTGTTCGTGTATACAGGCTTGTTGTTTTTTGGTAAGATTTTTTTTAATGATAAACAACAATTTTTTTTATATTTTATGGGTAAGCACATTGCCTTGATCTCACCTGATGTTAAATGATGATAAGGCCAACGATGGAAGCGCACTTCACCCGGGATCCTCAACTAGTGAGGCACTGGCTATTAGCTGCCGGAACACAACAACGCCACAAACATTGATGTTAAGGCGACATATTTAGATAAGATAGCGGTAGCTAGCCAGGCGGACAAACAAGCCCTACCACCAACAAAACCGAGTACAAGCATGCACCCCCCGCTGGGAATCAAACCCGGTACCTTAACCACTAGACCACAGAGGTAGTTAAAAATTTGAATACTGCTACATCTGAATATAAATGTTTTCTACGGTTTTTATATATAATTTTATGTTACAGGTTTGATCAACAGCAAAATGATCAAAAGATTTTATTAGGATAAATCGGTTTTCACTCTTAGTTACACAAATTGGTGACATATTCTAATTTAGGTGACAGACAACATAGTTCGTACTATTAAATGTTTAAAGGAATTATTTTCTGGTCTATAATGAATGAAGCCCAACTGCTGTTAATTAATAAAGATTGATCGAGTTTTTCACATGAACAGTGACCTTTTTTTTTATGTGTTGTTCTTGTAAACAGACTGACCGACACAACGCGGCGCCATTCATTATTCATTGTATTTTTCTTTTACGTGGTTTTAATAACCCAGTACGTTAGTTCTAGTTAATTTTTAATACTTTTACAGCGGAAAATAATGCTGTAAACATGTTTAAATATAATGTATTGTTCAGAATTCATTATGAATTTTTCTATTTGCTAGTATTATTTAATGTTTATACCTACTTTAATTATTATTGATGGGATTTTTTTATAGATAGCTCGGCTAATTACTCCATCCCACCTGATGTTAAGTGGAAATGGAGTTCAGTCGCGAAGATAACTGGTGCAGTGTGAAAACAAACGTAGCATCAGTTAACCTCACTCTGCTGGCCCACAAGGTGCTTCTTCACGCCTCTTTTGAAGAATCCCATGTCATGGGAAGGAGGGGAAACGTGTGCTAGTAGACTATTCCATCTTTTGGAGGTGCGACAAAGAAACGAATCACCAAATTTCTATGTGTGCGATAGGATATTTGAGACAGTGAAGCGGTGACTCCGAAGAGCAGCACGTGTACTCTTATGAAGGAAGGGAGAAGGTGGGATAAGGTCAAAAAGCTCTTCAGAGCACTCGCCATGGTATAAGCGGTAAAACACGCTGAGTGACGCAACATCTCTACGCAATTGCAGAGATTCGAGATTATTTGCGACTTCTGCTTGCCGATAATGCGTTCAGCGCGACGCTGCAATCTGTCCAAGGCATCGAGAAGGTACTTTTTTTGGAACCGTCCCAGATGTGCGAGCAATACTCCACACAAGAACGTACCTGTGTCTTGTACAAAAGGCACAACTGGACCGGCGGCGTAAAGAATCGCCGCACTCTGTTCAGAATACCGAGTTTTCGTGAGACTGTTTTGATCACGGCTTCGATGTAGTCTCTTTGGTTCAGATCGCAGTGAATCGTCATACCGAGCATGTTGATACTGCTCTGCAGGCTTAGAGATGTACCCTGAAGAGTTTGAAGAGGAAGGAATGGTGACTTTTTTGCCATGAACGCACATACCTGTGTTTTCTTGACATTGAACATGGGATTTATGGGATTTTCCCAAAAGGAATAAGAAACATGGTATAAATCCCCTTAATAATCTCTCGCTAATTAGTGGCTACGTACATATTCACATAAATATATTCTTGATACATTTATGTCGCATAACGTGTTCTTTGTCGCGTCGCGTACCGATCTTTCTGCCTAGCGCTTTGGTTGAAACCAGTCAAACAAAGTCACGAAGGCATTTGTGTAGTTCCGAATATTGTGCGAAAAATAAAAATAATATTATACTGTCCCACAGCTGGACAAGGCCTCCATCATTGAAATCAGGTCATCGCTACAACTTATGGGAAAATTGGGAAAAATAATTTATGTAGTTCTTTTTTTATCAAATTATGTGTACCTATGTTTGTCATTTGGGAAAGTCTCTTGGGAGAGGCTTTTATCGGACAGTAGAGTGACATCCGCTTATGATGATTAATGGTATAATATCTTATTAGAGACTTTTTTTCTCGATTCCTCCTTTGACAAATTCATTCTTCCACTTTTAAGCAATTATGGAACTAATTCTTTACATAATATTGAACTGTTTTTATTGCTGTACCTACTTAGTGTTGTAAATATGGGTATCTTATAAGCTAACTAGCTGACCGGCGGACTTTGTACCGCTTTGACAGTTACCATGACAACAAAACAAACAAATCATTCGTATCATTCATCCGCTTAAGAATACCCGTATCCCATGGACCCCTATAGCGCGCCACCTACCGGGTCCAATTGTAAATTTAAACCATTCTCGAATCCATTTAAACACACACAGAAAACTTCATCCAAATCGGTCCAGCCGTTTAGAAGGAGTTCAGTAACATGCGTGAACTCGTACTTATTAACCGAGTTTACTCTTCGAGTTGTTATTTTGATATTTTATCTCTTTAACTCTTATTTTAAATGAAGTTTACATGACGGGAGCAAAACACGGAATATCTTTTTCAAAATTTTACTAACTTTATTATAAAGATGTCGCCATAACATCAATGTTTGTAGCATTATTGTGTTCCGGCAGCTAGAGATAAGATAGCCAGTGCTTCACTAGTTGAGGATCCCGGGTGAAGTGCGCTTCCACCTTCGGCCTTATCATTACCTAACGTCAGATGATATGAAGTCCAAATGCTTACCCGTAAGATAATAAAAAAAAGCATTTATAGAAAAATTTGTTATCTTTTGTATAACCTTAGACAGTGGTCTGCCCTGTGTGGTGCCGGGGATAAAGAATTGCACCACCCCATCTCTTCCCTTGGGTGTCGTAAAAGCCGACTAAGGGACCATTCCAGAGGATGGGCAGCAGCATCTCTCTGAGGTTACCCTCAACCTACTGCGATCGCCAACCCGCCTGCCAAGCGTGGCGATTACGGCAAATACCCCTCATATCCTTGGGGGAGGCCTTTGTCCAGCAGTGGACGTCTTTGGCTGAGATGATGAGACAGTGGTCTTGAAGCCAATAGATACACAAGAAGTAAGTAATTGGCGACCTCCGTGGTCGAGTGGTTCGGGTCGGTGGTGTACACCGGTTTTCATGGTGTCGCCATCTCTGAGGTCCCGGGTTCGATCCCCGGTCGGGTCAATTTAGAAATTATTATTTTTCTAAACTGTCTCGGGTCTGGGTGTTTTCTATGTATAATAAGTATGTATTTAAGTATTTTAAGTATGTTTATCCGTTGCCTAGTAACCATTTAACGAGTTTCATAACGAAGCTTCTCTTGGGCTAGATAATTGGTGTGAGTGTAGGAAAGTTTATTTATTTTTTTAATAATTTTATTTATTTTAAAATTAGCCCGACAATGTTGAAGGAGCTCGATGGCGCAGTGGTAACCGCGCTAGGCTTACGATTGCTGAAGTTAAGTATGTTTCGCAAAGGTCGGTCATCGGATGGGTGGCCTAAAATTTATCATCTCGAGCTCCTCCGTGCTTCGAAAGGCACTTAAAGCAGTCAGTCCCGGCTACCAATCCACACTGGGCCCGCGTGGTGGTTCATGGCTCGTTCTCCTTGTAGTGCTTCCATTCATAGGAAGAGCATGAGCCCCAGCTGTGGGGAAATAAATAATTGGAGCACTGTTAGACCTTCCTCGATTTTGCAGTGCATCTGGCATGTCGGCCGATGCTAGGACTGGTGACTTCTGTACATTAATGCAAAAGAAGTCCTACTTCCTTCACCGTCGCATTCGGGAGGAGCATAGCAGAGTTCTGAAGATGATATCGGCGAGGCTAGTCACTCCTTTTTTCGCCCGTTTTGCATGCTGCTTTGCATGTCACACATTCAAAGCGACGAGCCAAATTTTTGTATATATCTGACGGCGCAACGAGAACATCTCGATTCTATTCCATTCTTGATTCAATCAGTTTACTCGATTTGGCAGTTAATTTCTGAACGATTAGTCATAACACCGAGCGCTAGTGAGGCGGCTCGATTTCAGAACGAACAACGGTTATGTTTGACAGTTCAATTTTATGTTACGCGCGCGGCTACGTGTTCGGTGGAATGATAGTTCGTTTTAAATAGAAATTACGATTAATTATAATTAGAAGTTATTGTAATACGTGTGATTATTGTAGCACATTCATTATAACAGTAAAAAGACTACTATCAGTGTATCAATTATCCCCATTTCCTCGCCCGACAATCTACGCCTACTATGGAGGTGCCTCCTGACCCGGACCATGTGCCTTCATCAGAAGTGGGATCTGCAGGGCTTCCATAAGCTGAGGAGATGGGCTCAAACGATCCGAAAACATCCACAAGCGCGCCAATCACTGGAAATCTGCTGAGTGAAATGGAGACATTTTTTTGTCGCTTATTTGCGATGGGATCAGCACAAACGACGAAATATAGTTCTACGCAGCTGATTAAGTTCGACCCGGATGACCCAGAGGCTGATATCGAAGGTTGGTGCCGAATTACTGAAGTTATAGTAAACAGCCGCAACTTAGAGGGCCCGGAACTATTATTGGCCCTCACTCATGCTCTTAAAGGACGAGCAGCAACGTGCCTAACTAAAATAAAGACTACAGAGATAAAATGGCCTCTGATAAAGGAAACACTTCTCGCCAAATTTGATAAGCCGAAATTAATGCAAGACTACTTCGACGACGTCATTAAATTTCAAATCGGAATCAAAAAACGGCCGCAGAAGCAGCTATACGCCTATACAACCTAATTGAGAAAATTCCTAAAGTCGACATGAGCGAGGAAGTGATGACTGATTTGCGATATCGATTTTATGCCAACGTGATTCGCAGATACGTCGAGAACTAAACTCTTATGTTATCACAACGAGAACGCAGCTGTGTCGTGCATTAGGCGCAATTTCGCTAAAAAGACGACAAGATGATACTGACAATAACGAAACCGATGCCAAACGACCTCGACTTAATGACACGCGGTTCAATGGAGCATGCCGGTACTGCGGAAACCGTGGTCACAAGTTGGAGGACTGCCGCAAACGTCGTGATAGCTTAGCAACTTCTAAACCATCGTCGGATTTCAAGCCACTACCCGACAAAGAGAAGCCGATCATCTGCTTCCTTTGTGGGAGGCCTGGACACGTCAGCACCGCCTGCCCAAACAAGAAGAGTCGCACGGAGGAGCAGGCTGCGAAGAAAGATGTCAATATATGCGAGCATCGGCTGCCGCGAGGTACCCTATCGACGCCAGTTGGTGAGACCATTCCATTTCTTTTCGATAGTGGTTCATCTTGTTCTTTAGTTAAAAATTGCTTGGTTGATAAACTTGGGGGTACTACACGCAATGACTTGGTATATCTGTCGGGAATAGGGGGAGAAGAGGTTAAAACTACAACTCAAATTCAGACTTCTGTCAAAATCCAAAACATACGTCTAACAATTCTGTTCCACGTCGTAGACAATGATGCCATTTCTGAAGGAATTATAGTAGGCCGGGACATAACTGAACACGGAATCCATGTCAAAATCAATAGCGAGTCAATTAAATTTTTAGAACGTAAGGAAGTTAATAGTTGCGAAAACAACCAAACAATCGATTTCAGTATTATCGACACGGATCTTCAAGGGACAGATAAAGAAGCGTTGATTTTCTTGCTTAGGAAGTATGCTGACTTTTTCATTAATGGAATCCCTACTCGTAGAGTCACGACAGGACAATTAAAAATAGAGCTCATTGATCCAAATAAAACGGTACAGCGTCACCCTTACCGGTTGTCACCTGCTGAAAAGTTAGTAGTTCGAGAAAAAGTTCAGGCTCTCTTAGAGGCAGGGGTCATAAGAGAAAGTTCCTCACCTTTCGCGAGTCCTATTATATTAGTTAGAAAGAAGGACAATTCAGATCGGATGTGCGTAGACTTTCGAGAGTTGAACGCTAACACGCGCCCAGAACATTACCCTCTCCCGAGGATTGACGAGCAAATTGACCGCTTAAATGGCTCTAACTATTTTTCCACCCTAGACATGGCTTCGGGCTACCACCAGATCAGTGTTGAATCGAGTTCGGTAGAACGTACTGCGTTTGTGACACCGGAGGGCCAATATGAGTACCTGGCTATGCCGTTCGGACTGCGAAACGCCGCATCAGTATACCAACGATGCATAAATAGGGCTCTTAAGTCGTTAAAAGATACTGTAGCTTCCGCGTACATGGATGACGTGCTCTGTTTCTCTTCTGACGTCACCGAAGGGTTAAAACGACTCAATGCCGTTCTTGCTGCCTTGTCCGAAGCCGGGTTTTCGTTTAACATTCGCAAATGCAAATTTATGAAAACTGAGGTTAATTATTTAGGCCATGTGATAAGCGCAGGTGAAGTTAGGCCGAACCCACAAAAAGTACAAGCTCTTATAGACGCGCCTACTCCAAAAACAGCAACACAAGTTAGGCAGTTCCTAGGACTGGCGTCCTATTTCCGGCGATTCATCCCCAGTTTTGTCCATTTAGCTGCTCCCCTATATACGCTCACTAGACTAAAAGATCCAATCTCATGGTCGGAAAAACACGACGAAACACATAAACAGATTTTAAGAATCCTTACGTCAGAGCCAGTTTTAACGATTTTCAATCCAGAAATACCTGTAGAGTTACATACGGACGCAAGCGCACATGGCTACGGTGCCATTTTAATCCAAAAAAAGGACAATGCACCACACGTTGTCGCTTATTTTAGTCGTCGTACCACCGAAGTCGAATCTAGGTACCACTCGTACGAGCTGGAGACTCTCGCGGAGGTACGAGCGGTGGAACACTTCCGCCACTACCTCTATGGCCAACATTTTACCGTGCTCACGGACTGTAACTCTCTGAAGGCCTCAAAAGTTAAAACTGACCTTTCCCCACGCGTCCATAGATGGTGGGCGTACCTCCAAGCATACGATTTCGATATAATTTACAAAGAAGGTCGTAACATGGGCCATGCAGATTTCCTGTCTCGTAATCCTATTCCGTCCGCTCCTTCCACCGGTTATAATGATAGGGAACAGGCTGTGTCAAGAAAAACGGTACAGTTTGTAGAGCTCCATGAAAATTGGTTAAAGGTAGAACAAAAGTGTGACAATGAAATACAGGACCTCATAAGAAAACACGATAATAATGAGTTTCCTGAAAATATCGCAAACACGTATGATGTGCGAGATGGCGTGTTATACAGGAAGGTAGAGCGCAATAAAATGAGTTCCTGGTTGCCAATAGTACCACGTTCCCTAATATGGACTTTAATTAACCATGTACATTCGGAAATCAAACATTTAGGCCACGAGAAAACCCTTGACAAAATATATGAACAATATTGGTTTCCTCAAATGGCAAAGAATGTTCGCAAATTTGTAGAGTCATGCATAGTATGTCAAGCTTCAAAAGGACCATCCGGTGCTCAGCAAGTAAGAGCATACCCTATTCCAAAAACACCGGTGCCTTGGCACACAATTCATATAGACCTAACAGGGAAGCTAAGTGGCAAGTTAGATCGCAAAGAGTATGTGTCGGTAATTATAGACGGATTTACCAAATATGTCTTGCTGGAGTATACCATGTCCCTTGACTCAGCATGTGCTGTAAAAGCTGTAAAAAAGGCAGTATCGCTCTTTGGTGCTCCTAAAAGAATTATAGCGGATCAAGGGAGATGCTATATAAGCACTGATTTTAAGCAATTTTGTAAAGACCACAATATTGAACTCCACCTCATTGCAACAGGATCTTCGAGAGCAAACCTGCAAGTAGAGAGGGTGATGCGCACACTAAAAAGCCTCTTGACCATCATAGAAAACGATTCAACCAAAGTCTGGCGTGACGAACTTGCCGATGTGCAGTTAGCTTTAAATAGTACCAGATCTAGAGTTACGGGATACACTCCAACTGAGCTCATGTTCGGCATACGCGCCTGTTCTCTCGGTTTGTCCAAAATATCTCCTGCTACGGATGACACTCCTTCTAGGATGGACTTAAATGCTATACGTGCAGATGCATCAAACAACGTAGAAAAATCAGCCGACGCTGATAAAATACGCTTTGACCATGGTAGGGCTAGGGTAAAACAATTCGCTCAAGGTGACTATGTATTTTTGAAGTGTAGCGAAAGAAACCAAACAAAACTTGCGCCAAAATTTAAGGGTCCCTTTGTGATAGTCAGAGTGCTCGATAACGATCGATATGAACTAAGAAGTCTCCACAGATCCAATCGGTTGTACAAGTATGCTCACGAAAATTTGCGTGTGGTGCCCAAGGGTTATGAGGGACTGTTAGAGGTAGCTACTAATCTGATCACTGAGGATGAGACCGAGACGGCGGTTGATGATGCGGAAATTGGTCATGAAACACCATCTGGTTGCGATAGCGATACTTTATCAATCGCGAGCGAGGATACATTGACCGCCGGCTCTGAGACTCTATCTGCTGACTCATCGAACTATGGCCACGAATTAATTGAGCACCATGTCCAAATACATTAATGTAAGTTGACATATCTTCACATCCTTTACTGAATGTAGTAAGGCTAGTCGAAAGGGCCTTGCGCGCCCAGGCTACGTCATGAGATTAATAATTATTGAGATATGGCTGGTCGAAAGGGCCTAGCGCGCCCAGTCCACGCCTTGTAGTTAACTAAGTCGGCTGGTCGAAAGGGCCTAGTGCGCCCAGTCCACGCCATAGATTTTGGAGCACGGCTGGTCAAAGGGGCCTAGAGCTCCCGGTCCACGCTACGGTAGTTTTGGTTCGAGTTGGTCGAAAGGGCCTAGTTCGCCCAGTCCACACTCTTAGTAGAATCATGATTCCATCGAACTGTTTCCGAAGTACTATAATACATCTAGACGAATGAACGTCAGGAATGAACGAGCGGAAGTCTAACTTACTTACGTACTGTGTCATTTCCAGATAATGCAGTACACACGCACGAGGACGTGCGATAGTCAGGGTTGGCCGTGACGGCGCAACGAGAACATCTCGATTCTATTCCATTCTTGATTCAATCAGTTTACTCGATTTGGCAGTTAATTTCTGAACGATTAGTCGTAACACCGAGCGCTAGTGAGGCGGCTCGATTTCAGAACGAACAACGGTTATGTTTGACAGTTCAATTTTATGTTACGCGCGCGGCTACGTGTTCGGTGGAATGATAGTTCGTTTTAAATAGAAATTACGATTAATTATAATTAGAAGTTATTGTAATACGTGTGATTATTGTAGCACATTCATTATAACAGTAAAAAGACTACTATCAGTGTATCAATTATCCCCATTTCCTCGCCCGACAATCTACGCCTACTATGGAGGTGCCTCCTGACCCGGACCATGTGCCTTCATATCTATGGACTCATTTGTCTGAAAATAAAATAAATAAATTTTATTTTATGTTTATTTTTATTTATCTTAATTAAGCTGGTGATGGTCTTCTTTATGCAAGTTACTAATTATATTGAAAACAGGGCTGGGTTCTAAGAAAATTATATAACAGACAACTCGCAATTAGGATAATGAAGATTGACAAAGGATGTGTCCCACATTTTTTTTCGTTAATTGAACAATGAAATTGCTAAGTAGCTCTATGTTCATAATGTTTTGTTTCTCAGTTTTACAATTATGTATTGTTTTTCCTAATAACTTTCTTGGAAGAAACGAAAGAAGCAAATTAAATTAAAACAAACTAATTAGTAAAAAGGTATCATACCTTGCGATAAGAGTAATTAAAAGAGTTATGATTAAATATTGATAACTTCAGGTCACAAATACATAGTTATGTCCAGGTTTTCTAAATTTTCTGCTATTAATGACTATGTGGTGTATTTTTTCATAAAACATCGTAAGACTTTTCTTTTCGTCAGTCCCAGAAACTGAAGGGTGCCAAAGTGGGACTTTTTGGTAGGCATTTTGTGATGATGACATAGCGGAACCATACCATAGCGGAACTAACCGCTTTTTTATACCCGACGTTTCGACCGACGGCCGAGGTCACGGGCTGACAGTCAGCCCGTGACCACGGCCGTTGTAACTCAGTCGTCGGGTCGTCGGGTGTAAAGAAGGTATGATACCTTTTTACTAATTAGTTTGCGTTAATCCCCGTTTAGTTTAACTACGGAACACGAAAGTTTAAAAGTATATAAATTAAAACAAGATTTTATGATTAGTATTTTTTGTTTGACAATGGATAAAGCGCTTGACCCTTATTTCACCTGATGTGAAAGTGAGGGCCGTGTGATACCTGAAGGCCCCAGGTTCAACTCCCAAATCGGGCAAAGTGTATTTCGGATTTTTCGATGCATAGCCCGAGTTTTTGATCTTCAACCCGCATTTGGCAAGCGTGATTTCAATGATGGAAGCCTTTGCGCAGGTGTGAGGTGTTAAGAACTACATTCGGAAAGCTAAAAACCCAAAACATTCAAGTGAAACCTGTTGTCTGTCTAACTAGATCACACAGGCGTAAAGTCAGAATCAGAAGTCGCTAACCACTTTATTACCTCGTCATAATAGCTTTACTAGAAGTTACCGGGCGCTTGTTAGATTATTTAGTTGGTTTGACAAAGTGCTAAAACGTTTAACAACTTTTCCAGGTAACTGTAGGTCTTCTTCCTAATCGTTCCCTCACTGCTGAGGATCGTGTCTCCATCGGTTGCGCTCAGTTGCTTGATGGAGTGCGGCGCTGACGGGCATCTCCAGATTTTCGGAGATCTGGTCTGACCAGCGCTTTGGGCTCCGGCCTCTGGGTCTTTTACCTTCTATTTTTCCCGCCGCCATCAAGACGCTCAAGGTTATCTGCACCAACTGTAGGTACGAAAATTGTCAACAAAGTTAACGTACATAAATTCTAATTATTTACATAACATTGTACTATTTGAAAGAAGACAAAGTGTGCCCAATCAGGTGCATTACCAACTATAGCAGAGCCACGATAGCATACTTGGTAGTGCACCAGAGCCGGTTATTTTAAGATTTTTTAACACTTTTGTTCGCAATTAATGGAATCAGGCGTTACCTTGCGGGAAATTCAGGGTACAAAAAAAACGCAATAATATTCATTTTCGTTTGCACCCATTGTTTCTCCTGCATGTGCAAACTTTCTGCGGGCGGAAGGGCGGTGCGTGCGTACTGCATCCATGCTGTATAAACGAGTGAGTTAGCGGAATTAACACTACATATTATTTATATACCTACTACAGCTGAGACGTGGACACTCACGGTAGGGCTGGTCCACCAGTTTAAAGTCGCTCAGCGAGCTATGGAAGGAAAGAGCTATGCTCGGAGTTTCTCTGAAGGATAGGATTCGTAACGAATACATTCGACAGAGAACCAAAGTCATCGACATAGCTCTAAGAATTAGCAAGTTGAAGTGGCAGTGGGCCGGTCATATCTGGCGAAGAACCGACAACCGCTGGGGTAAACGTGTTCTTGAGTGGAGACCACGACTCGGTAAACGTAGTGTAGGGCGCCCTCCGGCCAGGTGGGATGATGACCTGCGAAAGACTGCAGGCAGATGCTGGATGCGTCAAGCCGAGGACAAAGCGCTATGGCGCTCATTAGGGGAGGCCTATGTCCAGGAGTGGACTAATACAGGCCGATGATGATAATGATTATTTATATTGTTTTTTTTTGTACTTATCTACTACTTTTTCGACCACTCTTGGCAGAGTGGCCGTGGTTATGAGTGGGTCCTGGTGAGTGACGGCTCTGGCAATGCGTCTCCATTCGGTTTTATTGGAACTTTTGAAAGAGCATTCGGTCATTGTGGATTGAGTGAGGGAGGTAATGAGGTCTCTCCATCGGGTTGGCGAGCAACCACGGGATCTCTTGCCCACGACTCTGCCCTAAACTGCAATACGCTCCATTAAGTCCTCTTTGCGAGTTATGCAACAATAATTGCCTAAAACTATATATAAATATTCATAACATTGTACTATTTTCTCAATTAACTTTAATTAAAAAAATTGAATTTGTGTTCATACACCTTCCCGGATAGAATTATTAAAATCACTCAGGGAGAAATAAGCTTGACACCAAACGTGCCTGCGGCAAAACCTCTGTCCTGGACGTAATCCAGGATAATGGAAAGGGTGATCCTTAGTCTATGTAGCTGTACGTGTGGTTAAAACACGGGATATTGGGGTAGGTACTGTAGTTTATTTTTGTAACTGAAACGGCTAGCGAGAATATAACTCAATTCAAGCTCAGTTCTGCTGCTTATACTATTAGAAAAAAAAATTTGGCAGTAAACATATTATGTTGAAACTGCTAGAACAGTTTATTTTACTTATTTTACATAAACGAGCAGTAAAAACAATCTATAAACTGGGATCACAAATTTCTCAAATAAATCTTTTAAAAGATATTGGTGTTTTAAAATTGTATAGTTTTTGTACGTTGCAATATCAACTTTGTATGCATCAGATCGACAGGTAGCGCCGTCTCATGTTTGCCAAAGAATTTCAACAATGTTCGTTGAAAAAAAATATGTTAACGTTCCAAACTTAATTGTAAATGTTTACATAATCTATCAATAACGCATTAATTGATCCGAAAACTTGGCTGAAACTCGGTTCATTCATCAAACTAAACAATGCTTAGGTAAGGACCTTGCAACAACAACGCTTAGATTGTCCAACACCCTTAATGTGAGTTTAATTAAAGAATTTGGTTATGAATAGGTTCTTGCTTGATAACAGTTTTCAACTCGAACATTCTGTCATGCTCTGAAGTTTGCAATTGTTTTGAGACCCTTTTGTTGTCCATAAAGTTTGTATGAGCAGAATAATATCTTTTAATTTATTACACTTACATTAATCGCAGCTTATAGCTTTTAAATTTATGATAATAAAAAAATTACAATTATATTGACGTGTCATCATCATCATCTCAGCCAAAAGACGTCCACTGCTGGACAAAGGCCTCCCCCAAGGATCTCCACAACGACCGGTTTTGTGCTGCTCGCATCCAGTGGCTTCCCGCGACCTTCACCAGATCGTCGGTCCACCTTGTTGGAGGCCTGCCCACACTGCGCTTTCCGGTACGTGGTCGCCACTCCAGGACTATCCCGCCCCAGCGGCCATCAGTCCTGCGAGCAATGTGACCTGCCCACTGCCACTTGAGCTTAGCAACTCTTCGGGCTATGTCGGTTACCTTTGTTCTTAAGAACAAAGGTATATTGACGTGTAGACTACATTAATTCACGTTATACTTCTAAAAAATAATAGCATAATAGTTTAGTTGTTGACGTCAGCTTTAGATGTTTTGTGTCTGTAAATCTTCCTTGAAATGAAGACATAAAATTACTTTTTTTCATCGAAGGAGCCTTATTCTATGTCAACATAGTAAAATAGGCATACGAAATAAGAGTGAATCGCGTTGATACACTTTCACGGGTCGAATCAATCTAACGATAGCTTTATTGGAAGTGCATCTGACCCAATGTTCAGAGATTCGTGGAATTTCTTTGACACCTTTCTAAGTGATATCTGATAGTAACAAAATTTGCGTATATAATCCCATATTAATAAATGCCAAACAATTTTCTACACAAAAAAATTTCAACGCAATAATGGTTAAACCAATTTTCACCGGCAACAAAAATAGGGGTCGCTGCGGTAGACGATAGCGGTTCCCGGGCATATTTATTAGTGCGCCTGTAGGCTGGTTCCCATCTCGTCATAATATCATTTGGTCACATCCAAATTATCTGAAAAGTCCGTTACACACATTAAAATAAATATATTACGAGACACATTTGGTCATAAGACTTGGTATGACCAAATATAAGACTAGGTATGTTCAAAAATTAGTTAGACGTGATCAAATATGTGACTAGACGTGACCAAATATGAGACGAGGTATGACCAAATATGAGACTCAGTATGAGCAAATATTAGACTGGGTATGAGCAAATATTAGGCACATTTTAGGTATGAGTATCACAAGTCACTTTTGGTCATACTTAGATGATCAAAAGCGACTTATATTTAATACGTGTGGCGAATGATAACCAAATGATATATTGAGTAGTTGGGAACAAGCCACCTGTGGAGGCGTGACGTGGTAGGTTAATAGCGAAATTTGCGGTTTCTATTTAACGCAATGCTCTGTGCATGCTAATAGACTGTTTAAGGACGATATACTACTATAATTTATTATTAACGTTAATTGATTAAATATATTGAGTATTTTGTGTTTATGTACAAAAATAAGTTAATTAAATTTAGTGTTATCATAATACACTTTGCGGAAGCTCGATGGAACAACGGTTTGAGCTTTCGGACAATTAAGCAACTTTCTAAATGGTGGGCCATTGGTTCAATGTGATCGTCGCTCATCTTACACTATTTATTAAAACGACACCTCGATATCGACGAAAGTTGGTGCAGAACTTTTTTCAGTGTGTTGCCTAAGACACGGTCTCCATAGAACAGGTCTACCGTAGCTGTAGGTCCTGCGGCTAATGTGACCAATGTATTGGCACTTCAGATTGATAATTCTTTAAAAAAAATCATTTATATCGATCATGGCCGATAAAGTGTTAGTAACAAAAGTCTTTTACCTATGCGAGTAACTTTGGTCCTCTGGCGATTTATGTGCTGACTACCCACAGCTAATCGACATATTTTTATTCTTACATATTCGCACGTCATTGGAAAATTGCACAGTGTACTCGTTAACATTATTGTACACACGGCGGCAGATCAACCTACCCAAAACTGTCAAATTTCTATAATCAATTTTGAACTTTATCGTTTGGTTATAAGAATCAATGTTCATTGGAGACATTTGACAGATTTAGGTAGGTTGATCTGCTGCCGACTGTACATGCGGCAGATAAGTAGAACTAGGCCATTGGCATTTCTCTTTGATACTTATTCTTTTACCTATGGCAATAATAACTTTGGTTCTCTGGTGATTTACAATATATCTAGTTTCTTATTTGCACGTAGAATGATTGCACGGATAGAAAGCACACTTAAGTAAGGGTAGATAAGGTTGATTGTTTTATAAAATGTATTTGGTAGACTCAGTACTCCGATTGTATGTAGTTACAATGTAGATACAATGTGAAAATGATTTGTATCCGAACGGATCGCTCGAGTTGAATGCAATAAATCGTGATTCTATCGCTATAGCTCTGTGACTACTGACGTGAACCCATACCAGTCACAAGCGTAGGTATTAACTTTCCGGATGGTAAAACATTAACGATTAACAACGGACTATTATTAAGGTGTCAATAGCGCTATATTAATTTGCGTCACTCAGCGTGTTTTACCGCTTATACCATATCGAGTGCTCTGTAGAGCTCTTTGACCTCATCCCACCTTCTAACTATCTACTGTAAATCAACTACTGTGGGTATCTATCTATAAGATAAGATCAGATAAGATAAGATAACTTTTATTGCCATAAAATTGTCTAAATACATAGCAGGTGTTAAGCATATTATAATAAAGGTATTATTATTATTATATTATAGGTACATATAATAAAGCTAAAGAGGGTTGAAGATATTCGAAAAGAAGTTGGCTGGGGATACTTAGAATCGTTATCAGAACACGTTCCAACAGTTTTTAGAATTTTTGTCTGTTTGTCAGTTTATTTGACCGCGCATCACGTGAAAATGGCTGAACGGATTTGGATGAAACTTTGCACATAGACAGACCATGATTTGGACTAGGATATAGGATACTTTTTATCCCTGTAACAGGTCCCTGTGGTATAGTGTAGTCTTAGCGAAAGAAGTCGCGGGCGACAACTAGTGTACAATAAAACCGTAATAAATAATTTAATTTCTGGGTTCGATTACACAGAGTGCCACCGACCTTTGCTCTTTCCATAGCTCGCTGAACGACTTTAAATAGGACACTCACGTACGAACGGTCAACGAATTCAATTACTTCATTTTATCATGAATTTTTCAATCGAGTTTGTTTGTACGTTTCGAATTTTCTATTCTGTTAGAACACAAATTGATTGCATTATTTAGTGTATGAAAAAATACGTAAACATTAATTACGGCGAGCGAAAACCTTTACGCCCCCAATCAGACGTAGATACACATTTTTCATAGCCCTAAAAATATTATGCACAGTCCATTTTGCACGACACACGAAGCGGGAATTGTAATCAAATTTTGTGTCTAACAAACACAAACGCCTCGGTGGCCAAGTGGCAGAACGCGCGGCCCGATACCCGAAGGTCCCGGGTTCAATTCCCAGGTCGGTCGAAATGTATTTTCGGATTTTTCGATGCATAGCCCGGGTTTGTGACCACCAACCCGCATTTGGCAAGCGTGGTGATTAAGCCATTACCCATCAATTGTAGCGATGACTTGATTTCAATGATGGTGGCGTTTGCCCAGCAGTGGGACAATCATAGGCTGTTTACTACTTTACTACTGTGTTCCACAAAAGCAAAAAACAAGGCGACTACAGGAGGCAAGCTTTATCAACGCTCGAGCAACGCACACATAGACAACCTCTCACTGACACAGAATCTCGGACCATCTCAAACCAGTTCAAGCGCAGATGTTTCCTTATTTTGTGACAAAAGTCTATCGCGTATTTACTCAGCCTTAATTACATATATTAACTAGCTGACCCGGCAAACGTTGTTTTGCCAATTATTTCTAGGGAATTTGTAGGGTAGAAAAAAATAACTAACTTATTGTAAGTGTGTGAGGATGTGGTATATGAGTGAAAGAAGCATGGAGTGCTGTGAACGATGACGGAATACAAAAATAACAAAACACTGAACATTTATTTTTTTATTTTATTATAATTTAATTATTATAATTTGAGGAGTTTGATGGCGCAGTGGTTAACGCACCCGGTCTGCGAGTGCTGAGGTTAAGCAACTTTCGCAAAGGCCAGTCATCGGATGGGTGACCAAAAATGCATCATTCCGTGCTTCGGAAGGCACGTAAAACCGTCGGTCCCGGCTGCACTAGTAGTCGTTAACAACCACCAACCCGCACTGGACCCGCGTGGTGGTTTATGGCCCGTTCTCCCTATTCGCCTATATGGAAGGCTCATGCCCCAGCAGTGGGGAAACAAAATGAGCTGATGATGATGATGTTGATATCGAAGTAATAATTTATTCATTAGATCATCGGTCCACCTTGTTGGAGGCCTGCCCACACTGCGCTTTCCGTTACGCGGTCGCCACTCAAGGACTATTCCGCCCCAGCGATTGTCAGTCCTGCGAGCAATGTGCCCACTGCCACTTGAGCTTAGCAGTTCGCGGGAAGCCACTGGGTGCGAGCAGCACAAAATCAATCGTTGTGGAGGTCCTTAGAGGAGGCCTTTGTCCAGCAGTGGACGTCTTTTGGCTGAGATGATGATGAATAATTTATTTACCTTTTTGTTCATTTTGGGCTGATTTTGAAGAATTATCATAATTATGATCTTGTGTATTTTGTATTTTTCTTTTTGCACTAATCTCACCTCATCTCATGTCATTAGTAAGATCCAAAGACATAAAAATAGGATTAGATGTAGAAAAAACGTTCTAATAATACTCAGAAGCAACAGCAAATAATTACAGAATAAATACAGGTACGGTAGGGTTCCCATTCCTTTTATGTTCTTTCTATCTACATTCTTATGTACTTGTGGCTCTTGTATCTTTGAATAGATTTTCTTTTTTTCTTTTTCTATTCGCAACTATGCTGTTACTTTAAAATAAACCAGTCTTAACAAAATGGAGCGAGTTTACCCTCGCCTTCAACCAGAAGTTTAATAAGACTTTCTTTGTACTACAGGGCAAGTTTGTATTTAGAATATCAGTAGCTTTTCTATGAAATTTATACTGGCGCAGTTAGAAACGCTTCGATCTAAAAATGTTTTTCAGATTTTGTTATTCGAAATTTAAATGTATAGTTAAGAGCAAAGACGACCAGTATCGAGATGCATTTTTGTTTCGGAGATGACGACACAAATAATTGGTAAAATCAAGAGGTGCCATCTCGCACACCTGTGCGAGTTGGCGAATAACTCATTGATCGAAGTAGAAACATCAATTATTATTAGGTTACTAGCTGTGCTCGCGACTTCGTCCGCGTGGAATAGTGACTTTCGGCAGCATTTTTAATTTTTTAGGCTCTTTTCCCGTTTTTGCAGCATTTTTCACTAATGCTTCGCTCCTATTGGTCGCAGCGTGATGTTATATAGCCTAAAGCCTTCCTCGATAAATGGACTATCCAACACAAAAAGAATTATTCAATTCGAACCAGTAGTTCCTGAGATTAGCGCGTTCAAACAAACAAACAAACAAACAAACAAACAAACAAACAAACAAACAAACAAACTCTTCAGCTTTATATATTAGTATAGATAACTTTAGTTGAAATATTTAGGGCCTGTCTTTTGATTACCTATATAAAGGGACTGTCATATTAATGATAGTAAGTTGACAATCTTAAAATTAGGTAAATGACCTATAAATCTTCATCGTAAAATAGTCTTTCATAATTAGATAGGTACCTAAGTAGTTGTTTGATACTTGATAAATTTTAGTTTACCTTAATTGACTTTTCTGAGTGCGGTACTTTCTCTTCGTTTAATAACAATTTAAATAAGTAAGTTAAGGCCTGCATCATTGAAATCAAGTCATCACTACAATTGATGGGTAATGGCTTAATCACCACGCTTGCTAAATGCGGGTTGGTGATCACAAACCCGGGCTATGAATATAAACCCGGATCGGAAAATCCGAAACACATTTTGCCCGACCTATTTAGGCGTTTAATAACCAATTTAATTTTAATTCAGTTTTCTTAGACATTGAATAAATAATGAATTATGTAAAATCATAAGCATAAGCGCAATTGATTCTTAAACCTTTTTACGTCTGAAATTCGGTTAGGTATATTTTAACAAAACGACGATCAAGCCTAAATTACACGTTCCATTTTTGTTGCCGCCCAAACATTTCGGGAAGCCAAGGAAGTTAACTATATAGAGAAAATGAAACGAATTCCAAGAATATTGAATTATTCACAATCCCAGTCCTGTTTAAACGAATGATCCCTTTCTAATTAATTTCCCTTTGGGGAGCCTTTATTGTAACAGCAACATTTATTATACTGGTAGAAATAAATGAGATACTTCTATCATCAATTAGGATCATTGCTGTTTGGTGAATACCAGAAATTGTGTTTCTAAGATAATTGACTTGACATCTTAAGGCTCTCACACACCGAAAGCAGGTCAGCTGCAACGCGCGTTGTAATTCAAGGAACGATAAAAAAGCGACACAAGAAATATGATCGCCCGCCCGCGGAGATACTACTTTACGTTTTTCTTTAACTGGAGAAAACACCAACATACCATGTAACAGGTCTGCTGTTACAACTTAGAACCTTCAACAAAAGAGTGTAACGCATATCTGCGATTCTTCCGGTGTTGTAGGTGTTTATGGGTGGCGGTGAATACATTCCATTATGTGACCCGCTCGTTGGTTTGCATACGCTAAAAATAATTTAGTGGCACGATTCAATATAGTGGCTTAGTGGTCATAGTGATATACGACACTAGCCCGGAAAATCTGTTCTGCGTCTTCACAGCGCTACTCCTGCTCTACCACGCTGCATGGTTTGTTGGTGTTTTCTCCAGTCAAAGAAAAACGTAAAGTGGTATCTCCGCGGGCCGGCGATCATACTTCTTGTGTCGCTTTTTTATCGTTCCTTGAATTACAACGCGCGTTGCAGCTGACTTGCTCTCGGTGTGTGAGAGCCTTAAGATGTCAAGTCAATTATCTTACAAACACAATTTCTGGTATTCACCAAACAGCAATGATCCTAATTGATGATAGAAGTAATGAAATGAAATGAAATGAAATGAAATGAAATGAAATGAAATGAAAATACACTTTATTGTACACCATACAAAATACAAAAAGAGGACAATACAAGAAAAAGTACAAATGGCGGCCTTATCGCTAAAAAGCAATTTCTTCCAGGCAACCATGTGTTGAACTGGACAAAAAAAAAAAAACTAAGAAGTGGGTGGTTTATGGTGCTTTCCAAATTATAAGTTTATTTACAGACAATATAAATATACTTAATTATCATACATACAATGAATATATCTACATACATAATACTACTATATAAATTGAATACATACATATAAACTAAATATATATGACATGGACAAAGTAATTAATTATAATAACATTATAGCGACAAAGATAGATAGTGCTCTTTAACTCGTTGCTTAAAAGTATCCGAGGATTTTGCACACTTAACTTTTTCAGGCAATACATTCCACAGACGGACAGCGTGAACCGAAAAGGATTTGTCAAGGAATTTTGTGGAATGCACTGGTATCGCCAAGTTCAGGCTCTCCGATGACCTCAAAACTCGAGAGTGCGTCTCATGAAGGAATTGGAAACGTTCCTTAAGATAAGGCGGTGAGAGAGGATGAAACAAAATATTGTAAAGAAGGGAAACAATGTGTGCATTCCGGCGAAGGCGAATAGGCAACCACTTGATCTTAGCACGGAATTCAGATACGCGATCATATTTACGTAATCCAAATATAAATCTTATACTAAAATTTTGAAGACGCTCAAGTTTATTCAGTTGCTCCTCAGTAAGATCTAGATAGCTGACATCGGCATAGTCCAGGATGGGCAGCAGAAGGGATTGAGCCAGCGCAGTCTTAGTGGCAATAGGAAGGAAATTGCGTAACCTTTTCATGGATCCGGCTGCAGCAAACATTTTCCGACTCACTTGTTGTAGTTGAGGCCCCCAATTGAGATTTTTATCAAAAAGCACGCCCAAATTTTTCACCGTTTCACTGGGAGTCAAGGCAACACCATCAAACGAAATAGCAGGTAAATGGGACCAGTCAATTCTATTTGTAAACGTAGAGCTGCCGATGACGATGAGTTGAGTCTTGGAAGGATTAACTATTAGACCATATGACCCGCTCCAATGGCTAATCATTGCTAAGTCAGTGTTTATGATATTGACAGCTTGAGAAAGTTGGTCAACAGGCGCTTGAGTATATATTTGCAAGTCATCTGCATAAAGGTGGTAGGATGAAATTAAATGAGAGGAAATGGAATTTATAAAAATAGCGAAAAGCAAAGGAGATAAGACGCCACCCTGCGGCACCCCAGCAGTTATTTCGCCCCAAGTGGAAAAAGTATCATCAACGCGAATCCGCTGCCGGCGCCCAGACAGGTAACTACGAAACCAGTCAATCACTGCTGGAGATATGTTAATAGAGCGGAGTATGCCAAGTAGGATATCAAAGTCGACGGTGTTAAATGCATTGCTAAAATCTAGCAAGGTGAGAAGCGTTACTTTACCGTGTTCCATTCCTGACCTGATGTCATCTGTAACATTCACTAATGCTGTGGTGGTACTGTGCCCCGTACGAAACCCGGATTGGAAAGAATTTAGGAGCCGGTTCTTTAGAAGGAAGGTGGACAATTGAGTATGGACAAGACGTTCCAGAACTTTAGAAAGGAAAGGTAAAATTGATATAGGCCTAAAGTCTGAGAAGGATGACGGTTTGGAGTTTTTGGGCAAAGGAGTAACTTGAGCATCCTTCCAGGTTGATGGAAAAACACCAGTATGAATGGAGTGATTCAAAATGTGTGAGATGATGGGAAGGATTTCGTCAAGTATCAGAACGATCATCTTACGGCTAATACAGTCGTCACCAACAGCATTAGAAGGAATCGACATAATGCTCTTCTTAACATCACAGTCGGTGAATTGACGAAGAGAAAAAGACGAGTAATCAGGGCATGGAAGCGATGAAAGAGTATTCAATGTATCAAGCTTACTCGTTGAATCGAAGCTGTGCGAAGTGGTGAAGTGCTTATTCAGTAGATTTATATCTATATCTTTCAAAGAAAAAGTTTGTCGTTGCTTTCCAATGCCCAAAGATCTAAGAAATTTCCAAACTTTAGTTGGATCTTCATTTTCAACTGACTTATGAATATATTGGCGCTGCGCATTCCTACACACCTTATTGCATTGATTGCGGGCTTTAACGTACTTCTCCCAATTAAACGGAGTAGGACGACACTTATACCTACATTTAGCGATGTTTTTGCACTCAGATACCCGCTTGATTTCTTCAGTGAGCCATGGTGATGGACGATGCTTCATCTTGACAGAGCGGACAGGAGCATGGATGTCATACAACTTGATGAGGGTTGACGCGAAATGTTGCAGTTTTCCATCTATCAAGTCGCAATTTAAAAGCTGGGACCAATCGGTGTTAATGGCATCCTCCCGGAGACTTTCAAGATTAATACCACTAAAATTGCGCTGCAACAAAACCTTAGGCTTAGCCTTCGGTGGACGTGATTTATATGAGACATAGACTAAGTCATGGTAGGAGAAAGCATCAGCCGAGAATTGACCATGCTTAGCAATATGTTGGGGCGAAGAGACAATAATAAGGTCAAGAAGGGAGGGTGAACAATTTGGAAAAAAATGAGTGGCATTTAATGGCGGTAGGAATAAATTAGAAGACTGTAGGACAGAACGAAGATTTGCCGAGCGGGAGTCGTTTTTGAAGAGGCAAGTGTTAAAATCTCCCATTAAAATAGTATGACTGTAAGAAGGACAGAGAAGTTCTAATATATTTTCAAGGGAAGAAAAGAAATTTATACGTAAGGACGGACAGTAATATACACCAAGAAGTATTTTAGAATGACACAGGCTAACCTCCAAGAAGAGATGTTCGCCAGCATTTGGCGACGGTGGTTGCGATGACATATCTACCACAGTGAACGGGATATGTGCACGGAGATAAATGGCTACCCCACCTCCACCGCCCACCGCGCGATCATTTCTTATCAGGTTAAAGCCTGGCAAAGAATAAGAAGAGGAAGGGAGACATGGCTTAAGCCATGACTCGGAGACAAGGATAGCATGAATATTCTTACAGTCGAAACTCGTCAGCATATCTGAGAAATGAGCCGGAATGCTTTGAGCATTAATATGAACTACGTTAAAGTTTTTCGAAACATCGGAGAAACATGAGCCTAGAGAATCAGACAACGAAGGAATACTAACAAAACTATCGTTGACACTGTTACTACTTGCAGAAATGAAACTATCAGAGTCACTAACATCATCCAGAAAAGACATTTACATAAATAAATAAAACACCTAACTATATAAAATAATAACACAAAATATATATATAATACACAAGAAATCTGCAATAAACAATAAATAAAATAAAAATAAAACACCATTTTAACCACCCGCTAGTGCTACAAACAAATTAATAATATACAAGTTTGTACAGTAGAAAAGAAACAGAGACAGGCAAATAACATGTAGGCACACTTTATTGCTCTAAGAGGCACACGTACGCATTATGTACGTACACAACAAAAACCTGTCAGATGTAAACATGATAGAATAAAAAATAAAAAAATGGAACACAGCATTGATAAACGAGTTTGACAGAATTGTGTTCTATGTTTGACAGTGACATGAGGACAAGAATATTAATACAAGTTACCTCTAGTTACATTTAATAAAACCATAAAAACTTGTTTTAGTACCTACCTAACAAGATGGTTTAAAAAAGAGATAGAACCTCAGTAAAACTCAGAAAACTAACATACGGACTACGCTAATCTGATGGTTCAGTCATTGCTTCTGTGCAGCCGCTGCCCGCCGTGTCTTCGGAGCAGCCCTTGCAACCGCGGCAGCAGGCTTTGCCGACACGAGCTCCAATGATTGAACTTCGCTAATGCTAGCAACCCGAAAGCGAGCGTTGTTTGGGCCGAGGACATGAATAACGCCCTCCCACGTCCAACATCTGTTAACACCGAACTTCTCTCGCGCCGCCATGAATGTACTGTGCCGGGAATGTGTCAGAAACTCCGACAAAGTTGTACCAGTGCCTTTGAGTTTAGCTTTCCCAAACCAAACCCTGTCACGAGTAGCAACCTGCTGAAACTTTACAACAATGGGACGAGGCTTCTGCTGTGTGGACGCTGAACGCCCCAACCTATGGCACCTCTTTATATCGACTGGTACAAACCCATCTATTTTGAGGTTATTGGTAACAATCTTAGCTACCAACTGAGTGATGTTCTCACTTTCCTGCTCTGGTACACCGTGAAACATTAACATTTTTCTACGGCCCTGCATTTCGAGCTTATCAACCGTCCTTGCAAGAATATGTATTTGAGATTGAAGCCCATTCATTGATTCCAGTATGAATGCCTTAAAAGAAGAAAATTCTGTGGCCAAACCTGCGTTGCTTGCGGACGGAGTTCTCTGCAATTCAGCCTCAAATCTTGACATTCTGCTGTGAAACGTCGCCATTAGTTCGGAAAGTGAATGTTGAACCTGATCCATCTAGTCTCTTCTTACTGTAAATATCCAGGAGATAACACTTGTGCGGGTGGGTAATAGTGTTAGCACTTACTATTTATCATAAATATTAATTATTTATTGTTATTTATGCAAATATAGATTTTTATTACAGTGTTCAATTTAGCTACTTCTTTCACCAACTACCCCCAGAGAAAAAAAAAAAAAAAAAAAAAAAAAAAAAAAAAAAAAAAAAAAAGTATCTCTTCTTGTGTCGCTATTTTTATTGTTTCTGATATTAATTACAACGCGCGTTGCATCTGACCTTGCCGGTCGGCAATAGCACCGTGCCGCAGTAAGTTGGTTCCTATATTTTTTTTATTTCGAGAAAAATTAATAGGTAGTTCTATTATAGTTCCGTTATATTCTGTAATATTATATTAAAGCTATAAAATAGACGTCCTAAATGGTAAGTAGGTAAAACTTTTTTGGACGATTCAAAAGCATTTTTCTAAAGTTTATTTCAATAAAAATATTTGACTTTGAGTTTGACTTTATCTCGAGCCCGCTTTGAAACTGCAGTTTGCCTGCTTGTGCCGTCTCGGTTCTGCTTTTGGTGTGAGAGAGCCTTAAGATTACAGAGCTGTGGCATTAACTAGTTAAACTCTAAGCCAGCTGCTAATCAACCCTTCTGCGTTGGTACGGAATCACCACTTTGTACAGTCGTAAATCGTTCAATTAGTAGGGAACCAGCCCGAGGCTAGTCCGCTAGGTATAAAATACTCAAAGAGGAAAGTAGAAGCTCCCTTCTGTTCCTTTAAGAGTATCATACTAGTAGTAAAAAAATAAATATTTAAGGTGGCGCAGTTTGTCAATTTTATCATTTTTAATCCAATCTCAGGATTTTCAGTTTCATAATTCATCATGGCCACCATTTACTGCCCATACAGCTTAGTGGCTATACCACCGGTCTCGAAATAAGAGATCCCAGGTTTTATTTTCAAAGGTTCCTTGAAATTCTACTTCTAATAGTCCTTAATTCATCCGGAATGCCAATACGCTTATAATAGACATGGGTTCACGTCAGTAGTATTAACAAATCTTTGGGGATGTAACAGTAAGTTTTTTTTATTCAAACCGAGCATTAAATATGTTCGGGTACCGACGCTTTGTATCTAACTTTAAAATAAGGAGGAGATTCTTAATTCAATTGTTTATATATTCCTTAATTAATGATAAATCATAAAACTTGGATTTTTTTATACTCAGCGCGGCAAATGACCATTCTTCAATTGATGTTAAGGCAACGCATTGGAAATTTACGTGGCGGGGATCTTGATTTCTCCCAACAATTACAAAACATATGAAAGTGATATTTGATGACATGATTTTTAATTTAATTGACTTCATTTTGTTAGTTGCAGAAATACGATGTGTCAACTTTTATAACAGAGAAAAAAAAATCAAAGTAACCTCTTATAAAACATAGATTTGCATTTTACAGGCTAACCAGACCGATTTAAGCATCAAAATTTTCTTAGTAGATTAGTCTTAATACACACTTCAATATTGTAGTTCATTTTATTAATTAATTTGTAGTTTTAATTTGAAGGAAAAAAAACAGTTTTTCTTATGCTACGGGGCGCAAACACTCCGTATGAGATTTATTGTTTAGCGGTGCGTCGCCTTAAGTAGAAATGGAGTCCAGACGTGAAGACGACGGGTGCAGCGTAAAACAAAACAGCATCAGCCACCAATCACCTTGCTGGCCCACCCACGGTACCAACAGAGTGTGCCGCTGCGTAGCCCACGCCCCACACACCGCTAGGGTGTGATCAGCTGTGTCCTCCGCAGCACCACACTCACGGCATACCGGGGTTGGCTCTCTCCTTGGCGATTTTATGCAAATACCGTCCGAGGCATCCATGACCGGACAGTACCTGCACTAGCCGGAAGAAGAGGACACCGAGATTTCGGTGTCACTTCCTCAAAACAAACACGATCGTCACACGCCCTTGCCTCCACCCGCTTGGACAAACGCCAAGACTCCTGCTTCAAGCTCGATTGAAGCATCTATGCGACGACACCTGCATACAGCCGTCGGCATGTGGAGTTGGGACCCCCCCGATTCGGGAGAATCCTGTTTAGCGCTGAGGCAGTGGGTACCAGCCGAGGAACGAGTAGTTTAAAGTGCTTCCCAAACTGCTACCGTCTGTCAAGGGTAAGGCCCAGATAGCACATCGAGGTCCCCACTTTCACCCTACGTCCGTCAACTTCTATGTCGGCTCCTGGAGCTGGCCCACACCTAGACCCGTGGAGGGCTTCTGTCTTCCTGACAGTCACCTCCAGCCCGAACTGTCGAAGTCTGGCCCCCATCATCGTCGACACGACTGTGGCCAGCCTCGCTGCTTCACTCCAATCTGCCCCCCAGATCGTTATAAGCATGTCGTCTGCATAGCAGACAACTTCGGCCCGGGGAATCCTTACCGCTCTCAGGATCCAGTCGAACCCAACGTTCCATAAGAGAGGTCCTAAAGCACTCCCTTTGCATGGGGTGTCTTTTTAGCACACAGTCCTTATCCGAGTATAGAACATATCTTCCCCGGAGGTAAACCCCGACAAGCCGCCTCAGGTAGAGAGGAACTCCGTGATACCGGAGTGCCTCTTCTATTCTGTTTGTGGTCCAATAAATAAATTTTTTAAAAATGGAGGAATCGCAATATCCTCAAGTCCACATAAACCCGGGTTGTCAGAGAACTTGTGCTCCCCAAATTTCTAAACGCCGCCGAGACGTGGACATTGCGAGACAGCGAGAGAAAGAAAATAGACGCCCTAGAAATGTTGTATTGGAGATATCATGGACTGAGTTTCGCACAAATGTCTCCATACTCGAAGAACTCGGCAACAAGCGGCGTCTTTCCTCAAGCTCAAGCTCAAGCTTTTATAATTTCCTTCTTTGGGCACATATCTCGGCGCGGCGTGGTGATGTGTCAGTTGATCATCTTGTAGTCCAGGGAAAAGTTGAGGGCACCCGAGCGCGCGGTAGATCGCCGATGAAATGGACGGACCAAATAAAGGAAGCAGTAGAGGACCCCTTATACGCGTGCACAAAGATGGCATCGGTCAGGGGGGAATGGCGTCAGCTGGTCAGGCGTATCACTGCGACTGAAGTAACGACCACGACTGCATAGTAGCAAGAGTGTTACGACTAAGAAGAAGAAGTATCTTTCATAATTTTTTTCCTTACGCTTAGAAAATCTCATAAAAAGTAGCTTTCATTAAAAAAAATGTTACTTCAAAGTTTGTATAGGATGTAATGTATAAAGGTTTTTAAGTGTTCTGAGAGCTACGACAAACATTATGATCCCATGTTTTCCTGTTTTATTTATGGCATCCCTCCCTTTGCCATTATGTCAATTAAATTAAAGATGTTTGTAAAGGACGATGACGGTGTTTGGATTTCATTATTTTTTGTCTGACGAAGCATTATGTTGAGATACCTTTTGACATTAACATTTTTTATGTAAATTAAGGGGGGTTAAGATACACAGGGCTACTTTAGAATCAAGGGTAACATTGATAAATTCGTATGTAACTACAAGACAAAATTTTACCTCAGGGACTCGGGTCCTCGGGGCCTCAGGAAGCTCTAGTGGGAATCGAACCCACTACCTTTGGATAACCGATCCAATGCTCTGACCGCTGAGCTACCGAGGACCCAGAAGACTCGTTGAATTTTTCTAGTAGTTTGTGGTTTACGCTGCGTGCCAGCGGTATACGTCACTGTGAAGTTACTTCACTCACAGTCGTAAGTAGCTGCTATTAATAGTCCCTGTTCTGAGTAGCTTTGAGAGCTGACCGTAGGCTTGTAAAAGTCGAATTGAAAGTTCGAAAGATGTTTCCAATGTAAAGCGGTACTGTTAGTATGATTGATGATCTATATGTTTTTTTTTTTCGATTTTCTATCTTGCTTCGGAAAGTTAAATGAGACGGTTACAGATGTACAGAGTTACGGCTTTTTTTCAAGTGCCTAAAAGATTAAACAGTTCCAAAACTCAGTCGTCCGTGCGCGCAATGCACTTTAATAAGGGAACAAAGTTATTTCTTCACGTATTACATAGATTAGTTACAATAGATTTATCATTTATATTAGACAAAAATTAGACAACATCACAAACATTGTTCTGATCCCAAGGTAAGTAGCTACAGCACTCGTTTTATGGAAATCCGAAACAACGACGGTACCACAACCACCCAGACTCGACACAATATCGAAAAGATTGTTTTCGACATTGACCCGACCGGGAATCGAACCCGGGACCTCAGAGTTAGTGCCGCCCAAAGTTGGCGTGCAAGCCACTCGGCTACGGAGGTCATCAATTTAACGCACGAATTAAAATGTTCAACACTACACATTTCAACGCTTTTATAAACGCTTTTACAACGTTTGGCAAATAACATAGTAAAAACTTAACTTTAACTATTTTTAAGAGAAGATAAAACTTTGTAGTTAGCCTGCAGTGCTGCAGGGGTGGGGAGGAGGGTGGGACCACGGTGGGACTGTCCACTCTCGTGTTTTATAACCCTAGCCACCACCTAGTCTGAGCTAGACCTAGTTTCGCCTAAAATATCTGCAGCCTTCGGATTTTAGCTGTAATATATTCACCTGCATAGTAGCAATAATTGATGAGCTCGATATCAATGTCTGCCGATTCTTTTATACAACTAAGTCGTCAAGTAGGTACCTTACTTATATCTATGATAGGATCCCTGCCAGATGAAAAGTTTCAACCTTATTTACCTGGCTGGGATCCTTCAATATATGTTCATATGTAATAAATCTAAATCTGTCGAACTACTCATAAGAGTTGGTTCTATCAAGGGCATTTAAGTAAGAAAAGAGAAGTTCAGGCCAGTACTACTTCTTTGCGGTAAAAATATACGAGTATATGCGGGTACCCTCCCAAATTTCTTGTGTGGCTTACGTGGAAACATTATCACTTGATCAAATTAAGGCTAAATTTAAAAACCATATAATCAAAATTTATAGGTTGTTTTTGTTGTATCATGTTTTAAATATGCTTTTACGTTACAGTGTTACAAAATAAATATCACCTATTTTAAGAACAGAGGAATTAGTTCCATGCTTTACCAGTTTCTCCAGGGTTATCGTGAGCTCAATGTGATTATTGGACTATAGAAAAACTGCAATAATAAAACATTAGAAATACATCATCACCATCATCTCAGCCAAAAGACGTCCACTGCTGGACCTGCCTTGAAACACACTTGTATAAATCAAATCAAATCAAATATATTTATTTGCATGAAAAGTTGTACAAAAGATCTCTTACATTAATGTTGAGTTACCAGAAACTGGCATGCAAATTTAATAATATCTTCACACAATTATTAAAAATTAGGCACCTTCATAGTACCAATAAAGATATACAGGATGTTACAAAAATACCCGTTAAGCCAAAAGAGGATTATATGGTGCCTTATAACAAGTCCATTTACAATATTTGAGAACCGAAATATCACTGTATGACTTACCGCCAAAAAAAATAAAACCATTATCTTTTTCATTGATGTGTAAACCCTATTTCAATAAAATCAAAGAGTAAACTACGCAGAATGTATATGTACATTTTTACCTAATTCGTGAAACGATAAAGAGACATACTAACAAAATGTACAGAATAGATATTTCAAGTCGAGTTTTGGAATATTTATTTATTTTTATTGAGTGGTAGAGCCACGCTGCGTTGCAGCACGAAATGGGCCGGCTCGCCCGGCGTAATACCACCCTCTCACAGAATATCGGCGTGAAACAATGGCACTCGTTGCTGTTGTGTTTCGTCCGGTGAGTGAAAGTACCGGAGGCCCATCTCTCACCCCGCCCATCTCTCACCCCGCCCATCTCTCACCCCTCCCCCCTCCTAATTCCTACTCCCTCCTCAAGATCCAACTCCTTCCTCAAGGCCGGCAGCGCATCTGCGATTACTTTAGTTTTGCGGGTGTCCATGGGCGGCGGTGATTACTTTCCATCAGGTGACCCGCCTGCTCGTATGCCTCATTTTAACATTAAAAAAAAAAAATTAAGGGACCTAACCTAACGAAGAAACCTAAACTAACAACACTTATATTTTCGTAGTGAACGTCAAATTTACAGGAACGGGTCAAAGTGAGCTCCGCCTTGCTCAATGCACAACTTCGCTCGTCAGGATATGGCTTGTGTGGCATTTCGCACCATCGTCGGTGTTATTGACGCGAACACCGATTTTACACGCTGTTCCATCTCGAAAACCGTTGGGTAATCGGAGGAATAGACTGTATCCTTAACATAACTCTATAAGAAGAAGTCCAAGGGTGTGAGGTCCAGAGTACGAGCGGGCCATAGCACCGGTCCCCTACGGCCGATCCATCTTCGCTGAAAGCGAACGTTGAGATACTCTCGCACGTCGCGAGCAAAATGAGCTCCACCGTGCTGAAACACCATGTTTCTTTGGTGGTAAAAGTAATCCCCACCGGCCAAAGGAAAGTCGTCAATCGCCTCTTCGAATTCCGTTAGTAAAAACGTTAGGTAGTTGCCACCGTTCAGACGTGATGGCAAAATGACGGGACCAATGACATGCTCGTCATAAATACCAGCCCACACGTTCAGCCGCCACTGGTGTTGGAATCTGCCCTGCCGTGAAGCATGTGGATTCTCGTGATCCCAAACGTGATCGTTATGCACATTTGAAAGTCCTGACCTAGTGAATGTTGCCTCATCCGTCCAAATAATATAGTTTACGAAATTAGGGTTCTCCTCTAACTGCCTGAGGTACCACTCGCAGAAGTTTCTCCTGGGTGCATGATCGGAGAGTATCAGCTCCTGTGTACGGCGATAGTGATAGGGGTGCCGGCTGTCGTCTCGAAGAATTCGCCAATATGCGACATGCTTCATACCGAATCTTGCTCCGGCTCGTCTCGTACTCGTGGTTGGCTTTTCTACAAAATGCTCTAACACTAATTCAGCCTGCCTGGCATCAACTGTGCTTGGACGTCCACTTCCAGTAGACCGATGAAAGGAGCCTACGTAATGTAGGCGTCTTGACATGAAGAGAAAACACTGGTACGAAGGTAGCCGTCGCTGTTCAGCGGGTGGTCTTACATCAATAAATCGTTGCCGATACAGTTCGGGAGCACGATTTAAAATGCTACCTTCATGTCCTACGCATGACATCATATCGTAATATTCTGAGTTAGATAACATCGTCACTTTGGAAAAATAATGGAAAAAACACGAAACAATTAATTATTGTAGAATACTTATCGATAAGAAGATTTGAAATTGACAACATCACATTTTCTCCGTCTTGACGTTGAAGCCAGTACAGTGACGTTGAAGCATAATGACATCATAGTATTGAACCCTGTGTATGAATAACAGAAAAACCATTTAAGTTGTCAATTATTAAAATTGGTAGGTAGGCCACTCTGTTAATAATCTATGCTAACTCCGGTTCCCTGACATGCCAGCTTACTAGGGTTGACAAAATTTTTGGCTTTGATAATTTATTATAATTTTTACGGGGTATTTTGTAACACCGTTACCTATAGGTAATGGATTTTATATAAGCCTAATTCCCTATCGTTGTCTTTTACAGAAATCCATAAATTCCTCAAAGTTATAAATTTTCTTTTAAACGTATTTTTGGGCAAAATTTTAAGATCATCCGGCAATTTATAGCAAATCTAGACCTTGAATCTTCAAGTTAGACCTAGGCTCGGGTGTACTGTGCCGTGAGAAGGGTAAATCCTTTTGTGGAACACCAAATTGAAATCCTTTTTTACTAACATTAACATAAATTACTGCCCAGGTAAAAGCTTTTGTCAAAAGAAATATTATTAAGTGGAAAATAATAATAAATGGTAACGTTAATGTAAATAAGATGACACGGTTAGCAAATGATGTTCCTCGTAAGCTAAAACGTTATTTTATTTTGTAGACCTCCTTTAATAAATAAATAAACTTTCCGAAACTCACACTAATTATCTAGCCCTTCGATATGAAACTCGTTAAATGCGTACTAGACAACGGATAAACATACTATAATACATACCTACTATAGAAAATACCCAGACCCTAGACAATTTAGAAAATCAATAATTTCTAAATTGACCAGACCGGGGATCGAACCCCGGACCTCAAAGATGGCGACACCATGAAAACCGGTGTACAAACCACTCGACCAAGGAGGTCGTCAAATCACTATTAATAAAGAGGTAATGTTGGTGATTATGTATGTTTGTTTGACAGGGCTAATCTCTTGAAATACTGGCAAAATTCTTACACTAGAATGATACAGTAAAATAAGCTATATTTATTTTGATTAAAAAAAATAGTATCAACGAACGAAGTCGTATGCAAAGTGCTAATGTGATATATAAAGTATTTAAATGAGGGTATACAAGCTACCAACTAATTATGAGATGACCAACATCTCAGTCTCCCTGTGACCGCGGACCCTGCAAAGGGTTCGAAACGTCAGGATAAACATTAATTATGTAATGTGTAAAATAAACGCGAGTAGATCCGTAAAAGTTGTTTCATTTCAATAAAGTATTGCGCGAATTTGCTAATACCTGTGAAATGCTATTTCACAGGTATTAGCAAACTCGCGTTTAATGTCCGATCATGAATATTGATATATATCATGTGTAGGCTGATGATGATGATGAAGATGATGATGAATATTGAAATTCTGAACGGAACCGGTGTTATTGATAGAGAGGAAACTTCGCACACTTGATCTAAAGGTTAGTTTCTGTAAGTTTCCAACTGATTTGCTTTTAAAACAATTCAGAATTCAGTGTTCGAATTTGTGAAAGTACAATGAGCTTTAAAATATCCAAACGTTAGTAAACTTTAGTCTGTTGTTGCTTTAAAACATTTTAAATAAAAATAAAAAAGCGGTCAAGTGCGTGTCGGGCCACGCGCAGTGTAGGGTTCCGTAGCCCATCTCAATAATGAGGATACTACCGGTTTCACACACCTGACAACGTTATTTAAGTAGTTCCCAATGAGGAATTTGTACTGCGCCAAGTACATTTTATAAGTCGACTGTTATTCGTAAACCTGTAAAGCCTACTTAGCTGTGATAGCTTTCCTTTTAACTTCGTCATATATTATAACTACCGTGAATTTATCACGTATCCAAGAACGACCATTTGGCTGGCAGGGAAGGGGGGACACTTGACTCTAACAAGATTTTGCACTTTAAAGTTTAATAGTTCACAAACGGATCCCTCAATCAAAAAACTGTTTCCACAAACTGTTTACACAAACGCAATATTTTTGAAATTGCTATCCAACGACACCCCACACTATGGGGTAGGCAAGAAAAAAGAATTACATCCCCACTTCACGTGTAGGGGAGGTAACCAAAAAAAAATATTTTACAAAATATTACTTCACCGCTTTGTCGGCGTGATTAATATGTATATCCATGCCAAATAACAGCTTTCTAGTACTAAGAGTCTATGAGCTAGGCTGGGGACAGACAGACAGACAGACGGACATGGCAAAACTATGTATAAGGGTTCCTTGTTGACTACGGAACCCTAAAAGTGAACTTTAAACAAAGTAGTGTTCTTTGTCGTCAACCTCATGGTTCAAACAAAACCGAAGTCAAAACATGTCAGAGTTAATAAAAAAATTGTTTTAAAATTAATTTGAGTTTTTTTTATGAAAAAGTAAATTGTCGTAAATTAGTATGATTTTGCATATTACCACGGTGTTTTATTTTTATACTTTGCTGCATGGCTATGTTTCGGGATTATAAACATATTACCGAACACCTGTATAGCTGGTCTTCCTTAGAATAAATAAATTGAAATCTCGATGTTTTCATCATCGAGACGGGCAACGGCCATATCATAGAAAATTATATCGATACTATCGCCAGTTCGTAATTTATAAGAAACACTCTCATCAATACAAATGACCGTCTATCGATGGTCTATAGTTGATAATGTCGATACTATCGATAGTCTTACCATCTATTGGCAACACTAGTGCACGTTCGCTTGCAGACTATATCTAGCGGATGATACAAGCCTGTAATTAATCTTATTTAACCGATGATTAGCATGCACATCAGAAGCAGTAGTTAATTACTGGAACGATTCAACTCGATGCGAATGCAGATTGCAGCACAAATTGCTTAGATTGTCACACCACAAAGGTCGTTATTATGATGTAGTCATCTATAAGTACATATAAAATGCTTTGTCCTGAATGACTGACTGCAGGATCAACGCACAGCCTAAACCGCTGATCGTAGAGACCTGAAACTTGGAGGGTGTGTTCTTTGTATGACGTAGGCATCCGATTTTGATCCGAGGATTTTCCGAAATTCTACCCCTAAGAGAGTGAAAAAGGGGGGCAAAGTTTGTATGGGACAACGTGATTTCTTGATCCAATCTACTTAAAATTTTGTATATACCTTTTTTAACAGAATTGATGGAAGACCTGTTTCGTATTTTATTGAAATTCATCCCCAAACGGGGTTAAGAAGGAGTAGAAAGTTATTTTGGCGGTGATTTGATTCGAAGCTGATATCATTCCTTAGTGCTTTTGATTTAAATTACATTTTATTTTGAAACATTTCTTAAAAATCTATGATTACAAAACGATTTGTTTATTTTGTTGTCATGGAAACTGTCAAAACGGTACGAAATCCGCCAGGTCTGCTATACGTCATAATAAAGTAGTAATGCATCTATCAACAAATAGTTTGTGTAGGGCATGTGGAGAGGAAACGGAGTCAATGCAGCACCTACTGTGTGACCGCCACTCTCTGGCTAGGAAAAGAATGGGACTCCTGGGGTCGGCCTAACCGAAACCGGAGGACTTCAGGCTCTTCGCTCTTAAGGACGTTGCTAAGCTTATGCCATATATCTTTACAGAGGAAGAAAAGTGAAAGGATGGGGTTGCACAAAAGATCCCGATGGGTCGAAGTGTTACTGCGAGAGGGAAACCTCGGCTGGCCCCACTAAGATAAGATAAGATAAGTAATAATCAAATTTGTGGTATTTCATCTGCAAAGATGAATCTGCATAGCCATCGGTTGCAATGACCGTTGGATAGATGGCGCACTGTGCCGCTATTAGCACTCAAAAAATTAAAAAAGCAGGGACAAAATTCAGCGCATTCCCGGTAGCATAGCGGTCAGTGCAGCCGCCCGGATTGCGGAAGACCCAGGTTCGATTCCTGGCTGGGTTGGGTAGGCGTTTAATTTTTTTCACTGTATTTTATAAATATTTATGATAGTTTAAAATGAATTTTACTTACTTTACGAAATGGCTTGTTGAAAAATAAATGACGACAATATGCGCTGTTATCCGATTAGTTTCTGAATAGCTTAGTTATATTTCTACGTAAGTAGTTCTGATTATTAGTTCAAGTATTTTGGATGTCGTGCCTCATGACCATAGATCGGATTAGGTAGAGTTTTTTACATACCTTTGCAATATTAGCATATCATGGATAATCTTAAACAAACTTAATTTTTCCAAAATTTGGATAAAACAAAGTGTAAGATTTTTGAAAATAATCTCCAGTAACGATTACCTAAATCACACCTTGATAGTCTGACGTGCAAAAGAGTTAAAAGTGTATTTTCTCTTATTATTTTATTGGGTTATCTATACTATTAATAACGTTATGACGCAATTCACAGAAAAAACTCTACATATTCCGATCTATGCTCATGACATTTAGTAATCGTAAGTAATTTTGAAAGCCATATCGCTGAGTGTGTTCGCAGCTGTTTCTATAGACTCAAATTACTTTACAAAATACGTCCGTATCTTAATGAACAGCTCAGAGTCAGGCTTTGCGAATCACTTATCCTTTCAAAACTTAACTACTGTGATACAGTGTATGGACCATGTCTTCTGGCTAGAACAGCTAAGCTGGTACAACGGGTGCAAAATGCCTGTGCACGCTACTGTTTTCAAATACCGCCACGATCTCATGTTACTCCTTTCCTCAACAACTCAAATTTATTAAAAATGGAGGCTCGCAGAAAGCTCCATCTCGCTATTCTGTTGTTTGGTGTCATTAAATCTGGGAAGCCAATCTATTTATTCAATAAACTCACGTGGGCTCATAGTATCAATAGGAACCCGATGAGAGCCTGCAAACATATTTTTACGACGCCTAAACATCGTACTAGTGTGTTCCGTGGGTCGTTTAAGTTCGCAGCCACTCGGTGCTGGAACGATCTCCCGCCGCCAATGCGTGACCTGAAGACAATCGTTACGTTTAAGAAATACCTTAAAAAGCATTTACTTACTCTCCAGCTTACATCAACTGCGTAAAATTTGTTTTAATCCTTTATCTACTTACAATCTGGGTCTTCACGTCGCGCGGGCGCATCCTGGTTATATTACAAGGCACTTTGTGATCCTGGCACTGCTGCGCGTTGGGCGGTTGGGCCTCAGTTACATACACTGTTGTGAGTGAACGTGGGGGATCTATTGTTTTATCACTCCTTATGCACGGACCTGTCCTTATGTTATTCAGCGCTTTTAGTTTGTCAAAGTGTGGAATTAGATATTGCTTTCGTGGCAAACACATGGATGGGAGACGAGATGGCGGACGTGCGCGCGTGTTTTAGAGCTGCCTACGTGGGCAAATCATGTCAATGTCACATATGACAGGTGATAGTTTGGCTGCGTTCAGTGTGCAGTCCGCCTCGCTAGTTTTTTTTTTTTTTTTTTTTATTTTTTTATTTAGGATCTGTTTTTGTTGTACGATGTCTTTTATTTTGTATAATCTGTCTTAAATAGTGTTTTATATGTTTATTTTAGTATGTATATTTAAATATATTTATGAGTATCTAGGTTTAGTTATAATATAAGTATTTATATCCAAATATAATTATATATTCTATTTTTCTTATATACATATTGAAACGATCGTCACCTCGCACAGGCCCTGCCAGAATACCAGCGCCGTTGCGATGTGACTTGCTCACACCGTAGCGGCATATGCTGAGGTAGGGTCCTGATTGGCTCGTCACCTGTTGTCTTTGTTATTTTTTGTTTTTATTGTTTTTGTATTCCATGTCTTTTTTTTTTTTTTTTTTTTTTTTTTTTTTTCTATTTTTAATCATATTATGTGATGTGAGAGTCAATAAATGTTTTTTCTTTCTTTCTTTCTTTCTAATCGGCTCACCCATACAAAGTTAACCATAGCAGTAGTTTAAAACTACTAATGCTCGCCCAACGGTTAGAAAGGGGTTAAAATTTACATATTTACAAAATTATACATACATTTTACAATTTCTTCTTCATATAATATGAACTTTAACTACCCACGCCAAATCTCACACCTTAAAAAGAGGTACACAGTTTTTATTTACGCAATACTTAGAATGTTTAATTTAAAAAAATAAGAAAGTTCTGCTCTCCTTCATGACGCACGTTTCATATACAACTTCATACAAGAATACTGGCCACTATTACTCTGGCCCGGTTCTCTTTACGACTCAGTACGTACAGTAAAGTGAGCGCTAAATCTCTGGAACGAGATCATATTTCTCTCCGGAGTCGTCCGCAAATGTTTTGTTTTGAGTACGTTATTCGCTAGAGATAACAAATGACGGCGTAATTCCTATTTTAAATATAATTCCCGTGTGTTGATTCAGTAAATTACTGTATGAGCTAGCGACAGCTTGCGACTTTGTATGCGTTCTCGCATACAGCATTTGCGAGAGTTTGTTTTTAAATCACATCTAATCATCTCCTACTCCCGCCTCCCCTCCACCTCCTGTAGCCGAATAGCAAAGCGAGCACGATATCAGATGGATCTGAGCTTAATCCCCCGGTCAAGCACAGGGTGTTTCGGGTTTTAGATGCACAGAACGGATTTGTAATCACCAACGTGCATTATTGGCAAACGTCGTGATTAAGCCAATGTACATTTATACATACACTAGACTTGCAGCTAGACTTGATTTCAATAATAGCTAGGCAAGCCAGCAGTGCGACAGTATATACGCTTTTGCTGTACATCTTATCTCTTACCTATGTCATGAAATATTAATACTTGCATGTAACAATAGAGGAGCTCGATAGCGCAGTGGTTAACGCGCCCGGTCTGCGATTGCTAAAGTTAAGCAACATTCGCAAAGGACGATCATCGGATGGGTGACCAAAAATTTATCATCTCGAGCTCCTCCAAGCTTCAAAAGACACGTAAACCCTTGGTCCCGGCTGCATTAGCAGTTGTTAACAACCAACATTCCGCACTGAGCCCGCGTGGTGGTGGCCCGTTCTCCCTATCCATCCATAGGGAAGGCTCGTGCCCCAGCAGTGGGGATATAAAATGAGCTGATGATGATAATAATGATGTAATAAATTGTAAAAGCATATAAATAATAACTAAAAGCAGCCATTTTTGTATACCTACCTGTCTAAAAAGGTTGAAAATTCCGCAGTCAGTCAGTCAGGACTTCTCTTTCTAAATAGTTAGTTAGATAGATAATAAAAAGATAGGTAAAAAGGGACCGCAATAAGTGGAAGAAATGGTGGGAGGCCTTTTGTCCAGCAGTGGGATAGTGAGGGCTAATAATTAAAAATACAGATAAATAAAGAGATAAGATAGTTAGGTAGATACGTAATACCTTGAGAAAATTGGCTGTACCAATTGGGAGTCGACAGCAACCTTTCGCACTCCGGGAGTCTAATCTTCTAGCCGTGTTGCCTGTGTGCCTGTCGATTTTTTCCCAGCACATTTTCTTATAATAAAGGCGGCGTTGTTTCATCATTGTTCAGGCAATAGATTGAACAAACAATGAATATCATCTAATCATTCTTGAATGGTTTAGGTAATAGGTATACTTTAAAAATATTATTTTTCAATTTACAATGGTACTTATAAATATGCTTTATGTTTCTTAGTAGAAAACTCAAAAGTAATTTTATAACATTCGTGTTTACATAACTTTTATATAACAAAAACACTTAACTAACAATAAAGTTTCTCAACATAGTCTAATAAAACGTATTTACAAAACAAAGTACCTAGGTACAATTATACCTATTACAAAAAAAATAGATTTTGAAAGAACTATGACTATTAAGAACTATTAAATAAACGCATAAAATTTAATATAAGTTTTACAAATTTTTATTAAAGAACAAATTTGTTTTTTTTTTTTTAATTCAAATAAACTTTAGAAAAGTGCTTTTGAATCGTCCATAATTTTTTTACCTACTGAATGAAAGAAAGAATGAATGAATAAACATTTATTGGTAATACACGACACATATACAAAGTCATATTAAAAAACGGGAACTAAACATAGCAACCAAAAAAACAACCTTAGTGTAACAGAAAGTATGTGTCGAGTCAATTTTAATTTTATTCTTTTTTTATAAGGTAAAATGTTAATAAAATATCTTGTCTTCTCCCACAAAGCCGTATACGAGTATATACACGATCAGCTAAGATCAATCTCCGTTGTAGAATAGGGAATATGCATAGAATTTCAATTCGTCTCAAATATTTTTTTACTTATAAGGTTTTTTTTTATTTAGTTATTATTTAAACCCAGAAAATATTATATAAAAAGTGAAAAATAAGGGAAGGAAATTCAAACTTACAAAACGCGCCACCATTCGTCGAAACGAAATGTGACGTCAATGGTCACGTCACGTCATTGGATTCATCAGCGTCGATTTTCATACTGTGTTAATGTTTGTGAGAATTGTTTAAAACTGTATTCCTGTGTGATTGATTACTTGTGAATATATAATTGTAGTAAATCTAGGACGATGACAGAAACTGGTTTTGTCAAAGCACAATCGGATAATATACCGAAAATAGAAGCATTTATGATGTCAGCATATTTTGCATCAAAATTCGATTTTACGAGCGCAGAGATCAAAGGAGTGAAAGCTGCAAGGTAATTATTACGTTACATGGTATATTTTAGTCCATAACTTAGATTTTTATTCATAAATTTATATTACTTACAACAAAACATAACCATTTGTCATAAAAATTGTTTAATCCTAATTTACGTCTATATCATTATAATTTGCACGTAGGTAATATTATATTATTAAAGCTCACTCAATTATCATCATCATCATCATCATCATCATCATCATCATCATCATCATCATCTCAGCCAAAAGACGTCTACTGCTGGATAAAGGCCTCCCCCAAGGATATGAGGGGTATTTGCCGTAATCGCCACGCTTGGCGGGCGGGTTGGCGATCGCAGTAGGATGAGGGTAACCTCAGAGAGATGCTGCTGCCCATTCTCTGGAATGGTCCCTTAGTCGGCTTTTACGACACCCACGGGAAGAGATGGGGTGGTGCAAATCTTTATCCCCGGCACCACACAGGGATAATGTGATGTGTGTAATGTTGATCACTCAAGTTTGATAATGTTTATATACTTTTTATAAATATTAGATAAATACGATATTCCGATTTACATGAACAATTTTTCTCTCAGTATTTAAGTGCTTGTTTGTTTCAAATCTGAACGAAAATATTACTACCTTTGATAGCATATTTTGAAAGAGCTTCATTTACCAGTGCTAGTCTTTGCCTTTTAACTACGGCCATTCTTTCAACTGGTGGTGGCATATTCCGTTTTTGACACGAAAATATATGAGGAACAACTTTTTCTTATATTTTTCTCCTTTCTGTTTCAATAAGTTATATTAAATATAATTAACTGTATCTTCCTTAACCTGAAATGAATCATTAAACTTTCATAAAACCGCAATAGGAATAAGCAAGCTCTTTAGATAAATTTTTAATGAGCTTTTGTAAACTAGGTTAGGTTAGTTTTAGACCGAATCTTCTACTGCTTAATAGCTAATTCACACTAAGCTGTACATAAATATAGCATACTTACGTTGAAATGTTCTTCACAATACAACCGATAATGAAGATATATTATCTCTTCTCATCATCTTACACCATTGTTTCGTACTTTCGCATCGCGTGGAATACGAAAAAACACTTTAAAGGGTGTACTAATAATAGTGTTTTTGAACTTCGGTACCATACAATACTTGTAAGAAGGTTTTTTAATTAAAACTTAAAATAAGTACAAAGTAACTGAAACGCTGATTGTAAACAAACACGGGATACAACCAATGACGTCATCAAAAGCAAAGCGCGCGCTAAATGGTGGCGTTTGAACGGGTCAAATTTATTCAATGTTTTAAAATTCACTGTGAAAAATAATTTGACGATTTTCAAGCCTATTTATATTTTTTCTATGTTATAAAGATGTAAATAATTAATTTAAGAAATAAAAAAAAATCATGCATTTATTCCCTATTATATATTAGAGCCTGAGAATATAGTAATAATAATAATAATAAGGGTTCGAAACGTCAGGATAAACATTAAATAAGTAATGTGTAAAATAAACGCGAGTAGATCCGTAAAAGTTGTTAAACTTCACAATTACTTAATTTTATATGCTTGGAAACCACTCAAATACAATTGATAACATCAATATTCATAATTGCTAATAATATAATAGTTGCTGCATATTTTGATAATCAAAACCATAATATTTTTTAAATTCCGTTAATTTGCGGTCTCAATAATTGTCGCAGGCGCTACGTTTTTCGACCTATGACAGCACCAGTAAGGATCAACCTTTTCGAATGTTTACAAATCGAAGTGTCGTCTTAACGAAAATGAGGGTTTGTTTGGCATTAAAGTAACACATCGGTGGCAAGCGAGGAGAGTATAATTTTTCTATACATCTTCTCATAGAATGGCAAACAAGTTGATAAAACTTAAACTAGGCATTGAAATCGAGCTCTGTACATATTCTTCGTCACTAAAACTGAACCACTCACTCACTTCACGAGCGAAGAAAACATAAAAGCAAAATGTTCACGTTTGACCCTCCAATTCTTTACTACCGTTTTACTATCGCACAGTTTTAAACAAGCAATTTTAAATTTTATGTTGCTAGAAATAAAAGCGATGGTAGCTCCTATGAAACTTTACAGTTATATTGTTATCGGAAACAAACAGACTCGCCTAGAGCTGAAATACGACCATTGTGATAATAACGCACCATTCTGATTTACGCACGTAAAGGCTAGTTGCACCCCATCTGATAAGTGTCAGATTGACACTTGCTGAGTTTCTTGCCGGTTCTTCTCAGTACAAGATCTCCCGCCTAGAGTAGACTTACGAACCAATGGCATAGTGACATTCACAAGAGCTACTTGTAGCCTAAACTGAATAAATGATTTTGAATTTTGATATTTTTTTTTAATTTTGAATTTTGCCTGTGATATGTTTATTAGCCTGGCGTTTCGGCTAGCGATCATAGAAAGACCGAGATGTTAGTATTTCATGACATACAATTTTATGTTAGAAAGTATTACATAGGGGAGGTTACTGAACAGTATTCATGCAAGTTTTCATTTAGTGGATTTCTGACGTCGAATCAAGCCAATGTATCGAAGATTACTGAAATAAGTGTTTCAGCCGAGTTTGATCGACACGTCTGATTGGCAGAAATCGAATGTAATGGAAATCTGAGCAATTTATTACTGTTCCGTTGAAATATGAAACATTGAGTGTGCTCCGAGAATGTATTGAAAAAATGCTTCGCGATCGGAATTCGAATCAGCACTGAATGGTTTGGCGCACAGCCTTTTTGGAAAATTAGAAGAATGGCTAAGTTAATAAAAAAAATAGAATCGTTCCCTTCAGTGTGGCTTTGCAAACCCATAGAATTACTTATTTTTTTCAAACTCCTTTACAAAAAAATCACGTTAGTAAAAATATTTTTTAATAACTTCTATCTTCTTTTCTTCTTTCTAGTAACTAAGCTTACTTACTTACTGAAAAAAAAACTTTTGTTCAGCAGTGTGACCACATGGCTTAAAATGATGATTATTGTGATTATAGTAGGTACTAGCAGGGTTTCCCCTTAGCTTCCTTCCTCTTCTGTGGCTGCTGACAAAGCGCCGAGGCACACCATGGGCACACCATTATTGCTTCTCAACTGACAACCGCTTCCCCTTCCATACTAACCGTTTATTTATTATTAGTTTCTGCTCTATGGTTAACGGTAGTTTTGTGTTGCCATATAAAAATAGCAAATCCCCAAAACTGTTAATATTCTGTGTCGTAACGATTTTTTAGCGCAGATACCAAAACTGGTGGTCACAATAAAAAGCGCAGTCTTACTGCGTCCCCAAAAACATAGATTGTGATTGATCACCCGCACACCGGTGTAGACAAAGCGAGCACACCTAAAATGATTGATGGGAAAATCTCTGATAAGATTATTTTCGCTCTGTATGGAAACGCATAAATCACCTGAAACAATGAATACCTATAACATAGTTAACCTATAAAAGTAAAGTAGTAAGTTTACCTATATAGTGTCCCTGCTAGTCAAAGGCCTTTCATTGACAATCAAGTCATCACTACTTTGATGGGCAAAAGACAAATCAGGGATGGCTGCTTGCAACGGTTCCCTCGTGTCATATCTGAGAACACTTCGTCGTTTCTAAACTAACTTTAAATTAATCACTATACATTTATCTTTCACGTAGACAATACGTCGTCGTGTTCGTAACGTTGTCACTGTAGCCAGACCCTAATTCCTTCGGCTGAAGCGGTTAGATGCGGTTACATGCGGTCTGAACCGCTTCAGACCGGATCGACGCGAAAACAATCGACGCCTGCGGTGTTGTTGCGGCTGCGAGCTCATTTGCATTTGCCTCTGTGTGTGTTCATGTTAATGGATGTGAAAAGGAAGGTATATAAAATAAAAATACCTTTGTTTTGGTAACCGGAACATGCAATGACAGAAATGTTTTTTTAAACCTAACTACTCGGGATTATTTATTAAAATATTGTAACCTGAATTTACAGGGTCTTTTGTGACAGAGACTGAGGTAGGTGCTATGTGTCAAAAAAAAATTAAGACTCAAAAGAAACATTATGAACACGCTCTTAAATAATATTCAGACCTGAAATAAGCAACGCCCTTTTACTATGCTTACCTGTAAAACTTGTTTTTGTAACCCTTATATGTGTGTACATAAACTTGTAAAATAAAATAAATTTCGACAAATCCTGAATACTTCCTAAACACAACGTTTATTCCTTTGGATGATAGAAATTCAATAGACAAGAAATTCATATAGGTTTACTCATTATAAATAGGTTTAATAAATGTTACAAGTAGCTGCTAGTTCTGGGATCCCGGGTGGTTTCTGCAAATTTTATGGAAATATCTTTTAAAAGTTACAAATTAAATTTCCTTGCTCTTTTTTCACTTAGGTATATTAATCATAATTCATCTACAACTACCCGGTCTCCAGCGCCAGCCTTACAAATGATGTAGTACTAATTCACGTCACCAACGGAGGGTTAATTTCATTTGCCAGGCTTGCAGTTGCAATATTAATAACTTCCGGCGAATCTTGTTAGAGCCAGTTTGGCCTGACACAAACTGTAACTTACTCAAGTAACGAAATTAAACACCACATCAGATTATTAGTATTACCAAAACACGAGTATTTAGCCAAAGGTATTTCAAAAAAATGTACAATCAACTTCAGAAGTATCTAAGTCGATTAAATTACTCGTATGCTGTCTACAACTGTTCTAGAGTAATTATTCATCATCATCATCATCAGCTCATTTTATGTCCCCACTGCTGGGGCACGAGCCTTCCCAATGGATGGATCGGTAGAACGGTCCTTAGACCATAACGCGGGCCCAGTGCGGATTGGTGGTTGTTAACGACTGCTAATGCAGCCGGGACCAACGGCTTTACGTGCCTTCTGAAGCACGGAGGAGCTCTCTCAATATTAAGATGTTGATGACTTACAGTCGGCGGCAGATCAACCTACCCAAATCTGTCAAATTGCTCCAATGAATATTGATCCTTATCTCTAAACAATAAGATTCAAAATTGATTGTAGAAATTTGACAGTTTTGGGTAGGTTGATCTGCCGCCGTGTGTACTATCACTATCCACTCTCTATCACATACTATCACTATAAATCCGATTCGAACATTTTACGGTGGCCCAACTATGTAATGTAGAATCATCACTAACAGTCCCGAAAGAGAGTAGACGATATTTCAACATGTTTATGGTGCAATAACAATAAAGTAACGCCCGCTTTATGACACCTCTCGAGATTGTTGCTGCAGGCCTTCAGAGCTTGTGGCAATAGCTTCAAACTACCAGAGACTGTGTGTTTTCTGACAGATTCCATTCATTAACTCATCTTTTAATTTTCCTGGGGGTAAACACTTGGCCTTCGTCCTACCTGATGTTAAGTGGTGATAAAGGCCGGTGGTGGAAGCGCACTTCACCCTGCACCCTATCCTAAATCAGTGGCGTACCTAGCTATCCTCTGACGGGCCCTGTATCAAAATTTGTTGGGGGGCTCAAATGAAGTGTAAAGATATTTCATAAAAAAAATAAAACAAACATTCACTACATGTTAACACTATATCATCATACTAATATTATAAAGAGGAAAGCTTTGTATTTTTGTATGTTTTATTTTTGTATCATCATCATCATCATCATCATAAGCTCATTTTTATGTCCCCACTGCTGGGGCACGAGCCTTCCCTATGGATGGATAGGGAGAACAGGCTATAAACCACCACGCGGGCCCAGTGCGGATTGGTGGTTGTTAACGACTGCTAGTGCAGCCGGGACCAACGGCTTTACGTGCCTTCCGAAGCACGGAGAAGCTCGACATGATAATTTTTTGGTCACCCATCCAATGACCGGCCTTTGCGAAAGTTGCTTAACCTCAGCACTCGCAGACCGGGCGCGTTAACCACTGCGCCATCGAGCCCCTCCTATTCTTGTATGTTTGCAACGAATAAACTCAAAAACTACTAAAACGATTTAAAAAATTCTTTCACCATTAGAATGCTACATTAGCGCTGAGTAACAAAGCCTAATTATTAAATAAGAAATGTCCACCCGTGCAAAGCCGGGACGGGCCGCTAGTAGTTTACATAGGTGGGTATTTGTTTTTCGTTGTTCTTAGTCTTAAGTAACGCAATTGAAATAATAAATATACAAACTCTGTAAAAAAACTGTCATAGAGTATAGAGAATCATAATATACACAGTCACGTACTTAACGGTTTTTCTGTTAATCGACAATTATGTTTTAACAGACGATACCTTTCGCCGAAATTCCCGAAAACATGAAAAAACAAAACAAGCATTTTAACTGACCATACCCCGGAAAAGATTATAAAAAAAAAGGAAAATTCGTCTCGTCTCCGACCCGGTGTGGACCCGGCCAATCGCATTAGCCGGTACATTTTCCTTGACACAGTCAGGTTCACAATATCAGTCTGTCAGTAATAAAATTGGCCCTTTGAAAATCACATAGCTTTGCACAAGATGATATCATTAAACCCTTTGTGGTAGACATATTTTTGGTAATAACCTCTTTCCTTATTGTTTTATTTTTTTTGTTATTCTCACGCTCTTTGTGGATTACCCTTGTATCATCCCATATTTAATCAAGCTTTATGTCATATCATATCAAATCCTCGTTGATTTGATAGGCTTAAGTTGATCCCTAATTTTAAATGAATTTACCATTACGTTTATGGGAATTGACGAGACTCGACCGCGACCGTACCCACAGTAAATAAATTTTGAGGGACATTGTTTTATAACATTATAATTTAAGTATTTAATATTATAAAGCTGAAGAGTTTGTTTGTTTGAAAGCGCTAATCTCAGGAACTACTGGTTCGAATTGAAAAATTCTTTTTGTGTTGGATAGTCCATTTATCGAGGAAGGCTTTAGGTTATATAACATCACGCTGCAACCAATAGGAGCGAAGCATTAGTGAAAAATGTTGCAAAAACGGGAACAAGAGCCTAAAAAAATTAAAATACTGCCGAAAGTCACTATTCCACGCGGACGAAGTCGCGAGCACAGCTAGTGTCAAATTAAACGAGAGTAAATTCGTAAAAAGAGTTTCAACAACAGCTTTTCTCCATATTAATCGAATTGTCAACGTATGGATACAGATACTATACAACCATGACGATGTGAGCATAATGAGACAACGAAATTAACAATTGCCCTGAATTATGAAATACGATGCCTAATCAATAATTAATGTTGAAACTAAATCTTAGTCTTAATATTTGATACTGTTTATTATTGACAGCAGGGGTTGCTTAATGTCATGCAGAGTAAAGTATCAGCTGGAAGTTTCCAGTGCATGTCGAAAGCATGAAGCTATTATATCTACAGCTTCATGGTCGTCTTAGGGACAAGGGTCTCAAGATGCTCGCACATCAGACGGTTGGCTAGCAACCTACCACTGATAACATGTTATCTATTTTACCTTAGAGCCCTACTTTGATTATCACTTTCAAGGTCACTATCGGCGAGTTTACTTAAAATTGGTGATTTCGATGCTTGCCTCAAAATCTCCTTCCACCCCTTTTTGGAAAGACGTTAGAGTATGTATGTATGTATGTAACCTACTTCAATTTTATTTTTCATTTATCCCGACGTTTCGAACCTTTTTTATACGGTCCGTGGTCACAGGGACACTGAGGTGTCGGTGGTCTCATAATTAATTTGTAACTTGCATACCGTCTTTTATTTTAATCGGTTGCGTTCCGTTTTTACAGCTCTTGATTGTTATTGGGTTGACTGTGAAAGTTTTGGTGTACATTTGGCTTCCTGGTGTTGTCGTCGATCCTTTAGTTGACCTTGATTACCTTTATCGTCTATCCCGAACCCTGAACCGAGCCCAATCCCCCAACCGACTTTTGATCGCATCATTGACTTCGAGCAATGCTTTTTCGATCAACCCTAATGCGTTCAACAGTTTCCTTCTATAAGATCTTTTGTAGACTAAGTTTCTTTAAATTTCACTTTTGCGCAAGCACTGAAAGGTCATCATTAAAATCTAGTCTTTTCTGGGCTACCTAAATATTGCTTTTCACTCTGTTAAAAAAGTATTTTGTTAGCAAAAGTAATTGTTTTATTTTTATATTTTGTTCGATATACTTTATGAAACTTTTTGATGTGATTCATTATTGATAGTAATTCAATGGTATCGTTATGTAATATTATGACATTGTTCAAGTTTTATGCTTTTATGCCTTGAACATTTATGTTATGTGTATGTTATGTGATGGTTAAGCAATGCTCCGGCTAACCCATCTTTAATTTAAAATGTATCAGGTACATTCAAAATTTGCTTGGAAAAGGTCGCCTTTAGTTACAAGTACAACTTTTTTTTCGTCTTATAAAAAACTTTATTTTGTCAGACTATGATTTTATTATGATTTGTAAAGTTTATGAAACTTTAAGTCATAATAAATTATGTAATTCTTATACATAATGCGTAGCTAAACATGTACAGTCAAGTTATTTTCATAATATCAGGACCAAAACATATTTCCGAACATAATTATAGGAGAAATTGGTAGTTCCTTGGGCCTATCTTGGGACGAATCACATTAACGTTACATTTCCCCTGGCGTGGTACTCAGGTACATTATCTGTATCTAACTCGGTCCCTCGAGACTCTTCATTCTAGATATAATTACCTACGCCATTTTCTCTTTTATTTTTGTATAATGACAATTTAATATTTTTCTTATCGTTATTTGCTATTCCTCACCAATGAAGTGTTTTTGTGTAATGGGAATGTCCATTAATTTAAATCAATCAAATCAAATTAAATTGACTTTTAGAGATTCTATCTATAAGATTAAAAATATTATGAAATGGATCTATTTTACATTACGTTTAAGTCTACACTAAGTACCTATATATTTTTTACAATATATAGGTCCAACAAATCTTTACTCGGCGTTTATCATGAAATTGCCTTTATTGGAATTGGGGAATCGCACAAATGAGAGTGGCATAAATAGATTTTTCAGAACTTCATTTCGGAAAGGATTCCCGGAACAAACACCGTTCAACAGCAATTCATTGTGCAAACATCAACAAACGCTTTATTTTATTGCATGGGATTGGAAAAGCGGATTCCTCAGATCTCCTTTGACCAATCAGGATAATGGGATCGACGAATACAAATAGGAAGACTGGCAACAAATGCCGCGAGCAAATGTCGCAACTGGAATCGTCCGATACAGCGATAATTTTATCTTTAATTATTTCTTCATCATCAAAAATACCCTAAACGTCCAATTAAATCAAGTTATTCAAGCATTTACAGGCAATTTTTTTATGCACCTACATGAAGAAATGTAAAGTCTTAAATCTAAACACCTGTGCTGTTTTATATCTTCTAATACTTATATGAGTGTCAGACGCTCTATGCTTTTACAGTATTACGTCTGAATATTTTTTTAAATTTTAACTATATTTTTGTTTTGTTTGAGTGTGTTTGTGTACTACAACTGCCTCGGTCACTTACCACATCTAAATATCTGGTTGCCTGTTACTTGATAATGAAAGATGTGATATTTCTTGTAGTTATGTGTATATCTATATGATCGTCTATAAGCTTTAGTTATTGTTCTGAGGTCTATAATAATGTATAGACTATATATATAAATATATATGGGTTTTAGTCTCTGCCTTATAAGTTTATAAGCAATAGCTAAAAATTATCACTCTCGTCTAGTGTGGTCGATCGATGTTCTCATCATTCTCTTACCTTAAAATAGACGCTAGATTAAAAGGATTAGATTTTTTTTGGTTGCAAATCACATCATTCTACCCGTCTTAAGTGGAAATGTAAGAGGTGTGCTACATTAGCTTTCCCCAAACGAGATGAGCTAATGAAGCATGGTATGCTATACTATTAATATTAACTACCCTCACCTTCCCGTTTCGCAAACTTGCTGACGCATCTGTACTTATTGGAAAGTTGGTCTTGGTTGGTTTGAAAGACCTCATGTTTCAGGAAGAACAATGGCAAAGGGTTCAAATTTTAGACAAAGAAAAAAGTAACGAACCTTTGCTTATCATCAGCCTATAAACGTCATACTGCAGGTTTTTTTGGAGAAGTTTTGCTGTTGGCCTCAGACGGCCTTTACAGCGGCACCGGGCTTGTTAAGTTAAACTGAAAGGGTTTCTCGAGTCGTGTGATCGAATCACCGTCAGAGGGTTTCTAAAGGGAATGGCATGACGTAAGCGCATCCTCGTTCCCTACTAGATCCTCTAAGGGCTTGTCACATAATAATATATATTTATTTATTTATTTATTTACATCCAAAATTACATAACAAAAATTAATATCGAAAATATTGAGCTGGGATGCAACCCCAAACAATATACACAATTTGAACAAATTCGACAATTAATAAAGAAAAAAAAAACATTACATTAATTAAACTTAAAATATATACATTACATAAAATTTAATATTTTGGCTCCAAATATTAAAATAGTTAAGAGTTATTCCCTTTACCTTTTAGGTTCTCCAATTTTTGATGAATCTATTTCTGAATATATTAATAATTCAATTACTAAATTTCGAAATTCTGCTGAACGTCTCCTTGAAATTAGTCCACATTATGCACTTTGCATCTTAAAATTCTGTCTTTTCGTCCCAAAATTTACGTATGTGCTTCGTTGCTGCTCCTTTTGGAATCACTCAGATCTTTTGACACAAGTAGACGACTTAATCAAAATTAGCTTAGAATCGATTCTTAATATGCAGCTGAACGAGCAATCTTGGGCCTAAGCATCCCTACCCATCCGTTATGGTGGTTTAGGGATTCGCAAAATTTCCAGTGTCGCTTTACCAGCCTTCCTATCTTCTGTCCATAGTTCAGCAAATCTCATAAGTAAGATTTTAAGGGCATCCCCTTCAAACTTTGAGATTGCTGGCTTGGAAGAAGCAAGAAACGCTTTCTTAATTGCATGCCCAGGTCAAAATTTTTCAGTTTCTCCAAATTCACAGAGGAGCTGGGACGATATAATCTGCAAATTGTCTTATGACAATCTCTTAAGCTGTAGTACAGGTTCGGCGCGTGCTAGGCTTTTGGCCGTGGGTACGCATGAGGCCGGCTACTGGCTTCACTCGTACCCATCGTCAAATACAGGAACTTTTCTTGAGCCTGACACGCTCCGAATTGCAACCTGTCTACGGCTCGGGGTTCCGGTCTGCGCTCCTCATAAATGTCCCTGTGGCAGTGATGTCGACAAGCTAGGACATCACGGACTGTCATGCCAAAAAAGTGCAGGCCGCTTCTCGAGACATGCCGCACTTAACGATATCATACGCCGGTCCCTTGCCACCGTCAACGTGCCAAGTCTTCTTGAGCCGACTGGTATTGCAAGAGACGATGGCAAGAGACCGGACGGTATGGGTTTGATTCCATGGAAGATGGGTCGGGTGCTGGTATGGGATGCAACCTGTTCTGACACGCTGGCCCCTTCCCATCTACATGGAACCAACAACAGAGCTGGTGCGGCTTGTGAAGCGGCTGAAAAAGCTAAAACATGCAAATACAGGGGTCTAGGCTCCGAATATGATTTTGTCACATTCGGTGTCGGGACCCTTGGTCCGTGGGGTCCTAGCGCTATAAGACTTTTTAAGGAAATAGCAAAAAGATTAGTCAACATCACAGGAGACCGAAGAGCTGGCAGCTACCTCGGACAAAGAATTAGTCTAGCTATTCAAAGGGGGAACGCTGCCAGTATCTTCGGAACCTTGCCTAAAGGGACTCCTTTTGATAATATTTTTTAATTATTATATTATATATTATTATTATTTTTTTAAGTTTTTTTAGTTATAGGTTCATTGTTCTAGTATATATAATTACTAAGTGTGAATATTGATGTGGAAATTATACATTACATTACATTACATGACAACAAAAGAGACACTACATGAAAATAAAATATAATTATAATTAATTTTGACTTGATTTGATTTATCAAATTTAATACTCTGAGAGAGTAGTCACTCACAGCTCAAAATATTAAATCTGATAAATCTTTTATATGATAGGTATTTTTGCCCAAAAATGTCAAGCTCCGGGTATTTAGCAACCGTCTCATTATGATTAATTGAGTTGTTTTCATGTAATAATTCGTCAATTCAATTGCTATCTATGCAGTACCTACAGCTTCATTGATGTCATCTCAATCTGAGGCATGTCAAATCATGTCATCTTTTGATATATGTTTTTCTTTGATCTACGCATGTCCCTCTCATTACAAAGAATATCAAACAGGAAGAATAGGCCACAGCCCCATCATGCTAGCCCAATGCGAGTTGATACTCTGCTCACGGTGTCCCATTTTCATATTGAAGAATTCCAAATTCCTCCTTTCTCTAAATAGGTTAATATTTATACAGTATTTTATATTATTCTTATATTAGTGTCACGGTCTACAAGTTCAATTCAATTCAAATATTTATTTCAGACGCAGATAGTTCATACACATAAAACTAAATGCAATACAGAAACATACTTACATATCATTTCTACTTATAAGTCAACATACAAGCCACCTAAATTGGATAATCTGACAATGATCTTCCGATCAGTGTCAGGTCAGGATCAGTGTCAGTTCGGCGAGCACCTTAATGTGGGGTGTGTGTGGGTTTTCATAGATTTTGTGATTTGTGTGGGTTTGCAGAGAACACCTTTACAGAGATCATCAACATAAACGGCAAATCGCTGATCGAGAATCGTCTTAACATATTTATTCTCAGACGAGCGAACCTCCTGCTAAGTGATTTCCTCTATAAGTTATTACAGGGCTATGCGAAATATGAGAATATCTGTGACGATATTAATCATGGACATCCGTTCCTGAATAAATGTCTTTCACTATTACGATGTGTTTTTCTTGGAAATTGGTTTTTGTTGCGTCTCTAAGTTATCTTCAGCATAAACGACAACTTAGGTAATTGAACGTATAAAGTTACAATTTTAGCTTCCATTTATTTTTAGAATCACATGTGAGGAGCTCAATGGCGCAGTGGGTTAACGCACCTGGTCTGCGATTGCTAAGGTTAAGCAACTTTCGCAAAGGCATCGGATGGGTGACCAAAAATGTATCAACTCGTGTTCCTCCGTGCTTCAAAAGACTCGTAAACCCGTTGGTCCCGGCTGCATTTATAAACAGTGTCCTACAGATAACAAATAGCGTTGCGTTGAACATTTAAATTAGTTTTGATTTGAGAGTAGCTTGGGTTTGTCATGCTCTCTTTATTGTCTCTACGGTGGTAGCATGTGCGTCTGGTCGTTACATTCCTTAAAATATGGTTGAGTGAAACGATGGCTGATTCATATGTCATACTCGTGAACGGGTGCCGCTTGTTGAGGTTGGTCTGCTCTTGAGTACTTATCTTATTTTTATTATTATAACTTTAGTTTAACTTTGTTTTTTCTTAGACAGGTATTGACTTTTCCTAGTACTGTATGACATTGTAAAAAATTAAGCTGGTAAATGATGTTTTTGCAAACTTAAATATTTTATTTATTATTTTTCTTTTTTTGTGTTTTTTTACATGTTTTTTTACTTGCTGAGTTTTTTGCCGGTTCTTCTCAGTACAAGATCTCCCACCCAGAGTACTTACGAACCGTTGGCATAATGACGTTCATAAGAGCTATTTGTAGCCTAAACTGAATAAATAATTTTGAATTGATTTTTACCAATCCACACTGGTGGTTTATGGCTCGTATTTTCTATCTTTCCATGGTGAAGACTTGTGCCCCAGCAGTGGGGACATAAAAAGAGCTGGTGATGGATCGGAGGTCTTGAGTACAATTCCCATATTGGGCCAAGTGTGTTTCGTATTTCTTGATGCAAAGCTCGCGTTTGTTATCACCAACCCACCAAACAACCCACCCGTTAATTTGCATAGGTAATTTTTCGTAACAAATACAAAAAATTACAGTCACTCCTTTATTGATTAGTCGAAACAAACGAAATCAAAACGTAAGTCAAGAAATTTTAAGTCTCTTTCAAAATGAACAAACTCACGTTTTAATTTTGTTTCTTTTAAAATTCGTTCGAACCGGTTCGAAACGTCAAGATAAATATTAATTAAAAGTAATGTGTAAAATAAACGCGAGTAGATATAGCTATATATATACTAAAATAAATAATTGGTTTCTAAAGTTTACGCGAACACTACACATTGAAATGAAACAACTTTTATGGGGATCGGTAGACTAATGTCATAAATTAAAAATACGAATAATGTCCAAAAATAAATATGTCCAATACGAATAATGTCCGAAAATAAATATGTCCAATACGAATAATGTCCAAAAATAAATATGTCCAATTGATTATATTTATATTCCAACTATTGCAACAACACTCATTTATAGCGTTTTAAAAATAAAAAATAAGCTCAACAAGCGCGGTCGCTCTCTGGAGTCGTTGTTTACAGCTGTGGTACACACGGCGGCAGATCAACCTACCCAAAACTGTCAATCTACAATCAATTTTGAACTTTATTGTTTGGTTATAAGGATCAATTTTCATTGGAGAAATTTGACAGATTTGGGTAGGTTGATCTGCCGCCGACTGTACATTTCAAATTTTACGACTGCATCCGTTTTTACTATCTCTCAAGCGGTTAAATCATCCATTTTGTGAATGTGCCACACAATAAAATGTACAGCTGGATAAAAATGCGGCGTTCTTATCAATTCACTTTTAGAATTAGACCTTGGTTTATTACATTCCTCGTGTACAGAAATAAGGACGCGAATCGCGGGTTGAAAAAGGTAATTGGTGGTTAGTCCGTTGAGAAACTTTTTAAATAATAATAATTATTATTATTTATTACAGACAGTTCATAAAGTTAGAAACACAAAATACTTATAAAACTAAGAAATGTTTACATATTCTACTATTACCATACAAAATACCTACTTATTAAACTATTGAGGCATGGAAGCGATGAAAGAGAATTCAATGATCAGGCTTACTCGTTGAATCGAAACTGTGTGAAGTGGTGAAGTGCTTGTTCGGTCAAATTTTCGTTGGATCTTCTTTTCAACTGATTAGGCTAGTAACATTGAGGGAATTAATTATTTAACTGAGACACGGGCCATGTCTCAGTTGGACCGTCACAACGCGGTCTGCAATCAATTTTAGCACCAATCAAAATGTTTTTTATCGGAAACGTATAGGAATATCGAAATTTAATATTTCTTTCAGCTGATATATATTACATCAATTGCGTGTTTATTAACAACTTGTAAGGTAACAAAAATCGTCTTTAGGGTAAATATAAAAATAGTGCAGTAATGTATTTTTTTCTTGGCGGGAAAGTGTAGCGTGAGGATCGCAGCTTTGTTTTATTTAAAAAAGAATTGTACTGTCAAATATAAATGTGAAATTATTGATTTATTCGCATTTCATACACTTTCTCTTCTAGTACACTTTTTAAATACTTGATACATCCTATCGTAAATTAATAACTTATTTAAACTTCCTCACATGCTTTCGCATTTAGTATATCCGTTAAGTGTTCGCAAACGTGCATGAGAGTTGGCAAATAAAATAAAACAGGTGCCACGGCACTTTTCAAATTCTTTCAAGAAGACCGCATGAGATCTCAGTAAAGTCTATACCGCATCTATTATTAAATAATAATGTAAACTTATTATTTTACATAACTTTTAAGAAAAATTACTAGCTAAATGTACTAACCGCACAAAGCCATTAACTAAAAAAAAGCGGATCAGGTATAGAACCTCAGAATAATAACTAAAGCTATAGAAACCGGACTAAAATAGCAAAGGTGTCACCAGATTTGTGACGTCTTATTTGAGGTAATGTAGTGATAAACTTTATAAAGGACTCAAGATTTTTTTTGATCACCGATTATCTGATGACCGTTTGACATAACAATACAAAAAATAAAAACTAAAATAGCAAAGGTGTCACCAGATTTGTGACGTCATATTTGAGGTAATGTAGTGATTGACTTTATAAAGGACTCAAGATTTTTTTTGATCACCGATTATCTGATGACCGTTTGACATAACAATACAAAAAATAAAAACTAAGTGACAACCATTTGTTGCACTCCAACCTCCTTCTCTAGCCATAAGATAGAACGGAACTAAACATAGTTGCACGATTTTTATTTTAGCCATCCTTCTATAGCTTTATTTATTGTTCTGAGTATAAAACGCTATGGACTACTTGATTGGCAATAACTTGGATATTAGACACTTACATAGCTAATATTATTGATAGACTTGTTTCAAAACAACCACGTTTCTAGGTAGCTCCATTTCTTTGTGTTCGCAAATTAACTCAAACAAAAACGTTTGGGCATCATTATTATCATTTACATTAGTAACAAAGGAAATAACGGCAGGCTGGCATTCTCTCATAAATCTTTTCGTTTTTTTTATTTTTGTTAGACAATGGACTAAAGCCGTTCAGTAATAGGTTAGAAGATTTTGTACGATTGTTTTCGTTATTATTCCTAAATACTTCTGTGTTATGAAAAAAAGCTATGACATACCTACTATTTTAAAATATTAGTAAGAAATGAAACCACTTTTACGGATCTACTCGCGTTTACTTTACACATTACTTATTTACCCCCCTATTCATAAAAACTATTTAAGCATTATTTAGTTATTCATTGTTTTGTCTCTTTTTCTCAAATTCAAGATGACGTTTGTGTGACGTTGACAAAACAATATTTAACTAATTAATGCTTAAATAGTATTTATGAATAAGAGGGTTAATGTTTAGACGACCAACACCTCAGTCTTCTTGTGACCACGGACCCTGCAAAGGGTTCGAAACGTCAGGATAAACATTAAATAAGTAATGTCTACAATAAATGCGAGTAGATCCGTAAAAGTTGTGTCATTTCAATGTGTAGTGTTCGCGTAAACTTTAGAAAACAATATAGTAGTAAGAATCAAAAAATATTTCGGTTCTAAACTATTTTAATCTCTCTGGGATGACCTAAGATTAATTCATTAGTCATTTTCATGTCCCCACTGCTGGGGCAAGAGCCTGCCCTATGGATGGATGGAGAACGGGTCATAAATCACCACGCAGGCCTAGTACGGGTTGGCGGTTGTTAACGACTGCTAATGCAGCCGGAACCAACGGCTTTTCGTGCCTTCTGAAGCACAGAGAAATTCGAGATGATCCATTTTTGGTCATCCATTTTGGTAAACCACTGCACCATCAAAGTCAACGTCAAAGTCAAAGTATTTTATTTGCATCGACCTCATAATATAAATTAATTAAGCATAATCAATCAGTGGGTAGCTGGCTTGTTAATTGCTAAGTTTTAACTTTTATGCTCTCTTATTGCGCACACTATGATAGTTTTCTCATTTATACGAGTATTAGGTTGGGGAATAAGTCTTTTCGCATATAATATGTAGAAACTTGTAATAAAATCTCTTTGGCTATACTATTTGTATCTGGCTGGTTTTGGTATCATTAAAAGTAAAAAAATTTAAAGAAGATAATTCCAAATTCAAATTAGAAAATGTGTGATTTTCATTTGTTTTTCTTACTGTCAAGATGAGTTAATCTAATGAAAAAAACCGATACATTTTTAAATTTTGATACAGAAAAGGTAAAAATTAAAAAATGAGAAGAAACTTTTTCCCCAACCTATAATTTTATTTCTATTACTATTTGATTTAGTGTTGTGTGGTTTCTGTAAATTAATATCGTTTTTAATTTTTATTTCCCTTTTGGTTTTCTTGGTGTATAAGTTTACTGTTTTGGATTTATGTCTATTCATTGGTGCGTGTGTGTTTTTGTGTGGGTGATAGTATCAAAGTACTTTACTTATCTATATATCTTTCAATAAAAACATTTTGCCATCACATCTTTCTCCGCAATAAAGGTCATCGTATAAATATATTCAATACCAAGCATCTAAATCCGATGATTTCATAAAACTACAGTGTTGAACTAGGAAATTATATCAGAAACTCAACATTATAAACATATACCGAAATAAACTCTTTGATCCGTGACTGCGGAATCGTTGTAGCTCGATCTGTATTGCGTTTCAGAATCCTCATCGAGTACTATGATTAATTTAGTAACATCTTTCAACAGCATAATGCAACGCATATCTATTCACTGATCATCATGTTTATTAACTGAGGTAAAGATAAATAGAGATTCTAGTGAGAGTCGTGATTATTCTCTAATTGGCTTGTAAGTTGCGCTTTTAATAATTACAATATTCAACAGAGATTCATGGTTGATTTTTTTATTGCTTAAATTTTTATGTACTCATGTGACAGAAGCTTAAAGGAAAGGAAATGGGCCTTAACTCAACCCACTGAGTAGTGAATACATGTCTGCTACCTTATAACAAAAGCAGTGGCAATAAACATTATACTCGGATATCTTCCACATTATGGAAAAATCGTGTTAGCGAAACAGAATAAGAAAAATGTACTTTAAATCCCCTGATGCCACTGGGCAGATCTGACTGTCATAATGTTTTTATGGATATTGTTTTATGGATCCTATAAGATAAAAACTGTATGTTGTGTAAACTGTGTGTGTGTGTGTGTGTGTGTGTGTGTGTGTGTGTGTGTGTGTGTGTGTGTGCGTGTGTGTGTGTGTGCGTGTGTGTGTGTGTGTGTGTGTGTGTGTGTGTGTGTGTGCGTGTGTGTGTGTGCGTGTGTGTGTGTGTGTGTGTGTGTGTGTGTGTTTTCAAATAAGATAGGCAGTTTTATATTACATTTAATGACAATCTATGGATGATGAAAAATTTAATTAAAAATATAATTTAGTAAATAGTCTGCAAATTTCTTACATTCTTTGAGACACATTACAGTATAAAATCGTTTAAAGCACTAAAAATATATATTTCTGTGATTATATGTATCACATGGATAGTAAAATGTCATAGATTGCAGAGTGTATTCTAACTTAGTTCATTGGACAACATTGAATTCTCCGTTTAACATTACACCCCAATAAAGCCGGTCTGAAGATTATGGACTTCTCAAGAACAGTTAAGGGCGTTTAGAATGGAACTTGGGGGTTCCTCCCAAACTACCGAAGTTATGGGAACTAGTTAAAAGAAGTGAGCGATATAAAACTCAGTTTCAACAGTGATTCCAAAGTCAATAGAGCTGCATGTTTCAATACATTTTGAAAACTTCCATTAATTAAGTAATATCATGTCTTATTTTCCCACAGTCAGGGAGGAAACTTTAGTTTTTTTTGTTTATTTGTTTGGTTCAAATCTAGTAATTGAAATTTGACCCCCTTCCTGTTGACGGATTGATCTGAAATTTGGTACACACCTTTAGTTCTGATGACAATATAATTCAATACATTCGGTATCATTGTAAATCCAAGATGGCTGCCGCTACGTAATGGCGGGTTACATAATTTTTAGCTAAAAATAATTAGGTACAGGTAAAAATTAAAATCGTTTTTAATTTTTAATAAAACCGTTAAACTTATTTTTTTTTGTTTTGAAGCGCTTTTTTTCATCTCACATTATGGTAGGTGACGATAAGGCACAGAAGGTGCATAGAAGAGAAGTTACGGAAGCACTACACAATTATTCTGGAATGTCTTTGATTGCCTTATTATTATTACCTACTAGTGGTCGCCCAGTGGTCGAAATTCGACCGTAATTAGGTTAAGGCTGCACGTGGAATACAAAATAAATATGACAGTAAACTAATACCATTGGTATTAGTTTCGTGGTATTGGATTGGAATAGATCATTGTATCCTAAGCAATGTAAAATTAAAAAAGATAGAATGTGAGTTTGGATTGACATTGACAGATGGTGGTCACTTCGAACACCTACTAAAATAAATTCAAGTATGTGAAAACAATGCATTTTATTCATTTTAGACATCATGTTTCAAAGAGCCATTTACTGCTTAAGACCTACACAATCGATATCTAAATAGAAATAGTGTAAGTTTTTTTTTTTCAAAACAACCGGGTTCGATTCCCGAGCTGAGTACTTACAGGTTTTTTAAATGTAAGAATGCAGTTTTTCTTTTTATTAAAATCGATGACATGGTTCCTAAGAACAGATCTTCGTATGTCTTATAGTTTCAGACTTTCCCATACTGGCCGATTTCAATGAGACACCCTGTATAAACTATAAGTGTGCGAAATTTCATACTCCTCCGTCCCCGCAATTCTCGTAAAAATGGGTACAAAGTTTTTGCTTCACGTATTAATATATAGATTATTATATTTTGTAAGTGTGTTTTTTTCTTAGCTAGAAGCCGGTTTTCTCTATAATTACGGGTACAAACCAAGTAATTACAGGGTGTGGTGAGTAATCTGTATTTGGTGTGGAGTTGTTTCAAAATCTTCAAGTTGCAAGAACTTCCTCACAATTCGGCAGGTATAAAGGTAGCAGCTAGGTATATGTAATATATTTACTGTATTCTCTTTCTGGTCTATTAGTTTCAGGTTTATTATTATTATTATCAGCCACTACTTTCCCAAGGCAGGGCAAAGGCCTACCCTAATCGTCTTCATCATCATCATCATCATCATCAGCTCATTTTATGTCCCCACTGCTGGGGCACGAGCCTTCTCTATTTATAGATATGGACAGGGAGAACGGGCCATAAACCACCACGCGGGCCCAGTGCGGGTTGGTGGTTGTTAACGACTGCTAATGCAGCCGGGACCAACGGCTTTACGTGCCTTCCGAAGCACGGAGGAGCTCGAGATGATACATTTTCGGTCACTCATCCGATGACCGGCCTTTGCGAAAGATGCTTAACCTCAGCACTCGCAAACCAGGCGCGTTAACCACTGATTGCCTTAGGTAAGAGTAATTATTAGCGGGACTCTTTCCATCTTTTCTATTGTATTATGTACTCGATATTTCAGCACAGTTGCATGCTCAATCCTTTGGATTGAGTTTTATAACCCTCAGATAATTTTCATAAAACAAATCAACAAACGTCAAGTAACACAAAAAAATATAATAAAAATGTAATCTGTTATTTTAGGATATTTTATTTCTGTCTTTATTATTATGAAGCCATCCGACTTACTAGTAAGAAGAGTAAAGTGAGTAAGAAAGATAGTTTTTTAATTGACAGTTTAGAGATTAGATTGCTAGTCCCAGCATCAAAGATCCTGGGTTCGATTCCTCGCAGATACTATCCTCTTTTTGGTTTGTAATAAGACTTGTTATAAGTAGCTGTCTTTAAAACTTATCAGATACCAAACGAAATGTATTTGTGAAGAAACTTAGTAATTCAAATGGCAAAGCGGTAAAGTGAGAATCTGTGAAATCCAATTTATTTCCGTCCAAAGAAATCAAAGCCAATCCTAATTCCCAATTTACAGGTTCAGATGTTGGCTGAGTTCCGTGAAAAAATGAGATTCGGTATTCTCCGAGTGATCATCTGAACTGAATAATAGTTAATAAGGAGCAGTCGCACGGATGGGGAAAGGTCGCGGGTTTGAGTACCTTTGAGGCAAGCCGGTGCTTTATTATGATTCTGAGAAAAAATCGAAATAAATATCTAAATCATTATCTAGATTAGTTCCACCAAGACTAGATAAAGGTCGGAAAAGATGGGCACAGCTGTGGGATATTATAGGTTATTAAAAAAATCATATAATATGTAAACAACAAACATAATTGAAGTCAGGACTACATTAGCTGGAAACATTGAATAGAAATACTTAGGTATATTATTATTACGTTATAATAGTCATAAATTGTGTTCTGCAACAAACGGTTTAAAAAAAATAGTAGGTACCTATAATATGTAAACAACAAAAATAACAAGTCAGGACAACGTTAGCTGGAAACATTGAATAGAAATATACAATACAATATATTTAATATATAACATAGAAATAGAAAATACTTAGATATATTATTATTACGTTTTAATATTCATAAATTGTGTTCAAACGAACAAACGGTTTCTAACTCAAAGTGCCTTTTTAGCCGGCCCTTGACATTTGCACGGCTATTACCCGGCAAAATGTCGTCATCGGTCCAAACACTGTGACGTCAGCACTTTTGACTTTCGCTCTACGGCATGGCATCCAGTACAAGCTAACAGCGAGATCCTTTTCCTTTTAACCGACTGTTAAGGAGTAAGTACTCCTTTGTAAGTTAAAAACTTTTTAGGGTTTTCTCATTTTCTAAATGTCAACCTTCTTTTGTTTTACTTTTTCTTCTCGGTCTGTTCCTCAGAACAATAACTAAAGCTATAGAAGGATGGCTATAATAAAAATCGTGCAACTATGTTTAGTTCCGTTCTATCTTATGGCTAGAAAAGGAGGTTGGAGTGCGACAAATGGTTGACACTTAGTTTTTATTTTTTGTATTGATATTGTCATTTGGTCATCAGAAAAATAAAATCTCGAGTCCTTACCAGAAGTACATTGATTTAAAAGCTGACAGTTCGTTTCACAAATCTGGTGACACCATCGAAATAACGAAAGAAAGGGGACAATCGATCTCTTTCCAATACATCACCTAGGTTCATTAGTTAAAATAGTGCGAACTGTTGAATTTGTGTTGCTATTTTAGTCCGGTTTCTATAGCTTTAGTTATTATTCTGAGGTCTGTTCTTCTGTTCGTCTGTTTAGTGCCGTTGCTGATGATTAGTATGTTTTATTGTATTATTTCCTTCTTTCTTTTTAATACTTATTAAACAAATAATTATAAAATATAGTGAAAAAATTAGATGTCTACCCGACCCAACCAGGAATCGAACCTGGGTTTTCCGCAATCTGGGCGGCTGCACTGACCATTATGCTACTGGGAAGGCTGACGTAAGCACTGAATTTCTCCACTACTTTGATTTTGACTGCTTTTTTCAGGGGCAGTAGTGCTATCTGTCCAACGAATATTGTATATTGCAACCGATTGGCTATGCAGATTCATCTTTACACATGAAATACCACAAATTTGATAACACAACGCTATAGTAAATTTTATTATTTATTTTTAAGTGCTAATTGCTGCACTAAAGCTGGCTTATGTAATTATAAAATATAGTGAAAAAATAATGCAGCAATTAGCACTTAAAAATAAACAAGTAGTCGCCCAGTGGTCGAAATTCGACCGAAATTTTATTAAGGCTGCTCGGATTGTATCCTAAGCATTGAAAAATTATAAAAGATAGAATGTGAGTTTGGATTGGCATTGACAGAATTTCATTCTTGAAATTTTTGAAAAAAATATATATTATGCGTGTTTGTCAAATATTAGCGCAGAATCCGTGTTATATCTGATGGATGCGCTTCGCGGCTCATGTCAGTGAACGCTGGTGTCCCTCAGGGGTCCGTTCTATCCCCCACGCTGTTCCTTCTGCATATCAATGATATGCTTCCACTTGGAAATATTCATTGCTATGCAGATGATAGTACGGTCCATGGAGGATATAACGGTCACCCGGCGGCAGGGCGGGTCGAAACCGAAGTGAATCGAGTTAATCTTGTCATTGAGCTCAATCGGGTATTGGACCTCATATCTAATTGGGGCACCAATAATCTGGTTGAGTTCAATGCCAAGAAAACACAGGTGTGCGCGTTCACGGCAAAAAAGTCACCATTCCTTCCCCTTCCAACTCTTCAGGGTACATCTCTATGCCTGCAGAGCAGTATCAACATGCTCGGTATGACGATACGCTGCGATCTGAACCAAAGGGACTACATCGAAGCCGTGATCAAAACAGCCTCACGAAAACTCGGAATTCTGAACAGAGTGCGGCGATTTTTTACGCCGGACCAGTTGTGCCTTTTGTACAAGACACAGGTACGGTCTTGCGTGGAGTATTGCTCGCACATCTGGGATGGTTCCGCTAAGTACCTTCTCGATGCCTTGGACAGATTGACGCTGCAGCGTCGCGCTGAACGCATTATCGGCAATGCAGAAGTGGTAAATACTCTCGAATCTCTGCAATTGCGTAGAGATGTTGCGTCACTCAGCGTGTTTTACCGCTTATACCATGGCGAGTGCTCTGAAGAGCTCTTTGACCTCATCCCACCTTCTCCCTTTCTTCATAGGAGTACACGTGCTGCTCTTCGGAGTCACCGATTCACTGTCTCAAATATCCCATCGCGCACAAAGAAATTTGGTGACTCGTTTCTTTGTCGCACCTCCAAAAGATGGAATAGTCTACCAGCACACGTTTTCCCTCCTTCCTATGATATGGGGTCCTTCAAGAGAGGCGTGAAGAAGCACCTTGTGGGCCGGCAGAGTGAAGTTGACTGATGCTACGTTTGTTTCCACGCTGCACCAGTTGTTTTCGCGTCTGGACTTCATTTCCACTTAACATCAGGTGGGATGGAGTCATTTGCCGAGCTATGTATAAAAAAATAATAAAAAAAAAAATACATGGTAGTGTGTGTAATGTTTGTTTTATTGATTTAATGTATTTTTTATGCATAATAGAAAAAAAAAATAACTTTCTGTACTCTTTCTCTATATAAACTATACGTGTGCGAAATTTCATACTCCTCCGTCCGTGCAATTTTCGTAAAAAGGGGTACAAAGTTTTTGCTTCACGTATTAATATATAGGTAGATAATAAAATTTACTACATAATTATACGTTTTACTTTGTCTTCTCTTTTCTTAACACAGTCCACTCTTTCCCGTGCGCCTCCTTCCGTTCCACCGACTTCAAAAATGAAGCAGGTTCTTAATTTCCCTGTATATTGTTTTATTAATGTTATCGTATAATATTTACGACATGTATGTACTGATTTTCAACAAAATATTAAATCCCAGCCCCAACACCATACTGCCAGACCAAAATATATTGTAATCTCTTTCTGCGTAAAACGGAACTCACCTGATTAAATTTAAATGAGGGTATACAAGCTACTAACTAATTATGAGACGACCAACACCTCTGTCTCCCTGTGACCACGGACCCTGCAAAGAGTTCGAAAACAGGATAAACAAAAATTTTTTTATTTATTTATTTATTTATTTATTTATCAAAATCTTACATCTATCCTTACAGGTTCTAACCTAATGCGACAGAAGAGACAATCTTAAATTTTAATTCTTAAAACTACGAGTATTTACTACTTACTATAATTAAATTATTACATATTATAACTAATACAATTTAAGGTATTTATTGCAAATTCCCTCAAAGAACATGCAAAAATGTCGGTTTTGTCATGGACTTTGTTAATTAGGCCTATTGCGCGGATAAGGGGCGTCTTTGCCAGCAGGTTGGTTCTGGCCACGGGCACGGCCAGCAGGGCCGGGCGCCGCCGTCGCCAAACGTACCGGTCTGGCACACTCAGTGGCAGGCGGCTCAGCAGCTCCGGGTGGTGCGCCAGCCCGCGCAGCACCCGAGCCACGTACAATGCCAGCGCATACTCACGCCGCACTCTTAGTTGATAATACCCTACCATACCCAGCACGAATAAAGTAGGGTACATCAAAGGGTACAATGGGTATACCCCATACAGTTTGAAGTACAGATGTCTTGTGAACTTGTTCTGAACCCGTTCCAACATGACATTGTACTTCTCCTCATGGGGAGCCCATATAACTGCACTGTGCTCCAAGTGACTTCGGACTAGTGCATCGTATAATACCCGAAGCGTTGTTATATTGGTAAACCCCTGTGTTTGCCTAAGTACAAAGCCCAGGTTTCTGAACGCCCTTTTGCATATCTTTATTATGTGGTCTCGAAAATTTAGGTCTGGTGTAACATACACCCCTAAATCTCGGACCTGCGATACGCGTTGCATCGGGGTCGCGTCTACTCTGTACTCGTAGCACACAGGGGTTCGCGCGCGGGTAAACGTCATCACCGAGCATTTAGAGGCGTTGAAGTGTAGTTTATTTTCTTGGCTCCACTTTACCACCCGGTCTATGTCCTCCTGGAGGCGCTCACAATCCGAACCATCCTTAACCTCAAGCAGCAACTTGAGGTCATCTGCAAACAATAAACACATCCCATGCCTGACGACTTCCGGTAAATCGTTAATCATTATGATGAATTCGAGTGGCCCCAAGTTGCTGCCCTGGCTCACGCCCGACCTTGTGAAGAACGGTTCGGATTCATATCCGTCGAATTCGACATACTGCTGCCGACCCTCCATATAGCTGGCGAAGAACCGCAGCAGGTGTGGTGTGCAGCCAATTTCCGCGAGCTTCTTCAGCAAGATATCATTATCTACAGTATCAAACGCTTTTTTAAAATCAAAATAGGCTGTGTCGACCTGCATTCCGGCATCGACCGCCGGCACTACTCGCGCCATGAAGCTGAGCAGGTTGGTGGTGGTGCTGCGGGCCGGGCGGAACCCGTGCTGCGCGTCCGTTAGCCGCTCCACCACTTGCTCCTGCAGCCTGCTCTGTACCGCAGCTTCCAGCACCTTGGCCGGCGTCGACAGCACCGCCACCGGCCTGTATCCGCTCACGTCCGGACCCGACCTACCCTTGGGGACCGGGACCACCCTCGTTAACTTCCACCGTGCTGGGAACATTGCCCGTTCTAAACTGGCGTTAAAAATATAAAGTAGCGGTTCCGCTAGTACCAGACCGCAATCTCTGAATAGAAACGCGGGTATACCATCCGGGCCGGACGAGCGTTTAGGTTTCAGCTTGCAGAGCGCGGTCCTGACGTCCTGGAGGCTCAGGCGCTGCAGGTGCACACGCGCGGCACCCGGCCGCGCCGCCGCCGCCGCCGCGCGCGCGTCCAGCCGCGGCGCGTCCGCCGCTTACACCGACTGGAAGTACTCCGCGAACGCCCGAGCACACTCCCCCTCCTCGAGTTGCTGGCCGTCCTTTATGATAGTCTGTCTGTTTACTCTACTTCTCTTTGAATCCACATATTGCCAGAAAGATTTAGGATCTTTTGCGAATCGGTATTGAATTTTATTCCTGTGCTCCCTGTGTGCTATTTCTATGGATTTTTTTATCCGCGATCTACAATCGCAGAATGCCTTGTAATCGTCATCCCGCTTTGTCTTTTTATAACGTTTGTGATGTCTAGCCTTATTTCTTATGTCAATAATAATATCCTTTGTATACCATTCAGGGTATATGTACTTGGAATTATTACGATTTAAATTTTTACGAGGCGCACACTCATCTAAAATACAGTACAGTCTATCATAGAAGAAGTCCAACATCTCTTCCATCTCACTCATCTCATACATTTCACTCCAATCCGTCGAACACAGCGCAGAGTATAACAAGGGATAGTCGGCCTTATAAAAGTTCCACTGTGGCCGCGCATTCGGTACGCGTTCGGCCGACGCGGGACGCGCGGGGCGCGCGAGCTGCACGCCAAGCGCCAAAGGCGGGTGGTGCGGGTCCTCGGGTACGAGCGCCTCGCCCGCTGCCGCCACCTCCACGCGACCCACGCCCGCGCTCAGAACCAAATCCAGTTGGCGGCCTAAGTGATTCGGCACGGTGTTACTTTGAGAGAATCCGCAGTATGACATGAAACATTCGAAATAATTGCTAATATTTACAGGACAAGAATACAAATTAAAATCTCCTACGACTACTACCTCCTTATATCTATCACATAGTTTTTCTATTATTCTAAACATAAGCATATAATCATTCTCCGTACTACCCGGGGGTATATATACCACACAACACAAAAATAAAAATCTATTGTACAAATGAACCGTTGCGCATACCAATTCAAAGACACAGGCATCGAGCGACTCGTCCGGTACGCGTACCTGTCGCAGCTCGAACCGGTGTGTGGCCACGAGAATCGCGCCTCCCTGCTTGCGGCCGTCCGCTCGATCGCAGCGTAAAATCTTGTATCCTTGCGGAACTATTTCCGCGTCCTGAATTGATTCGTTACATCCTGATTCCGTGATTGCGTACAAATCTGCATTAGATGACTGAATGCTGTTTCTAAAATTATCCAATTTTGTTCGAAGACCTCTAACGTTTTGATAATAAATTTCTATGTGTGTACTATAATTTATTAATGGAACTTTTTGGTGGTCTCCGAAACCAAATCCACTCATTCAATTCAGCATTCATGGGCCAATTTTCCGCATTACTCAACTTATCATACATTCTTTCTGGTACTCCTATTCTGAAAGACGAATAACCTCGGTCTGTTTTATGAGTAATTCTTTCTATTTCCATCGTCCCATCATGCCCACATACATTTTTGATATGTTCAGTCAAGGCTTCTACTGTGGTATCCGAATGCAATCGCCACACATGCAAATGCTTCTTCCTTTCTGTAGCTACTATCGCCTTCAACTCTGTGTTCCTACCTACAATTATATTTTTAGTTTGGCGCTTAGTTTTTTTATTCATGGCAGTCTTCCATTCATTCTGATCATGATCAACAACAATAACTTCGCTGATTTCTTTATTAGGCTCAACTGAGCAACGAGCCTGCTTAAGTATCTCTGCCGATTTCGTGGCCCCACCTTTGTTTACAATTTGCGTATTGGCAGATTTCCGTGTGCCCGAACTCGCTTTGTGGCCCTTATTCAAGCTGGCCTTTCCGCTAAGGGCAACATCAGAATATGACCTTGCAGAGACTGTATTTTGATCAGTGGTCAAATTCTGTGGTTGAATAAAAGTAATGTGTAAAATAAACGCGAGTGGATCCGTAAAAGTAGTTTAATTTTAATGAATATTAAATGTATGAAATTTCAATTATACAGTATCTAAATTCCTGAATCATGATTATTATTCTCGAATTAAGCCTCGTATAACTTCTACATAGAAATTACTTAAGCACTCTTAACTACACTGTTGTTTTTAGGTTTTATTTACTACTCGTGGCTTTTTGAAAACTTGTAAGCGGGACTTAATTCGAAAATCATCTATGAAAATATTTTCTTATAGTTTAAAAATGATTTGAACTTGTAATCAATAATGAAGATTTCTATTCAATGTAAATGTTTAACGAATTTAAAATTATGATTTGAAGGGGCCGTCACAAATACATATTTTAGACTTCCTTACAGGGGGTCCGCGCCCGCGTCCGGTCCGCGCCCGCGTCCGGTCCGCGACCCGCTTAAACTTGACCCGAAGAATAATAGCAGACAGATAGTCCCCTAGGGCAGGGGGTGCTATAAGAATCTCCGCCAACGACGAACTCTGGCCCTGGTAACATTTAACACACGCACATTGCGGACTGACGAGAAGATTTTCGAAGTGGAGGAAGAATACGGTGGAACATAGTTGGGTTATCTGAAGTTCGAAGAAGGGGAAGGACTCAATAATCCTTAAGTCTGGTAACATGCTCTATTTCCGGTAGGGCGAACAACTGTCCCAAGGTGGTGTCGGGTTCATCGTCCACAAAGTCTCTCGTGATCAACGTTTTTGGGACCGGAAGTGTGTCGCCTAGGGTAGCGTACCTTATACTCAGAATAACCAAACGTTATTCGTTGAAGGTTACACAGGTTTATGCTCTACTACGACACACTCTGACGATGAGGTGGAGGCTAAGGTTCGATAACGAAGTTATCAAATGACGCGATCTCCTTTTTACTTTCTAGTTGTTAAAAGATTCTGACGACGATCAGGGGGCTTATTGTCTAATTTCAACCAATATCACGATACCTTTCAAAGGTATTTACACTTGTCATTTTGCATAAACGATTCCAAATAAATGTCAAATGGACGATGTTGTTCATTCAACATCATTCAAAAACGCGTCGCGATCGCAATCACTGACACTTGTGAATGAAACCGAAGTTCTTGAATAGCTTTCAAATGTCAAATTGAAAGGTATCGTGATGGAGATTGAAGTTAGACAATAAGCGCCCAGGTAAAAACTATAGACATCTCATGTTTCGGAAGGACGTGATGCCGTTGGTCGGTTATTACTGATAGGGAAGTAGAAAAAAAATTACGTCAACGTTACCGCTTTAAGTGGATATTGCCTTAGTGTACAGACATAAAGAAAGGCTTTACGTATTCAAACCGTGCTGCGCTGAAAAACGCTATTCGTACCGTTTTCCGACTGAAAAATGTACACAAAAGTATGACACAGTATGTACGGTACAGGAGTTTTGGTACAGAATCGCCATTTCAGGGGACTTTCGTTATTTCATTATTTCAATATTATAGACTATTTTGTAGGGTTGAGTTAATTTTTCAGAGGGAGAGTCTTCCATAACTACCTGCATCTCCCTGCATTTCTTTTTGTATTTATAAAATATTTCTCATGCTGGTCTGGGACGTGAAAAGATGTATCTGCTGCCTGTATGTATGTATGTATTTAAGTATGTATGTATGTATGAAATTTTTCGAGGGGAGAGTTTAATAGAACCATCTGCATCTTCCTGGGCGCAGTGATATACCTAATGCATTTTTTCCTGTACAATTTCATCCTATCCCATCTATCCCATTATAACAGTGGTTCATAACCTTTTAACCGTGAGGGACCATTTCACCAAATATCTGTCTTGGCAGGGACCACCCAGTTGTTTTACATCACGCACGTCAAGGTTGTCAAGTCACTTGTTTATTGTTTATCACGATTACGATGGCTTCGCGGACCACTTGGACTACCTTCATGGACCACCAGTGGTCCGCGGACCACCGGTTAAGAACCACTGCATTATAAGAAGGCAATAAAGAAATTGAAATTGGAACCTGCTAGCAACTGCGCTTTCGAGCTTCGCGAAATTAACTCAACATAATGTTATTATAATCAAAATGTGGCTTTTAAAGTTGTCAGTTTTGCCATGAAAATCCACTTTAAGACCATAATTCATGGTTTGAAAAGAGTAGTTTTAGAGGAGATTTTGCTGGGTCGTCCTGAGACAGTGGTATATACTGGGTGTTTGGTAATATATGTATAATCCCGAAACGTAGCCATGAAACCAAGTATAAATAACACCGTGATAACATGCAAAATCATATTTATAAAGATTTACTTTTCCATTCAAAAACTCATATTTAATTTTATTTTATTACATTATTTTTGTTCAACCCTGACATGTTTTGACTTCTGTTTCGTTTGGACCATGAGGTTGACGAACAAGGACAATGTATCAGCTAGGGTTGTCACATTGCAATTTTGCTTAGTAACATACAACCCTAATATCTCGGCCATATGGTGCTTTTCAGATATGTTTATAATTCTCTCGGGATCTTTTTTTTAATTACCTACGGGTACGCACTTGGCCTTCATCTCACCTGGAGTTATGTGATGATAAGGCCGAAGATCGAAGCGCATTTCACCCAAAACTCTCATCTGCTGAGGCACTGGCTATCTTATCTCTAGCTGCCGGAAGACAACAATGTTACAAACATTGATGTAATAGCGACATATTTAGATAAGACCGTGATAGCTAGCCAGGCTGACAAAAAAGCCTTACTACCAACCAAACGCCCGCTGCCCTGTACCCTATCTGCCATTATCGGTATTATACAGGTATTGCCAGACACCCTGTATTTTGTTGTTTAATTATTTATGAAATATAGGTATATTAAAATAAAATATATGGCCAGCATTCTTGGTACCATTCCCACGAGTGTACAGTTGGAGGACATCTTTTATGTTTAAGTATTTAGTTTTTAATTTGCTATTTATTTTTCTCTGTATTTTTTTAAAGTTAAGTTAATTTTATTATTGTTGTGTATAATGTTGTAGTTTATTCTTATTTCTAGTATAATTAAGATAAAAAAATAATAATAAATAAATAAAAAAATCAAAAAAATATTCCAATGTAAGTGAATGAGTGACCATTACAGTGACAGTTTGAAAGCTTATAATATTGTGTGCACTCGCATTATTTAATAAGCGTTTCATTTTCTAAAGATGTTTGTGCTTGGTTCATTCGATGATGTACTGGTATAGACATGCGTAATGACGATTGGAAGTGATTCAATCAAGATAATCAAGCTCTCCTATAACGTAGGATCTCTGTATCTGGCCAAGCATACTCGATATACTTATAAATTATACTAGACGATCACAGAGTGGCTTGAACCACCAAGACGAGTAGACCCGCTCGGTATATGCCTCAATTGAGTAAATATTTATTCATTTAATATTAATTTAATTTATAAGCAAATACACATCTCATCATCATCAGTCTAAATACTTTGAAGGGCCAAGGCCCACACGAATTATAGCCCATTGGGACATTAAGCCATATGGGTTAGTAAGTATTAACGACAGCCATCTCACTATAACTACCGGAAGCATTGGCTTAACGAGCTTTCCTAAGTACCTACGGAGGGACTTATAATTGGTAAATTTTATGTTCATCTATCCGGAGACTCAGCACAGCAAGTTTGTTCCACTTTTAGAAGAATCTAAACTGGTTTATGCTAGTCCACTGCATCATCGAATAATGAGCTGTATCAACAAGTAGATCGCGAATCGATCTATAAATCTTAATTCTATACTGACATAGTGGTAATAAATATTACTGTATGCTTTTCCATTGAAAGTAATGAAATAACATGTGCTATATCGCTTCTGTGAAACGTATTGTTCAAGAGAATATGTACAATTGAACTGCCCTCATCTTCTCTTAGCTTATCTAAGCATAATTTAACTTGAACGTTTTACAAAACGGATTGTAACTGGCAATCTTACCAGCAAATTACAAAGATCAGCAAATTATAATATATCTACTACTTTATGAAACTAATCTTTTTTGCCTATACATATCGCTATGGTAAAAATCAATTGTGATGGAGGAGATGAAATGGAAAGGTGAAAATGCGAGACGAAAAGAGAAGGCTACCTATTAGGAGTTAAACTAGTTTAATTATAATTATACGTTTTACTTGCACACACAACTGCTAGCAGTTTGGCCGTGACTTCTTTCACGGTAATTTCGTATCTCTAAATAGCTTTATGTTACCCGCAAGGACATTCATTCATTCATTCTATCAGTAAAAGAGTTTAAGAATAGACCAGTCGTTTCAGAGAATACGCTCCTCAAACAAACATAGTTACAAACTTTACCTCTATAATAATAGTATAGATAAAGAACTTAAAGAAGAATAACAAATCAATAAGCGAGCAAAAAACAAAACAAAAGAACGTTGACAGATAGAAAACATAAAAAGTACATATTCACGAAGGAGAATTTATTCCATAACAATAATAACAACGATAATATCCTTAAATAGAATAACAGCGATAATATCGTTACGCTGTGACACACTGTCTTAGATAGTTAATGCGCGAATCATGTTGCGGTAAAATGGTCTGTTGGACCAAACAGCTATGCTGTGTAGCGAGACGATCGATAGCGGTCTGTGGAGGGTTAATTTTGATTTCAACATGAGATGATCAAGATATTAAGAAAAGTAATAAGCGAAGACAACAAACTGTTGGTAGATTATTAGTTGATTGACTTTTCAAACTAAATGTAGATTTTATTGCTGAAGTATACCTACAGACAGATGTATGATTATTTAATAAAGAAAAGTTATTTGAGAAAAGATTACCTATACAATACAAGCATAATTCTTTTGGACTATAGCTTACTACGAATAATATGCGCGATTTTCTGTGCACTTGATGCTTGAAGATTTAAAATTTAAATAAATGTTTTTTGCTTTATTGCTTTAAAACTTTATAAATTAGTTATCTTGTAAGTGAATGTATGTCTTATTAGAATAAAGCTCTATAACCCGAATTAAGGTTATTTTAAACATAACTCGACATCGTTATGGAACACATTGTAACCTAAAATCACCTAAAACTGAGTTAGAACGGTTTTTTTTGCAGATGTTGAATTATGATGCATCACCAACACTTTAAATAATAGTAACTAGAAATTATTTTCAGCACTTACGGATCTACTTATTTTAATATAACTACAATTTTAAACACCAGTACAATCACACATACCTTATAAATATGGAATACAATCGGGAGAAGGTGCTACGGAGTAAATATGTAATTCAATTTATTTTTCTAATAAATTGCCGACGCTGCTCTATTGTTTTGCTTTTGATTTTAGCACTCAAGCACTTATTCAAGTCGTTATTTGCTAACTTTTTCTTTAATTAAATTCTGTTTTTCTCACGCTTCATTTACACTTTAGCTATAAGCATATAGTTGAGTAGGGGGCGTAGAGTCGTCCACTTGAGTCCGCATAATTACTAATAACAATTCAAATGATGCTATGAAAACTCATTACTGCGTCAACCGCCACACAACTTTCGTGGTTATCACCAACTATTTAGGGTTTAAAATGGTTCGTCAGCAATTCCTATGTAAATCAAGCCTGAAAAGGAACGTACTTAACTATTAGTTGTTGATAATTGTACCTTAACTTGTAGTGTTAAAGTTCGTTTCAGCCTGTCATTCGTGGGACTATCCGAATGGATTTTCACAAATGCAAAGAAAAATAGGCCATCTGGCCTTGCTCATAAAATGCGATAAGCTCTCAAACGCCGCTCGATCTCGTGTTTCCTTCCTAATCTCCTTACAATTCGAATACGTTTTGAGGAACGGAAAAAGGCGATGTCTCATTTAAAATGTCTGCCGTTTACGCGATTTTATGAAAGAGAGAAAATGTCGTGTTGCTGTGACTTCGCGACGATTAATTAACTTTGAGGAGATGTATAGAGGCTTGATTGCTTGTTGTGATGCTGATTGTCTCTTCTCTATCGTAAAGGAATTAAGCCACGGCACATGCCAAGGAACTGTTTTCTTCATAGATTGCACAGCAACTGGCTCCACTTCATCTGACGTTAAGTGGAAATGAAGTCCAGACGCAAAGACAAACTGGTGCAGCTTGAAAACAACTCAGCATCAGTCACCCTCACCCTGCCGGCCCACAAGGTTCACGCCTCGTTTGAAGGACCCCATGTCATGTACCAGAAATACTATTAGTAAATTTTAAGTGTCTAGCATACAAAAATAAAGTTATAGTCTTCATACTGCCCCACTGCTGGGTAATGGTCTCCATTATAATATAGTTAACAGCAAAATAGATTGTTTACTTTAATAGACTTAGCAAAATAAATTGTAGAGTTCCACGCTGTATTCCTAGAAAATCTTTAACACCTCTCTGCCCCCCACTTCGTCGTTCCGTTCTTGGGATTAACTCTGTCATACCTAGGTATGGCAGAGTTAGTCCCAAACCGTCAATTTGTAATGTCTAGACTTTGCAGATTAATATATAATCATAGTAACTGTATAACTGACATATTTAATGACTACATACGGAGCATTAAGCGTGCATATTATGTGGCCAAGAAAAAAATATATTATTAAGTTTAAAAAAAGTTAGAGATATAGTTTCATTTTATTATTTAGTTAGTAGATAGATTACTACTCTTTTCTACTACTACTACTCTACTACTCGTGTCTACCTTTAATTAGATCTTTGTATTTACCTATTGTTATTTTTATTTTATGTATTATAGTGAATGTATTAGTACAAAACTGTTGGTAGACCATTTAAAATAAATAAAATAAATAAATTATTGATAAGAAATCATCGCAACACTTGATGGATAATGGCTTTATCACTACGCTTGTCAAATGTGGATTGGTGATCCCTAAGCTGTGCAATTGTACATAGAAGTGAGAAACACATTTTGCCCGACCTGGGAATTAAAACCAGGAGGATACCGAGCCGAGCGCTTTGCCAATTGGTAAACGAGGCATACATATATATGTTTTTAAATAGTTAAGTAGGTAAATAACTTCATCATCATCATCATCATCAGATCATTTTTATGTCCCCACTGCTGGGGCACGAGCCTTCCCTACGGGTGGATAGGGAGAACGGGCCATAAACCACCACGTGGGCCCAGTGCGGATTGGTGGTTGTTAACAACTGCTAATGCAGCTGGGACCAACGGCTTTACGTGCTTTCTGAAGCACGGAGGAGCTCGAGATGATAAATTTTTGGTCACCCATCCGATGACCGGTCTTTGCGAAAGTTGCTTAACCTCAGCACTCGAAGACCGGGCGCGTTAACCACTGCGCCATCGAGCTCCTCAAAACTTCACTCCACCTAATATTATGCAAAAGCGGAGTCAAGATGCGAATACAGATATTGCCACACTTTCACGTTTACCGATGGAATTGCCAAATTATACAATAAAGTTTAAACTTTTTTTTCATTCCTTGCTTTCAATGCATCTTTGCCAGCGTAAGGGGCAATTTATAAAAGGCCTCTTTTGGACCCAGAAAATCTGTTGGATCCAGTCGACCGACGACAGCAACAAATTATCCAGAGGCATTTTGTGCTACGTCTCGGGTAAGTATTTCATATTGTACAGGTCAGAAAATTTCAAATTCTGGAAAACGTATACTTATGTCATTTGACACAAAGTCATGCAATTAAGGTGGACGATGGAAAGCTGCCAGGAGAAGCTGCGTGATTGACTAACTGACTGATCGAATAACGAACCGCTTAAACCCTAGCGACTAAAAACTTGTGTACTTTCTATAAGCGATTTTAGGACATCAATTCCCTTTCAGAGAGTGTAATAGTTTGTTTGTAAGCCCATTATCTTAAACATCAAAAATATGTAGAATACTAACCTTGTTCCGCAGATGCCAAAGCTTCTTTAAATCGCTGCGACTAGCATCAGAATGTGAAACACAAAGGCGAAGAATCCACAAAAGAATGGGGGGTACCCCACATTTTTTTGTCGATTCTTCGCGGTAAACAAAACAGCACCCTTCGACCCGTCTTGGTCTTTTGAAAAAACCTAGACGGGTCGAAGGGTGCTGTTAAAATACTGTATGCAAGTACATATTTACTTGTTTATTTTTACACCACAAATGTTACAATCAGGCTTACGACCTGGTTACTGCAGCCTATGGACGTTTGCAACAACAGAGGTAACAAACCCGCATTGCCAATCGTGTAAAAACTTTTGATTGCCTTTTTGAAAACCCCGAACTCGAGGAAGAAAGGAGGAAACTCTTCTGAAACCGCATATTACGCCACCACTTCAGTTGTTAAGGTATGATAATATTTTGCTGAATTAAATATTTATAAAATATAGTGAAAAAATTTACCCGACTAAGCCAGGAATCGAACCTGGGTCTTCCGTAACTGCTGCGCAACGGCTGCACTGTAGCTATAGCGTTGTGTTATCAAATTTGTGGTATTTCATCTTTAAAGATGAATCTGCATAGCCAATCGGTTGCAATAACCGTTGGATAGATGGTAAAAAGCAGTCATAATTAAAACAGTAAAAATATTCAGTGCAGTCGCCCAGGGAAGACCCAGGTTCGATCCCTGCCTGGGTCTGGTAGGCATTTAATTTTTTCAGCCAAATTCGGGCCAGAATCTTACCACTGGTCAAGTAAAAATAAATGTAAGGTTGTTTCTGCTGTCAGTCGCTTATTTGTGACCTAATCATCCAGCTTCGCTCAAGCGAGTTACGGCTGACGTAAAAAGTAACAGAATTTGCTACCGCGCTAAATCTGTCCGCATGGATTGTGGCATTATGTACACGAACAATAATGCTAGGTAACCATAATATATGTATATGACTAACTTATTGTATAACCAACCACAATAACAGTACCCCAACAATATTCTTAGCAAAAAAAAAAAAAATCATAGCAAATATATTCAACACTTTTTTTTTATATTAGAAGGAGGTAAACGAGCAGGCGGGTCACCTGATGGGAAGTAATCACCGCCGCCCATGGACACCCGCAAAACCAGAGGAATCGCAGATGCGATGCCGGCCTTTAAGGAAGGAATAGGCTCGTTTCTTGAAGATCCCTAAGTTATAATGGTCCGGAAATACCGCCGCTGAGAGCTGGTTCCACAGCACTGTAATTCGTGGTAAAAAATTTAATACTTTACCCGAATCATAATTTGTTTGTAAGTAAAATGTATATGTGCTAACATTTATGATAAAATAGTTCAATAACTTAAACCAGCTCTTCTCAGCGGGAAGCCGCTGGATGCGAGCACAAAATCGGTCGTTGTAGAGATCCTTGAGGGAGGCCTTTGTCCAGCCGTGGATGTCTTTTGGCTGAGATGATGATAAATCAGCTTTGTGATAACACTATTGGTCTCAGATTCAAAGGCCACAAGTTCGATTCCAAGCGGAAGTTACATTATGTTTGCTTAGTAGCTAAGTCCACTTGCCATATGCGGGTTGGTGATCACAAACTCGAGAAATCCGGATCACATTTTGGTTGAGCCCTTTGCCACTCGGTCACCGAGATAGATATTGTTTAAAGTATTCTATATGTTTTAATATTATAACCTAGACATTGTACATAATATAGTACCTACCCGTAATAATAATTTATCTATATCTTATCACACTAATATTATAAATGCGAAAGTTTGTGTGTGTGTATGTGTGTATATTTGTTGCTTCTTCACGCTGCAACGGATGGATGGATTTGGATGAAACTCGGCATACAGATAGTTTATAACCTGGATTAAAACATAGAATACTTTTTATCTCGATATTTCCACGGGAACGGGAACCACGTGGGTTAAACCGCGAGCGGCCGCGAGTTATCTGTATATCTTTAATATCTCGTATTATGATCGACGTTCCGTCTTACTGTATCCGTGACCTTATCTTTACAGCGTATGACGGTAGTCAGCGTTTGTTGACTAAGGCTTCCGGTTCAGCGGTTTCCTTGAAAACAAATAACACGTCCAAAAGTGTATAACTTTGAGAAGCTCGAGGTGAAATTTTTATTTGCGAGTGTTTTTCGGGAAATCTGTCTGCGATAGTTGACTATGTTTATGAGTTAAAGTTGAGCGGTAGATTCTTAGACTTAGGTGGTACGCAAGCGCAAACACTTATATACAGAGACATAATATTTGTTATTTTTTTTTTATCTGTATTACAATAAATGTTTCTCTCTTTCTCTCTCTAATACAGCAATCGACTAAGCATCGACTGTATGTTAGTAAATATTTTATTTTCTTATTATTGGTTTTATTCAATTAATTACACGTCATCATCATCAACATCATCATCATCGGCCTATATTAGTCCACTGCTGGACATAGGCCTCCCCTAATGAGCGCCATAGCGCCCTGTCCTCGGCTAACAACACGTCGTCGTGTTAACACTTAATTAGAGGCATTCAGATGTTTCCATTTGTTACTCCTTAAATCGAATAGTTCGGTGAAAATAAACTAATGGGAACTATAGACTTCAATAAATAGCAGTTGTGACCCTACATGACAAATGAATATATATCTACCCAGCTTGTTAAAAAAAATAAAAAAATTACAGCCTTAATACACCTTGAACCGTTATAAGCTAAGCAAAATAATAAAAATCCAAATGACACATATTATGTAGACTAGTTGTAAATTGTCTCTTATACACACACACAAAAGAAAAATGGTGAAGCGCTCTGATAACAGCAGCCGGCAATCATCACAACTGTACGAACGAAGCAATATGATGTCCCAATGACGTGGTATTGACCGAAATTCTTTATGTTTCGCGAACCGCGCGCGACCGCAACGGCAACGTTTGCACAGCGCCTAATCCAGGCATGACGTCTCGCGTTTGCGTCCATTGCACGGCACTGAAGTTTACCCAAAATCTTTGTTTGTTTTACTTCCCCAACATTCGCATATTTTCCTTACACCGGTTAAAAAGAAATAGCATTTAGATACTTAAACGTGTTTAATCCAGATCATCAGATTGGTAACCAATGCACGTATTTACAGCGAAAATAACCTGAAAAGCTTTCATATAGAAAACTACCAATCGTTCTCAATACGAGTTACTAAAAAGTTGGTTTCCCTGTCAGGTTTTAGTGATCGCCCTCAGACTAGGTGGGGCGACGATCTTCGCAAGGTTGCTGGCGTGAGCAGGATGAGAGTAGCCGCGGATCGTGCTCAGTGGCGTGCACTTGGAGAGGCCTTTGTCCAGCAGCTGCAGCAGTGGACTAGTGTAGGCTGATTATGAAGGTTTTAGTAATGTAAAGAGCAATTTTAATTTACGGATATTCACTAAAGTTTTTCCATCGTTACAATTCATACTATAACGAAAAATTCCTTCGTTGGAACTGTAATCTGATTTTCTTCTGATCTCCGTGACTTACCTGGGTGTCTCTATGGATGCTGTAGGTAGACCAGCAGCACGGCTCCACCTGGTTGGAGTCCAGCCCCCAGAACTCCAGCTCCTCCTCGAACAGAGGGCCGCACACATTTGTGGGGTAATGTAGTTTTCCTGTCCTGTCAACAAGAAATAGTAATAGTCGTTAATACACTTCAAACTGCCTATAACAGAGTTGTATACAAATAGGGTAGGTGTTCCTTAGTTCTTATGCCTATATAACCATAAATTCACTGGATCCCATTTTTTTTTTATCTTACGGGTAAGCTCACTGCCTTAATCTCACCTGATGTTAAATGAAAGAAAGAAAGAAAAGAAAGAAATACATTTATTGGCACACTGTTGCACAACAAAAACTAATTACATTCACAAAAAATAAAATAAAATATATATATATACATATTAAAAAATAAAGTACTTTCACAATAAAAAAAATAAAAACAGAAGAAAAAGTGTGACCAACTACATCCAACCTTAGCACATGCTACAACGACATGAGGCCGCTGCAACGCTGGTATTCTGGAGGGGCCTAATCGGTGACGTCACAACAAAAAAAAAACAGAAAACCAACAAAGATAAATAAATAATAATAAAAAAAAGAAATAACTTATAAAAATAACTTAACTTAAATGATGATACGGCCAACGGTAAGGCGCATTTCACCCGGGGTCCTCAACTACTGAGGCACTGGCTATCATATCTCTAGCTCCCGGAACACAAAAATGCTACAAACATTGAAGTTACGGCGACCTTTTAGATAAGATGGTGGAAGCCAGGCGGACAAAGAAGCCCTACCACCAATCAAACCGAGAACACAAACATGTACCCCCACTGAGAATCCAACGACCACTAGATCACAGATGCGATTAAAGAACTACAATTAAATAATAGTATTATTAGTCCAGCGGCTTCCTGCGACATTCACCAAATCGTCGGTCCACCTTGTTGGAGGCCTGCCCACACTGCGCTTTCCGGTACGCGGTTCGCTGGATGCGAGCAGCACAAAACCGGTCGTGGTGGAGATCCTTGGGGGAGGCCTTTGTCCAGCAGTGGACGTCTTTTGGCTGAGATGATGATGATGATGATTAGTCCATGACATGATCAAACTGACAAATAATTCCACAAATGCAGGTCAGCTATCATTATATTTCGTCGTTTCATTCTTTGATATAAATTATACACAATGTAGTCCCTTTAACCTACTGGCAACATCGCACGTCTTTAGAGAGTAACTAATTGATTTAAAAATTCAAAACTTCACTCGTTCACTCAGCTGTCAGTTGTTTAGCGCCAAACTTCTCATTCCTTTTTCGTGCGAGGCAACGAACGCACGCGTCTACCTATGCAAAATTCCGAAACGCAGCGCACAGGAAAAAGTTGAGCGATATGAAAAGAAGATTAGGAAACTTATGGAGAAAAAGGATCTCGTAAAACGCCGACGAATTCAACGTTTATATTCGTCAGAAGACGACGATAATGCCACAGGTACGTTTATAGTACATTTACGATTCTTATTTAAATGTTTGTGGATACTAAATTTTAACAAGTTACAAAAACAAAATTTAATTATGAGAAATTACGATGCAACAGGTAACTTTGTTATTTTTTCTGGTGAACAAGTGAAGTCAAGAACAAGTCTTATCTTTAATTACACTAAAAATAAAACTAAATCGAGATTGACTGCGGGTCAATCGCGATATCATAATTAGCTGCGGGCTAATTATGGTTAATATATTATGACGTTACGTAGAATCTACCTGTGTTCTAGAGTAGACGCAAGTAATCTATAATGTATTGTCTGCGGGACAATATGAACACATTTTTTATGTGTATATTTTATTTTTATTTTCTACCCTCATTAATTTTTTTTTTTTCTAAATCGAGAATTGTTGTTTTAGATGCAATCAATATCGTAGAAAACGAAACGGAACCGGAAGCTGGTCCGTCAAATCCACCGGATTACATCGAAGAAACGTTGGAACAACCTATTTTGCCGGAATTCGCGGAATCGCTAACGGCAAACACAAAATAAATTACATCGGAAATTTCATCAGAAGTAACCTTAGATCCACAAATTTTGTCAGCGTTGGGGGCGTCTACGTCCGATACGCCAGAATTTGGAGATACCATGATACCACGATAGCCTAGCTAATTTATGGACTCCGTTATTAAAAAAAAGGTCTACCAAAAGACCAGAAAGAGAACCTTACAAAGGTAAAAGAATACCTAATACCGAGTAATTGTAAGATGTTGCAAGCACCAAAATTGAATGCAGAAATTTCTGCCGCAGTTTCTGACATCGTGAGGGGACGCGACAAAAAATTTCTTGGTTTTCAACAACAACTCGGGATGGGTACCTCGGCAATAAATAGAGCAATGGACACATTACTCTCTTCTGATGATAAGATACAAGCCCTTAAATATCTTAGCGATGGTTGTCGCATATTGGCTGATTTACACCATTCTCTAACGAAGGATAGGATAAAACTCATTACACCTAGTCTGGAAAAGAATTTTCTGCACGTCATACAAGATTGACCGAAAGAGCTGACTCCTTATTCGGCAATACATTATCCGAAAAAATAAAAGCCAGTAAGGCAATTGAACGACAAGGTTCGCAGATAAGAAAAGCATTTACAAGTCATAAACCTGCCACAGTTCAGTCGAGTGCCAGTCGTCCTGCCCATCAGGGAAACTGGTTAGGACCTCCTCGGTACCCGTCAAACAGGGGGGGGCGGGGAGGTCAGAGCCACAGGGGACAGAGACCAGTGCTGCCACCGCGTCGAACCTACCCTCAGCCAACTTCGACTCATGCGAAGAGCTACAACCACCCCAGGCCCCGTGCACCGCCACAGTAACACAGGTACATGCTGGCAGAATTCAATATTTTTACGATTGTTGGTCTCATATAACAAACAACCAAACTGTATTATCATGGATCCAAAATGGATACCCTATACCGTTTTGTACGGAAGTGACACAGTCTGTCGTGCCTAAATCTAAATTTACACTCGAAGAAAGTCACGAGATGGTTCAAGCTATAAATAAATTAATTGAATTAGGAGCTATTTCACAATGTACCCCATCAGATGACCAGTACATATCATTAACTTTCCTTACACCCAAGTCTAACGGTGGTAAACGTTTTATCTTAAATTTAAAACCATTAAATAAGTTTATTGAAAAAACCCATTTTAAGATGGAAGACTATAAAACCGCTTCAAAACTAATACCACAGGGCGGTTTTGTAGCAACGATTGACCTAAAAGAGGCGTATCTTTTAGTTCCAATATGTCAAGAAGACCGAAAATATTTAAGATTTTACTTTCAAGCTCCAAATTCAAACTTATCTACCTACGAATTTACGGCCATGCCTTACGGCCTGTCCGTGGCACCCAGGGTCTTCACCAAAATCATGAGAGAAGTCATGTCCTATCTTAGAAGACAAGGTCATAAGTCAGTCATATATCTCGACGACGCCTTATGCATCGGTGACACTTTCCAAGAATGTTTAAATAATGTACGCGAAACCCTAAAATTGTTGCAATGTTTAGGTTTCGTTGTTAACCACGACAAAAGTTCGTTAACACCTTCTCAAGTTTGTACTTTCTTAGGCTTTATATATGATACGCAACATTTCTCGTTATCATTACCTATAGAAAAACGCAAAAATATTGCAAAAATAATCCGAAATTATTCAAAATTACCGAAATGTACAATAAGAGACTTTGCAAAATTGATTGGTGTCCTAATTGCGGCCTGTCCAGCAGTTAGATATGGATTCGTATACACAAAAATTTTAGAACGCCAAAAGTTCTTGGCATTGCAGCGACATAGCGATAATTACGAAGCGGAAATCACCTTACCCAGAGTAATTTTGGAAGACCTAAACTGGTGGCGTGATAACATTTTTACAACATTTTGTCCTATGAGAACTTTAAACTATAAAAAAGAAATATTCACAGACGCCTCCCGAACCGGTTGGGGAGCCGTCTGCGAAGGCAAAAAGGTTAACGGGAGATGGAAGGTTTCAGAATTAGAACACCAAATTAACTATCTAGAACTTCTTGCTGCATTTTTGGGACTGAAAACTTTGGCAAAGAAAAATAATGACTGTGCAATATTACTGCGGATAGATAATACCACAGCAATAAGCTACATCAACCGTCAAGGTGGAATACAATTCCCGCACCTAAATAATTTGACGCGTTGTATCTGGCAATGGTGCGAGAGGCGAAAAATTTGGCTGCACGCGTCCTATGTGAACACAAAAGATATCTGCGCGGATGCAGAGTCAAGAAAAATCAACCCCGATACGGAATGGGAGTTATCTGAAGAAGCTTATCAGTTGATTCTATTTAACTTTGGTTATCCAAATATCGACCTTTTCGCCTCCCGCAACAATGCCAAATGTGATACATTTGTTTCTTGGAAACCAGACCCAGACGCTTATACAGTAGACGCCTTTACTGTTAATTGGCAATCATTTTTTTTCTACGCTTTTCCACCTTTCTCATTAATTTTAAAATGCTTAAGGAAAATAATCGATGATGAAGCTACGGGTATCATAGTATTTCCTTACTGGCCGTCTCAGCCATGGTTTCCACTCTTACAAAGCATGCTTGATTCTGACATTTTATTCCTCAACCCGAATAAGTATCTTCTGCAATCCCATTTCAGGGACCATCATCCTCTGCACCCGAAACTTACCCTGGGTGCCGCGAGGCTCTGCGGGCGGCGTTCGCACACCAAGGCGCTCCCCCGGACGCTCTTCACCTAATACTGGCGTCACTATCTGACAGTACCATCAAACAGTACAGCGTTACCTTAAAACTTTGGTGGGAATTTTGTACGATTAACGTTAACGTTAATGTTTTTGAAGGCTCCAGATCTTTAGTGTTGTCCTTTTTAACACAGCAATTCGACAAAGGTTGTTCTTATGGCACTCTTAACAGCCACCGTTCCGCTCTATCATTGTTCTTAAATAATAACATCGGCTCAGATGAGTGTATCAAAAGAGTACTGAAGGGTGCGTACAAACTTAACCCAAGTCGCCCCAAATATACCACAACTTGGGACCCACAACTAGTTCTCAACCACATATCTAATTGGTACCCAAACATAGAACTGAGCATGGAAAAGATCACAAAAAAATAACTATTTTATTGGCACTCTGTACAGCACACAGGGTACAAACTTTTTCACTTATAAAACTAGAAAATATCTCAATTACTCAAGACGGTGTTAAGATAGCCATAACTGACATAATTAAAACTTCGGCCCCTGGCCATGAACAACCCGTGCTGTTTTTGCCGTTCTTTCGCGAGAACATAAATATTTGCCCTGTTTCCGTCTTCGTAGATTATATTTTTGTAACAAAAAATATGAGGACTTCGAATGCAGACAGACTGTTATTAACGTATAAAAAACCTCACAAGCCCGCCAGCTCCCAGTCTATAAGCCGCTGGATTAAACAGCTATTGGCAGAAAGTGGTGTGGATGTAGGAAAGTTCAGCGTGCATAGCACACGACACGCCTCTACCTCAACCGCGCTTGCCGCGGGGCTCAGTGTGGACGTGATCCGGAAAACAGCTGGCTGGACAAGCACGTCTACAGCCTTTGCTCGCTTCTATAATCGGCCGATTGAAAGCGAAGGGGTCTTCGCAAAAACCGTTATGTTTCCTAACAATGAATAGTTTTTTGTTTTTTGTTGCTTGATTGTTTGATTTACTATGCATTTAATTTGTACGAAGGAAAATTAATATTCATTATGAGCTTATTGTTTAGATTCTGCATTAGAAAACATACATATTAAATTATAAGTATGATTTAAATGGTTATTTATTTCTATAAAGTATACCTACCTAACTTTCTACACTTCTAGAACAAAACATAAATCTCTAAAAATCTACATTGTGTATAATTTATATCAAAGAATGAAACGACGAAATATAATAGATGATCAAACGAACTTCTAAGTGAAGTTCGATCATTATTATATGAGTCGTTTCATTCGAAGATATAATAACCCTCCCAGCCCTGTAAACCTCATGCTGAAGATGAGGGTATACAGACCCATAGTAAAGTTTTGTTCTAGTATCTCTCTAAACGAAATGAGAAGTTTGGCGCTAAACAACTGACAGCTGAGTGAACGAGTGAAGTTTTGAATTTTTAAATCAATTAGTTACTCTCTAAAGACGTGCGATGTTGCCAGTAGGTTAAAGGGACTACATTGTGTATAATTTATATCTTCGAATGAAACGACTCATATAATAATGATCGAACTTCACTTAGAAGTTCGTTTGATCATCTATAATCTCGTGCTGTCTTAAAAAAATTTAAACACACTTTAATCGACCCGGTAATGGACCTTAGCGATTAGCCACTCAGCCACCATACATACAAAAGAAACCGACGACCATGCGAAGAAAATTATGTACGTAAAGTATTATATTATCTTTATAGCCACCACTGACTGTTCACAGGACAATCGCAAAATAAACGTCTCAACTGGTATTTTTTCTCCGTTCGTCTCAATCTTTTCACAAATATAGCGAAATAAATCAAGTAATGGAAAGCGAACATGCCACTCAATGGTGCGGCTAGCTGTTTATACGGCAGTAAGTGGAACATTTGGCAAACGGAATGATTAATGATGAGTGTAGTAACAAGGGAAGATATGAGTAATTGTTTATTATCGTACCGTTGAGAAAACACGATGTTGTATCGGTTGGAGGGCTACTGACGACAGTGTATTGCCAGTTGAAATATATTGAGTGTTAATAAATGTTTATTCGCTATTAGATCTCTGCATATTATTTTGCCAGATTGTGTGTTCTTCTGTGTGTCCAGTTCTTCTAAGAGTGAATAAACATTTCATTGCGTTTACTTGCTGTTTTAAAAACTCTTCATATTTTAGTATATGTGGCAAGAGTTTGTGTATTGCTAGTTGAAATATATTATTGAGTTTGAATAAGTGTTTATTAGCTGTTTGAAGTACTCTTAGTAATATTGTTAGGCCAAAAATTGTGTATTGTCAGTTGAAATATATTGAGTGATAGTAAATGTTTATTCCCTGTTAAAAGAACTCTTCATATTTGTTATTTAGCCAGAAATTGCGTATTGCCACCAGTTAAATAATATTGAGTGTTTCTACATGTTTATTCGCTGTTAGAAGAACTCTTCATATTAGTTATTTGGCAAGACATTGTGTATTGCCTGTGTAATATATTCAGTGTTAATATTGGGTTTTAACAAATGTCTATTTGGTGTTAGAACTCTTCATATAATTTTGCAAGAAATTGTGTATTGCCAGTTGAAATATATTGAGTGTTAATAAATGCTGTTAGAAGAACACTTTATATTTATTATTTGGCAAGAAATTTTGCCTGTTGAAATATCACATCATCACATAACCAGCTTATTTTATGTCCCCACTGCTGGGGCACGAGCCTTCCCTATGGATGGATAGAGAGAACTGGCCATAAACCACCACGCGTGCCCAGTGCGGATTGGTGGTTGTTAACGACTGCAAATGCAGCCGGCACCAGCGGCTTAACGTGCCTTCCGAAGTACGAGGAGCACGAAATGATCAATTTTTGGTCACCCATCCGATGACCGGCTTTTGCGAAAGTTACTTAGCCTAAGAAATCGCAGACCGGGCGCGTTAACCACTGCACCATAGAACTCCTCAAAGACGTTGAAAACTCTTTATAATATCTGGCAAGAAATTGTGCGTTGCCAGTTGAAATTTTAATAAATATTTATTCGCTGTTAGAAGAACTCTTCATATTTATTACTTGGCAGGAAAGTTTGTCTTGCCAGTTGATATAATTATAAATTGAGTTTTAATTTTAATGTTTATTCGCAGTTAGTGGAACTTTCATATTGTATGGCAAGTTTATTTTTGTTGGCACCCACTACCGACCTTTAAGCTGTACAAGTCAAACGATTCCGAGTAACCTAACCCACGTAGTCTCCTCATTATATTTTATAAAAGAAAACATGAAATATACAATCATATAAAAAAGCACGTGTAAATAATATAATAACATAATATAATACGTGTGAGTGAATCATAATAACAAAAACACTATAAATAGTGTCTGCAAAAAAATATTTCTATACCTAATTATTTAAATTGCTGGGTTCCTTGTGTGTTTGCCAGCTCATATGAAAAAGAGGTTTTTATAATCTTATTCTTAAAGATTACTTAAATAATTCCATTATTTCTTATTCCAGCAACAAACTGAAAAAGTAATAAAATTATGAAAATAAAAAATTACCAAACACAATATCGAATCTTTCCGAAACTTGATAAATTGGATTAAAGATTTCCTTTGTTAGCGAGAGAGCGACCATCGAAAACTTAACATGGCCTAATTGAATCGCGCGAACGAACTAATCGATTCGTCCATCCGGTCGAAGCTCAATCGATTATGTTCGATTTCCTTTTGAAAAAAGTTTTATTAATTTAAAGATTAATCAAATCTGCAAAATTTTGTTTTGTGGGGAGTTTTAATTATTCGTCTTAACTCCTTAGTTCAATATTTACTGGAATGTCTACTGTTAGGAACTAAGCATCGGTTTCTTTGCTGCCATATTGCTGAACAGATAAGTGATATCGAAATATATAACCTTAATTAATACCTGAAATAGAAAACATTCTGGACTAAGACTAAGATACCAGACGCCATTATGTTAAAACCCTATCACCACCTCATTTTATGTCTCCACTGTTGGGGCACGAGCTCTCGCTATAGATAGATAGGGAGAACGGGTCATAAACCATCACGCGGGCCCAGTGCGGATTGGTGGTTGTTAACGACTGCTAACGCAGCCGGGACCTACAGCTTTACGTGCCTTCCGAAGCACGGAGGAGCTCGAGATGATACATTTTTGGTCACCCATCCGATGACCAGCATTTGCGAAAGTTGCTTTACCTCAGCACTCGCAGGCCGGGTGCGTTAACCATTGCGCCATCGAGCTCTACCCTATACCAACCAGGAATAACCTGAGGGCGACCGGGTCGTGGGAGTGGGGAGAAGCGCCCAGGTACATTTTATCTGTACCTGGTATAGAGCGCGTGGGAACCGGGTCGTCGGGTGTCTTGGGCCTAAGCGAGTGTGCGGTTAGTGTATTATGTAAATGCAGTGTATTAATAGAGATAAGATTAACAACAGCCTGGGATCCCATCATACAAAATATTAAATCCCAGCCCCAACACCATATTGCCAGACCAAAAGATACTGTCAGCTTATTCTGCGTAAAACGGAACGCACCTGATAAATTTTAAATAAGGGTATACAAGCTACCAACTAATTATGAGATGACCAACACCTCAGTCTCCCTGTGACCACGGACCCTGCAAAGGGTTCGAAACGTCAGGATAAACATTAAATAAGTAATGTGTAAAATAAACGCGAGTAGATCCGTAAAAGTTGTTTCATTTCAATTAGATTAAGATTCTTTGCAATGCCCTTGCAGGGCTCATGTTCTGGACTTTATACTTGAGCAAAACCACTATGTAATTATGATTATTATTAGTTAAATGTGTAGCATTTTGAGGATTAGATGGGACAGCACTTTGAATTGATATCACAGGTGTAAGAATTATTGTAACCGTGTCAGAAATCGCTCCCCTGCTATAATATTCACGTCACAACTCTGTACCACTAACGAATTTGCAAAGCGTTTCTCGCAAGTATTTTTTCTACGCCCATTCAAATCGAAGGCCTTATGAAAATGGAATTCGCATAAGGAAATAAGCCTACATTAGTTTCAAAGGCGTTAGGCGAACCATGAAAACAGTAGGCCGGGATTTTTCGAATTGATTGGCGTTAAAGCAAAAAGGCATTATCTATTTGGTACCACCTTTGTACCACAAAGCATGAACGGGACATTCGAAATTGACAAATTGATTGTTGTGTAACCTCAGGAACGATTGTTCATCCATTTGTTATGATTTTCTCGAAAGTCTTGGGAAGTAAAATTGAATTATTATTCAATTAAATGTTTTTATTTCTCAGACAACAAAGATTCATATAAATGGTTAGTACAACAAGAGCTTAAAACCTATGTTAGGTAGTACTTAATAACTAGATGGGAATCGGTTATGCTACAGATATGAGCTAAAGTGGAGTTGTAGTTTTATTGTTAGACTTAAAGTGAATGAATGAATGAAATGGATATGGTGTCATGGTTAAAATATGGTGGAGACATGGTGATAAATTGTAGAATAAAAATATTTATTCAATCTACCTTGATTAAGGCATGTCGAGTGAATGGGAACAGTCAATAGCCACCCAGTCGCCCCTGTTACCACTGAACATGTTGGTAGCTAAGGGTGGTAGCCACTCTTAGCGAGCTTGATACAAGTGACTGGCGTGAAACCACACAGGCTCGAATTCTATAGCGAGCTCTATAGATGGAGACAACCTCCTTAAAAATGCATGGTGGAGCGAAAGCCCAGCATTTTTGGGAGAGCTCTGAATACCTAAGCCTTCTGGCAGATTGCCACTGAAACCAAAGCCGTTCGGGGTGGAGGCACTCTTAAAGAAGTTTGAACCCTTTAAAGTGGAGGTTTCATGAGCTTGATCCCTTCTGGAGAATGGCTACTGAATCTCTTTGCGGTGGAGGCACTTAGAGGTATATTTATGAATATATACATACTGATTTTGGATCATATACTGATTGGATTATATACTGATTTTGGCCACAGCGACTGTATGCACTGGCATGAACTAATAATATATGCACTATCTCCTTAGTGTGCGCTTTGCTGCTATCACGGGATTGAAGCTTTATACAAGACTGTAAAGTGATTCAAAATAATATGTTAGCACCCCCAAAAAAATATTTTGTTATATATTAATCGGGTATTCCGTTTCAAGCAAAGAGTGTAGAGTATTCTTGAGTATTAACTCGTCATAGCACCATGACTACTGCAGATTGGTGTTGCTGGAGTTCGGATTGAATAACCAGTTCGATAGAACCTATGCTGGTGGTAGCATTCAACTGAATCTGCGCGAAGAAACAGTAAATCCGTATAAAGTATTTCATTTCAGTATTGATAGATATTACCAAGATTCGACGCGTCTTTTCGTTCCTGTTTTTCCTTGTTACTGAACGGCGCCGGCGACTGGCAAATCTCTTCCTCGCATCCACGCTTCGCACTTGTTTCACACCCAATCAACTTTTCAATCACTCAACCGTGGAGCGTCTCCTGTCCGTCCGATGTTATCTCTTATTGATTTCTTGGGGCGACTGTAGTTGTAAACTTTGGCGGTCCCTCGCTTAGTTCGACAGCTGCGATCTCTGGTAACGATAAAACTTATCATCTTGTCAAATTAAAATAATGTTGGCGAGATGCCTACCTTTGTTATTAAAGAGTTGAGCGGAACTTTGCTCGAAATAATAGAACCGTTTTCTTAGGGACGGGCGGGACGTATAAGTAAATTTAATGGCATATTGAATATGTTTGTTATATTATAGTAGGTTTAAACCCAAATCACCAAATATTGTAGCTATGTTAGGATCATACGAATTTAACGATGTATTCATGCTATTTGTAACTAGCTACGAGTATTTATTAAATACTAACATCTATGCGGTTAGTTAGTAAGTTAGTTAGACCTAGAGATATATATATATATATATTATTTTATTGTTATTTATGATTTTATGCAATTGAATTAGTTCTTGAGTGGACCTTCGGCAAAATTTTCCTTTCTACTGTCGTTATGTAAAATATAATATTTTATTAATCATTCACAATATGTGGTACATTACAGTCAAATGCAATGCACCAGGTTTGCTGGCTCCACAACACATGGGAGCCAGCAAACCTAGTTAGTGCGAGTTTTATTTGCCATTCGATAAATTTAACGAAAACTTGAATATTTTTACGACAAAATTATAATTCATCGCTTGTCACCAGAAAGAACGTAGTGTAGGACGCTCTCAGAGTACTGGCTGGTAAGAGCTGGATGAGAGTAGAGAGTAGCCGCGGATCGTGTTCGGTGGCGTGCACTTGGCAGATGATGATGATATTTAAATTACTTGCAGTAAGCTAAAGATTCACTGTATAGCTCTTCAGCAAACTTTTCGAATTGCATTTTAGACCAGGGCTGAAGCCTTTGAAAATGGTAAAAAGTGAAACAAAATCATAGTAGGATGAAACCCATTGGAAATGGAAGATAATATAACAAAAAATAACCAAGTTTTTGGATTTTTATTTTTATCTTTTACAAAACTAGGTTATTTTAATTTTTCACATAAATTTTGAGGTTATGAAAAAAAAGCGTAAACACAAAAGTTGTAGATTTTTTTATTACCTACAACTTGGCTATTTATTTTATTTCTATAGAACTTGTAGTTTTGCCGGACATCGAGCCAAACCGTTTTTTACCCTTGAACCCTCTCCCCCTTTCCACTTCCCGACCTCAGATCGCCCGTAAATAATTTCTCCTTTAATTTTTGTCATATTCACTTCCATTTCCGATGGGTTTCATTCTGCTATGATTTTGTTTGTTTTCAAAAATATCGACCCTGGTTTATTTGGAGATGCCTATGTCCAGGAATTGATTAGTAATAGAAATAGTAATAGAAATAGAAAACATTTATCATTACATCAAAAATTCAAAAAATAAGTGGCACTAACAGGTGCCCGCTCAGCATGATGTCAGGCCTCCTAGTTTATAGGAAAACCTGACACTGGTCTTCCGCGAACACCTTAGTGTGGCACAACCACAAAGCAACAACAATCACAGAACGTCTATTCCGTGACAACAATACACACTTAATCATATTACATACACGTATACACAAAAACATTAATAAGCAATTGAAATTGTTTCTAATTAGTAAATGTTATTATAATTTAAACGAATTTTTCGACGATAAATTTAATTAAACTTCTTTCTATTTGTAATATTGTTATTTTATTCTAATTCGGTATTTTAATTTTAATTTTAATTTTGCAGCTTATAACATGTTAAATAATTACTATTACTTTTTTCGTTTTTATTTATTCCATTATTGTTTAAAAATGTTAATAAATTCATTCGTTTCCGAATATACCTACCTCGGGCAGATTCTGCAATTAGGTAAAAACAATTTTGAGAAGGAGGCCTAGAGGAGGATCCAGCTGGGCTGGGCAGCGTTTGGAAAACTACGTCGAGTCTTCTCGCCATCCATACTGCAATGCTTGAAAACGAAAGTTTTCAATCAGTGCGTCCTACCCGTCATGACCTACGGAGCTGAGACGTGGACACTCACGGTAGGGCTGGTCCACCAGTTTAAAGTCGCTCAGCGAGCTATGGAAAGAGCTATGCTCGGAGTTTCTCTGAAGGATAGGATTCGTAACGAATACATCGGACAGAGAACCAAAGTCATCGACATAGCACTAAGAATTAGCAAGCTGAAGTGGCAGTGGTCCGGCCATATCTGGCGAAGAACCGACAACCGCTGGGGCAAACGTGTTCTTGAGTGGAGACCACGACTCGGTAAACGTAGTGTAGGACGCCCTCCGGCCAGGTGGGATGATGACCTGCGAAAGACTGCAGGCAGATGCTGGATGCGTCAAGCTGAGAACAGGGCGCTATGGCGCTCATTAGGGGAAGCCTATGTCCAGCAGTGGACTAAGAAAGGCCGATGATGATGATGATGAGTAAATTCATTAATAACTAAAGTTAGATAAGTATATTTTATAATAAAATAGCCCTCTGATGCTGTTGCTGCGCACTTGCACATGAATTTGCCTAAATATTCCATCTTATCTATTGCAATGTGATATGCAATAAATGATTTGGTTTGATTTGATTTGAAACATACACTTACACACTACTTAAACACTACATCAACGACCATCCAATACGAATTAGTGTAGGCTTATGAATCATCATCAGCCTACACTAGTCCACTGCTGAACTTCATCGTTATCAAATGAAGATGATGTAATTTTTCGTTAACACGCACTAGATAGGTACTCTTAGTTTTTTGTCGCGTTTGTAAACTGATGATGTATCCAAGCCACTTTCTGCTCATTATCTTAGGGCGTAGGCTTTAATGAGTTGAGGAGTAAATGAACTGTGAAGGTTCACGGGTCGCCGCGCCGCCCGCGTCGCTTTGACGTCATTATGTGGAGCTCACACGCGACCCATTAAATGAATTGTAAATAAATAGGTTTTTAAACTTTGAATCTAAACTCTGTGAAGACAGTGATGACATACGGAACTGAGACGTGGTCGCTCACTATGGGCCTTATCAGAAGGCTCAAGGTTACTCAAAGAGCAATGGAGAGGGCTATGCTCGCGGCTTCTCTGCGTGATCGAATCAGAAATGAGGAGATCCGCCAGAAGAACAAAGGTTACCGACATAGCCCGAAGAGTTGCTAAGCTCAAGTGGCAGTGGGCAGGGTACATTGCTCGCAAGACTGATGGCCGCTGGGGCGGAACAGCCCTTGAGTGGCAACCGCGTATCGGAAAGCGCAGTGTGGGCAGACCTCCAACAAGGTGGACTGACGATCTGGTGAAGGTCGCGGGAAGCCGCTGGATGCGAGCAGCACAAAACCGGTCGTTGTGGAGATCCTTGGGGGAGGTCTTTGTCCAGCAGTGGATGTCTTTTGGTTGAGATGATTATGATGAAACTCTTTTTTGTATTTTTATAATTTTGATTTTTTTATTCACGATGCAATCAAGTGTTCTTTCGACTGTGAGAGTAGTAACTTCACAGTGACGTAATATCGCTAGCTTGCAGCGTAAATAACAAACTACTAAAAAATTCAATAGGTCTTCTGGGGCCTCGGTAGCTCAGCGGTCAGAGCATTGGACCGGTTATCCAAAGGTCGTGGGTTCGATTCCCACTCGAACTGCCTGAGGCTGGTTGTTTTTTTCTAGTAAAATTTTTATCTTGATTATTTATATGCACCAGAGCATTTTTTTAATAACTCGGGCGAGTTGGCCCTATTTGATTATAGCTGAAGTTATTCGTTTAAAATCTCGGCCGAGTTAACGCTATTTGTCGTCAACTCGACCACATGTACAAAGTACCTACAGTCAATTAAAAACTAAATTAAACCAAATGTAATTTACTTTAATGTACCTAATATTAAAGACTTAGCTATAGATATTTTATTTACCAAGTTACACCAAGACAGTGTGGTTATAAGAAAAACACTTGCAAAGTATTGCATCAACTTATGACACAGATGCCAGAAAGTAGGGAAGTGGGTCGTATAACGAGCGCCACCATTTACAATCAACCGGTGCCAACGGGTTAGCGCGCTTTTGGAAGCATGGAACAAAAGGTATATTCGGTCACCCATCCAACAACCCGACATTGCGAAAGTTACTTAACTTTCACGATCAATTTCCTTACAAATTTTATAATTACACTTTCACGTAACTTGAGGTGCACACCTTCATTAACACAAATAATACTTCAATCTCGAGGCCTTTAAACGAAGTCCAATAATCGTTTAAATCAATTAAGGCTCCAATATTGGCGCTGCTTTGACCTATTAATTTATACGGCACTTAATTGGGATCCCCGACTTATGTATAAAGTAAGGTAATATTCAATTCTATATAGACGTTGGATTGTGGTAGAAATACGAATATTTTGAAATAATTAAATTATTTTAAATTAAATTTTCTTGCTGGGGTCTTCATTAGAATAAAACATTCCGAATCAAGCATTAGATCGCATTAAATTATCTCTTTTTATGTCCCCACTGCTGGGGTACGAGCCTTTCCCTATGGATAGATAGGGAGAACGGGCCATTAACCACCACGCAGGCCAAGTGCGGATTGGTGGTTGTTTACGACTGCTAATGCAGCCGGGACCAACGGCTGTACGTGCCTTCCAAAGCACGGAGGAGCTCGAGATGATAAATTTTTGGTCACCCATACGATGACCAGCCTTTGCGAAAGTAGCTTAACCTCAGCTCTCGCAGACCGGGCGCGTTAACCACTGCGCCATCGGACTCCTCGCATTAAATATGTCTATTGCATTATTAAACATTATATTACAATTATTGTCTTCGTAGGCGTTACACAACAACAACTCGGTCGAAACGTTGGGTATAAAGAAGGTATGAAACCTTCGTTTGTTCCCTCTATACCAGATTCCCAAAATACCAGAATTTTCACAGTCAAAATACAAGATACAATGAGTCGTTAACAGTCGAATTCGTCGTGTTTTATTAATATTTTATAAACTTGCGAGCAAACCTGCGTGTCTAATTAATTTGTATTAATCCCCGTTTAAATTTCTTTGTTAACTATGGAACGCGAAAGTTTAAAATTGTATTATTGTTTAATGCGTGTTTTCTTTAGAAAGCCAAAAAGGCGCGAAAACAATTGGTGCAGCGTGAAAACCACGTAGCCATCAGTCACCCTCACCCTGCCGGCACACAAAGTGCCTTTTTACGCCATATCATATAGGGTGGAGCAAAAACGTGTGCTGGTAGACTTTTCCATCTTTTGAAGGAGCGACAAAGAAACGAGTCACTAAACTTATTTGTGCGCGATGTAATATCATCTCAGCCAAAAGACGTCCACTGCTGGACAAAGGCCTCCCCCAAGGGTATGAGGGGTATTTGCCGTAATCGCCACGCTTGGCCGGCGGGTTGGCGATCGCAGTAGGTTGAGGGTAACCTCAGAGAAATGCTGCTGCCCATCCTCTTGAATGGTCCCTTAGTCGGCTTTTACGACACCCACGGGAAGAGATGGGGTGGTGCAATTCTTTATCCCCGGCACCACACAGGGACGCGATGTAATATGACAGAAGGTAAAGTGTTCTAGAAAGCAGCACGTGTACTCCTTCAGAGGGAGGGATAAGGATATACTCGTATATGTAGTTTTCCAGAGCACTTGCCACACCTCAACAACTTAGAAAAATTTACATAAAATCAACGTGAAAGGAATATATCAGCTGCTGCGGTTCCAAGAGACTCGCTTATCAGGGGACCAGTCAACAATCTGATGTTATCTATATTTCATCTTGCAACTCTACCTTGTTTATGCTAAATGGAGCGTCGAGGTCAATAGCTTCGAGTTAGTGACCTCGACGCTTAAAACTGTTATTTTAGTTATACATAAGAGCGTTTGCGCCGCTCACTAGCGCCACCAATGAAAAAAAAACATATTAATTAGAGATAGAAAATCAAATCATGCTCAACAAACTATCTGAATGAAGTAATTTTGCGTTTTTACGTCACCTAATGAACACCTGACATGTTATGGTTTAGTTAAATAAGACGTTACGGCCACTTTTAACTATAACGCCGTAATATGTCAGGTGTTCATTAGGTGACGTAAAAATTCTAAATTACTCCATTCATTAGTGGCGCTAGTGTGCGGCGTAAACGCTCTTAAAACTGGTGATTTCGATGCTTTGTCTACTACCCCTTTTTGTGATGAAGGCCTTGAGAGTATCTATACTACTAATGAATCTGTAGGCTCTGTCTGTACATGCAATTTTTCTGACAAATTTCGGGATAAATATTCCTTTTATGACTTACTGACACCAATTCTACGACTTTTGAAATGTTTGTCTGCCTGTCTGTATGTCCTCTTATTTCTCAAGAACGGCTTGACCGATCTTAATGAAAATTTGTATGTAGTAAGAACATGAGATTGTGCAAATAATAGGCTATAAAAAAATTATTCATGTCATGGCGAGGAAGACTAGTGTACGTATAAAATCGAAAGTAAGCTACATAATAAGGACTTATTTTAGCATCGGTATGATTTTTTAGATGTGACGTGTTTTAGTAGTGGCGTGTAGATCCGGCCTTAGCTCTTCAGAAACTCCGTGGGGCATTGTTGGAGGGCCGTTGATTTATAGACTATTCGCCTTTACGACTGAGAGGACTGATTTGCTCTTTTTCAGGTGCTAATGCCCTTTCACCGGTACACCTTTTTGGGTGAGTCGGATCACGTTTCTACTCTTTGTCAGAATTGGAGTTGGCTCAGGCTTCAAATAGGGGCTGTCAAAATTTGTTATGGCTTAGCGGCCTTGGAGAGACTTGGTTATAAGTTGATGAGTCTTAAGTCAGTCTATAACTATTATATAACTATTTGACGACCTCCGTGGTCTAGTGGTTTGTACAACGGTTTTCATGGTGTCACCATCTCTGAGGTCCCGGGTTCGATCCCCGGTCGGGTCAATTTAGAAATTATTGTTTTTATAAATTGTCTCGGGTCTGGGTGTTTTCTTTGCATAATAAGTATGCATTTAAGTATTTTAAGTATGTTTATCCGTGGTCTAGTAACCATATAACGAGTTTTATAACAAAGCTTCTCTTGGGCTAGATAATTGGTGTGAGTGTAGGAAAAATTTATTTTAATTTATTTACATAAAAAGTCTCACTGCTGGACCCAACCCTAACACATGGACAAAAGCACCATGATGAGGATGATCAGGTCATAAAATATTGGAGGCTCATGTAACGCTGCCCAAATTATTAAGATTTAGCGGCCTTGTACAGACAGACGGTTGTTAGCTTCCTAGTTGTTGACAGCGAGGGCTATAAACAAGTAAAATGACAGAAATATTTAAAAACATTTGATTTCATTGATACTTTATAAAAAAAAAGTTACCTATTGTATTATTTAAATTCCTATTACATTGATTGTAACCTGCACTGTGAAGTACTTTAGTAAATATGAATTTCACTAAATTAATATCTGAGCGTGCCCCTGTTATTTCAGTGATTCCGACGTTTGCGTAAAGCGACCGCCATGATGAATAAAACATGGCCGACAAATAATAGAAATGAAACGGAAATCAGATTGGTTGGTGTAATCACTTCACGTATCTCGTTTGTGTAGATACTAATGGTAGTCAGTTGTTCTGTTACAAGATTTACAACAATATGTTTTTTTTAATATTTTTCCACAACGGAGAAGCCCTTGCCTTTCGTCTCACCTGACGAGAAGTGACGAAAATCCAAAACAGAATCCTCAAATATCGAGGACCTGGCTATCTTATCTTTAACTGTTAGAACTAAGATAAAACTAGGAGAATATGGTGGTAGATAGCCAGGTGAACTTATATTATTATATTTCTTCAGTTATGGCGTGCGTGAGGCTTGGGGGGTTTCTAATGGATTCTCCCTCTTGCTCTCAACCAGCGCTCTCACTTTAGCGCTAGAAATGAAGGACGAGCGAACATAACCACCGCATAGTCCAGCATTTCCCCTTCCAAAAATACAATGTAAGGTAAACTTTTATTCAAGTTTTAATTTATACAGAAAGTTGCGTAACTTCCTTAACTCCAGTTGGCACTAAATCGAAGAACAGATTTCGGCATGTTACGATTTCTCGTGGTTGGTTACCGCTTACTAATTCATCGTAAACTCCACATATACTAACTTCTCCTAACTTTATTTGATACCGAGGACTTTCACGTATTTGATCATTTATGTAACTCGAAAGATTCCTATGTTGGCTTTAAAGATTTAAACTTACAGATTCGATCAAACGGGTTATATACGAGTCTGTTACAATTAAGGTATTATAAAACCGTTGGGTAGGATAGGGTTAAATAGGGTAGGTACCCGTATTGAGAAACCGCGTCGACGTCGTCCACGGCTTCAGTCCGGCGAGGGCCGATGAGGGAGGATAGCCTGGACATCCTGGATGTCCCGCTTGCGGAGAGGGTGGCAAAATAGAGCCTTGCAACGTGTAGGCGTTAAGATTGGGGGTGTAATAACCACTGGCTATGGGGGTCGCGTGGATCACTATTCCCACAGGCGCCGCGTTGCCCTTAAAGCGTCGGTGGTGACGTCAGGTCCCCGGGGGTTTTTAGTGGGTCAGCCAACAACATCTGCGCCAACCCCACATACCCCCGCGGGTTGTAGCTTAGCATTAGCTCCCTGCGGGATGACTTGGATGCTAGTTTTCCCCCGGGAAAAAAAAGTACTCGTAATGAGAGAAGCTTCTTGAGGACCGCCTCAGACAGGTGCTTGATCTGTGCCTACAAACTGGGCGGTTCCCCTCCCTCTGGAAGGACGGGCGTTTTGCTCCGAAAGGAGGGTCGGCCGGCTGATGAGCCTTCAGCGTATCGGCCAATTGTGCTCTTATCATATCTTAGATGAGGCGGGGAAGCTCTTCGAGCATGTCCTCGCCTCGCGCATTAAGGGCGGTCGACAATAGATGCGATTAAGCATGTAAAGGTGCAATCGTAGGAGGCGATCGAAAGGGGAGAGGTGGTGTTCGCGGTGTCCTTGTACATGACAAATGCATTCAAATCTCTCTCCTTTGCCTGCATTGAGGAACCCCTTCGCCATCACTGCGTCCCGTACTACCTTCTACGGATTATACGCAGTTGTCTGCGTGGCAGAAATGTTACCTTCCAGGTGAAAGGCAAGGTGGTGAACGGCGACGTGGGCTCACTCAACTCCCCCCCTAAGCGAGCCTGCGGTTTGGTTGGACTCGGAGAGTCCTTCATCCGCACATAGGCGCGCAAGCCTGGCTCTGGGGTCGGCTCCGTTGTTCCGGGCCTTCCCCAGCTCGTTTACGAGCAGAGGTCGTCCAATGACGCCTGTCAGAGGGGGTCGCTGCGGTAGAATCACTAGCTTGATTGCCCAGGGCTCCCCCTCCATATCGACGGATGAAAGGGAACCATCCACGGGTTTTACCGGGTCGGCTTCGGCCATCCTCCACGGACCGCTCCAGGTCCGCGGGGACGACCCGTTTGATCGGGTTTCCCCTGGGAGAACAAAATAAAAGGTTTCCGTATTGCTAGAAGCTGAGAGTTTACATCCCGCTTTTACTTTAAAAATATTATAATGTTTTAAAAAATATATTAAAACTTAATTGGAAAAAATAAACCTCACTTATACATTCATTATAGACAATTTTTTACGCCTTTGGTAGATCACCGACATTAGACCAAAAAGGAACTGTTTCCATTCTCAGCATACATTTTTTTTTTATATAAAAGAAGTCAAACGAGCAGGCGGGTCACCTGATGGAGAGTAATTTTTATTTATTTAATCTTTATTGCACAATAAAATAAAATAAAGTAAAAAAGGCGGACTTAATGACAAATGGCATTCTCTACCAGTCGACCTAAGTGCTAGACAGAAAAATTGGTAAGCGGTGCGACAAAGAATGTAAATGAAACATATACTAAATAAATTTATTGCATTTGTTATTACATAATACATTAGTACTTATTACATTTATTTACAATTGTTAATAACTGTGCACTTATTTAGAGTACTAGTGCATTGACAAAGTTGCAAATATTGTCAGTTGATAATTACACCGATTACTATAATATTATAAGGTAATTACTTGAAATTATATTGATTATCTAATTTTAACGATTTTTAATTTGTAAGATGCAACAGATGTGGTTTCAAAACAATCGCCGAAAAAAGGTAATCACCGCCGCCCATGGTAAAAAACGATGATAAATCATGAAATCTTATAATTTAATTCTTATCTCTGCTTTGATAAAACCCAGTCCTTATTACATGCGGCTTTTTATACAGTAACTGGACGTCGAACGTTAACGAACGCAAATAGAACATAAAAAGCGCAGTTAAACAAAACGTTAAAATGGCGACCGTTTTATTCCAAACAATAATTTATGGCTGACGTATCACCAAAATAAATGATGCGGCAGAAACGCTATTGCCAGACGTTACAGAACTGGATATAAAACATGCGGAAAACTTCACGATTGTAGCCCTGAACCGGTGAAGACTGGGTATACGCAGTTAGGAAATTCACTAGGTACACATTTTATTAATTTTCGCGCAGACATAGCCGTGGGCATTTCAAATAAACGGTCTTGTTCGGTGCTACGTAAAAGAACAACTCAGCAATACGCATTTCTGCTATCATCATCACTCCACTGCTGGCTCTTCAAGTGCACGCCACTTAGTCCAATCCGATCCCAACCCTTTGGAGAATCAGTAGGGCACGGGGACACGCATCAGTGCGTGATGCCGTTCCCTCTAGAAAACCTCCGAAGGTGATTCGTTTCACACGGCTTGAGAAACCCTAAACAGGCCCGGTGAAGCTGAAAATGCCGCTTGAGGCAATCAACAAAATCTCTCCAAAAAAAAAGAAAAGCACAATTCGCGGCTACTCTCATCCAACTCTTACCTGCCACCTTGCGAAGATCGTGGCTCCACTTAGTCTGAGAGAGTTGCACTCTACATTTGCCGATACGCGGTCCCCACTCAAGAACTCGTTTACCCCATCGGCTATCGGTTTTGAAGCTAATATGGCCGGCCCACTGCCACTTCAGCTTGCTAATCCGGTGGGCTTAGTCGACAACTTTGGTTCTTTGTCGGATCACCTCGTTCTGATCGAATTTTGCAGTTGGATAGAAACAGGCTAACAGAAGGGTACAGCTGGACTGGGCAGCACATGGGAAATCACATCGAGTCTTTACGTCGCCTATTCCACAAAGTCTAAAGACGAAAGTCTTTAATCAGTGCGTCCTACCCGCCATGACATACGGAGCCCAAACGTGGACACTCACGGTAGGCCTGGTCCACTTCACAGTTTTAATTGTTTATTGTTTAGGGACAAAGATCAAGCATATTTTCAGTTTACTATATTGTGACAGAATTCTTATTAGTAACTACGTATTAGCCGCAACACGCACTGCATACCGTTTACCAAAAAATTTAATTAACCATTTTATAAAGTTCGTTCCTTCCTAGTAAGTTCCTTTTCATGGTCCTTCGAGCCGGATATCAAACGATTACATTTTACATAGACCACCAAAAAGGCAAAAAAAAAAAAATATGGCGTCCGCAAACAATATTTAATAACTCCACGCTCTGCTGAAATATAAATATATAGTATACCGTAAAATAAGTTATTAGCTACGTTTGCTTGCAGCTTATTTCCCTCGGGTGTGAAAGGTAGCTTTGACCATAATATAACAGAAAGGCGGTATAATAAACGTATCTTAATTTATTTATTAGTTTGTACTCGGCCACTAGTCTGAGAGACCGAGGGCTTAACTGCTAAACCACTAGCTAGACCACAGAGGTCGGGTATTAACGACTGACGCCATACGACAACAACAACTATCTTCTATTAATAAGTTAATGCCTAAGAAAACAAAAGCCTGATGAACAACACTATAAAAGTTAGAATAAACAATGTGTTTCCTAATCAGTCTGATTCTGCAAACATTGTCCATCAAAGTTGGTTTATGAAGTAATAAATTTATAGAAAGACGATGACATAAAATACTAATTTAATACCTTAGTCCAATCGTATAAAGTCTTTGTTTGTGTTCAAACCATTTAAAGATAAGTCTGCTTTATATTGGTGATATATTTGAAAGGCTAAGAATCAGCTTTAATTGCCCTTTTTTCTTAATTGTTTTAGAGTTATAAAAAGTCTTTTAAATGCTAACAATTTCTATCTTCTCTTAGACTAGACTAAAATCTTTTGTTCTTTCATTCAATTCTCAAAAAGCTTTATTACATTTTACTTGGTTTTGTTATTGATAGGGCTGGTTTGAAATCCGCCTGGCTATATAGCCACCACCGTCTTTTCTAAGTTTACAACCTTAAAATGAAATAAAAACAAAAGTTTTATTGATCTATTATCACGTTTTTATACTAAACTGAAATAAGTTTTAATGTTACAAAAAAAGCGATGGAGTTTTAATAATAAACTGAAATAACTCAAAATATTTCTTTAAACAAACAAAATATTTTAAAACTAAACTGAAATAAGTACACACGGCGGCAGATCAACCTACCCAAAACTGTCAAATTTCTACAATCAATTTTGAACTTTATTGTTTGGATATAAGGATTAATATTCATTGGAGAAATTTTACAGATTTGGGTAGGTTGATCTGCCGCCGACTGTACAAATGTGCATTTGACAATACAACATTTTAAATACTGAATAGAATTAAATCGATACATTGCACTTTATGATTTAAAATATATGAATAAAATACTCACGTTTTAATTGTACACTGTTGCATTGTTAAGTTCAGACATTTATGAGATAAGATAGCCAGTTGATAGTTACTTTAAAGTGATCATAATAATATTGTATTGTATAATAATAGTGTATATTAATATTATATTACAGAAGGAAGTTTTGGTCACAAATGTCATTACACAGTAAACTGATAAATAAATAAATAAATAATATTTAACAAAGTTACGTCTTTCTTATTAACGGAGTTCTTAAGATTTTAGAGTCATCATCATCATCTCAGCCAAAAAGACGTCCACTGCTGGACAAAGGCCTCCCTCAAGGATAAATCATTTTGAGGGGAATTTACCATAATCGCCACGCTTGGCAGGCGGGTTGGCGATCTCAGTAAGGTGAGAATAATCGCAGAGAGACGCTGCTGCCCATCCTCTGGAATGGTCCCATAGTTGCCTTCTACGACACCCACAGGAAAAGATGGGGTGGTGCAATTCTTTATCCCCGGCACCACACGAGATTTTAGAGTAGCCTCGTGTTATTAAATACCAATTTACGTTATGAAGATAAGTATGGCTATAATACCTTTACTAAGTAAGTTTGTTTTAACCGCATTAAAAGCTTATATAATTTTTAACGCAATTTTTGTTGCGAAAAAATTACTAAAACACAAATGTTGCAAAAATTAATTAAGATGTTAATGACGGTAGTTGTTGACATTGAATGGGCGTTTTTGGCTTTCAAAGTAAAAAGTAAATAGTGTTGAATAATTTCAGCGGGCTGGTTAGAACCACGATAGCTCAATTGGGAGAGCACCTGACCCGGTATGTCAGAAGGGTGCGGGTGCAAATCCTGCACGTGGAAATTTTTTCAACATTTGTGTTTTCGCATTTAAAAAAGTACAAAGGGTAAGTAAAAAGGGCTTTAAAAAAGTAGCACGCCATATTTTTGGAGTTAATAAGTCATACTTTTGCTAAACATTGTCATCTTTAAACGACACTAAGCATTGTACAACCTTGACATATTAATAGCAAGAGGCTTCCCGAAATTCTTAATACCGAAACTTGGTATTAATAACACGACGCTTCCCCAAAAATCTTTATACCAAAACTTGGTATAAGCAATTTTGGGGTAACATCCGTGCAATCGACCGAGGGAGCCGTTACAAACAGAATCTCTCCCTAAATATACCTTTGGGTATTATGATACCAGTATCTAGAGTTTTCGGACTATAAAATTAGAACTGAAGCTTAATTGGGTTGTATTGTGAATTTCGTGGAACTTTGGTCTGTTCGAGCGTGCCAGATAGTTACACCAAAACATCAATGAGACACTGAAGACAGTAAAATTGACCTTGTTAAAGGCTCACCTACCACAAATTCAACTATGCTAACAACAGATTTAAAGCTTCCTTTTCAGTTCCCTATTCTGTTAAAAAATATTTTGTATCTCAATAATTAAACAATTAATCATCTAGAAAACAAACAATATTAATATCGAAATTATGTTAAACTACTTTTTTGACAATTCTCTACTATCTCTATTATTGTAGAGTGTAACAGTATTCGTCTTTCATTTATCATAATTCTACTAATATCATAAACGCGAAAGTTTGTAAGTATGGATGGATGTTTGTTACTCTTTCACGTAAAAACTATTCAATGGATTTGGATGAAATTCGGCATACAGATAGTTTATAACATAGATTAACACATATTATAATACTTTTTATCCCGATATTCCCACGGAACGGGAACCACGCGGGTGAAACCGCGAGCGGCTGCTAGTCTTATCATAATAGTCAAAACAAGCGACTATCAATATTAAGGGGAAAATATTATCTCTGTTTTTCTCTATAAATACACGTAATCATCACATTTGACGGTTATAAAAATTTTACTATTGCATTTTACTTAAAAGTGAAGTTTTTTTAATTTTTTTATTTATCTATTGAATCACCAACAGTTATCACACTAAAACAATTATGCGGTTTCCATTTACAGTGACATATACTTAATGTACAACAACTTAGAGGTGAACCCAGCATGCATTGAGGTACAGACAGTATTTACAGACTAAGCTACGTATTTCTAAGACTATGTTGTGAAGGTAAGTGATTACTGTTTTATTAAATTAATAATGGTGTATGTTTGTGTGTGATGTGTGATGTGCATATACAATACAGTGTATGTTTCTTAGGTGTGCATATACAGGTCTATTTATGTATGGTATGGTATGTGATGTGTGGTTGTGTAGATGTAGATGTGTGTGCTTACTATAAGGTTTGCTACTGATTATTATTTTTATTTTTATTTTATTTTTAATTTGTGGTAAGGTGGTTAAATATTCTTTTGTAAAATGATCTCGCGGAGTCGTGATGTATGTCAACAATGTCACTGAATTTATTAAACGTTTGGCATAACCTTGATACCGGGGAGTTAGAACCAAGCACTATTCTTCTTAATTGAGGACAAAGAGGTGTAATTGGCTTGCGAGGAATTCTAGCAGGTGCACGGAAGCTGAATTTTGCCAGCAGTTGAGGGCAGTCTGATACATTTCTTATCAGTTGGAATAAGAACACCATATCAACTAAGTGCCGTCTCTCCGACAAAGACAACATCCCAAAATTCTTTAGCCTATCAGTGTAAGTTCGTTGTTTTCTAGCTTTGCCTATGCAAAATGCCAAATGTCTCTCAAACCGTTTCTGAAGTCTTTCTATGCGGATAAGATAAGATAAGATAAGATAACTTTTATTGCCATAAAATTGTGTAAATACATAGCAGGTGTTAAGCATATTATAATTAGGAACAAACAATTTACCCTAGTCGGTCATGCAATTTTTAGTAGGTAGGTACGTGTTACATAGAAACAGCCACTATGCTGTTTTTGTACCAAAATATTCAGTCAAACTGTAAAACGCTTTATCTATAAGCCATCTCTTTAATTTAATTTTAAAACAGCTTAAGTTTACTGAGGCTTTTTGATCAGTGGGCAGATGATTAAGTATTTGGATACCAGTTACATAGACACTCTTGTGATAAAGGGCATTATTATTATTTAGTAAATATAAGTCATATGCATATCTCGTCCGCAAATTAAAAAATTTTGTGCTTTTACTTTTAAAATACTGAATATTGCTTTTTATAAAAACAGCCATCTCCAACACATAAATACCCGTCAGTGTCAAATAAACCTTTTCTCTGAAAACAGCGAGGAGTAAAGTCGCCAGACTACGCTGCAGTACTCTAATATGCTTCTGACAATGCTAAAAACAAAAGACTATAAATATATATATAATAACCACCATCTTATCTAAATATGTCGCCAACATCTATGTCAGTAACATTGTTCAAGATTAATAGTCAGTGCCTCAGTAGTTTGAAGATTCCGGGTGAGTGCGTTTCCATTTTCAGTCTTATTATAGTTTGTACTCGTATAAGACCTACATATAAGAAAACCGAATTATAGGTACATACTAGTGGTCACCCAGTGGCCGAAATTCGACGTAATTTTATTAAGGCTGCACGGATTGTATCGCAATAAAAAATAAAAAATATAGAATGTGAGTTTGGATTGGCATTGACGGATTTAGGCCGCTCCTCTTTCATTTTTGAAATTTTTGAAAAGAGTATTTATGCGAGTGTGTCAAATACCTAAGCGTGTGTGTCAAATACATGGTAGTGTGTGTAATGTTTGTTTCATTGATTTAATGTATTTTTTATGCATAATTTAAAAAAATATGAACATTCTGTCACAGAATAAATAATAGTACCAGAAGGTGCACTCCGCAAAGTAATTTAAATAAATAGCTACTCTTGCAAAGACACAATAAAGTGCAATTCAGGTCGCACACTGCTCCCTTACCTACAGTTATATTCACCTAGAAGTTGCCTCTCTTTCTATCGCGTAGCTCTTATCTTTTTTAACGATTTCAGGGTTGTCTTCTTTTAAATAATAATTAATCCGAACACTTAATTTATTACAAGTTATTGTGTTTATAATTTGTACTGTACTTAAATGTGAACAAATTACGTTTCAAATAAACCTAGACTAGGTACCTATGTAAGTACAGTCAACGCTACATAAGACTACCTATATGTTGACTTTGAGGCTGTCTTTATGCCGCCTTACCGTTGCGTTGCCGTTAAAAAAGATATTTTCGTAGGTAGTTGTACTGTTGTTTTCAACAACAACAGTTGAACTACCTACGAAAATATCTTTGTACTGTAATGTAAACTACCAAAACAGAAATAGGTACACCAACCAACCTGCCTATACCTAAGTACTTATCAAAGCTAAACTTGATCTTGTAAACAGAACTTGTTAGTAAGTGGGTACCTACATATCAAACTAGCTATAATATTTAATTATCTAGCTAGGTACGTAGGTACGTAAATATGCGGGAGGCATAAAGATAACAAAAGTCAACCTTTGGTTTTGGTAGTTACGTAGGAACTAACAGGAAGGTACCTATCCTAAAGTAAAGGTACTAGATAGGTTGGTACCTACTTAATTGTTTATCCTTAGGTACCTACTTGTCCTATTTAGTAATTTAGTAAACAGTTTTGTAAGTAGGTGAGAAAGTAGGTACTTACCTACCAAATTATTATTTCAATAAGTAAAAAGTTGGGTGAAGATTGTTTAGCAAATAAGACAAGTACCTAAGAATAAACGGACCACTAAATACATACCTACCTATAAGCACAGAATAAATAACTTCGAATCTTTCTGTTTATTTCGACAGCCTTCTACACAACAATTATTACGTTTCACTATTATTACGGAGATTGTAAATTTACTGATATTAAAGAGGTAGTTTTTTTTAAACAAATCGGAATTGCGATCCATTTCAAACTATGCCTGTGCGTGTGCTCGAAAGCGCGCTGGGGCCCTGACTGACTTACAACTTCAAGTTGTCGCGCGCTGTAGGTGCTTATCGCGGTAGGTATGACGGAGTGCAAGATGCCTGATTCTGTACCTACTCCTTCTCTTATATAAACTATAAGTGTGCGAAATTTCATACTCCTCTGTCCGCGCAATTTCCGTAAAAAAGGGTACAAAGTTTTTGCTTCACGTATTAATATTATAGATAATATTATCAAGGTACATGTTTTTATACTTCGATAATGTTTCTTTTGTGAAGTCAATTAATAAAAACACAAATGCTGAAAAAAATTCCACGAGCAGGATTTGAACCCGCACCCTTCTGACATACCGGGTCAGGTGCTCTCCCAATTGAGCTATCGTGGTTCTAACCAGCCCGCCTAAATTATTCAACACTATTTACTTTTTACTTTGAAAGCCAAAGGCGCCCATTCAATGTCAACAACTACCGTCATTAACATCTGATCATAATATTTTTACAAAATATTATCATAATATTTTTCTTAACTGATCTTTAGTATTTGTAAAAATATTATGATCAGATGTTAATGACGGTAGTTGTTGACATTGAATGGGCGCCTTTGGCTTTCAAAGTAAAAAGTAAATAGTGTTGAATAATTTCGGCGGGCTGGTTAGAACCACGATAGCTCAACTGGGAGAGCACCTGACCCGGTATGTCAGAAGGGTGCGGGTTCAAATCCTGCTCGTGGAATTTTTTTCAGCATTTGTGTTTTTGTAATTTGTTCGCAACAAAATTTGCGTTAAAAATTATATAAACATTTATAAATAGCTTGCCTACTTCTTAACTGATCTTTAGTATTTGTAAAAATATTATGATCAGATGTTAATGACGGTAGTTGTTGACATTGAATGGGCGCCTTTGGCTTTCAAAGTAAAAAGTAAATAGTGTTGAATAATTTCGGCGGGCTGGTTAGAACCACGATAGCTCAACTGGGAGAGCACCTGACCCGGTATGTCAGAAGGGTGCGGGTTCAAATCCTGCTCGTGGAATTTTTTTCAGCATTTGTGTTTTTGTAATTTGTTCGCAACAAAATTTGCGTTAAAAATTATATAAACATTTATAAATAGCTTGCCTACTTCTTAACTGATCTTTAGTATTTGTAAAAATATTATGATCAGATGTTAATGACGGTAGTTGTTGACATTGAATGGGCGCCTTTGGCTTTCAAAGTAAAAAGTAAATAGTGTTGAATAATTTCGGCGGGCTGGTTAGAACCACGATAGCTCAATTGGGAGAGCACCTGACCCGGTATGTCAGAAGGGTGCGGGATCAAATCCTGCTCGTGGAAATTTTTTCAGCATTTGTGTTTTTGTAATTTGTTCGCCACAAAATTTGCGTTAAAAATTATATAAACATTTAAGTCAATTAATGTTTTTTTCTTTATTTCTTTTAACATGAGGTGAGATGAAGACCAAGTCATCATCATCATCATCAGCTCATTTTATGTCCCCACTGCTGGGGCACGAGCCTTCCCTATGGATGAGTAGGGAGAACGGGCCATAAACCACCACGCGGGCCCAGTGCGGATTGGTGGTTGTTAACGACTGCTAATGCAGCCGGGACCAACGGCTTTACGTGCCTTCAGAAGCACGGAGGAGCTCGAGATGATACACTTTTGGTCACCCATCCGATGACTGGCCTTTACGAAAGTTTGCTTTACGTCAGCACTCGCAGACCGGGCGCATTAACCATTGCGCCATCGAGCTACGCGCTTCGAAGAGCATGTGCTTACCTGTAAAGATTAAGTGAATAGGTAAAATAATTCTTCTTTCTTTCTCTCTATACAAAGTGTAACAAAAAGGTGTGATCAAAATGAAAAGATCCAAAGTCTATCCCATCTAGAACTTGTATGTGTTGTTACTAAGACATAATTAATAACTTTAATATGTCATGTACTGGTAAATGAAATATACAATGTTATTTTTAGTTTATACGAAACCTGAAAACTGTTTTTCAGAATCAGTAATAGAATCGATTTCAATATTTTTTATACCATGTTACATTTTGACCAAATAATATTTACAAAATCTCAATTATAGTATACTACTAAAAACACACAACGGGACAGCACAAAAAGCTTTTAACTTCGTGAGTTTTCAAGATATTATTTTAATAATGTAATGTTTAATCGGTAATAATTTTTGATATTTTATAATGTTCTCGATCTATTGCCTTGGGCGTGCCTGTTATGATAGATCAGAGTTGTAAAATAAATAAATAATTTTTTTTTTGTACTGATTCTTTAAATGAAAATATTTGACCCGTGTTTCGGTTTTCGTATAAACTAAAAATAAGGTTGTATATATTAGTGAAGTTATGCGCGTCAGGCGCGCGTAAGCAAGCAGCAGTGATCATAAATGTAAGTACACAGAGGTTACTAAACCACTAGGGCTGAGACTTGTTTATTTTGATGTGACGTCAAAATAGAAATATTTAATTGAAAATTGCATAAGAAATTAAAGTTAATAATCTTGTTTTAGTAACTCTGCATACAAGATCTAGATCGGATACACTTAAACCTCTGGTGTGGCCAATAGTGCGCAATAGTCTATACGACCTCCTTGGTCGAGTAGTTTGTACACCGGTTTTCATGGTGTCGCCATCTCTGAGGTCCCGGGTTCGATACCCGGTCGCGTCAATTTAGAAATTGCTGTTTTTCTAAATTGTCTCGGGTCTGGGTGTTTTCTATGTATAATAAGTATATATTTAAGTATTTTAAGTATGTTTATCCGTTGTCTAGTAACCATTTAACGAGTTTCATGACGAAGCTTCTCTTGGGCTAGATAATTGGTGTGAGTGTAGGAAAGTTTATTATTTATTATTATACCATTGAAAATCACAATGGTGTAGGTAGGCTATTGCGCATCCGTGTTAGTCATTCGTGGATCTTTTTATTTTGACCACAACTTTCATGACGACCTGCGTAGGCCAAAGGCTTGCCCGCCGGACTTTGGACGGCGCTAACTCTGAGGAGAAAACGAACTTTTCGATATTGTGTCGGGTCTGGGTGGTTGCGGTACCGTGACGTTGTTTCTGATTTCCATGAAACGAGTGCTTTAGCTACTTACCTTGGGATCAGAACAATGTATGTGATGTTGTCTAAATATATATCGCACTACCAATACAATACTGGTGCAAGTCAAAACATACTGACATTGGAAATTTTGTCGTATTGAAGAACAGTACAGTTCAATTTCAAATATCAGTATATTTTGACTTGCACCAGTATTGTATTGGTAGTGCGATATATTACATGTTGTATAATCAGCTCATTTGATAGTAGGTATTATTCTCCAGTACGGTTGACGCGTGAACGGCTTCCCCGATGAGTAATGACCAGCAATAATAGCATCTGGCGTCGATGGAGTGATTAGCTCCCGTTGTTTGTTTTGTTTTGTGGAAGCAAACGGAGGGCGCAAGGGGATTCTATTGAGTATTAATCAATTTATCGGTTTTCGGGTCACATTGGCTTTGGCAGACGGTTAGGCATTCGAAACTTTTTGGCAGAAGATTATTTAGGAGAGACTGTGTTATGAAGTTGAAGCAATACTGTTTTATAGAAGAGCTCGATGGTGTCGCTTCGGGTTGCGGTTTTGAGGGTGAAGTAACTTTCGTGATGCCGGGTAACTGGGTCATGAGTGACCAAAATTTACGGTCTTAAGTTCGTACTTCGGGAGGCACTCTAATATGTTACTCCCGGTTGTTGTAGTAAGATGGCCAAGATGGCCGTCAGTGGGTCATATCCCTATCTGCACATGTCCTAAGCTGTTTTCCTTATCTAGTTCAATCTTTAATCGTAAAATCCCACTAACCTCCTTTGAAACACCTTTTCACCGCCTCTGTGGTATTTTTTTTTCAACTGCTCCCCGCTTTTTGGCAGGTCTTTTTGTTCTTTTTATACTTTTTTTCTTTTCTTTTAGGGGTTAATAAACTTGAGCTTTAAGAGCTCTACTCTATATGAAGTTTTTCTTTTATCTTTTCTTCCTTTCTTTTTTGACTAAGTACTTTCTTTTTCTAAAGACAAGATAAAACTTTTATTTTCTGTGGTCTGTTAGTTAAAACTAGGTACTGGTCTTAGACCCAGAGGTTCGATTCCCAGTACATGTTTGTGTTCTTTGTTTGGTTGGTGGTGGGCTTGAATGCATCTTATCTAAATATGTCGCCATAACATTAATGTTAGTAGCATTTTTGTATTTCGTCAGCTAGAGATAAGATAGCCAGTAGTTGGGGATTCCGGGTAAAAATCTATATATATATAAAGGAATCGCTAAATGTGTTGCTAATCGCAAAACTCGAGAACGGTTGAATCGATTTGGCTGATTTATTTTTTGTTGTTTGACAAAGTCTGAGGAAGGTTCTTATGGAGAGAAAAAACGTAAAAATACGAGGAAAATAGTAAAAACAACAATTTTCTTTTCCCATACAAACCACTCTGTCCCAAGCTGTCAAACATTTGACGTTAATCAAAACAAATCAAAGGCGCGTTAGGATTATCTTTGGTATGCCTTCAAGTTGATTATAGGTCAGAATTATTTATTTACGCGCCAATTAATCAAACAAAAAATATCGTGTACCTTAAGGCATAACAATAAAAATATCATTACATTAGATATTACTAAAGTTTTTCAATGTTATTTTATTTCTATTAGACTGCGACAGGCCATTAACTTTTGACAGAACATAATCTGTCGGGGCAGCTATTAAAATAAAAAAATCAATGTAACTTTGTTTTTAGAGAAATAGGGCAGAACAAGGTCTGCCGGGACAGCTAGTAAGAAATAATAATATTAAAAAACCCGCATTGACATAGCATGGTGGGTTAAATCTCAGAATAATAACTAAAGCTATAGAAACCGGACTAAAATAGCAACACTCATTCATCAGTTCGTACTATTTTAACTAATGAACCTAAGTGATGTATTGGAAAGAGGTCGATTGTCCCTTTTCTTTCGTTATTTCGAAGGTGTCACCAGATTTGTGACGTCATATTTGAGGTAATGTAGTGAGTGACTATAAAAAGGACTCTAAGATTTTTTTTGATCACCGTTTATCTGATGACCGTTTGACATAACAATACAAAAAAAAATTAAGTGTCAACCATTTGTCGCACTCCAACCTCCTTTTCTAGCCATAAGATAGAACGGAACTAAACATAGTTGCACGATTTTTATTTTAGCAATCCTTCCATATAGCTTTAGTTATTGTTCTGAGGGTTAAATACATCCCTATTTCCTATCCATATTAGCTATACTTCATGTTTCAAAGTCTTAGACTTTTTCAGCAATGCGACCATTATAAGCTGTCTCATCATCTCCAAAAACTGTTACGAGTATATTTTACTACTTCAACCGTAGATTCAGTTAAACGGGCGCATGATTTACAGCTTTTATCTAAACTAATGGGATATTAACCTAATACCCTGCGCGATGACCCGTACTTTGTCGATGGACCCTTTTTAATGTCCAAATGACTAGCCATCATCGTGAATCTTAGTAGGCTCCCATAATAGCAATATTAGTATCTCATAGAGCGCGGACCAGGTATTTATCACATACACATTCATCTAATAAGATAATACCGCCAAATTGTAACTTTGTAGTTTTTTTTTTCTTTTGTTCATGTTTATGTTTTATAGTGTTGCAATAAAAGTATTATCTATCTATCTATCTATCTATCTATCTATCTAATTACAACGTAATGCGTTATTAAAATTCAAATATAATATTCTATACTATGCAATTATACTATACGTGGACTATTTCCGTACGTATTTACAATACACTTAAATGTTTATGTATATATATTATTTATGCATGTATTATAATCATCATCATCATCATCTCAGCTAAAAGACGTCCACTGCTGGGCAAAGGCCTCCCCCAAGGATCTCCACAACGACCGGTTTATGTAATATATACTTACATTTAAATATATTTATAGTAATATCCACAAAAGTCATCGCACTTAATTGCACCTACCAATGTAATTTCTGCACCACCCTATGGTTGACTGGTAGAGAATGCCTTCAGGCATTAAGTCCGCCATGTAACGTATATATGTATGTTGCAAAAATTTTAATAAATAAAATAAATTCCATGGACTATACGTGTTCACTACTAAACTTGAAACGAATTCCTTATAAGCTTCATCTGTGACCGCTAAGTAACGAACCCCGGAATATAGATCACGGGTTCGTTTCTAGAGGTTAGACCCCAGACTTCGAGAATTCCTAGGGTTGATTACTAGGTCAACCACAGGTTTGGTAATACATTTTAGGCCGTATTCTCGACGACAGAAGGCGGCGGGGCGGGGCGGCGACGCGACGCGACGCGACTATGCTCCCCGCGCCGCTGTCATAGAGAACAGTTCCATAAAAATCGCTTTAGAACGCGCCGCTCCCGCCGCCGCCCCGCTGCCCACCTTCGTCGAGAATACGGCCTTAAATGTATTACCAAACCTGTGGTTGATCTAGTGATCAACCCTAGGAATTCTCGAAGTCTGGGGTCTAACCTCTATAAACGAACCCGTAATCTATATTCCGGGGTTCGTTACTTAGCGGTCGCAGATGAAGCTTATAAGGAATTCGTTTCACAAGTTTAGTAGTGAACACGTAAACGCCCCGCTGCCCACCTTCGTCGAGAATACGGCCTTAAATGTATTACCAAACCTGTGGTTGATCTAGTGATCAACCCTAGGAATTCTCGAAGTCTGGGGTCTAACCTCTAGAAACGAACCCGTAATCTATATTCCGGGGTTCGTTACTTAGCGGTCGCAGATGAAGCTTATAAGGAATTCGTTTCACAAGTTTGGTAGTGAACACGTAAACGCCCCGCTGCCCACCTTCGTCGAGAATACGGCCTTAAATGTATTACCAAACCTGTGGTTGATCTAGTGATCAACCCTAGGAATTGGGCGGGGGTGTGGTCAATCAAGCGAGTCTTGATTGATGACTCCCCTACTCTCAGCGTCTGTCCAAACGCTGAGATTGGCAAACGGTTTAGGGAGTAGTGCAGGTCGCGTAGATCCCCTAGGCAAGGCCAGTGGACTATCCTTCTCGAGGTTGCCGCCTGTTTTTGGCCAGTTACCATATGTAATTGGCATAACTAAAACCTCTGGCCGTTTTCCCCCCATACATCCAAACCTTTCCCCTATCCTAATTCCTTTCACAAATTCCTGCAGAGCCGAACAGTGGCGGCGCAAAACCACAATCCTTCAGGCATGCAGAGCCTTGGGGCACTAAATCCCCCCTAAAAGTTGTCCACACTCACCACGGGCGGGTAGTGTGTGTTTCCTTCAGCCCCAACAACCGCAATGTCAGCACATGGTAAAGAATTACTACCCCAGGAAGGTACCGCTGCCTCCGGTAGCGGAGAATCCTTCACCAAGCCCAGCTTGGTCAGTCCCACGTATTCTGGGGGGGACAACCTGTGCTCAGGGACAGGCGCAAGTCTGGACCTGTCGGGCCTCATTGAGGCAATACCAACCATGGTAGATACTGCCATCGTATCACAATGGACCACGGTCGCTCACAAGCGCCCTTGCAAAAGGGGAGACACCAATCCCGTGGCCACGGCAAAGGAACCGCCGAAGAACCGACCGAAACGCAGTCGCCCCAACAGGCGCGCGAGAAGGGAGGCTATTCAGGCAAAAACCACACCAACAACGACAGCCGACGCAGCAGCGGAAACGCAGCGCGAATCTGTACCGGCCAACTTCACGGAGTCGGCGACGGCGCAGACGGCTTCCTCAACGCAGCGCGAATCTGTACCGGCCAACTTCACGGAGTCGGCAACGGCGCAGACGGCTGCCCCAACGAACCCACCACCACCACCACCACCTGGCCAGCCGAAAAGGAGGCGGAAGCCGAGAGGTTTTCGCGGTCGGCCGAACGCTGCGGTGGCTCCCACTGCCCCTGAAAAGGGTCAGCCTGGGACTGGGGACTGTCCGGATAAGTTAGCTTCCTCGAAGCGGACTCGACTGGATGAGACCCGGTCTCCCAGGGGGGATGCCAAACGCGCGAAGACCGATGCGAGACCGAGGCGGACGGAGAGCTATGCAGATGCGAGTAAATCGCATCTGAGGGTAGCGGTCATCACCGTCCCGCCGAGGGACCTCTCGCAAAGCCAGGCAGATCAGCTGAGGGAAGCCATCGATGATAGCATCCTACAGACCGTTCTGTCTCCGTCTCCGAGCACGCAAGCTCCATCTTTCCGCGGACGCCCCTTCCTTTTGGATGGAGTGTTGGCGATGTGGTGCGAGGATGCGAACGCTCTCAGCTGGCTTGAGAGAACAGTCAAGACCATTCCATCGCCGATACCAAGCACCACTCTGGCTGTCATCCGACAGTCCGAGCTGAAGAAGAGGCTCAAGGCAGGGCTTCTTTTACACACCCGCATCACCGACGCCGCTACGCTGCACAGAGTCCTTTGTGCCCAGAACCCGTGGTACAAAGTTGACTCCTGGCAGTGCTACGGAATGACAGTAGACGAGAAGGCAACGGAAGCAGGCTCCAAGGAGGCTGCCGTCCATCTCGTGCTGGGAATTCCCGAAGACCAGCGGCAGTCGATTCTCGACAGAGAACGCCGGATAGCCCACATGTCGGGTAGTGGGTATATCCGTTTCTTCTCCTCGGAAGAAATAACAAAAACCGAGGACGCAAAAACGGCAACGAGTTCAGTCGCGGCCACTGTAAGGGAGACCTCGACTCCCGAGCAGTCCACCTCAGCTCCCCAACAGGGTTTGAGCGAGATGGAGACAGACTCGATGCTGCAGGGTGGGGGCACTTCCAGTGATGAAGATGGCATCCTGCGTAGCCCGTAACCACCACCTCAACATCATACAAACCAACCTCCAGCACAAACAAATAGCGGCGGCCACGCTACGCAGAGTGCTGGAGGCAGACAACAAGACCGCCGCTCTGATCCAAGAGCCCTGGATCAGAAACAACAGAATTTGCGGTCTAAATAACATAGGCGGTAAGTTGCTCCTAGATACAACCGTCGATAAACCAAGAACTTGCATTTTTATGCCTAAAACCATATCAGCCATTTTGCTTAACCAATTCTGTTCTAGAGACCTCACTGCTGTGAAGATTCTAACGGATAAACAAACTGTCCTAGTACTAGCCTCAGTGTACATGCCGAGCGACGGTGAAGTTCCTCCGAGAGAGCTAGCCGAGCTGGTGCAACACTGCGAAGCACAACAATGGGACCTGATCATCTCTGCAGACTGCAATGCACATCACTCTCTGTGGGGAAGTAAGGATACCAATAAAAGGGGTGAGTTACTAACCGAATATATTTTCCAAACAAACTTGAACATTATGAATATAGGCACGGAACCTACTTTTGTTAGTTCAAGGTATCAAACCATCATAGACATTACTTTAGCAACACATACGGCGGCGAACCTCATTGAGGGATGGCATGTTTCAAACGAACCATCCTTTGCGGATCACCGCCGGGTATGCTTTAAAATACAATATAAACTAACAGACCCTGTTCCATATCGTAACCCCCGCAAAACAGATATAACAAGGTATAAAAACTTAACAAACAAAGTACTAGGTAACACACAAGTAAATAACGTAATTCCAAGTACCGACAAAATAGAAGCAAACGTACAGCTCCTGACTTCTACACTCGTAAGAAGTTATGAGCTGGCATGTCCTGCTGTAACACCGAAACGCCTAGAGAAAAGCCGCTGGTGGGGGCCAGAACTTGACCGCCTTCGTCAAGAACTCAGGACACTTTTCAACAGGGCCAAAAATACCAGAGCCAATGAGGACTGGGACAAATATAAAACAGCACAACAGCACTACAAAAAACGGATCAGATTCCGGAGAACGGAAGGCTGGCGAAATTTCTGTAGTAGCATTAACTCATTAAACCAAGCCGCAAGATTAAAGAAAATCCTGGCTAAGGACAACTCTAATCTTTTGGGCTCCTTAAAAAAGGAGGATGGCTCCTACACTAATAAAGACGAGGAAACCAGTGCCGTACTGCTAGAAACACACTTTCCAGGATGCCAAATAACGCCAGCCCCTGGTTGGGTAGATGAGCAATACGGCACACCAACAGCACAGGATTGGGAAGTCGCAAATAAGATAGTAACCGCGGACAGGATAGAATGGGCCCTGAGCAGCTTCAAACCGTTCAAGTCCGCGGGGCTGGATGGGATATTCCCAGCATTACTACAGTGGCAGCCCAATCATGTTATTAAGCACTTACTACCAATCTACAGGGCCTGCATAGCCTTTAAATATATTCCCCAACCTTGGAGAGAGGCAAAAGTAATTTTCCTACCGAAGCCGGGTAAGGAGGATTACACACATGCCAAATCTTTCAGGCCAATTAGTCTAACATCATTCCTGCTAAAAACTCTGGAAAGATTAGTAGACCGACACCTTAGGGATGGAACACTGAAAAGCAAACCGTTTCACCCTCAACAACATGCCTATAGGAAAGGCAGATCAACAGAGTCGGCACTACATATGGTAGTGCACAAAATAGAATCGGCTATCACAAATAAAGCGTCAACACTGGCTGCTTTTATAGACATAGAAGGAGCTTTTGACAAAACCATGCACAACAGCATTAACCACGCCCTACGAAAACGGAACGTAGAACCAGCCTTAAGAGAGTGGATCACTGCGCTGGTTAGCAAAAGGGCGGTTCAGATAGTGGTGAACACTACTACGAGGGCTAAAGTAGTTAGAGGGTGCCCTCAAGGAGGGGTGTTATCACCACTTCTATGGAACATAGTAGTAGACAGCCTCATTAACAAACTCAATGATAGAGGATACACTACTATTGGTTATGCGGATGACTTAGCAATACTGATAAATGGGAGCGCTGAAAATGTGTTATGCAAAGTGATGCGCTCAGCCCTTCAGATTGTGGAAGACTGGTGTGACGAACACAAATTGTCAGTAAACCCGAAAAAAACAGAACTTATCCTTTTCACCAACAAAAGGAAGTTACCAGAACTCCAACCACCAAAACTCTTTAACACCAACCTCTCCCTATCAACTCAAGTAAAATATCTGGGAGTCATCCTGGATAATAAACTGAATTGGGCGAGGCACATTGATGCAAAAATAAAGAAGGCCTGTATAGCGTTTGGGCAGTGTAGAAGACTTGTTGGGAAAAAATGGGGTCTAAATCCAAAAATCACACTTTGGTTATACACATCAGTTATCAGACCTTCCTTAACCTACGGATCAGTTGTCTGGTGGCCCAGAACCCAACTGGTCACGGTAAAAGCAAAACTCCAGAGTCTGCAACGCCTAGCAAGCGTAGCAGCCACGGGGTGCATGAGAACAACTTCATCAGCCGCTCTGGAGTATATATTGAACTTAAGACCTCTAGATCTGGTCATTCAAGAGGAAGCCAAGGGCGCAGCCTTAAGACTAAGATCTAACGGGTTATGGAAACAAAGCATAACTACACACTCAAAGATTCTGCAGGCAAGCCTGAAAGAAATACCGTTTCTTGAAGCGCCCATGGACAGAATACCATGTCACCACGTCTTCGATAGAAGATACAATATCCAACTTACTGCGGAACCAGTTGATAGCTCTGGCATCAATGAAGTTAGGATATACACAGACGGGTCCAAAACCGCACACGGCACTGGAGCGGGTGTCTTCTCGAATGACTTAAATATAAAAATTTCAACAACTTTAGACAAGTTAAATACAATCTTTCAAGCAGAATGTATTGGTATCACCAAGGCGGCACAGGCGGTTGCAGCCAGAGCTGTCAGAGACCTAAATATAAAAATTGTCTCAGATAGTGCATCCGTACTTCAAGCTTTAAAAAACAACACCATAACCTCTGTCCTTGTACTGGAATGTCATAACACTCTCCAATCCATAGCAGAGGCAAACAAAGTAACTTTGCAATGGATCAAAGGACACAGCAACTCACAGGGTAATGACGCCGCTGACGAACTAGCCAAAAGAGGATCGATGGCAGCAGTTTATGGACCGGAACCACTGCTGCCCATACCTCAGGCCCAGATAAAAACGTGGCTGCGCAAATTAACCGAAGATGAACATCTAACAGAATGGAGAAACAGTGTAGGTAGCAGGCAAACCAAGAATGCAGTTCCGGTGGCATCAAAAAAGCTTGCCCGCAACCTCCTTAGATTAAACAGGGACAGGATCCGTAAAATCATCGGTATTATTACTGGTCATTGTCCCTTAAACAAGCACCTATTTACGATAGGTGTGACCGACAGCCCTCTATGCAGAGGATGCATGGAGGCGGAAGAAACGCCACAACACGTGCTCATGGAGTGCAGGAGTGTGGCAGACGAACGGGCACGGTTTCTCCAAACACCCAGAACGCTTGCGGAAGCCTGCAGCAGCCTGAAAAGGCTGCAAGCCTTCTGGGATAATCTGGGTTGGTTGGAGTAGGCAGAAGGTACAATACGTACAATGGCCAAATCGAATGGCTAAGTGCGGATACAGCCCAGTATAACTAACTAACTAACTAACCCTAGGAATTCTCGAAGTCTGGGGTCTAACCTCTAGAAACGAACCCGTAATCTATATTCCGGGGTTCGTTACTTAGCGGTCGCAGATGAAGCTTATAAGGAATTCGTTTCACAAGTTTAGTAGTGAACACGTAAACGCCCCGCTGCCCACCTTCGTCGAGAATACGGCCTTAAATGTATTACCAAACCTGTGGTTGATCTAGTGATCAACCCTAGGAATTCTCGAAGTCTGGGGTCTAACCTCTAGAAACGAACCCGTAATCTATATTCCGGGGTTCGTTACTTAGCGGTCGCAGATGAAGCTTATAAGGAATTCGTTTCACAAGTTTAGTAGTGAACACGTAAACGCCCCGCTGCCCACCTTCGTCGAGAATACGGCCTTAAAGCTACTATACCTGTAGTAGTTGAGGACTTGCGCGAAGACACCAGGGTGTCGGTCGAAGAAGTACTCGTTGAGCACCGGGTCGTAGTTGGCGAGAGCCTCCGTGAGTCGGGACAAACGGGTGGCCGGGATCTTCTTTAGCGTAGCCTTGTAAGTTTCGTATCTGTAAAGAAAAGAAACATTGATATGATTTCATATATTACGCATACGCACGCACACATGCACGCAAGCTAGCATACCCGCACGCACGCACGCATGCAAACACAACATAACATAAGACACATTCACGCATCATCATTTGCGGATTTTATATATTTAAATAAATAAATAAATAAAAAGTTTATTTGGCATAATTTAGTCGGTCTGTAATCGTTTACTCACATTATTCGTTAAAGTGATAACTTTGTTTATAAAGACATATATACAGGGTGTCCCACAGGGCTGACACTGGAGATAGCTTAGCTATAAACCGATCAGATAAAAATAACATGACTTTAGTAAAAGTCTCATAGTTTGGGAGAAAATTACACTGTTTCATGTTCTAAAAACTCCACTTTTAGTTCGTTTTAAACCTATCAGATAAAAATAACATGACTCTGGTAAAAGTCTCTTAGTTTTGTAGAAAATGCCACTTTTTTCTTTTCTCAAAACTTCACTTTTAGTTCTTTCTTTTTATTGATTTTTTTTTAATTGATAGGTTTATAGCTAAGCTATCTCCAGTGTCAGCCTGGCGTGTCATTTTGGGGACACCCTGTATATATTTAACTTTTTATTTTCAAGTGCTAATTGATGCTGCTCTAAAGCTAAATTAAATATTTATAAAATTTATAAAATACAGTAAAAAATTAAACGCCCACCCGACCCAGCCAGGAATCGAACCTGGGTCTTCCGCAATCCGGGCGGCCTCACTGCGGGTGGGCGTTCAATTTTTTCACTGTATTTTATAAATTTTATAAATATTTGACATAGATATAATCAAAGAGCGATAAGTTAAATAACACCGAAACCCATTTAGTGTAAATCAACAGGATATTAGAAAAGTTATAACTCCGCCGTTCAGAAATCGAAATTTAACCTCTTCCAATTTATATATTTTCAATTCAATCAAACCAGGTTGATGATGATGTTTGCATACAATTATTAGGGATTTATATACCTCGTAATTTAATAGCAGCTCTATAAATGAAGAATCGTCATTAACATCCGATCAACAATATATAATATTTATAAATCATTTTATATTGCCAACTTCTTAACTGATCTTTAGTATTTGTAAAAATATTATGATCGGATGTTAATGACGGTAGTTGTTGACATTAAATGGGCGCCTTTGGCTTTCAAAGTAAGAAAGTAAATAGTGTTGAATAATTTCGGCGGGCTGGTTAGAACCACGATAGCTCAATTAGGAGAGCACCTGACCCGGTATGTCAGAAGGGTGCAGGTTCAAATCCTGTTCGTGGAAATTTTTTCAACATTTGTGTTTTTGTAATTACATAGTTGTTAAAAAAATTTAAGTACAGCAAATCAAAATCATCGTTACAATTGATGACTATTGTCTTAATCCCGGTTCAGATTGCTACGAACCCACCCTCTTGATGCTATTTTCTTAGGCAAGCGTGACGGGAGAACCGCCACATAGGGACTTGAATTTTTCATGCAATTGTATCTATCCTATTTAAATATTTCGATTTTTAAATTTTTACTACACCTTTCTGTTACGCGTTGTAGTTTAACCCTTAAAAAGGCGTAACATGTTTCAATATTTTATTGGTTTTCAATCTAATCTCAATGACATAAAGTTCAAAATATGGTGGGAATATATTTCCCATTGCCTGTTAAAGGGTAAATAGAGTTTGCTACATGATAATCACTACATAGTTAGTATAAAACAAAGTCGCTTATGTATGCTTAGATCTTTAAAACTACGCAACGGATTTTGATGCGTTTTTTTTAATAGATAGAGTGATTCAAGACGAAGGTTTATATGTATAAATACATGCATAATATAGTAGAGAAACACTGAAAATTTTAGAGGTTTCATATTTTATTGCGCTTACATTGCAAACGCTGGTTCAACTCTACGAGATAGATCAAAATAATGTGCTACAGTATTATACACCTTAAGAAAGTCTACAAAAAAGTCCGCGATGGTATATGTCTATCTATTAGGGATAACCCACAATAATCATTTTTTATCCTTTACTTTTTACGAGAAATAATGACTTATTCACGAAGCGATTTTAAGCAATACAGCATTAATTCTTATCCAATTAAGTACCTTAAGTACATTGTGCATTTAATATAGATCAATATGTACAGCATGCAATTTAAATGAATATTTTCGAAGATATTACAGATTTAAAATGCAGGGACATAGCGGTTGCGTGTATCAGCATTACTCGTACATCCGTGCGAAGCCGGGGCGGGTCGTTAATATAATTGATGCTTAATAAAAATAAAAATTTTAAAAACCATTTTCCGCGTCATCGTCATCTGCGTAGATTCGTCACTGCTTCGACAAGTAACGAAGGTCGTTTCTCAACATTTTCATTTCAAAAAATTGTGTTTTTTTTTTCTTTCATAAAGTTGCAACACACTGTTCTTTTGTCTGTTAAACGAAATTTTTGTATTTTTATTGACAGATCTATAGCAAGCCTCCAACAAGATGGCCCGAGACGATCTGGTCGATGATGATGATGATGATGATTATTTGTAAAAGTATACGTTTGGTGGAAAGTAAAAGCGGGCCGTATAGGGAATTTACCTACTTAAAATACTTATTTTAGTAATCCGGGCGTTAGCGGGTTGGAGTCCAAGGTTTTTTTTTTATATTAGAAGGAGGCAAACGAGCAGGTGGGTCACCTGATGGAAAGCAATCACCGCCGCCCATGGACACCCGCAAAACCAGAGGAATCACAGATGCGTTGCCGTCCTTTAAGGAAGGAATAGGCTCGTTTCTTGAAGATTCCTAAGTCGTATTGGTCCGGAAATACCGCCGCTGAGAGCTGGTTCCACAGCACTGTAGTTCGTGGTAAAAAATTACGTGAGAAACGCACAGTAGTAGATCGCCATCCATCAAGATGGTGTGGATGGAAAGACAGTCGATTGCGTGTAGTGCGGTGAAGGAAATCAGCGGCAGGGATCAAACCGAACAATTCCTCAGAGCACTTCCCATGATAAAGGCGATAGAATATACAGAGAGACGCAACGTCTCTCCGAAGGGCCAGTGGATCGAGCCGACCAGAGGTTTCCACGTCGTCGACATCTCGAGCTGCTCTGCGTTGAATGCGGTCAAATGGGAGGAGTTGGTACTGGGGCGCTCCAACCCAAAGATGAAAACAGTATTCCATATGAGGCCTGACCTGTGCTTTGTAAAGCTGTAAGCGATGGGTCGGCGTGAAATACTGTCCCGCTCTATTGTGCACACCCAGCTTTTTCGAAGCTAATTTAGCTTTACCTTCCAAATGACCGCGAAACTGAACGTCACTCGAAATATTCCAACCCGACCATTTTCAATTCCATTCCGACGCCAAGGATTCCAATGGTCGGTTTGGTATCAAGGGGAGCTCCTTCAAAGTTTAGAGATACGACGAAGGGATGTTTTTAGCGGTAAACACGCAAACTTGTGTTTTGGAAGGGTTAAAATGGACTAGATTAAGTCGGCCCCAATTCGAGACATGACTTAACATGTTCTCAGTGTCAGTCACAAGTTTATTCCGGTTCTCGATGACGCTTTCTAGAGAAATATTAGTACGTTCGGTGTAAAGTGTATCCCCAGTCCTGTCGTCTGCATAGCAATGAATGCTGTTGTTGTACAACATGTCATTGATATGCAGAAGAAACAGAGTAGGCGACAGCACACACCCCTGCGGGACTCCAGCATTCACGGGCTTCAGGTCAGAGCATGATCTGTCAACTACGACTTTGATGCTACGCCCAGAAAGAAAGCTGGCGACCCACGCACACAATATCTCAGGGAGCCCGTATGATGGAAGTTTCGAGAAAAGAGCCCTGTGCCATACCCTTTCGAAGGCTTTCGATATGTCCAAGCTAACTGCCAGTGCCTCCCCTTTCCTCTCGACTGCCTCCGCCCATCGGTGAGTGAGGTACACTAAAAGATCACCAGCCGAACGACCGCGGCGAAAACCGTACTGGCGATCGCTTAGTAGCTGATTCTCTTCTAGGTACCTCAAGAGCTGGCAGTTTGTAATGGGCTCCATTACTTTGGAGAGCAAAGAGGTGATGACTATAGGCCTGTAGTTGGAAGGATCCGAGCGATCACCTTTTTTGGGAATCGGGTGGACAAGGGCTGCCTTCCAAGAACTCGGGACAACGCCAGTCGTGTAAGAGAGCCGGAGGGTTTGGCAATTGAAGGTGCTATTTAAATTTGTGATATAAATTCAGTTATGTGAATGAACAATTTAAAATAGTAATAAAAATACAAAGAAAGTACACTTTAAAAATAATAAAAGTTGATCTGATTTAGAAGAAACATAGTCATTAAAATGAAATAGAATTTGAAACTAACTTACTAGGTACTTACATTTAGTTTTTACTTTTTTATTTACTTTTTTACATCCCGTATTACTTTAACGAAAAGGCCGCCTTATCCTTAATATCGGTCACTAATTCTCAGTTACTCGAGTTGTGTTTAAAGAATATTTCAGTCATTTTATAAGAAATTAACAAATCAATGTAGGTACTAACTGTCCAGTAGTTAGCAGATGTATTGGGATTAGAAATCGTCTTTCAAGTAGGTTCGAGTTTAACTGTGTACTTACATGGATAGGTTTACAACTGTTTCATACGAAAACACTGTTATACATTAAGTAATCTGTGTTCTTAATAAAGTTACTTACTATCCGTATCAACTGTGTGTCAGAAGGTATACCACTTAGGGGCGAATCCGTCGCAAAGAACATTTTAATTGAGCTCATTTGTCATTCACAAATGTTAAAGAAGAATAAGAGAATTCTAACAAATTACTCTGCTTAGAATGAGAGTTGTTGGGTATGGACCCGCGTTGTTTCTTGGCATAAAAGACTGCGCCAAAAATCACCGAATTAAAACTTACTAAGGCTTTGAATTTAATGGAGTAGAAGAATTATTGTAACTTTGTTGACAATATGGAGGGGGAAAGGTCTCATGATTATTTTATCAGTCTTCTTTCTCTTTTTATCTCTCTTCCAAAATCCAAACTGATGTACTGACGTTAGGTTTAAATTTATCCGTAAAGTAATATCAGTGAAGTACTGTGAATTATTGAATAATTGATTTGATTTTAACTTCGATAATAATTTGATTGTTTTTTGAGGAGCTCGATGGCGCAATGGTTAACACGCCCGGTCTGCGAGTGCTGAGGTTCAGCAACTTTCGCAACGGCCGGTCATCGGATGGGTGACCAAAAATGAATCATCTCAAGCTCCTCCGTACTTCGAAAGATACGTAAAGCCGGCCCGGCAGCATTAGCAGTCGTTAACAACCACCAATCCGCACTGGGCCCGCATGGTGGTTTATGGCCCGTTCTCCCTATCCATCCATAGGGAAGGCTCGTGCCCCAGCAGTGGGGACATAAAATGAGCTGATGATGATGATGATGATGAATAATTTGAATTTTATTGGCTTATTCACTATGTTGTTGTTGTTTTTGTGATGCTGAATATTAATTACGATTGCGTAATTAATATTCATTAGACATTCATTATTCATTAGATATTCATAGACATAATAATTCCGGTACTTACATAATCATTGAATTATGTAAGTACCGGAATTATTATGTCTATGAGTAACTAAAAAGTTTTGAGTTTTAATAACACGTGAGTCTCTTTGCTTTCTGAAAATATATTTTAAAAAAAAAAAATTAGGTAGTGGCAATGATAAAAGAATTAACAGGTTTCTGTGTAAAAGATATTTATTTATCCTACTAATATTATAAATGCGAAAGTTTGTGTGTATGTTCGTATATTTTTTGCTTCTTCACGCTGCAACGGATGGATGGATTTGGATGAAATTCGGCATACAGATACTTTATAACCTGGAATAACACATAGGATACTTTTTATCCAGATATTCCCACGGGAACTAGTTTGTTAATAAAGACACATTACAGTTAAGGCAAACATAAGTTTACAAGCTATCTGGGCAAGGAGCAAACTCTAACCAACATATTGTATCTGTAGCATGATCAATATACTGAGCAAAATATATATCATATTTTATTTTTTATTATCAAAATTCTAAATTCATAATCAATTATTCAGCTTAGGCTACAAATAGCTCTTATGAACGTCATTATGCCATCGGTTCGTTAGTCTACTCTGGGCACGGCAAGAAACTCGGCAAGTGTCAAGCTCTTTTCCCTTACAGCGTTAAAAATATTGGAAAATGCCCTATCATAGAAGGACACTTTTACATCACAAATAAAAACACAAAATACAAAGGACAATTACAACATGTAAAAAAAAAGAAAAAAGAAAAAAATCAATGGTGGAAGCTTAAACTCCAGCCAGCGAAAAAGCCTTTTATTAAAATGTTCCGTAGAAACCTCATCAAAAGTCCTCTTTCCGCGTTTCGAATAAAAGTTTCGTTGGAGTTAAGCAAAGTTCGTGAAATTACAACTCTAATACTTATTTGAAGACCAATGATAAATCATATTTATTTGTCTGTAGCGTCTGTAATAATTATAAACTTCGTACAACAGCCCTAAAATATAATGTTGTTGCGAATTGTTATAATATTGTTAATTTTAAACTGATTTGGCGAAGGCTTCTGATCATCAATAGGTCATTTCGGCTAAGGCGATTTCAGACAAGGCGTTTCTCAGCGCGTTAAGGCGACACGTGGAAAAAATACATCAACTTTCATCGAAAGTTGTAGGAGTATGACAAGACCAACGAATCTGTTTTTGATATAGATAACTTCATGCCTTTGTCTTTAAAACCCTTGCTCAAAAACACGATTGTGCAATTTTGAGTCGATCGTAGTTCTTTACGAAAACACCTCTAAAAATCATTAATGCTATAATTACAACGAAATTACTTAATATATATTTTGAAATCACTTAAATATATTGATAACATCAATATTCGTAATTTGGTTGCTGCAAAACCAGTAATTTTATAAAAATATTTTTTTAGATTCTGTTATACATAGCGCCAGCGACAATTGAGACCAAATATTAACAGAATTTAAAAAAATATTTTTATAAAATTACTGGTGTAAATAAAGTTGATGTATTTTTTCCACGTGTATACATGCGTGCGCTACGTTTCGCTACGCTTCAAACCTTACCCCTTGTCAAAAACCACTGGCGATTTGCGGCGCGGCGACCGGTTTCTCAGTCCACTCCGTTCTTTCTATTACCGTTGACTAAAATGAAGTAGAAATACGCATGCCTCGTCGCACGTAACGAGTGTACTTGCACATATTTTTACGGAAAGTAATTGTTGATTGTTGAAAATGTAAAATGTAATTTTAAATTATTCATTATTTAAGCATGCAATATTTGCAGTGCCCGTGCAGGGTTCTTGTGTGAACATATGTTAAGTTTTAAAATCTATTGTACCTACACCAAGAATAGCAAATAAAAATTTGTATTTGTATTTTAGTTATTGACCAAATTACAGAGTAACGAGACTTTAGAACGGCGAAAAAACTTAAGCTTTCAAACCGAGTATCATCAGAGGGTTTTTGAAGGGATGGCATCACTCTTCTGTGATAATATCACGCAAACGTATCCCCCATTCCCTACTAGATCTCCGAGACGTTCAAATCTGTTTCGAGAGCTATTACGGTATGTTGGCGCGAACGGGTGTGAAACCTCGTTCGTCCCGCGCATGAAAGTAAAACGTAAGTTAAAGATATCATTTCATAAACATGGTAAGAATCCCGTTAATAATTACTCTAATACAAAGACTGCTAAGTATACATACAATTAGCTTAAAAAATCCCGTTCTATGTTCGTTAGCCGGCTAAAAAAACATTCCTCCAGGTAAAAATGTGGGTCACGACTTTAACATAATTCGTTGTCTATCTCAGGGAAATCTTGCTTTATGGCAAGGGATCATTGTCAGTAGTCTCGTGAATTTAAAGGACCTCTTATTTTGGATTATCGCTATAATATGCCGGTTTAAGGAATGCCATAGTAAGGGGAATAAACAAAAAAATATTCATAACCTAATAAGACCATGTTTATATTAAAATGTTTTACTTACGCAATCAGAGATGTCATTGTACACACTCCTACACGTCAAACTACCGCACAAATTGTTTAATTTAAATATTTATTAAATACAGTGAAAAAATTAAACGCCCACCCGACCCAGCCAGGAATCGAACCTGGGTCTTCCGCAATCCGGACGGCTGCACTGACCGCTATGCTACCGGGAAGGCTGACGTAAGCGCTGAATTTTGTCACTGCTTTTTTAATTTTTGAGTGCACAGTGCGCCATCTATCCAAAGGTCACTGAAACCGATGGCCATGCAGATTCACCCTTGCAGATGAAACACCACAAATTCGGCAACACAACGCTATAGTAAGTTTTACTTTTTTTATTTTCAAGTAATTGCACTGCACTGAAGCTAAATTAAATATTTATAAAATACAGTGAAAAAATTAAACGCCCACCCGACCCAGCAAGGAATCGAACCTGGGTCTTCCAAAATCCGGGCGGCTGCACTGACCGCTATGCTACTATTGTTTAATTTCCTCAATAGACTATGAACTTTATGTTTATGGTATTTGGTTGAACATTTATTGAAGGAAATAGACAGTTTTTGATAGGTGGATGGATGTACACTTAATATTCAGGTTGGAGCAGACGTGTTCTCGAAAGAAGACCACGCTCGAAGCGTCGTATGTACCAGTTTGTACACGCCTGCATCTTGAAACTGGACTGCGACTGTGGGCTCTCTTACATCGGGCAAACAAAGAGAATATAGGAACCCGTGTTAAAGAACATATAGCCGACGTCAAGCATAGGCGCGAAAATAAGTCTGCAGTATGCGAACATTCCCTAGAGGGGCCCAACCATTACATCAGATTTGATAAACCACAAATACTCGTTAAAGAACAACGATTCATCCCTAGGATGATACGCGAGGCTATTAAAATTAAAAAACATCCTAATTTTAATAGAGAAGATGGTTGGAATCTACCACCAGCCTGGGATCCCATCATACAAAATATTAAATCCCAGCCCCGACACCATACTGCCAGACCAAAAGATACTGTAAGCTCTTTCTGCGTAAAACGGAACGCACCTGATTAAATTTAAATGAGGGTATACAAGCTACCAACTAATTATGAGATGACCAACACCTCAGTCTCCCTGTGACCACGAACCCTGCAAAGGGTTCGAAACGTCAGGATAAACATTAAATAAGTAATGTGTAAAATAAACGCGAGTAGATCCGTAAAAGTTGTTGCATTTCAATGTGTAGTGTTCGCGTAAACTTTAGAAAACAATATCTAAGTTCTAAATAATGCTATTTTAAAATTGTAGGTACAGTGGCCCAAGAAAGTGCTGTACCAGTTTTGATTTAGTTTTCTAGTCATCAAAAATTACAATAACGTTCATACTAGATATCACTGAAAGAGATGCATAATAATGACGTAAACCTAATTGATAAGTATTCATACGTCGTAGGTCACCTATAAGTGCATGACATTTTAACCTTTATTACAAATGGATAAAACATTAATTACTGTAAAAAAAATACAAAATTTCTAAACAAAAGTAATAAAAACTATTTAGATAGACAACCAAATTCTATTTGATAAAAAGAAAACTGACAATTGATATTTTGTCAAATATATTTTGGTAATTTCTATTATTTTCCTGAGAAAAATCGATTTCTTTTCCCTATTTTTTTTTTAGTCAACTGCATTTAAATAACATCTTCAATGCCTGCCAACTTGACTATTGCTGAAAGGGCGCAAAATCACTTCATAAATATAATATCGTGTCTTTAATTTTCATTTTAGGTATACGTACCTTTCTTTTTTTGAAATATAAAAAAAAAGTTTGTTGTAAAACCATGGCTAGCCGCACACACACAATATTATCGGCAATTCAATTTTGACCATAATAATAATTTATCATCCCCCGGCCATTGATTTTACGACGTCATTGTTTCCATCAAGTTCAAACTAAGAACAGCTGTCACGTAACAAAAAGTAATCTAATCAAACAAAGATGGCAATAGAAGTTGTCAGATCGATCTGCAAGCGAAACTAATCTTTATCGCCTATGAATCTGCCATGCGACATTCAACCTTAGGGTGGTAAACCAATTTTTTGGGCGACTGTACCTACTAAAGTGATCAGATACTTTTACTGCTTACTTTACTAATAATTTGTTATTCTTTAAAAGTGTAAGGCACGTTTCATTAAACCATTTGACGTGGTTCATTGCCGATTTCATATTTAGCTGTTAACAATTTTTTTTATTGCAGTTCGATGTCATGGTTCTATATCGTAACGAATTTCCTTTTTTTGTTGTTAAATTTTCGGACCTTTACATCCACTTCGATTGTAGAGCCAATATACTCGTTAATAGCTCATATTATAATTGGGTAGTTGACTATCAAAACTATTCTTTTTATGGGAATAGCTAAACTATGACGTCACTATTTTGTTCCGTCAATTGAGTGTTTAATATAAGCTTTTTAGGTTACAGAAATTTACGCTTAGGTCAAATAAGAAATTCATCAATCATTTATTAATTTATTTATTTTATTTTGCTTTATTTGGAAAACATACAGTGATGATTAACTGTTAACATATACTAAATTGCCACTATGCACTATTTACATGTTTCCGCATATATAGTATAACTAAAAAAACAATTCCAATTCATTGGCACAAACAAATGGACAACAGTGAACAGATATGATTAAAATATATATATAAATATATTAAACTAAACAGTTCGAGAACCATTAAACCAGGATTTAGCCATCGTACCTTTAAATTTATCTGGCTTCGAATCAAACAAATCCAGTTCAGGGAAGACAACCAATTTATTTATTTCCCTAGCTGATCTTATAAAAAATAATCTATATCTTATAGGTACACACGCCTGCACATCAACCTATCCAAAACTGTCAAATTTCTCTAATCGATTTTGATCTTTATAGCCAAACACTAAAGTTCAAAATTTATTGAAGAAATTTGACATTTTGTGGTAGGTTGATCTGCTGCCGTCTGTACGTTTAATGTTTTGGATTTAATTATTGTTGTTGTTAACATCCCTATTGTTACATAATGATTAGTATTTATTATTCTTAGTCGTAGGCAGAGTTCTTACACTTAGCAGATCGGCTGTGGTTATTACTCCATGTGTCATAATGTTTAATTAATGAAGAATTCATTATTTATTTAGTTTATTTTAACAAAATCAACACCACCGAATAGATATCATAACTCTGTCAAAGTCTACAGAATCCTCTTAAACCTCTTCTACACTGTTACAGACATAATATGCCTTACAAATAAAATGATAATAAGCTCGGAATTGTTATTCCGTGCTTTGTTCCCGTCATGTTAACGTCATTTCAAATTGAGTAAAAGAGACAAAACACGGAATAACTATTTGTAAGACGCAATGTGTATACATTACATACCCATAGCTCTTTACTCTGCGTAGGTAATAAAAAGAAACACAGCGCGGCACACTGATGGTGTTATAAGGGGTGCTCACAACAAGTTATCGTCCCGGAACGGTAACGAGTCAACTGACCCTTTTTAGGGTTCCTTGAACCTATAAAAAAACATGCCAGACATAATGTGTTTTCATAAAGATGGGTCATGGCAAGGCGATGAAGTGTTGTCGATGGTATAAGATTTCAATTTTGCCAGTATATAATTATACTATGTATATTAACGAAATTTAAAATAAGCGTACAATGATGAGAAAATAAAGTAAATATAATTATATGTTATGTTGGTGTTTATATTTTTTACAATTTTATTATAACTCTCTATATAGATACCTTAGTACATAAAATATTGAAAAGTAGTCCCCATATATATTATGTTTGGGCTTCACAAGGGGATACCGGTGGTACCAAGCCACAGCTTACATCTGTTTTATCGGTATTTTTCTATTTTCGGTACTTTTTCAATAACCGATAAACATTTTTACCCAATATATAGTCGCATGCTATTATAATTTATGATTGTGACTGTACAAATTTATTAAGAACTGCACACGCAAATAGTTAGCACATTTTAACGTGGTTACTAAAAGTTTGTGTACTACTAGAGAGTAGCAAACCCGTTTATGGCGGGAAACTCGACGCAGCGATTAAAAGTTGCTGTAAAACTTTGAACCAGTTAGCACTTCCATAAATTTTGGCAGTGGCACTTATTACACGACTTCATCGCCGACATATCCAGATCGTACCTACAGTCTTCTGAAGGGTTTCCTATCTTCGGCGAAGCTAGTAGAAGCTCCCCGTCTGAACGCTTCATCATCATCATCATCATCATCATCATCAGCTAGTCAGTATCAGCTAGTATAGACTAGTCCAATATGCAGAGGCATATTGGAGGATATTATATATATACTATGTATGTATATATATTATGGATATTATAGGAGGTATTAACGCCACTGAGCACGATCCGCGGCTACTCTCATCCAGCTCATGCCAGCCACCTTGCGAAGATTCGTCGCCCCACCTAGTCTGAGGTCACCAGCTCTTGCCGTCTTCACGCTTGCGCGTAGCCATAACCTCTAGAAACTATCTGAGGATGTTTGATCACCTCGGTTTAAGGTCTTTAAGTTTCTCGCCGTTTATAAAAGTCCGGTAACGCTATAAAGGCCATGGGAGACGTCCAGCAGTGTCTTTACAAAAAAGCCCGACCTAATGCCAATTTACCAACGTAAAACTTAAGGTACGGTTGCCCAAAAAATTGGTTTACCACCCTAAGGTTGAATGTCGCATGGCAGATTCATAGGCGATAAAGATTAGTTTCGCTTGCAGATCGATCTGACAACTTCTATTGCCATCTTTATTTGACGTCTCGATATATTTAAATTTCTCGATATTGCATTAATGTTGAAATCTACATTAAATTGAGCAATTATTTGCGCCCTTTCAGCAATAGTCAAGTTGGCAGGCATTGAATGCAATTGAGTAAAAAATAATACAAAAAAAAAACGATTTTCTGAGGAAAATAATAGAAATTAAATTACTAAAATATATTTGACAAATGTCAATTGTCAGTTTTCTTTTTATCAAATAGAATTTGGTTGTCTATAGAAATAGTTTTTATTACTTTTGTTTAGAAAATTTATAATTTTCTTTACAGTAATTAATGTCTTATTAATTTGTAATAAAGGTTAAAATGTCATGCACTTATAAGTGACCTACGACGTATGGATACTTATCAATTAGGTATACGTCATTAATATGCATCTCTTTCAGTGATATCTAGTATGAACGTTGTTGTAATTTTCGATGACTAGAAAACTAAATCAAAACTGGTACACCACTTTCTTGGGCCACTGTACCTACAATTTTATAATAGCTTTACTGCTTTACACTGTACCTTAAGTTCGAGGTGACCACATAGCCTAGTTAGGTGACAGTTTAACTCGACATCTGTCACCTATCGAGTCTTAGAAGTTAAGTATGTTTTAGTATCGAGCTTAAAGAAATATAAAGCATTAAAAAATATAATTATTTTAAAGATCGAATTACGTTATAATGAAAAATTGCAAATTTTGTTTATTTATCTAAAGAACATCCGTACTTAATAACAAATCGCCCTTTTCCGTTTTTATGAAGCCTACAAATAGGTCGGGTGCTAAATGGCACATTTGGGGCCCTAAAATTGCTTATGTCGGCATCAAACCTGCCATCCTTGTCTTTCCGCAAACGTTGGAGAGGGACAGCCCTACATCATACTTTTAGACGAAATGTGTGTTTTGTGGGCAGTAGCTTAGGATTATAAGCTTTGTATATTAGATAGCGCATTTCTTGCTTCCCTTAAGACTTAATTATACCAAGCTGTTTTAGATTCCAACCAGCTAATATTGTTATAACAACATTCTACTGCTGCCAGCAACCGGGCGGTCTTCTTAAGATACAAATTCCTAGGAGTTTAGGGAGGTAGACCTAACTCCCAAAAGCAGGACTTAATTATTTTTCAGAAGGATACCACTTTTTTGTAATAAGGTTTTTAAGACGTCATGATCACCAGCTCATTTTGTGTACCCACTGCTGAGGCACGAACCTTACCTATGGATGAATAAGGAGAACGGGCCATAAGCCACCACGCGGGCCCAGTGGGGATTGGTGGTTGGGACTTCATCATTTCATAACAAAAAAGAAATACTACTCTTGCTGATGACGTAGTAAACAATTCGTAAAAGCTTAATTTAAGTAGCACAAAACTAATTAAAAACATTCAAAAGCAAATGACTCAACTGCACCTGATATTGCGCGGATGGAGGAGTATGAAATTTCGCACACTTATAGTTTATATGAAGGTTATACGAATGTTAAGATTTTTTTTTATTAATATATTAATTAAGTAATAAATAAATAAATAAAATTTGTAAATTTCCATTAACCTTTTGTGACGTTACAAACAATGGGCTGGACCTTTTCTTTAAGCTTTAAAGCCTGTTTTGAGAAGCCCCGCTCCTTCTTAACGATTTTACATACATACAAATACATAAACAGACACACAAGAGTAGCAAAAACCATACTAAGATAAGTTAGGAGAAAACAATTACTACTATCCTGGCGCTGTAGCCCCAAGTAAGCTTTGGCCTCTGATACAAGTCGACGCCACTGGTCCTGGTTCTGAACTGCATCCGGCCAGTTGTCTACGTGAAGCTTTTCTAGATCCTTGAGAAAGTGTCCTTTTATGATGGGGCACTTTCCAATATTTTTGACGCTGTAAGGGAGAAAAGAGCTGGACACTTGCTGAGTTTCTTGCAGGTTCTTCTCAATACAAGATCTCCCGCCCAGAGTAGACTTACGAACCGATGGCATAATGACGTTCATAAGAGCTATTTGTAGCCTAAACTGAATAAATGGTTTTGAATTTTGAATTAAGAATTTAGATCCTTTAGAACTTCGTCCTTCCAGCGGTAACGTGAGCGACCGACTGGTCTACGCCCTACTGGACGCCTTGCATATACGCGTTTCAACGAGCGATCATCTGCCATCCTTTTCACGTGGCCGAACCAGCGAAGCCTATGTGTCTTAATTTCAGCGATAATGTTGGGCTCGGCCACTAGTTCTTCAATGTCGACATTCTTTCGAACCCTCCAGCTGCCGTCACGTCATCTCGTTGCACTGGTTCCAACATCTTCCTAAGTACCTTTCTCTCCATGGCTAGGAGTCTACGTTCTTCTTTTTGAGTTAGCGTCCAAACTTCACAGCCGTACATTAAGATTGGTCGGATTACTGTTTTATATACTCGAATCTTAGTACTCCTGCTTAGAAGTTTAGACGCCATGATTTTACGAAGTGCTGCACTACAACGGAGGGTCTCCTGTGCGCGGATTTTCGACCTCGGGTATTAGTGTCAGTTACAGTGCAGCCTATATACTTGAACTTTGGTACTCCTCTATATGAAACGTTCACCCCACAATCAGGTCTGATTTTCTGCCAATCAGTGCGTTTCGGTATCGTTACATTAGATCACAATTAACAAAATCTATGTATTAATACGTGAAGCAAAAACTTTGTACCCCTTTTTACGAAAATTGCGCGGACGGAGGAGTATGAAATTTCGCACACTTATAGTTTATATAGAGAAGGAGTACAGAATGTTAATATTTTTTTAAACATGCATAAAAAATACATTAAATCGATAAAACAAACATTACACACACTACCATGTATTTGACACACACGCATATAAGTAAACTTTTCAAAAATTTCAAAAATGGAAGTGGAGCGGCCGAATGCTGTCAATGCCAATCCAAACTCACTTTCTATCTTTTAAAATTTTTCATTGCTTAGGATACAATCCGTGCAGCCTTAATAAAATTACCGATACTCGATAATATCGAATTTCGACCACTGGGCGACCACTAGTATAATTAAATGACCAAGACTCTTAATGATGTTAATTGGAAATGGAGTCCAAACGCGAAGACAACTAGTGAAAGTCACCATCACCTTGCCGGCCTACAAGGTGCCTCTTCACGCCTCGTTTGAAGAACCCAATTGTCATAAGAAGGAGGGAAAACGTGTGCTGGAAAACTATTCCAGCGTTCGGAAGTGCGACAAAGAAAAGATTCACCAAATTGCATATTATTTTTATACAAAAAGGTTAGGTATAGTATCTACTCGTGCAAATTGAACACAGCACTATACAAAGAAACTACGGATCCTAATACACTACTGTTGGGACATCGTCTGTTTGCACTCCAGCTCGGTCCCCGAGGAGCCATTCAGCTTATTGACTCTTGTCACATTAACACATACGTACTGAGCACCGACTCGGCGAAGGATAAGTACATACAGATGTCCAACAAAAAGGTTCTCGGGCTTTGTAAAATTAAACCTTTGTACAAATCCTGGCTTTTGTTTTACTTCTTTTCGGGTGATTAAGTAAGGTTAATACCGTGCTAAAGTTTTAAATTTGCCTGTTCAGGCTTTTGACATAATTTGTTTTAAAGTTGCAAGTTTTTTTTATCGCAATCGGAATGGTTGGGTAATGATCTTTGGTTAAGAACTCTATGACCACGAACCCTGTGCCATATCACATTACAATTTATTATAGAAGGGATTTTCAGAAAGGTATTCTTGTAAGACAACCTTGCGTTGTATCGCAAACTTTTTGTTTTCAAGGTATTTCGAGGTACACCATAAATGTAAGATCAATTATTAAATAATATTAATCAACATCGCGAGCTCGCGTGATTTGCAACTGTGTTAGTGTTTTGTATTTTTCTTCAATTCGTCAATGTATCTTTATGAGATAACGTTATTTTTCCGAGGAACACCAAATATTGACCACGATAGACCAGTGTGCCGCGGCACACACTTTGCGGAACACTGATGTATGCAAGGGCACAGCATCAGCATCATCGGTTTGAAACGTCGAGGATAAAATAATATACTCTTATCTAAACTATCTCTCTTCCGTATCTCGTCTCTCGCTTTTTTATAATATGTTAGGGTTGCCGCGTTTTGGAAGTGCATAAAATTGTAGGCATGAAGTTGTTCATGGTTGTAATATCATCGAGTGGGAGAAAGAATAGCTGGACCCTGCGAAGGGTTCGAAACGTCAGGATAAACATTAATTTAAAGTAATGTATGTTAGGGTTGCCGCGTTTTGGAAGTGCATAAAATTGTAGGCATGAAGTTGTTCATGGTTGTAATATCATCGAGTGGGAGAAAAGAATAGCTGGACCTTGCGAAGGGTTCGAAACGTCAGGATAAACATTAATTAAAAGTAATGTATAAAATAAATGAGAGTAGATCCGTAAAAGTTGTTTCATTTCAAAACAATAGCTACTAAGTTTCGCGTTTGGGAGTTCTTTCTAAAAACAAAAAATATAAATATTTATAACATTTATAAAATACAGTGAAAAAATTTTACGCCCACCCGACCCAGACAGTCACTGCTTTTTTAATTTTTGAGTGCTAATAGCGACACAGAGTGCGCCATCTACCCAACGGTTATTGCAACCGATGGCGTGTTTATTTTTTCACTGTATTTTATAAATATTTAATTTAGCTTTAGTGCAGCAGTTAGCACTTGAAAATAAAAAGTAAAAAAATTACAAAAAATAAGGAAAGATTTATTGTTGCAAATAAACACGCATTTATTTTTGTTAGAAATAAATCTTTGATTTGTATTATGGACGAATCGATTATCGAGATTCAATTTTGTTTGGTGGCATAATGGCCCCATCACTAGTTGTTCTTTTTTTATACTCTTGTCTCTGGAAAGCAAATATGGCTGGTTGATAGGTTATCGTGTGTTGATAATTAAATAGTTTTGTGTAGTAATAAGGGCATTTGGAGCCGTATTATTCTACTTAAGTGGATTGTGCAAACTGTGTTTGTGAGTGTGCGTCGTAAACGAATTGTTTCGGGAAAACAATTAGCCGGGATGTCGGCCACACCGCTGCGGAAGTAACAGGTATTTTCAGTGGGAAGGTGCACTTTGGGGTAGTTTGGGTGTGTTTAGGGAACCCTAGAAGACCCGGAGCCGGATTCGGGCCCCATCGGATCATATGGATCCCGTTCAGGACGGCGGGAGCGGCATGAAACTGTAAGTGGAAATTTTTCTATTTTTAAGGTGTATTTTTAAGCAATAGCATAGTGTGTGTTGTGGGTTTCCGCATCATTTTGGTAGCAGAGCGTAGTTAATACCGGACCTCTAGGTTAATCGGTGTAATTTTGTGTATTTTTTGTTAGTTCGTAATAGGTTAAGCTCATTTCGTGTAAAATCGCACTTCCGGGACAGGTGCGGTTAAATTGTAAGGTTGGTAGTACCGTTGTTTTCGTTCGTTCATTCATTTGGGCTGGGACACTTCTCGGAACGTTAATTGTTATTTAATTTCGTTCAATTGAAAGCATCGAGTCGATTCGGGATAATCGATTCCGTGTTTTCGTTGACTCGTTTTAATTTTGTGTTTAGGTTTATTTAGTTTAAATTATTTATAATGACAGCGTCACGGCAGGAGCTGGCTCAGCAGCTCCGGTGGTTCACCGGGCTGCTTGCATTAGTAGATCGGCCTAATCGGGAGGACGCCTTGGAGACGCGTTCGAAAGAAATGCAGGCTCGTTTCTTGTTGGCCGAGCGGTCGGTAACCGCTCTATTGTCAACCGACCCGGTCGGGGAGAAGGAGCTGGCCCTCCACGCCCAATATGTCGAGGATCTGGAGCACATCCAAGACATTTACGACGAGGTCCTTCAGCGGGTGAAGGACATCGAGCGACTGCGGGAGGGGAAGCCTGTTGCGCGCCCCGCTTCGCTTCACACCTCTGGACCCAGCGCCATGGAAAGATTGGGTGCCCTGGAGGTCCCGCATTTCACCGGATGTATGCGGGACTGGGCTGGATTCCGGAACATGTTTTTGGCCTTGGTGGATACTCGGAAGGATTTCACCAAGGCCGAAAAGCTGGCATATCTCCGTTCCTTCCTAGACGGAGAACCCAGACAGCTCGTACAGCATCTGGAGCTGCAGGATGCGAGCTACGACACCGCCATGCAGCTGCTGGAGAAGCGGTATGAAAAGCCGCGTCTTCAGGCGGACGCGCACGTGACCCATCTGCTGGGATTGCCGAGGGTCAACCATAGGGCTCAGCTGAGGGCGCAGCTGATCACCCCGCTCACCGTGTCCTTAAACGGGTTAAGGACGCTCGGACTGCCCGTCGACCAGTGGTCCTTCCTTCTTCTGCACATCGTTCTGGCCAAGTTGTCGCAGGAGATGAGGGACAAGTTCGAGCGGAATCGACTGGTCCACAAGGATCTCGGCAGCGTTCTGCCCACGATAGGGGAACTTCTGGAGTTCCTGGAAGAGGAGGCTGGCCTGCTGGAAAACCAGCTAGCCTCCCAGGAGGCTCCGACAAGTGCGCCGGCCCGCACTTCCGGAGTCTACGGCGCCCAGCCGCCACGCAACCCAGGGAAGGGTCGCGGCAGGCTGGTGGCTGCGGCCGCCATCAACCCCGGTTCTGGATGCCGGATTTGCGGACAGCAGCACTTGGAGCAGCTATGTCCAGCAATTCTCGGGCTGCCCACAAAAGAGCGCCGAAACCTCGTTCGGACACGAGGATTGTGTTATGCCTGCCTGGGAGGACATAGGTACAATGAGTGTCCCCAGGCGAGGCCTTGCGATGTGTGCGGCGGACCGCACCATCGCTTACTGTGCACCCGTAGTGCTGAGGGCTCAGCACCGGTTCGGGAGAGGGGATCTCCCACGGGTGGCGGTTTGGGGCCGGGGTCAACTCCGCCTCCGGAAAAACGGAGTCCGCCACGGCCGCCACACTACAACCCCTCGTACACCCCGGCTCAGGTGAGTTGGGGACCGCCGGAACGGAGCCAGGTTCTGGCTACAACCCGGCACCCGGCGCGACCAACACCTGGAGTTGGTGCCTCTAAGGGCCACTGGGTACAGGGAGCCCCACCTCCGGACCCAACACCCGGATACTCGTACGCGTATCCTCCGCCGCCGTTACCGGAACAACAACGACGTGAGAACCGTCAACAGTTCTCACCGGTACTGCACGAGTACCCGAGGTTGGAATACCACCCACCCTATCACCGGTATGGTAGGGCAGCTGGATACGCACCACCCCGGATGGTGGCCTGCACGCGTCCGACTTACTGGCCGAGTCATCACGGTTCGACAGGGTCGGCTGCTGGCTCTGACGCGTGACTAGCCTGTGGTCGGGCTACGTCGGAACCGAGGACGGTTCTTTTGCCCATCGCGCAGGTACGCGTTTGGGGACCTAGGGGGGACTTCGTCCGGATACGAGCCCTCCTAGACACTGGGGCACAGGGCTGCTTAATTACTACGAGGGTAGCGAGGCGCCTACGTCTGGAGTGCGCGCCTCCCTCAGTTCCGATTCGGGGAGTCGGAGATACAGAAGTGGGGGGTCTGTCCGGTCAGACCCACATTTCCTTCTCTCCTGTGCATTCCGCTTCGATACGGATTGCGGCGGCCGCGATCGTACTCGACAATCTGCTGGGTTGGCATCCACCGACAGACATTCCGCGGGACGCAATGCCTGACACATCAGGTCTCATGCTGGCAGACCCTCATTTCGAGGAGCCGGCTCCGGTGGACCTCATATTGGGAGCGGATGTACTGGGCTGGATCCTTTTAGGGCCTCAGCGGAGTCTGGGCCGCTCTTCGTTGGTAGCTATACCTACCATCTTTGGACACGTTTTAATGGGACCGGTTTTCGACCAGGAGACGCGGGATGTCTCACCTGTCGTCGCTACTACCTCCATCGCTAGGACGATGCAAAAATTCTGGGAACTGGAAGAGCCTCCCATGGTCTCCCGTCTGGATCCGGAGCATGTGGAGTGCGAAACCTTTTATAAGGATCACACACGCCGGATGGCGTCGGGTAGGATCGAAACTCGACTGCCCTTTATCGACTGTCCCCCTCTCTTGGGAAAATCGAGGGCGTTGGCAGAGAAACGACTCTTGTCCATGGAGCGTCGTATGTCTCGCGATCCGGTACTTCGGGAAAAGTATATCGAGTTCATGCGAGAATACGAGGCCTTGGGGCATATGTCGCGGGCGACTGTCGACTGGACAACGACAGATCATTTTTTCTTGCCTCACCACGCGGTGTTGAAGGCATCATCTGGAAAACTACGGACTGTTTTTGACGGATCGGCACCGTCGTCGACTGGAGTTTCATTGAACGAATGTCTCCATTCTGGTCCGAAGTTACATCGGGACATTGTCGACATCATTTTAAATTTCCGAAGACACCAGGTGGTGTTCGGTGCGGACATCCGGATGATGTTCCGCCAAACAGTAATACATCCTGCGGACAGGAGGTTTCAGTTAATACTCTGGAGGGAACATTCGGAGGATCCCATAACCGTCTACGAGCTCAACACCAACACGTACGGCCTGAAGTCGAGTCCCTTCATTGCCATCCGGTCACTGCTGGAACTGGCGGAGCAGGAACGGGCTCGCTTTCCCCGGGCAGCCGCTGTACTGACACGTGACGTGTTCGTAGATGATATCTGCACAGGGGCAGCCTCTCTGGAGGAGGCGCTCATCATCAGGAATGAACTTATCGGACTCCTCGCGGCTGGTGGTTATGAGTTGAGAAAATGGTTATCCAACGAGCCACAGCTTCTGGTTGGGATTCCGGAAGATCACCAACAGAATCCTCAGCTATTCGAGGACGTAGGGGACCCGAACTCTATCGCCGTTTTGGGAATTAAATATCAGCCGGTTCACGATATTTTCACATTCCGGGTAGAACTGGAAACTGCAAGAGTTTGGTCGAAAAGGACGATCCTTTCCACCATCGCTCGGATGTTTGATCCAAATGGATGGATCAGCCCGTGCATTTTTATGGCGAAGTGTTTATTGCAAACACTGTGGACACTCGGAGTCTCGTGGGATGAGCCACTGGTAGGGCTCTCACTCGACACTTGGCTCGCTCTGATCTCTACGATCGAGGCGATCAATCAGGTGGCGTTGCCGCGGCGGATCTTGCCGCGGGGCAAATACAGGGCAAGCCTACATGGCTTCTGCGATGCGTCAGAACGAGGGTATGCCGCAGTGGTGTATCTGCGAACGGTGGACTCGAAGGGTCGAGTCGCCGTCTCCTTGCTTCTGGCTAAAAGCAAGGTGGCTCCCCTCAAAACTAGGCTGACAATCCCGAAGCTGGAGCTTTGCGGGGCGCATCTATTGGCCAAACTGTTGTGCCACGTGCACAAGGAACTGACGTCTACGGTGGACATCCGGAATGTCTACGCCTGGTCTGACAGTCAGGTAGCTCTGGCATGGCTACGCGGGGCACCCCACGTATTGGAAACGTTTGTGGCCAATCGGGTATCTCAGGTACAGAACTCGGGCATCGAAATTTGTTGGAGGCACGTTCCCGGCCCCTGGAATCCTGCCGATTGTGCCTCTCGGGGCTGCACCGCGCCGGAATTGGTGCAGCATGCCCTCTGGTGGGGTCCAGAGTGGTTAAAGGAGGGTGAGTCATCATGGCCGGTCACCATGATCGATGGCTCTCTAGGGATGCTCCCTGGAATAAAAGTTTTGGTGACAACAAACGAGTCAAGGCCAGATCCGAATTGGTTGACGGCTCGATACAGCAAACTGGACAAATTGCTAGGTGTAACTTGCTGGATCCGGAGATTTCTACATAACTGCCGCCATCCAGACAAGAGGCAGTTATCACCCGTGGCGGGTGCTGAGGAACGCAGGAGTTCACTGTTGGCCCTGATACGGCTGGTTCAAGCTGACCGGTTCGAGGACGAACTGAAGATCTTGCGCGTCGGTCGCGCCAAGCTCAAGGGAGCGATCTCTCGGCTCAACCCATTTCTGGATGCGGATGGACTGTTACGCGTTGGAGGTCGCCTCAAAAATGCCGACCTGCCCTTCGGTAGCCGTCATCCTCTGCTACTCCCCAAAGGAGGACCTTTGGTAGAACTGGTGGTCTCGGATAGACACCTGAAAAACGCTCACGCGGGGTGTAATGCGTTACTGGCGATATTACAGAGGGAGTTCTGGATTTTGTCCTCTCGGAGAGTGGTTCGCAGCGTGTTATTTAAGTGTGTGGCTTGTTATCGGGTGAAGGCCTCCACTATGCAGCCACAGATGGGGGATCTCCCTTCTGACCGGGTTTGTCAGACTACTAGGCCGTTCGACGGGGTCGGTACGGATTTTGCTGGACCGTTTCTGGTGAAAACCACAGCCTATCGTAACACTAGGGTCACGAAAGCATACCTGTGCGTTTTTGTCTGCCTGGCCACTAAGGCCGTCCACCTGGAAGTGGTTTCGGCTCTGTCTACGGAAGCCTTTGTCGCCACGCTGGATCGTTTTGTTTCGCGACGGGGTTTACCTTCTCTCATTCGGTCCGACAACGGTACCAACTACAGAGGCACTGCCAACTACTTAAAAGATGTGAACGATTTTCTGGATAAAAATTGTAATAGCATAAGTCAAGCTCTCGCACAGCGGGGAATCACATGGCGATTTAGTGTGCCAGCCTGTCCCCACTGGGGCGGGATATTTGAAGCCGCGGTAAAATCGGCAAAAACCCACTTGCGCCGGGTAGTCGGGGAAACTACCCTCACGTATGAGGAACTTACAACTGTGTTTTGTAAGGTTGAGGCGGTTCTCAACTCGCGTCCGCTTTGTCCACTCTCCTCTGACGCAAATGACATGGAAGTCCTGACCCCTGGTCATTTTTTGGTCGGTCAGCCACTCACTGCCCTGCCTGAGTATCCCTGGAAGGATGAACGCAGACACCGGATGTCTCGTTTTCAAATGATACAACAAATGAGTCAGGACTTGTGGCGTCGTTGGTCACTGGAGTATCTGCATTTATTGCAGCAGCGTGTAAAGTGGACAGACCGGACGTCGCCCCCTTCGGAGGGGGATTTGGTTTTATTAAAAGAGGCTAATTTGCCATCGTTATTTTGGAGACGAGGTCGCATTTTAAAGTTAATCTGGGGCGCGGACGGGACTCCGCGTGTGGCGCAAGTGTTGGTTGATGGATCGGTGCTAAATCGCGCAGTCGCGACCTTAGCTCGATTACCGGTTGACTAGTTTAAGATTTCAGGCTAGAAAGCGGTACGTCCGCTTTGGGTGGCGGGATGTTGCAAATAAACAGGCATTTATTTTTGTTAGAAATAAATCTTTGATTTGTATTATGGACGAATCGATTATCGAGATTCAATTTTGTTTGGTGGCATAATGGCCCCATCACTAGTTGTTCTTTTTTTATACTCTTGTCTCTGGAAAGCAAATATGGCTGGTTGATAGGTTATCGTGTGTTGATAATTAAATAGTTTTGTGTAGTAATAAGGGCATTTGGAGCCGTATTATTCTACTTAAGTGGATTGTGCAAACTGTGTTTGTGAGTGTGCGTCGTAAACGAATTGTTTCGGGAAAACAATTAGCCGGGATGTCGGCCACACCGCTGCGGAAGTAACAGGTATTTTCAGTGGGAAGGTGCACTTTGGGGTAGTTTGGGTGTGTTTAGGGAACCCTAGAAGACCCGGAGCCGGATTCGGGCCCCATCGGATCATATGGATCCCGTTCAGGACGGCGGGAGCGGCATGAAACTGTAAGTGGAAATTTTTCTATTTTTAAGGTGTATTTTTAAGCAATAGCATAGTGTGTGTTGTGGGTTTCCGCATCATTTATGTTGGTCTCCCTGATTCCACTACAAAGTTTTCTAAGATATCATGCAAGTGCCGTCGCTATATTGTTGTTTTGAACCTAAGAACTGTTGATGCTGCACGACTGTTCTGCATAACCACTTCATCCAGACAGGCCACTTGCTACCGTTGCTAACGGTACGCACGGATTGTATCATAAGCAATGAAAAATTTCAAAAGATAGAATGTGAGTTTGGATTGGCATTGACAGATTTCAGCCGCTCTTCTTCCATTTTTGAAATTTTTGAAAAGAGTATAATTTATGCGTGTTTGTCAAAGATAGAATGTGAGTTTGGATTGGTATTGGCAGATTTCGGCCGCTCCTCTTCCATTTTTGAAATTTTTGAAAAGAGTATAATTTATGCGTGTTTGTCAAAGATAGAATGTGAGTTTGGATTGGTATTGACAGATTTCGGACGCTCCTCTTCCATTTTTGAAATTTTTGAAAAGAGTATAATATATGCGTGTGTCAAATACATGGTAGTGTGTGTAATGTTTGTTTTATTGACTAAATGTATATTTATGCATAATTTAAAAAAAATATTAACATTCGCATAACTTTCTCTATATATACTATAAGTGTGCGAAATTTCATACTCCTCCGTCCGCGCAATTTTCGTAAAAAGGGGTACAAAGTTTTTGCTTCACGTATTAATATATAGTTAATAGAAATACTGCACAAAGATAATACGTAGCATTCAAACAATCATTACACAGGACATATACAAATTACAAAGGTTGCATATACAACTGTATATTGAAAGTAATGTAAAACTACCCGACGCATACTTCTCAATCTTCATAATAAAATACACCCTACCATGTGGTACTTCATAATTTTCAAGCTTTCAATCAAAATACATTTGTCGATGTATTTGTGGCAGCCCTACAGTTTCCGCATTTTTTGCTCGTCTTGGCTTGAGCCTGGCTAACTTTAGGCTCTGTGGTAATGTTAACGGTGTAATTGGTTGTGCAGGTAATCCTTAAGGGCCTTACTAATAAACAGAGTATAAGCTTGGAATAGATATTCCGCCATTTGTTTTCCCGTCATGTCAACTTCACTTAACTTCCTGTGCATGTCGTAAGAGCCGACTAAGTGTTTTGATTGGCCCTTAGCACATTGGAACCCTTGGGTTTCGAGACGCTCGCTCGCACATCAGGCGATCGGCTAGCAATCTATCACTGATGACTTTGGAGCCCTACTTAGATAGATTATGCTTAATGTGGCGTCGAGGTCACTAACGGTGCGTATAAGCAAAATTATGTATGTATGTATGTATGTATGTATGTATGTATGTATGTATGTATGTAGGTATGTATGTATGTATGTATGAATATATGTATGTATGTATGTATGTATGTACCTATGTATGTATGTATGTATGTATGTATATATGTATGTATGGATGTATGTATGTATGTATGTATGTATGTATGTAAACTTCATTTCAAATTAGAGTAAACGAGAAATTTAACGCATCAGATAAAACATATTGATGACATGCAAGATACAAATGAATTATCAGACGGCCATCACCACTCTAGTCAGGATAAAATACGAGTATATTCCTAAAAGTGTTTCATTTCAATGTAAAATGTAAAAACTTTGTGAAAACAATATAGTTATTTGACATGAGATTGACTATGTTTAACAAGACAATGCAGACGATGAAGTCCAAGCAAACGGAATCGCCGGCACAAATGGTAAACAATACTCACAGACAGGACAGACAAACTTTACGACACCTGCCAAAGTGAATATGAACCTTGTTCTTGTACCGATGAGGATGAAAATCATTCACAGGTGTCGCTGGATTGTCGTGTATTAAAACGAGACTGTGACAGGAGCTGTCAGCTGTCAGCTAGTTCCGTCAACGCTTCAACAGGAATGGGAAAAGAGGTAACAAAGGGTTCTAGGCGGGTAAGTGAAGAGTCGTGTTTGCAGATTTATATTCGTAGGGCCGAAGGAGATGGCGCGAGAAATGGGAGGCTTAGTATAACCCAGCAGTGGGTTAGGCTACGGATAATGATGATGATGAATATGTATTATCGAGTGTTAATAAGAAATTATTGTGGATTATTAACTGTTAAATTTTTGGGAACGTGCATGAGCGTGGGAAAATAAACTAAAACAGAGCAACATCACATTTAAAATTCTCTCAAAAAAGTCTACGTGGAAAGCGAATTATCGCGGTATAATACCGCCAAATTGTATCTATTTTTAATTATTCATAAGTACCTACATTGTTATAACATAACCTATAATGAAACAAAGAAAACGATTTACAATATCACCATTGACAATGTGCAACCCGCATTTGTCAATAAAAAAAAAACAAATGAGCCGAAGTGAAATAATGGTAGACTAACACCAAATTCCTTACAATACAGCAAAGGCAAATCAAAATAGAAAATAAATACCATTAAAAAATCTTTGCATAGTCAAATATGTAGGGCATCAAGTCCGTATCAAATTCCAACCTTTTCAGTTTTGTTGCTGTGTTTACTTAGGAGGAATGTATTACCAGGAAAGCTTTCACAGAATCCTATTGAAAACACTTGTCAAGCGCCTAGGTTTGATGTGGGTCAGACCCTGAGGGTCAAACAATAATCACAACAAAACGGGCCCGCTGACCGCCACCTGTACGCTCCCACGTCACAATTTAAAGGTCAAATTGTTTCGCACCCCTGACAAATTGAATATGCTCTATAGGTTTATTACATTTTATTTTAACAGCAAACACCTACCTAATATTTATTAATCTGAATTATCGAAATTTCTTTTACTTCCCAAAAAAGTCATAAGTTGTTCGTCAACTGGATAAATAAATATTTATAAAATTTACAAAATACACTGAAAAAATTAAACGCCTACCCGACCCAGCCAGGAATCGAACCTCATCGGTCATTGCAACCGTTGGCTATGCAGATTCATCTTTGCAGATGAAATACTACAAATTTGATAACACCACGCTATAGTAAATTTTTACTTTTTATTTTCAAGTGCTAATTGCTGCACTGAAGCTAAATTAAAAATTGGATAAATAAGCCAAATGAAATAACGCACAAGCATTAGCGCATTGAACTCTGAATAGTAACTGTTATTGTTCTGAGGCACTGAGCTGCTAATGTGTTCTTCGTCTTACAATGACATTATGGCGGCTTTTAACCAGCAATGGGACAGTTTCCAAAGGCGAAACACTTTGCTTACCTAACAAATATAGGCAAAACGAAAGTGACTTTACTTGCTTACAAGAATCAAGATAACGAGAATGTGCTGGCTTTAGAATAATTAGTATTAACGGCATTATTACCATGTTCATTATTGTGTGTGAGTATCCGATATTTCGGCAGTGTTAAATGCGCCATGATCACGAATGTACTGAAGTAACTGCGGGTGAGTGATTATGCATGCTACTGTGCCGAAATATCGGATACCTACTCACACACAACAAAAGTTGGTCGAGTTGGTTTGTACACCGGTTTTCATGGTGTCGACATCTCTGAGGCCCCGGGTTCGATCCCCGGTCGGGTCAATTTAGAAATTATTGTTTTTCTAAATTGTCTCGGGTCTGGGTGTTTTCTATGTATAATAAGTATGTATTTAAGTATTTTAAGTATGTTTATCCATTGTCTAGTAACCATTTAACGAGTTTCATAACGAAGCTTCTCTTGGGCTAGATAATTAGTGTGAGTGAAGGAAAGTTTATTATTTATTAGTTTATTTATTTATAGGACCATAGGACCTTTTGATAGGCTATATGTTAAACTCTTACGTAAAACATCATAACAATGTTATTCGCCAGTCTTTCCGCGAACATCAATAACGAACTTGTTTCCCCAAAATCAACTGGCGCAAACATCTTATAAATATTGTTCGCGCCAGAGAATTACGCGATCTGGAATGAGTTTTAGCCACAACTCCCGTGGGTATAAGAATAAAACGTGTCCGCGAAACAAGAAAGTACATCTCTTAAGTTTCATTTACACAATTTCCAAGTTTTTTTATGACTACGTTAATTTTTAAAGGGGGTGCTGGGGTACAGGTACAAGCGACGAGCGGCGAGAGACGCTTTCCACGTGACATAGTTACTTTAAACGTTTGTAGCGTTGTTGAAACGCTTTTAGCATTAAAGTTAAATCAACATTATTCACGAATGTTGAAAAAATTTCCACGAGCAGGGTTTGAACCTGCACCCGTCTGACTAGGCTTGCCAACCGTCCCGGATTTTCCGGGACGTCCCGCTTCTGGGCCAATTTTGGGCCGTCCCGCCGTGACCCCCTGCGGGACGCTTTTTGTCCCGGAAATCAGTGATAATATGATATAAGTATCTATCTCGTACCAACTACCCTCGGGTTTAGGTTTTCAGATGGTAGCTTCGATACCACCTTAAAATGCAACAGCAGAGAGAGCGTTTTCTCTGTGGAAATGCATGGACAGAAATTAAGCTGAACGTCAAGGCTGAACCACAAATTAAAATTAATTTTGACCAAAAATGCAACGAATTTTATAACTACGAATTGCAAAACAAAAACTTGTTAAAATGCGCAAAATCGCAAAAGAAGCACAGTTTCAAAATTAATTAAATTTAATAATTTAAAAGGTTTGTCATACATTTGTATTGATTTTTTTATAAAATGATAAAAAATATGCAGTTTTTTTTAAACCTTTTATACGGTGTGTTGTGTCCCGCGTAATATGCCCAAGTCCCGGATGTCAAGCTCGGTAATCCCGGGAATGCCTTTTTTGGAGTTGGCAAGCCTACTTCTGACATACCGGGTCAGGTGCTCTTTCAATTGAGCTATCGTGGTTCTAACCAGCCCGCCGAAATTATTCAACACTATTTACTTTTTACTTTGAAAGCCAAAGACGCCCATTCAATGTTAACAACTACCGTCATTAACATCCGATCATAATATGACATTGTGAAAATTTTAACTGGTAACTGATGTTTTGCAAATGTAGATATTATTATATCTTCTCTTTTGTTTTTTTTATATGTGTGATTGTCCTTTATATTTTGTGTTTTTATTTGTGATGGAAAGTGTCCTTTTATGATAGGGCATTTTCCAATATTTTTGACGCTGTAAGGGAGAAAAGAGCTGGACACTTGCTGAGTTTCTTGCCGGTTCTTCTCAGTACAAGATCTCCCGCCCAGAGTAGACTTACGAACCGATGGCATAATGACGTTCATAAGAGTTATTTGTAGCCTAAACTGAATAAACGATTTTGAATTTTGATTTTTTTTTTTTTTTGAATTGAATATTTTTACAAATACTAAAGATCAGTTAAGAAGTAGGCAAGCTATTTATAAATGTTTATATAATTTTTAACGCAAATTTTGTTGCGAACAAATTACAAAAACACAAATGTTGAAAAAATTTAAACGAGCAGGGTTTGAACCTGCACCCTTCTGACATACCGGGTCAGGTGCTCTTCCAATTAAGCTATCGTGGTTCTAACCAGCCCGCCGAAATTATTCAACACTATTTACTTTTTACTTTGAAAGCCAAAGGCGCCCATTCAATGTTAACAACTACCATGTAATACTACTACTACGTATTTTTTTTTTTCAACATTTGTGTTTTTGTAATTTGTTCGCAACAAAATTTGCGTTAAAAATTATATAAACATTCAACATTATTCATTTAGTGCCTTACAAATAAACAAAGGATAAGCTCCGAATAGTTACACCGTGTTTTATTCCTGTTACGTACACATCATTTCAAATTAGAGTAAAACAGACAAAACACGGAATAACTATTCGGAGCTTACTCTTTGTTTATTTGTGAGACCCTAACTGCCGTACTCAGAGACGTTAATTAAGTTTTAATGACAATTAAATGTCTTTCCTTCTCTATTTAGCACTATACATAAGAAAGTGACAGCAAAATACTTAATTGTCATTAAAACTTAATTGACGTCTCTGAGTACGGCAGTAAGTGCCTTAAACAAAGGATAACCTACGAATAGTTATACCGTGTTTTGTTCCTGTCACGTAAACGTCATTTCAAATTAGAGTAAAAGAGACAAAACACGGAATAAGTATTCGGAGTTTACTCTTTGTTTATTTGTGAGACCCTAACTGCCGTACTCAGAGACGTCAATTAATTTTTTTTTTTTTTTTTATTTATTTATTTATTTAACTTAACTTAATACTATCATTACAGTAATTCCCAATTCGATAGCAAAGTAGAAAATTATAAAATACATTGAACAAAAAAAAACAATCTGCTTTTATAGATTCATTAATATATAAATTAAATAACACAAACACAAAATATTATAATTTATCGTAATTGTAGAGAATAATTAATAAGTAAGTAATTGTATTATATTATGTAATTATTACTTATAGCACAATATAGATAATGTAACTCTAGTAAATTCAGGCATGTGGCAAGCAAAAAGATCGACCCTTTCTGCAACACTGTTAAGTGTGTGCAGGGTGCGTGTCAGCGGCGCCCTCTGCATTAATCCTGTGCGTGCGGCGGGCACACGGAACAACCTGGGCCGTCGCCGGCGCATTACGTACAAGTCAGGGACATAGAACTCTATTGACTTAAGGATATCCGCGTTCAACAACTTACCACGCAATAATTTCAAAATGTAGGTCGCAAGAGCAAGATCTCTCCTAATTTCTAGTTGATTGTACCCTACCATGCCGAGCACAAAGAGAGTCGGATACATCAACGGGTAAAATGGATATACCCCGTACAGCTTTAGATATAGAAAGCGTGTAAATTTATTTTGTATTTTCTCCAACATACTTTTATATTTGGCTTCATGCGGAGCCCACACCATAGCATTATACTCCAGGTGTGTCCTGACATTAGCATCATACAGTGCACACAATGCCTTCAGGTTAGTGAATTCATGCGCCTGTCGTAGAGTAAAGCCCAAGCTTCGGTAAGCTTTTTTGCATACACCGACAACATGATCTCTTAATGTCAGGTCCACCCTGAATTGAACGCCAAGGTCTTTAACTTCCGAAACACGTTGCATGGGAGCACCGTCTACTGTGTACTGGTGGTGTAGTGGCCTACGAGCTCGACTAAAGGAGATAACAGAGCACTTCGATACGTTAAATTTCAGGAGGTTCTCTTCACTCCACTTAACTACCTGATTTATGTCACTCTGCATCCGGCCACAATCGGAGCCATTCTTAATATTTAGCAGTAATTTTAGGTCGTCAGCGAACAGTAAGCAAGTTGAATAATTAACCACGTCAGGCAAATCATTAATCATAATTAAAAATTCGAGAGGGCCAAGGTTACTGCCCTGACTGACACCCGAACGCGTGAGGTATGGCTCCGATTTGTAACCCCCACAGTCAACATACTGACTTCGGTCTTTCATGTAGTCAGCGAAAAACGACAGTGTGTGGGGCGTACATCCCATACGTGCCAACTTCTGGAGTAATATATCATTATTAACCATATCGAAGGCTTTCCTGAAGTCAAAATACGCCACGTCCACCTGGTCACCAGCATCCACAGCAGGTACCAATTGCGTCATCATGTGTAGAAGATTACCCGTAGTACTCCGAGCAGGCCGAAATCCATGCTGCGCGTCCGACAGTTGCGAACTGACCTGCCCGTACAAAGACTGATGTATTGCACTTTCAAAGACCTTTGCAGGTGTACATAGGACAGCTACGGGTCGGTAATCACCACCGGACGCGCCACCTCCGCCCTTTGGTACAGGTACCACCCTAGCAAGCTTCCAATCTTTTGGAAAGGTTTTGAAGCTCAAACAGGTATTAAATATATGCCGAAGTGGAGCAAACAAAACATCAAGACAATCTTTGAAAATGAATGGTGGCAAACCGTCCGGTCCTACGGAGAACTTGGGCTTCAAAGTTTTCAAAGCGCGCATTATCTCTGCGTCAGTCAGGCTATCAATGTGCACGCGCGCCGCAGTCGGCGCACCCCGCTCGCTTGCAGCTGCCAGAGCCGGGTCTAAGGTTGGACTATCAGTGTCATATACAGAGTAGAAATACTGTGCAAACTCATTAGCACATTCTTGTTCTGATAATGCACGATCATCCTTAACTAATCTATACCTACACTTATTTCCCTGCTTAGATCTAACATAATTCCAGAATCATTTAGGGTCTCTTGCCAAATTGCTCTGCACTCGGTCGCGATACCGGTTATAAGCGAGTTCAGTCTCTTTCTTCACTTGCGCACGACATCGAGAAAATGCATCATAATCACTTTTTAACTTTGTAATTTTGTAACGCTTGTGCAGAGTGTATTTCAATTTAATGTTACGTATTATATCTATGGTGTACCATTCGGGGTAACGATCTCTTGAATGTACACACTGGGGCTTCTTTAATGGTACAGAGTCATTCAATACACCATTGATGTCGATTCGATGTCGATTGTCGTAAAAGTGATTAACAGCTGACTCCGCATCCCTGATGGTATATAGGTGCGACCAATCTATGCATTCTATACGGAAATAGAGGCACATTCCCACCACCACCGGATCCACCGGGCGCATTCCCTCATCTGCCTCAGATACACTAATTAAAGACCTATCCACCTCGCTGAGTACTAGATCTAGTTGCCTACCACAGCAATTAGGCACTGAGTTACTCTGGACCAGCACGCAATAGGACACAAAATACTCATAATAGCAGACAATATTACTATTACATGAATACAGGTTAAAATCTCCTAATATAATAACATTTCCTTTATACTTAACAAATAACTTTCCCAAGCAGTCAAACATTAGCATATATTGATCATCATTTGTACGTGGAGGTATATAAACTACACAACATGCGAATAAAAATCGGTTTCCCAAATAAACGGTAGCACAAACAATTTCAAAATTACAACTGTGTATATCAATATCTATAGGTACTTGCCGCAGATCAAACCGGTGTGCAGCCACCAACAATGCGCCACCTTGCTTTCGTCCGTCTGTCCTATCACATCGTAGTATTTGATAACCCGATGGAACTAGCTCGCCATTGGTGATTGATTGGTTGCACCCCGTTTCTGTAATGGCAAGTAGATCGGCTCCTGAAGATTCTGTCAAGGATAGAAATTGTTTTGTTTTGGTTCGTAAGCCCCTCACGTTCTGGTACAAAATATAGATTTCACGCGTTCTGTGATCACTGTAATGTTGGTGTGGCGCCTGTTGTAAGTTGGGCCCGCCGTTGCGAGCGTGGGCGCGCAAGAAACCATTCTGTTACCCTTACTCCGGGTGGCCACGCAGAGGGACTATTGAATACAGCAAACAATTTATCTGGTACTCCTACAACAAACGCCGCATGCCTATCAGTTTTGATCTCTCGTCTCTCAACTGAAATATTTTCATCGTCCGCTATTTTCAGAAGGTATCTTTTTACTGCTTCAGCGGTAGTGTCTGGTCTAAACGACCAAGCCTGTAAGTATCTAAATCTCATCGCTGTTTTTATTTGGTCATCTTCTACTCCAGCTCCAACCACTATAGGGCGTTTTCTCAAGGTCCTGGGCGGCTGCTTTTTCGAGACCACGGTCAACTCTCTTCTTATTTCGTCGTCGTTGGGATCATCAGTCATTTGCTCATCATCAATCTGTAGGTGCGTCTGGCTGTTGCGATTTCTTTACTATTCTACCTCTGCGGACTGATCGTGTCTCTGGTGCTGCAGGAGTGGACGATATTAAATATGGGTTACGCACTGTCTTCATCTCCAGATCTCCCATCCCCGCTAAACACAATTGTCTCCTTTAGAGTGTTCTCGCCAGCCATGGAAACTTCACTCGCTGTAGCCACCACGGAGACAATTGATTTCCGACTCTTTTCCGGGTTAGCTTTGGCTTGTACTTCCAGGCCATTGCTTTGCTGATATTTGCCGGATAAGTCGGTTTTCAACTCCCTGATCGTATCTTGGAGTTGTAAAACAGTTTGTTTTAAGGAAAGTATTTCATCTTTTAGCGGAATTATTACTTCGTTCTGCCTTTTAATGGCCATAATTTCCATATATAGGTTTGACAAAGTGATTTTGTCGTCATTATTTAAATCGGTTTGAGTCCTGTCATTCTGTAAGGGACCGCATGTGTTCGCCTTCCTTGGAGTTATGTTCACAAATTGTACCGACTGGTTTGTCGTAGTCGAAGCATTGCTGTGTTCCAACCTGGTACTGATATTATCACCAGAAGTGTAAGTTGTATTGACGCTTCCCCCACGCAATGGTGTATAAACGTTTCCACATTTTGGTTTAGCACTACAGCATTCTGGACAGATCCATTCTTCTTTAGCTTCCTGTGTAAAGGAGTCAAATGTCCTTTCATTAATCATTAGACATTTTATGTCGTAAAGTGCATTACATTTCTTGCACTCAAAATAATAAAGAGACCGTATCTCTCCTCTACATGCGTTGCATGTCGTCTTGTAAGTAGGCGGCGGCGGCGGCGGCATCTCTCAAGCCGATCCGTTTGTTTACGTACGTGTACTATGTATTTTGTGGGCAGTTGCGAGCTGCGAGCTGGCGCAAGTAACACAGAGTTCAATGTTATGTTGCCGTAGCAGGTCGTAGCAATCGTAGCTCCGTAGATGTGACGTAGCAATGCGTAGACTCGGCCGTAGATAGTAATCGGTAATTTCAACCGCGCTGGGCCTAGTGACCGTGGTCGAGTGGTTGAGAGCCAACTACTTACGCCAAAGGTCCGGCGATCAAACCCCGCCGCGACTCAAAAAAAATATTTTTTTCTTTTCAGCGCTAGCGCTTCGCACGAGGTCTTGACGTTGCTTAGGGCGAAATCCGGGGCTCCAACTCAAACTAAATACTTTATTTAAATAAATATAAAAATAAGCCGCACACGACCGCTTACTCGAAAGATCGCACGCCGAAATGACAATTAAATGTCTTTCCTTCTCTATTTAGCACTATACATAAGAAAGTGACAGCAAGATACTTAATTGTCATTAAAACTTAATTGACGTTTTTGAGTACGGCAGTAAGTTGCCTTACAAAAAAAAAAGGATAATCTCCGAATAGTTATACCGTGTTTTGTTCCTGTCACGTAAACGTCATTTCAAATTAGAGTAAAAGAGACAAAACACGGAATAAGTATTCGGAGTTTATTCTTTGTTTATTTCTAAGGCACTTAATATACGGACGCCTGCACGTCAACCTACCACAAACTGTCAAATTTCTTTCAAAATAGACTTTATGCCTTTGTTATATGGTTTAAAATGTATTGCAGAAATGCAGCGTATGTGCCTACTGTATTGAACGGCCATTATCAAGCAATAATACTCGGGTCCCAGATCAAGGCACTTAATATTGTATTCTTGACTTGAATGGTGTTATTAGATCCTTTATTGTACATTCAAATTACAATCTAAATTATATTATAAAATACATATACAAGGGTGAGCTTATCTCTAAAAGAGATCTCTTCCAGCCAACCCTAGCTGTAGTTGGAAAAGGAATTCTGCGGGACCAATTGTCGACCATAACATAAATATATACCTTGAATATAAACAAATAAATAGGTACTTAAACTAATTATAGTGCTTATACGTACATACCTATTCATATATAAATATATCTATATATATATATATAAAATTCTCGTGTCACATGTGAGTTGCCATACTCCTCCGAAACGGCTCGATCGATTTTTATGAAATTTTATATGTATATTCGGTAGGTCTGACAATCGGTCGTAATCTATTTTTTATACCCATAAGTGATAGATAAGGGTGATCCCCCAAACATTTTTTTTTACAATTTAATTTTTCAATACCAATTGTTCCAAGATTTGTTTGTTTGTTAGCTTTGTTGATCAAGGCGCTGCTAACCACCACCGTCTAGCCTGTCAATCTAGCAAGTCGTCATAGCAACAACGGTTGTGCATCCGCAGTTCAGTTCAGTCCAGTTCCGCAGTCGGTCGTGAAGGATTTTGGATGCAGTACGCTTTCACCTTTGGCTTTTCATCAAGTGCGACGAAGGCCAGGCGATAATGTTTCTCCCGCTGGAAATCAAAACCGATTGAAAATATTTAGATCTGACACCAGCAGTTAACAACTGGACCATAGATGAGCTTAACAAACCCCAGCAGAGACAGAAGAAAAGTGAATATCAAAACGCTATTCTCTTTACACTTAAGTTCAACAGAAAGTTACGAGTTTCACGCCATGATAAATATGTTTAATACTGGCTCCTCTTATTTTCAAAGCGACTTCGCTTGAATTTTCAGCGAAAATAAATATTCTCGCGCCACAACTGTCTCTGTGTCTCAAAAGTCTTGTATGAGGAAGAAAGTAACTGGATTTGTCTGCGGCTGACAAGTGCATTTTATGCAAAGGAGGTTTGCAGCCATGTTGCTGTGAAATTGTCTCATATTATATTGTTATAGGGAAATTGGTTGAAAAACTATGGAAAAAGTTTTAATATCGCTCTATTTTGTTATCAAAATTGAAAATAGCATTTAAGGCGACGCATTGGAAATTTACATTGCGGGGATATTGATTTTCCCCAACAATTACAAAACATATGAATGTGATATTTGATGACATGATTTTTCATTTAGTTGACTTCATTTTGCTAGTTGCAGAAACACGATTTGTCAACTTTTATAACAGAGAAAAAATATCAAAGTAACATCTTTTAAAACATAGATTTGCATTTTACAGGCAAACCAGACCGATTTAAGCATCAAAATTTTCTTAGTAGATTAGTCTTAACACACACTTCAATATGCTAGTTCATTTTCTTTAAATAATTTGTAGTTTTAATTTGAAGGAAAAAAACTGTTTTTCTTATGGTACGGGGCGCAAACGCTCCTTAATAAATTAATTGTTTAGCGGTGCGTCGCCTTAAGAGATTGGTTTGATTTGCTTTATGTTGGAGTACCTGCGAAGTCTGTCGGCCAAGTAGGGTTGCTTCAAAAACAATTTTTTGGTTGCTGGCTGGCTGAGACTGGTAGTTCTGTGTTATTTCATTTCTATGTAATTTCCAATACAATGTAAATTGTTTTATGGAATAAATAACTACGAAGAATTATTCCTACCTCTTTTTACCGATTCACACTGGGCCCGCGTGGTGGTTCATGACTTTTTCTCCCTATCCATCCAAAGGGAAGGCTCGTGCCTATGCAGTAGGGACATGAAAAAATTGAGCTGGTGACGATTCCTACCTCATTTTCACTATAGATAACATAAACATGTATTCGTATTTAATTTTAATTAATTTTAATTCAGTATAGAAATGTATTTGTGTTGTATTCGAATATCGATTATTTATAATATTTCAATAATTTCTTCATTCATATTTTATTAATAATGTATCAAATTCAGAGTAGATTATGTTGCCTTGTTAAATATTTGTTATGCGGTGTATACACGTCATAAGAACTACAACCTGTCCTTGATACTAATTATCTTGTAACATCTTTAGCACGTTATGTTGTATTCTGTTTGTGTACCAAATTAATTTAAAAAAAAAACCATAGGCGATATGATAATGGCATACTTACTTAATTGCAAATTTCTAAACTCAAAATAGGACTTGAAAAAAATCCTAGCATAAATTGAACTTGCGCTGTAGGGGGTTTCTAAGTCTTAATTTACATCATTTATTTATATCAATAACTAATCAATATTATTAACAAAAATAACCAATTTTTTACTTACAAAATTGTATGGAATAATTTTAGATCTAAAATAAATAATTTCATTGATTAACATAAATCTACGTATGAAAAAATTAAGAATAGGCAAATATTTGTCTCAAATGCAGGGCAATATGCAAAAATACTACTTTCCAAACGCTGTCAAAAGCAGCAAATTGCTACACTGCTGAATTTCTGGTTTAGTTAGGTGCCCACTTAAATCCCTAGAGCTTCTGGAAAGCAAATTGCATGAAAATCTAAATTATACGCTCAGAAGAAAATATGGCTTCACGAATTTGCTAGAGCTAAGTAAACCTTTCTAGTTTATGTATTATGGAAGTAAACTAAGCTAGCTACGTTATTAACATTTAAAAATTAATTACATACAACTAGAATATAAATTAGAACAGGCAGAAGATGTAACCTGATAGTAAGTAAGTACCCGTTTTTACTAACGCCCCCAAGTCTTAGGTGACAGTTGCCAGAAAAAACCGTCACCTAATAGGTGTTACCTAAAACTTAGGTATCGTCTAGCTCTTTGGAAACGGTCAAAATATTTTTTTTAAATTTGTTTTTATTTTATTTTTTTACGACCTCCTTAGTCGAGTGGCTTGCATACACCGGTATGCAAGCCACTCGACCAAGGAGGTCATAAAAACCGTTTCACGGTGTCGCCATCCCTGAGGTCCCGGGTTCAATCCCCGGTCGGATCAATTTAAAAACACCTGTTTTTCTAAATTGTTTTGGGTCTGGGTGTTTCCTATGTATAATAAGTATGTATTTAAGTATATTAAGTATGTTTACCCGTTGTCTTGTTAACCATTTTTCGAGTTTCTTAAGGAAGCTTTTCTTAGGGCTAGATAATTGGTGTGAGTGTGGGAAACATTTATTATTATTATTATTTCTTCTATACTATTAATAAAGTGGTAAAGTTTGTAAGTTTCTTTGTTTGAGGAAACTACTGCAAGATTGCAAGTCCAGAAATTGTTTTACTGACAAAATGCTTCATTACTTGCTAACATAGACTATATTTTAAATTGTTGAACGAGTTTTCTTATAAATCTCATACCCACGCAAACGAAGTCGCTTGTAAAGTGTAACAAATGGTTTTTTTAGCCTTGCTTTCCCACTGCTGGGCAAAGGCGTCCCCTAAATCCTTCCACTTATTTCTTTACCGAGACATTTTATCCCAATCGGTCTGATGTACAAATTACAAATACTTACCTTTTTTCCTATTCTGTCAATGTAACTTTGTGTTTATGTATGTTGAATGGATACCAATAAGCGTTCGATTCATTCATTCATTCAATTTATTATGTATTCATGTTTCATTCAACTAAATCAATGTTAAAATATTGGTTATATTAGTAAATATGCTATGGATTACTAAAACAACATTAGCCAAATGTAAGCCCGCTACTGCGATACCTACAATTAGAGTAACCCCTTGACTCAAAACAATCGAAATATTTTCAAGATCAGGCCACAGACACACGATTGTAAACGTTTTAATATAGCAGAATCGGCATAGCCGGCAAATTGTCTCAGCTAAACGTACTGTATGCACAAATTATGCAACTACCTCAACCCTAGAAGATAGAAAATGGCAATGAATAATTTGCATCTGATAGCAAACGCAATGAGCTTGCTGCCTTGCCTTGTTATTACACGAAATATCTGCTTTGCTTGTAAAATAGAGTTGATATCAAAGCTATAGTTTAATAAATTCAATATTGTTAATTAAATAATTATTATTTAAAGAAACGTAACAATACTCATACATTAATTTACTTACTGACTATCAAGACGAGATTTCTAGCTCAACCTAGAAAGGACGATACGTCAAATTTATTTTTTATTTTTATTTATGTAATGGAATTATAATGTAATTTTAATAATATAATGTAATTGTGGAGATCCTTGGGGGAGGCCTTTGTCCAGCAGTGGACGTCTTTTGGCTGAGATGATGATGATGATGATGAATGTAATTTTTAATTTAATTGTTTCTGAATTTTTTGGTAATTGTGAATATAGACCACGGTCTGAAATAAAAGTGTTTTATTTATTTATTTAAAACGTCCCCCGTCTCTTCTCCAAACTAACAGATTTAAAATGTATCTCAATCAAACATCATAGAGGCAGGTCTTATATCACAAGTAAATCATTCGACTTTTTTCCACTAGTAATATGAAACTGTTAAAACATAACACAATAGAATGTGATATTCTAAGATGTTACCATTTAGTAACTTAAAAATAATGAATGAGTAAACAGTTTTGCTTTACTTTAACATCGAAGAAATGGTTCACAGAACAAAATATTCATTGTCAGATAAGATTTTTTCTTTAATAGCTGTTGGCCAGCAAATAACAAGTCACTATGGAACTTGTAGAGCTAGAGGTGCCTGATTGATCCGAATTGCCACAAAAAAGGTAAGAATGGCGTGCTCTTTTATCGGAGGCAAACACCCACTTCGGGTCCCCGAGTTAGAGCAGTAACAGTACAAATAGCTCTTATGCAACCATAACTCATAAAAACAAAATTAAAGAAATAAAAATATCGAAGTAAGCAAATTTACATCAGGTCCCAGGTATAGTTTCGAACTTCGTCATACGGACGGACCTATGTGGATTACGTAGTTACAAGTCTTGACAAAATTTGCACGTTTCGGATACAACCACGATAGCCTTACCAATCCCCCAAGGGACCGGATATAGGGGATCCGTCCGGAATAATTCAATGGTAGGGACATGGTCCGGAATGACCGAAGGAAAAAAAATGGCGACTTCAGCTCAAGAGTTAAAATTGAGAAAAGGAGTATTCGGTATCGAATTTTCTCATAAAGCTAACCTACACTAAAGAATTGTATACGATAGATGCCTACTGCGAGCTTTGTCCGCTATTTGATGTCGATGAACGAAAGTAAAAATTTGTATGACAAAATTTCTGCTCTCCTTGGCCACCAGCAGGCGCTGCTTCAACTCCATACAAATAACTTTTATAGAATTAAGATGCACGAAATATTACAGAATATTATAGAATAGAATATTAGAATATTTATTTATTTCAAGTAATAATTACAACTCATTTTTGTTAGTAACAATGGTACTTAGAACTATGTTAGTATCGATACATTTATTTATATTTATATTTATTTATATTTGAATGCTATGCCACTTGATATGGCACAGCTACGCTTGACAAACGAGCAGTCTAGTCTGCTCGCAATCATGTCCAGGATGCTGTTGGTACTCCCTCGCACCCTGCGCACCAGGGACGCGCATCTTTTTTTTTTTTTTATTATTGGGGTCAACAAACAGTTTTACAATAATTCATAATTAAAGATTTACAATATCTTACTTATTAATCGTAAAACCAACACCGTTAACCACGAATTAATAAAAAAATATAACAAAATTGAGAGTGATAATGACGTTTGTAATTTTGATTTAACTAATTAATAGATGTTAACTTACTAATAATTTAATTTAATGCACGGTGTTAATTTCATGTAACTTATTTGTAACAGATACTCTATAGGTGTTAGCCTTCACTGAAAATATGTCTATGTCTGTGAAGTACTTGTTATAAGTGTCCGTCAGACATGTTAATGGAGAGCGTTTACCAGCATTAGTACGGGATCTTTTTGTGGTGAAAAGCTTAAATTTTCTACAGGTTCGCACGCGCGGTCTGACGGGCACCCGATAACAGATATTGTTAACTATATCCATACAGTCATACTTATTGTGGCAAAAGTCATACAGCAACATTACTTGTAGTTTTAGTCTTCTAGATTTAAGATCAAGCAGTTGATACATTTGTAACAATCTTGAATGTGATAGTCGACTACGGAAACATTCAAAGTACATGCAACGAAGAAATTTCCTTTGCACTCTCTCAATGTTATCAGAGTATTTAATAAATAATCTTTTGCGCATAGTTGCATAAAAGCAATCAACGCAGGCCTCTGCGAACATTCCTGATGCACTGCAGTAGCGAGGCAATCCCAAGAGCACCCTGAAGGCATTATTGTATTGAACTCGGAGGGGTGGTAAGTCTTCTGAGTATAGTTGGCCCACAAGCTGCACGTGTAAAAAGATGTACAAAGATTATACATTACAAACCAATATTACATTACCATCACCACAACCTGCTCATTTTATGTCCCCACAGCTGGGATACGAGCCTTTGCTATGAATGGATACCATATGAAGACCGGTCCACGCGGGCCCAGTGCGGTGCGGTAGTTGGCAATGATAATAAATAAATAAATAAATTTCCTACACTCACACTAATCATCTAGCCCAAGAGAAGCTTCGTTATGAAACTCGTTATATGGTTGCTAAACAACGGATAAACATACTTAAAATACTTAAATACATACTTATTATACATAGAAAACACCCAGACCCGAGACAATTTAGAAAAACAATAATTTCTAAATTGACCCGACCGGGGATCGAACCCGGGACCTCAGAGATGGCGACACCATGAAAACCGGTGTACAAACCAATCGACCAAGGAGGTCGTCATGACAATGACAACATATACAATGATTGTTATTAAAATACCGCAAGAATTAAAGATTTTTTTTTACGAAACAACAAAACCTGCCGCCATTATTATTCCTCCCCTAAGTAAACCGAATAATACCGAATTAAATTATCTTCGTAAATCTTCGTAATATCGACTTGATTGGCCCCCAGCGGATTCGCGATTCGCTTGTGTTTAGATTTCACGAGTGCTTCGCCGAATGCCCCGGAGGCATTATTTGTTTTTCAAAGGCTTTGTTGTGAGGACTTTAACTTTTGTCATTCATTCATCCGTGGAGAGGGTATTGTGCAAAAAAGCGACTGTTTAATGTGAAATTAAATATAAAGTTGGGGCCATTTTTCGCTAACCTGTTGACCGTAGCCCATATCAATATTTGCGTACATTACAATATAGATATTAAATTTTATTGAATGGCATTGTAGTATAAGTGAATTCCGCTTATTATATGTCGAATCGTATTCACCTATTCAATGGTGATCATCAAAACACTAAGTGGTTTTGGTTAAGAGCGTTTACGCCGCACACTAGCGCTGCCAATGAAAAAAACAACACATCTAGTAATTAGAGATAGAAAATCAAATTATGCTCAACAAACTATTTGAATGAAGTAATTTAGCATTTTTACGTCATCTAATTAACATCTGACATGTTATAGTTTAGTTAAATAAGACGTTAAAGCTAAAAACGGCTACTGAACTATAACGCCGTATTTAACTGAACCATAACATGTCATATGTTAATTAGGTGACGTAAAAATGCTAGAATACTTCATTCAAATAGTTTGTTGAGCATAATTTGATTTTCTATCTCTAATTACTAGATATGTTTTTTTTTTCATTGGCGGCGCTAGTGTGCGGCGTAAACGCTCTTAAATGTTGAATCGTATTCACCTAAACAATGGTGATCATCAAAACATTATGTGGTTTTAGTTAAAACCCTATCCCTGTTTGAGTGCATGTTCAAATCCCGCTCGTTGAAAATTTTTTCAACACTTTTCCAAATCGTCATGTGATTTGTTTGCAACATAATTTTTGTAAAATTATATACACAAAATATTACATTAAACTTGTATATATACATCTTCTGTGCGTGTGTATGTCACTGAACTCCTTCTAAACGGCTGGACCGATTTAGATGAATTTTTTTGTGTGTGTTCAAGTGGATTCGAGAATGGTTTTGATTTACAATTGGACCCGGTAGGTGGCGCTGCTATAGGGGTCCATCATGGGATACGTCATACGGGTGTTCTTAAGCGTACGAATGATTTGTTTGTTTTGTTGTCATGGAAACTGTCAAAGCTGTGCAAAGTCGGCCTGTCAGCTAGTATTTTATATTTTGATAAAAAAATAGTTTTCAAAACACTCTCGGAGATACGAGATGCGGTTTATACTCGGACGAAGTTGCTGGCTAACGCGCCTGTAAATAATAATCTTGGTTGAAGTATTTCGTCTCAACTCAAAGCAAATTTCCTTTGATAAATTCTTATTCATGTGTGGGAATACTGGGTGAAAGCGGCAACTTTTATTAAAATAGCCGCTTTTTCTTTATTAATAAATAGTTTAACAGTTTTTACTAATAGCATAGAGACATATATTCATAAGAGCTATTTGTAGCCTTATAAAATAAATGATTTTAAACGCAGACTCCTTTGACGACCTCTTGGTCGAGTGGTTTGTACACCGGTTTTCATGGTGTCGCCATCCCTGATCGAGTAAATTTAGAAATTATTGTTTTTTCTTAATTGTCTCGGGTCTGGGTGTTTTCTATGTATAATAAGTATGTATTTAAGTATGTTTATCCGTTGTCTAGTAACCATTTGACGAGTTTCATAACAAAGCTTCTCTTGGGCTAGATAATTGGTGTGAGTGTAGGAATGTTTATTTATTTATTTATAAGTTTATTTAGTACAGATGTCCTAGGCATCCAGATAATCAGCCAGCCGCCCAGCCGGTGCAACGGTTTGCCCACAAATGGTTATTTTCCGACTGTTAGAGATAAGATAAGCCAGTTACTCAGTAGATGAGGACTCCAGGTGAGGTGGGCTTGCATCTCCAGCCTTCATCACCAGGAGCTTACCCGTAAATTCGTAAATAGAACAAAATTAATTCTTAAAAAAGCACTTAAAACATGCTCTGATAATAATAATAATAACATATTATGTTGTTTTTAATTTATGTATTAATACAACAACAACAGTTGTGATACATTTTAGGAATGGTCTCGCAAAACCTAATAATAGGTTTGTCTGCGAGTACAAAAGTCACGATTTTGAGTAGTTTGCAAACATAATGGAATGCGAACGAACAAAAACTCTTTGTCTTATTTTCTTCTATTTTTATTATATTGAATTTTGCTTTCATTCATTGCATTGAACTAGCCGCCGCCCTCCCGCTTTGCTGTGCGAAAATTTGTGATTTTTTTGTATACCTAGCACGGAAAATGACTCCATACCATCTGATGTTAAGTGGAAATGGAGTCCAGACGCGAAGACAACTGGTGCAGCGTGAAAACAACGCAGCATCAGTCAACCTCACTCTGCCGGCCCACAAGGTGCTTCTTCATGCCTCGTTTGATATATTAAAATTAAAATTTATAGCTTATCATTTGCACAATCTCATGTTATTACTACATACAAATTTTCATCAAGATCGGTCAAGCCGTCCTTGAGTTATACGAGGACATACAGACACACATACAGACCAAAATTTCAAAAATCGTAGAATTGGTGTCAGAGAGTCATAAAATGAATATTTATCCCAAAATTTGTCAGAAAAATTGCATGTACAGACAGAGCCTACAGATTTATATAGTAGTAATAATATAGATAAATATATTATATGCTATATAATTACAACCAGCCTCAGAAAGATCGAGTGGGAATTGAACCCACCTGAATTGACCTTTGGATAACTAGTCCAATCCTCTGCCGCTGAGCTACCCCAGAAGACTCGTTGAATTTTCTTCTCACGTATTGCCTTATAAAAACAATAATTCTAGTCCATGGTAAAGAGTAAATATTATTATTGAATCCTATGCTAGTTAAACGTATATTTGGACGATACGTCAAAACGTCTCCCCTAAACCATCAGATTTGAAATGTATCTCAGTCGAAACACGGTAAAGTTATTATTTTTTACTATGCCGATGTCTCTCAAAAGGTTTTCCGTGAAAAACCTTGAGCTAAGGCGTTACGCATCATTGAAAATTATATAAATACATAATTTATTTACATAAATGAATTCGTGATCTATTTTTATAAATTATTATGCTATATAGCACTCAAAAGTGGTTGCTAATATTTTTATAGATCCCTAAGATACATAAAATATCCGTTGGACGGGGACGACGCGACGGATCTCATACTAATTTAATCATCGTCCTTTATAGATTATCATAACGAGCGTTTCTTTGGAAGACTTTAAAAATAATTATATCTTTAAGTTTCATACCGCAAGTTTCAGATACGCTATAAGATAGACTGTTGACTGTCAACAGTCTTATTACTTTTTTTATCGGAAATCGTTCTAAGACGGGGGAACGTGCCAAAATTGTTTTTAGGGCGAAATGAAAAGTCAGAACCATCGGTGAACAGCGCAGCGTAAACTTGTAAATTATTATAGGAATACATTTTCAATACGATGAGCAATGCGCGATTTACATAAATTGTGTGGGGTAAACGGCAGTGGTGTGACGGGTATACTGTTTAGCTCGTTTGATTGGTCAAAGGGAAAGTAGATTCCTAATTCCTAGGATATGCTCCCCTATTTTTTTATTACTACAAAAACTTTATATATGCTCACTTCTCATCCTTTCGAAACACATTTTATCAACATCAGCTTATTTTATGTCTTACCTTGGGCACGTGACTTCCCTATGGATGGATAGGGAGAACGGACCATAAACCACCACGCGGGTCCAGTGTGGTGCGGTGGTTGTTAACGACTGCTAATGCAGCCGGGACCAAAGTCTTAACGTGCCTTCCAAAGCACGGAGGAGCTCGAGATGATACATTTTTGGTCACCCATCCGATGACCGGCCTTTGCGAAAGTTGCTTAACTTCAGCAATCGCAGACTGAGTGCGTTAACCATTGCGCCATCGAAAAACATTAATTATGAGAGCAACTCTAAAGGCGTAAAAAAATATCAGACCATGTAATTCTAACTCGACCAAATGTATGAAAGAGCTGGTAACACACTAATTATAAATACGAAAGTTTTGGTGTATGTCTGTATATTTGTTTCTTCTTCACGCTGCAACGGATGGATGGATTTGGATGAAATTCGGCAAACAGATAGTTTATAACCTGGATTAACATATAGGATAGTTTTTATCCTGATATTCCCACGGGAATCACACTATAAATATACTAAAAACGCCAATTTAATTTTCCAATTTAAAATGATTTGTTTCTTTTGTTGTCATGGAAACCAAAGAGAATTTGATCGCTTAATGGAAACTGTCAAAGCGGTACGAGGTCCGCCGGGTCCACTAGTATATTATATTTTCATATAGATGAGTGAATACCTATACCTACTGTGTGTAACTGAGCTCAAACCGATGTTGTAAGTTAAGATGATAGGATTACAAATAAACATAGGTGTTAATAAACATACATACTTAGTGTCTACTTGCGAAAACAAAATATTTGTGTATTATTACTATGTTAGTTATGCTCTTTTAGTCATAGTCAAACTGTGTGATTTCCAAATAAAAAAAATATTGTGATAGGAAGTGTTAGCTAGCCCGGTGGACTAAAAACAAATTCTACCACCAAACAAACCATGTACAAACATGTACCCCCGATGGAAATGGAACCCCGGACCTCTGGGCCTTAGACCCTAGACCGGTGATCCTAACCACAGACCACAGTGACGGTATTAAGTCATTATTGATTGTCTATCGTTAGAAGAAAAGTTAATAACCAATAATAATAAAAAATCGTATTCCATTTTTTTTCTTTATTTACTGATATCGAAGTAACTCAATAATAACAGGTAATAAAAAGATGAATGTGAATGTGAGTGTACGTGGAAGTGTTTCCTTTGATTTCTTATCTCGACACTTTCGTTTAAGTTCTCTTAAGTCCCCTTTGCAGAGACTTACACGTGTACGCTCGCACACAAGCCTATTACGCAAAACGTATTGTCGACGTACGTGATACTCGTAATACTGAAAAGTCTATAAAGGTTTTTTCCTCCCTCCGGAGTTTGAAGAGCTTACAAGTTTTTATTCATTTGAATATATATTTTTACCTAACGTGTTTAATGGCTTTTACCTGACCTGATGTTAAGTGAAGATAAGGCTGGAGGTGAAAGTGCACTTCACCTGGAATCCTCAACAACTGAAGCCTAAAAAATCCTAAGATACAAAAATGTCCGTGGAACGAAAGGTATGTAGAACTAATGGCCTCGGCTATGCTGCCAGTAGCAGTTGATAACAACCACCAATCCGTGCTGGGCCCGCGTGGTGGTTTATGGCCCGTTCTCCCTATTCATCCATAGGGACGTGCCCCAGCAGTAGGGACATAAATTGAGCTGGTGATAAAGGTACAAACTTCAAGGTTCCCATCTTAATTACGAAACTTTCTACGTAGGTACAGTTATATAAATAACTAGCGGCCGCTCGCGGTTTCACCCGCGTGGTTCCCGTTTCCGTAGGAGTATCGAGATAAAAAATCCTATGTTTTAATCCAGGCTATAAACTATCTGTATGCCGAATTTCATCCAAATCCATTCAGTAGTTTTTACGTGAAAGAGTAACAAACGTCTATCCATACTTACAAACTTTCGCCTTTATTTTATTAGTAGGATTATCACCTTATACAAGACCTACAACTACAGATACACAACATACAGATGTATACCAAATTTCATTCAAATCCATCCATCCGTTGCAGCGTGAAGAAGCAACAAATATACATACATACATACACACAATTTTCGCATTTATTATTAGTGTGATTAGTAAAAAAATAAACGAATACACGAACGAAACTGGCTTGTTGCCCCTTACTAAAAGTTGGAATAATTCCAACTGTATTGTTTCTAAAGTTTACGCCAGCACTACACATTGAAATAAACAATTATATACACTTCACTTTTTGAGGAGCTCGATGGCGCAGTGGTGAACACGCCCGTTCTGCGAGTGCTGAACTTTCGCAAAGGACAATCATCGGATGGGTGACCAAACTGTATCATCTCGAGCTCCTCCGTACTTCGGAAGGCATGTAAAGCCGTTGGTATCGGCTGCATAAGCAGTCTTTAACAACCACCAATCAGCAGTGGGCCCGCGTAGTGGATTATGGCCCGCTTTCCTCATCCTTTTCTCATTTCTATAAGGAAGGCTCGTGCCCCAGCAGTGGGGATATAGAATGAGCTGGCGATGATACACTTTCTACTCAGGTTTTATTTATCATTATTTAGTCTATCCTGACATTTCAAACCCTTCATGGTTCAAAATGTCTTTACAGACCCTGCAAACGTAAGATTCCATTCAAGTATTTATTTCAATATTAACTGCTATCCCAATCATGTTAACTATATTCCCCTATTTTTGAGCTACCTAAGATCGATATTCGATGACCGTGTTCTGAGAATAGGCCCCCAGCACAATGGATCGCGTGTCTACTGTTAGTTCAGGACACATTCAGGACACCACTCGATATTGATGAATCTGTCATACGTCATTTACACGCCATTGATAGATGGCAGTTAGTCCTGCCAGCGGGACTTAGTACAGGCTGCACATTAACCCTCTGCATTAACCTATCCAAAACCGTCACTCATCTTGAATATATTTTACGAAAACATTTCTCGTTTTCGTAGACTGCTAAGGGAAACCTAACTTTAATTTAAAATGTATATTTTCAACCTGATTTTGATGTTAGTTGTATATTTGTATCGATGTATTTGATTTTTTCATGATTTTTTCTTTGGCACTGTTGTTCAACAAATCGTTATTTTCTGTACAAGTTAGCAGTGGAAACTTTAAATGCTACTGTATTATATTTTTTAATTCTTTATATTATGTGTGATATAAAGCTGTATGTTTCCTTAATAAAATAAAATAAAATAAAAAAATATGTTAAACGATATTATGCCATATACATTGACAGTTTGTTATAGTCTGAAGTGCAGGCGCAGGCGTGAGTACATCCGTAAAAACCAGTCTTCATGAAGCGAGAGGAACGTAACAACAATTATTAATACTTAAAACCTTAAATTAAAAACAAAACAACTACTTAAACTAGATATTCAAATGTCAGTAAAAAGTCTTTAGTATCCAATTTGTAATTAAACTCTTGAACGTTAAGTACTATAATGTCTTTTAAAAATTAAAATACACGTCCTAACTTATATTACAAACGCGAAAGTAACTTTGCTTGTTTGTTTGTTTGATACGCTTTCACGCGGGGTAAGTTCCGCTATGGTATGGTCCCGCTATGGCACCCTCGCAAAATGTCTACCAAAAAGTCCCACTATGGTACCCATCTATTAGATCTACGTCAAACAATAGAAGGTACAATTGAAAAGAAAAGTGTTATGATTAAATATTGATAACTCCAAGTCACAGATTATATAGTTGTGTCCAGGTTTTTTAAATTTTTTTGCTAATAATGACTATGTGGTGTATATTTTTATAAAACATCGTAAGACTTTTCTTTTCGTCAGTCCCAAAAACTGAAGGGTGCCAAAGCGGAACTTTTTGGTAGACATTTTCTGATGATGCCATAGCGGAACCATACCAAAGCGGAACTAACCGTTCACGCGTAAGCTATTTAACGATTTGTTTGTTTTGTCATCATAGAAAAAGTCACAGTGGTACGAAGTCCACCGGGTCAGCTAGTATGTAATCTATACTATATAATAAAATATAATAATATTATAAAGCTGAAGCGTTTGTTTGTTTGGTTAAACGCGCTAATCTCAGGAACTACTGGTTCGAATTGAAAAATTATTTTTGTGTTGAATAGTCCATTTATTGAGGAAGGCTATAGGCTACATTACATCACGCTATGACTAATAGGAGTGGAGCAGCAATGAAAAATGTTGCAAAAACGGGAAATAATTTTTTGAGAGCTCTCTTTGCGTGTGCTGCGTAAACGGTGAAAGTTACGCAAAAATCATGTATAACGAAATTATTCCTCTTTATAAGTTCGAGAAATAAAATCCGCGACAGCATATGTCTAGCTTTTAATGTTTTTTTTTTTTTTCTTTTTTTTTTTTAAATACTACTTCCTCCAACATGATCGGAGATCTTTTTATTGCAATCCTCTTTCACTCCAGTTCTGTCTTTTATGCTTCTCGTACTTCTATTCCACATACTACTCATTCATCCATCGCCTTTCATTCTAAGCAGTGGGTGTTCTGCTTTTTTAGATCTTAATGTGACTTTTCTATTTTCTATGTTTATAGGTATGTCTATTTATTTTTTTATTTTTTTTTTATTTACTACTTCTTCCAACATGATCGGAGATCTTTTTATTGCAATCCTCTTTCACTCCAGTTCTGTTTTTTATGCTTCTCGTACTTCTATTCCACATACTACTCATTCATCCATCGCCTTTCATTCTAAGCAGTGGGTGTTCTGCTTTTTTAGATCTTAATGTGACTTTTCTATTTTCTATGTTTATAGGTATGTCTATTTATTTTTTTATTTTTTTTTTTTATTTACTACTTCTTCCAACATGATCGGAGATCTTTTTATTGCAATCCTCTTTCACTCCAGTTCTGTCTTTTATGCTTCTCGTACTTCTATTCCACATACTACTCATTCATCCATCGCCTTTCATTCTAAGCAGTGGGTGTTCTGCTTTTTTAGATCTTAATGTGACTTTTCTATTTTCTATGTTTATAGGTATGTCTATTTATTTTTTTTATTTTTTTTTTTATTTACTACTTCTTCCAACATGATCGGAGATCTTTTTATTGCAATCCTCTTTCACTCCAGTTCTGTTTTTTATGCTTCTCGTACTTCTATTCCACATACTACTCATTCATCCATCGCCTTTCATTCTAAGCAGTGGGTGTTCTGCTTTTTAGATCTTAATGTGACTTATCTATTTTCTATGTTTATATGTCTATTTTATCTATATAATGTGCGTGGGGTAATATTTTTTTCAGAACACACTTTTAATCTTTATCTTATATCTAATAACAACGTTTTACACCATAAAATTATTTATTTACTTGTAATTTTATTAGTGAATATGCATTCATACGCGCAGGTATGTATGCTATTCCTATTTTATAATCTGTTTTTATTTAATTTATTACTACTTATTTCTATTTCTTAGCTTTTAAGGTTGACTCACTATAACCTTTTATATGGTAATCAATTAACGCAGGTGATACCGCGGGGCACAGCTAGTATGTAATATATTTGCAAGATGGGTTGATTAAATAATTATACAAAAAACAGCTCTAAAAAGAAAGAAATAATAATGAAATCTTAATATTAACTACCTAGATACGCATATCAGTTTTAAAGAAGGTCTAGTCAGACTAGGGACGCCTTGGTCTCTAGGGACATGTTTATAACAGCTATTAATCTGGAGCTACTATCAATTTTAGTCTTGATTAAAGTGTATACCTGTTTTACGGTAATTAGATACACTGTTCTCTTTTATTCGGAATAGGTTACTAGTCACAGCCCCATGCGTTAGTGGTGACGTCCTGGACATAACCTCTCCCTCACGATGTTCCGTCATTTGTTTCTGTTCGAGTCGACACGTGGAGGCCATTGCAAAATTTGATAGATAGATAGATAGATTATTTATTTATTTGCAACAAAACATGCACACAATTAAAACAAATTAAATAATAATAAAAAAGCAATTAAATATACAACTACCGCAAACATTAGTTATCAATTGTGTGCCGTAGCGATGCAAAAAGGTGAAAACTCAGTGAAACATTTGCTCATGCAGCAAATCACTGATTTTCAGTTTCCACCCGAACAAAACCTGCAAGGTCGCGCAAATGTGATTAGAATTTAAATAAATTATAAGTAATATTATTGCATCGATAATTGTAATTGTAATTTAGTGTCAAGGGTGGTGCTGATCAGGTTAGGCACCCTGTGTTTTGTTTACTATCTGTATTCAATCGAATACGAAAACGAAAATTAGTGTGGCATTGAAGCACCGCCTCCTGGCAGCATACGAGAAGAGTTAAAATTTTGCCAAACAAATTCTCGATTTAGTTAACGTGATCGAATACAGAATGGATTTCTCACTAGGCACCCAGGTCCGCACCACCCTCGACAACTTTTGCCATGCCCTCCACGTCGCCTCGGAAAGAAACAAATGGCGAAACATCGTGAGGGAGAGATTAAGTCCAGCCCCCCGACCGCCTAACCGATCGCTTTGACTACGCGTATAGTTTATGACGTCATCTTGCCACCTCGCACCGCCTATGAAAGCAATATCAAAAGCTAAAGGCTATAGCTTTCGATATTGCTTTCATAGGCGGCACGAAACGACAAGATGACGTAATAAACCACACACGAAGTCAAAGCGATCGGTTAGGCGGTCGGGCCCCTGATCGTCACGACCACAGCATTGAGGTTTACTATGCAAAGAGCTAGGGATCGATTGCTAATAACCATCAATACCATAAAAAGTAGGCCAGGCTTACCTGAGTAGTTTATTTTTACAAAAACACAAAATGTTGGATAAAAATTTCTATGAGCAGGATTTGAACCTGAACCCTTCTGAATTGTTCTTCTTGTTCGAATGGTTTGTACACCGGTTTTCATGGAGTCGCCATCTCTGAGGGGTTCGATCCCCGGTCGGGTCTATTTAGAAATTATTGTTTTTCTAAATTGTCTCGGGTCTGGGTGTTTTCTATGTATAATAAGTAGGTATCCGTTGTCTAGTAACCAGCATATAACGAGTTTCATAACGAAGCTTCTCTTGGGCTAGATAATTAGTGTGAGTGTAGGAAAGTTTATTTATCTTATTTATTTATACCGGGTCAGGTGCTCTCCCAATTGAGCTATCGTGGTTCTAACCAGCCCGCCGAAATTATTCAACACTATTTACTTTTTTACTTTGAAAGCCAAAGGCACCCATTCGATTGTCAACAACTACCGTCATTAACATCCCATCATAATGTTTTTACAAATACCAAAGATCAGTTAAGAGGCAAGCAATTTTTTCAACTTTTTGTTTTTTTGTAATTTATTCGCAACAAAATTTGCGTTAAAAATTATTTATACAAAACAACAACATTATAGTTTATTTTTGTTAGATGTCCGAGGGTGGGGTCTGCTAACCCTGTAGCACCGAGTTTCTCTTTTGAAACCTATTTCAGGCACCAGTATCTCACAGAATTGAACGTGTTATTGACCTAGTTTTAAATAGCAGGGTAATAATTTTAATAGCATCAACAACTGATTTTAGTTTTCGCAATACTTGAATACACACAGCACTTGCTGCGTAGCTGTCATCACGTAGGATTTTAATGACAACCAATGCTATTTTTAAGCGAAGAAAAAAGTTTCGTAATAGTGGTTCGTTTGTCTCGCTGAAACTCGTGAAATGCTGGACCGATTTGGCTAATTTTGATTTTGACATATTTGTGGATGTTCAGGGAAGGTTTAAACGGTGAGAAACATAAATAATATATAATAATATAATAATAATAATAATATCGGATATACGCCTTAAAATCCCATCTAAGTCTTCTAGACATAATTGCTCTTTTTCGGTGCCTTTCTGCAATAACAATGTTTCCTTTCACAACCCCATAATAATATACAGAATGTGTTGCGAATATAACACACTATCAAATAGAGTGGATGGTGTGCCTGACATCCATGGTTCATCACTAGGCGCTTGGAAGTCTAGTCTGCGCAAAATTTTTGAATGATTTATTTATTAATTGAAATTATTGTCATTATTGTCATTATTGTTTATTGAATGTTATGTTTTTGTCTGTCTTTATTTAATTTTGAATTAGCAATTATTAATGTGATTTTATGTAATTAATTTTGAAATAATGTTTTATACTCGATTCCTTTTGTTCTCGATGTGTTTTATGCATGCTGTCTGCACATACTTTGGAAGTGCAGTCTACCAATGTTTGCACTAGCTGAAAATTACTTTGTAAACGCTGTAATTCCGTTTTGTGTGGCTAATAAAATAAAAAAAATAAAAAATAAGTAAGTAAATAAATAAGTAACGGAAAATACTAAAAACGACAATTAAATTTTCCAATACAAAATGATTTGTTTGTTTTGTTGTCATGGAAACTGACAAAGCGGTACGAAGTCCACCGGGTCAGCTAGTTGTTAATAAATATTTTCGAATTATATTTTAAAATCTTGACTGACTCACACTGACTCACATCTTGACAGGAGCAGTGGCTCCTATCAAGTAACGTCCAACATGCGAGCCAGTGTGGATTAATGGTTGTTAACTTTAAAGTTAAATTCAAAATTCAAAATTTTAATGTACCTAGCTACAAGATAATTACCACTACAGAAAGTCAGCCAGTATCAGTAAAGCTCAGGTGGGGGAGGAAAATAAATGAAAAACTGTAGTACATAAATGACTCCCTCTGTTATTGCTATGCCCTTACGGGGCGCTACATTGTTTATTTTGACACCTTGTACCTATTTATTTAATTACTATGCATACCAATGTGGCATGCAATAAAAATTTAAATGTAGTACATAAATTGACTCCCTCTGTTATTGTTATGCCCTTACGGGGCGCTACATTGTTTATTTTGACACCTTGTACCTATTTATTTAATTACTATGTACACCAATGTGGCATGCAACAAATAATTTTGAATTTGAATTTGAATTTAACGACTGCTAATGCAGCCGGGTTCAACGGCTTTACGTGCCTTCCGTAGCAGTCGGGTAGTCGGTGGTCGGTGGTCGGCTGGGGGACAATTTTGGTGGTGGTGGGTTGGTTGGTGGTTGTTCTATTATCTCCACTTTTTTATTATAAAAGCCCCACCCGACTTCAATAGACCTTCTTTGAAACTGATATGTTTGTCTAGGTAACTATTAATATGATTTCAATATTATTTCTTGCTTTTTAGAGCTGTGAGTAATGTGATTTTCGAAGGTTCCCCTCGATTTCTTCAGAGTTCCATCATCAGATCTTGACCTGATGACCATAGGACCATCTGGGAAACCCTTTCAAACAAAAAAGAATTTTCCAAATCGGTTGAGGCGTCTTCGAGTAATCGGGTAACATATATTAAAAAAAAGATCCCGATGAATTGAGAACCACCTCCTTTCTTGAAGTCGGTTAAAAAGAACAAGAGCAGCTACTTGGGCCAATGATTAAGGGAGACACTCCATTAAAGCTGAGCTGAGCTGAGCTGAGCTGAGCGGAGCGGAGCCAAGCTGTGTGGAAATGAATGGGTAGACTGACTGCTCTTGCATACTATTATTTTTATTATTATTAACTATGGTTTAATTTTGTTTTTTTTTTTTTTTCTTAGACAATTTTTGACCTTTATTAGTGAAAATTTATTAGTGACATTGTGAAAATTTTAACTGGTAACTGATGTTTTGCAAACTTAGATATTATTATATTTTCTCTTTTGGTTTTTTTAGTATGTGTGATTGTCCTTTATATTTTGTGTTTTCATTTGTGATGGAAAGTGTCCTTTTGTGATAGAGCATTTTCCAATATTTTTGACGCTGTAAGGGAGAAAAGAGCTGGACACTTGCTGAGTTTCTTGCCGGTTCTTCTCAGTACAAGATCTCCCGCCCAGAGTAGATAGACTTACGAACCGATGGCATAAAATGACGTTCATAAGAGCTATTTGTAGCCTAAACTGAATAAATGATTTTGAATTTAGAATTTTGAATTTTGGAGCTGAAAATAGACGTAAAAATAAATGGACTCCATAGGTTGATTTCCACACAACTCAGCTCAACTTCAATATAGTGTCACCCTAAGTCTCGCTATCCAATGAGGCAAAGCTTCTGGACACTGCTGGATGGGGATGGATCTGGGGCAATTTTATGTATTTATAGTTCTTTGTAGTTTAGTTTCGCTGCAATTTCTTTTTTTATATTAAGGTTTGATATTATAATAATAGTGTACATTAAAAATGTTAAAATAATGATTAATTGCCGTTTTGTTGTTATTAAAAAACCAAATATACAATAATTGTAAGTAACGATATTGGTTCTTATTATCTGAAGATATGAACTACTGATGTGTAGTGCCTATTTTGGCTACAATTCAATAACATGAAAATAATGTAAACATAAAAATACATAAAATTTTAATAAAAATAACAAAGTTTCATTCGATGCTCAACGCATTCCGTTTTAATCAAAACTAACAGAATGTTTACGATTTCTTGTGAACTCTCGATCAAGGTTAAGGCCACTGTGCGGTTAGAAGGACCATTCAAAATTATATATTAAGTATGTATTTAATTAAGCTGCATTTACTAAGTAAAAGTAGTCCTACACAAAGAGCAATGTAGTTTCAGTAAAAACCGCTCTACCCCTAACATCATCATTCACAGCTCACTGCTGGGGCAAGAGCCTTCAATGCGTAAGGAAACGCCACAGAGTACACGGGTCATAAATCACCACGCGAGCCCAGTGCGAGGTGCTTTAAAGAATTAACACTGATGCCACTATGGCAGACTATGGCTATGATGCTAGGGCACCATCTAGTAAGATGAAAGCCAAGCCGCTACCTAAAAATAAACATTATAAAATCTATTAAATTTTAGAGATACCGTAGGCTTAGCCAAAGTAACATTAGGAAGACGATAGCGAAGTTTGAAAAGAATAAAATGTATGGGATTGACATAAGCCGCGCTAAATCACGTGGCCAATCTTATGTCAATCCCATACGTTTTATTCTTTTCGAACTTCGCTATCGTTTTCTTAATGTTACTTTGGCTACCGCCACTGAAAACAACTTCTTCAATCACTAGGTACGACGCAAACGCAAACGCTGCAAAAAAATAACAGCCGAGAGATCATAAAACCACGAAAAAGTTCCAACATGCAAAGTAGCTACACCGCGTTCCGTATCTCATTACAAAACGAAAATTATTCATACAGTTCTCAAACGAAAATGACAATGAATTCAAATACACGAGCTTCGGATTAAGTACCCATTATAAAACGGTGCATATAAATGGCTTATCTGTACTACAATGTGTAACTTCTCCGATCTCACCTAAGCCCGGTTATATAAAATAGTTTTCAGTGGTGCCGCTTATATGCATAAATTTGCGAACCGCGTACCCAATCATGGGCGTTGAATATTTTATAAATCCTACCCTCTGTAGGCCTTTAAAAATCCTCAATACAAGCATTCTGGCTAACATCAATTATTAGCAGTGCACATAACCATTGTTAATATAAAATTCATCAGATCTTTTGAATTACCTTTAACACACAACCTTTTATTGTGCAACTAACAAAGGGGGCGTATAAAAAGAAAACTTTAGTTCAAAAAAGGAAAAAAAATCCTTCAATTTCACTCAACAGAATTTTCGTAACTACTCAGTTGTTCTTAAACCAGACACAATAGAAATTTAATTGTTCTATGGCACTGTGGTTACATTGGACGTCCAAGTATTAAGGACGTTGCAAAATTCTCTTTAATCACAACTGACACATTCTTTTTGGACGTACCTGATACCGCCTACGTTCAGAATGATCCGGTTCTCTCCATCCATTCCTGCTCAAAGTTGCGCGCACATTTGTATGGTTTCAAATGAACACTTGTACACAACACCAAAATTTTGTTTTGTTACACTCGCGTTCGCGATACCACGAGTATTATCCGCGATTCGGCGCAGTCGCAGACACGACGTTCCCGCGCGGGTCTCACTACGGTACTGGAGGCTGTATAGAGGCTTTATAGCGAGGGATGATGCGACGGGGTGGGGTGGTTATGCCTTGCCTCCACCTGTGGCCGCACGCACTGCAGTCGACCCTTTGCGCCTTTCAAGTTTATGATGAGCGGCTCCTTTCAACGGTTCCGCCGTTCGTTAGTAATGCAGCGGGTTGATATGTGGCCGCGTCTAAGGCGTCGCACGTTTTGGACATTTGATTTGTCAGTTGCGAGTTGTCTAGAGTTAAGTAAGTTTGGTTGCGGAAACTATCAACTTAGCTGCAGAAACTATCTACTTTTTAAGATTTATCGTTAAGGGCCCTATTGACTGTGATTTTTGCGTAAAATTACCAATTTTGGTGTTCTCGATCTCAGAAACGCAAATACATTAACAATTTTGACTTATTGAATAGTGTAGAATAGCTATTGGCATAGTTCGTAGCGGCCTCGCTTTTTGTAAATTTTGCTTAACTTTTTAAAGAAACCTAAAATAGCAGAGAAAGATTTTCATAAAATGTGTGAAGGCACTTTTTTGAGCTCCTGGATTGAACTACTGTTCTAAACAAATAGAATGTCATCTCTTATATAGTCGAATAGTTCGTAGCGGCCTCGGAATTTTTAGATATCATTGATTTTACATAGAAAAAAAATCTTATTCTTTACCAAAAAACTTTGAAAATCGCTTTAAGATCGCTGTGAATTTCTCCTATCTACGATAATATTATTGAGCAAACTTTATACCAGAAAAATTATTACTTCATGAGGAATACATATTTTACAATGAATTTATTGTCCTATTTCGATAAAAACGATTTATACAACTGCAAAATTACTACAAAATCGATGCGCCGGCCGTCCGAACTCAGCTTTTTCTCGCAGAGTGGAAATTTGTAATACTAAGCATGAATTTATTATCCTATTTCGATAAAAACGATAAATACCACTGGAAAATTACTACAAAATGCGAAAATGGGCATTTTACGCAAAAATCACAGTCGAGATGTAATAGGCCTCATAAAGGTTGCTAGTTGCAGCTACAAAAAGACCCAGTTTACGGTTGTAGCGATTCTTTTTAAGTCCACTGGCAACAAACAAACACTGTCACGAAATCAGCTTGACACAACGACGTGTATAAATTTATTGTTTTCTTAGTTTACGCGAACACTATACATTGAAATGATGCAACTTTTACGGATCTAATACGTACGTATAAAATAAACTCGAATAGATCCGTAAAAGTTGTTTCATTTGAATCCTACTAATATTTTAAACGCGAAAGTTTGTAAGTATGGATGTTTGTTACTCTTTCACATAAAAACTACTAAATGGATTTGAATGAAATTCAGCATACAGATAGTTTATAACCGGGAATAACACATGGGATATTTTTTATCCAGATATTCTTACGGGAACGGGAACCACGCGGGTGAAACAGCGAGCGGCCACTAGTTAGTAATAATTTTAGTTTTTAGTTGCGCAACTGAAAACTGCTGTCGGTCATTGAAACTTGGAACTAGAGTTGCTGTGTCTGCGCAGTTTCTTTACGAATTGCCTGAAACTTGCAATATGGGAGATCAAAGTTCACTTTGCATTTTACTGGTGAAACATTAATGAAAATACCTGATAACCATTTCTTTCCTACCTACATGTACTAACTTATATTCTAAGCATGTTTTTAATCTTAATTAGTTGTTACACAACTTAGTTTCTACGAAACCTTAACGCTGCCATTGATGTAAATAGATATTGGTTGACCATTTTTAAAAAGGTCACCAATCGGGTTCGAATTCTGCTCGTGGACTAACAACACTGTTTTCGAATTCTCTTAAGCAAATAATTATTAATAATCTTGTACTAGAATAGAAGAAATTTAAGATAATAACAGAATAAACATTAAAAAAACTTTACAAATCAGGTTTTAAATAAATCTTTTCGTAGACCTCATAGTAAGATACAACTAAGCGGGTAGGTACGCGTATATTGTAAAAAAAAGTCTGACTGACTGACTCTCAGAATAATAATTAAAGCTAATTGTTCTGAGGACTGACTGAAGCACGATCAATATGACACAGTCAAAAGACGCTGTCCTTTTGCCGCCAGAGATAAGACTACAGATCTACAAGCCCTTCTTATGATGTAGGCAGGAGACAAGATAAGACGGAATTCCCTCAGGATCACGAGATAAGGGTAAGCTTGTATATCCTTGCACCACACTCACTAAATATTGTAAATGCCAAACATAATCAGGATATAAATAAACTTACATTATATAGGTGTTTAAGACAGCAGTGAACTAATATAGGCTGACTAGCTTTTGTTCGCGGCTTTGCACACATCGGCTACACATCATCATCATCATCATCATCTCAGCCAAAAGACGTCCACTGCTGGACAAAGGCCTCCCCCAAGGATCTCCACAACGACCGGTTTTGTGCTGCTTGCATCCAGCGGCTTCCCGCGACCTTCACCAGATCGTCGGTCCACCTTGTTGGAGGCCTGCCCACACTGCGCTTTCCGGTACGCGGTCGCCACTCCAGGACTATCCCGCCCCAGCGGCCATCAGTCCTGCGAGCAATGTGACCTGCCCACTGCCACTTGAGCTTAGCAACTCTTCGGGCTATGTCGGTTACCTTTGTTCTTCTGCGGATCTCCTCATTTCTGATTCGATCACGCAGAGAAACCCCGAGCATAGCCCTCTCCATTGCTCTTTGAGTGACCTTGAGCCTTTTTATGAGGCCCATAGTGAGCGACCACGTCTCAGTCCCGTATGTCATCACTGGCAACACACACTGGTCAAAGACTTTCGTCTTGAGACACTGCGGTATATCGGACGAGAAGATATTTCGTAGCTTACCGAACGCTGCCCAGCCTAATTGGATTCGACGATTGACCTCTTTGCTGAAGTTGGACCTACCTAGCTGGACCGTTTGTCCCAGGTAAACATAATTGTCCACAACTTCAAGGGCAGAGTCCCCAACCTTCAGAGGAGTGGGTACGACACGTGAGTTCGACATAACTTTCGTCTTCTCCATGTTCATTTTAAGACCCACTTGTTGAGAGACTCTGTTGAGGTCACCGAGCATTGCGCCGAGGTCTTCCAGGGTCTCAGCCATGACCACTATATCGTCAGCAAACCGAAGGTGAGTGATGTATACGCCGTTGACGTTGATGCCGAGTCCTTTCCAGTCCAGAAGCTTAAAAACATCTTCCAGTGCAGCAGTGAACAGTTTCGGAGAAATCACATCTCCCTGTCTCACTCCTCGCTGCAACTGTATAGGTTTCGAGCTCTGGTCCTGAAGACGGACTGACATAGTGGCGCTTTCATACAAACACCTCAACACTTCGATGTACCGATAGTCAATTTGGCACCGCTGGAGAGACTGTAGCACGGCCCATGTCTCAATCGAATCGAAGGCTTTTTCATAGTCCACAAACGCTAAGCAAAGAGGCTGGTTATACTCTTCGGTCTTCTGTATAACCTGCCGCAGCGTATGTATGTGGTCTATGGTGCTGAAGCCTTTTCGGCCGTAATGTGCGCGTGTTAAATGTTGCCAGGGCCAGAGTTCGTTGTTGGCGGTAGCCAGGTCTCTGCCGGAGATTCTTAGCACCCCCTGCCCCGTCGCTGCCTTGGCCGCTACCGTAGCTAGGGCGAGCGGGGCCGCCGGGGACTAGAGGCCGGTTTTTGCTGTTGTGCATGTCATGGGGGGGTATTTGCCATAATCGCCACGCTTGGCAGGCGGGTTGGCGATCGCAGTAGGTTTAAGGTAACCTCAGAGAGATGCTGCTGCCCATCCTCTGGAATGGTCCCTTAGTCGCCTTTTACGACACCCACGGGTTGAGATGGGGTGGTGCAATTCTTTATCTCCGGCACCACACGGGAAATCGGCTACACGACTTGTGTTTATTCGTAATATAAGCCAAACTTATTAAAGGTAAATATCTTATGGGTATAAGCCATGGCATAAGTAATAGACAACTAAACATGTCACGTCATTTCAACATTATGATTTCCATTTTTAGAGTTCGGTACCTCAAAAGGAAAAAAACGGAACCCTTACATAGAGGATTACTTTGTTGTCCGTCTGTCTGTCTCTCTGTCAAGTCAAGTCAAGACCCTTTATCTCGGAACGCGTGGAGGTATCGAGCTGGAATTAAAACCATATACTCAAGTCTACGGTCTCTTGAAGCTGTGAAAAAATCAATTTTCTAAGTTAACGAAAAAAAAAATAAGGCCGTTTATGTCGCAAAAAAACGAATATTCCGACACTCTCAAGGGAATCAAAATTCATAGGGTACTGGCCGTTGACCTAGAACTATGAAGTTTGGCAAGTAATATAGTCTTATACTACAAATACAGGAAAAAATCCAAAATCCAAAGGTAAAATTTTGAAGTAAGTTAACCATGTCATATGGGATATCGTATGAAAGGGCTTCATTTGCACAAGCTTACACAGATTTTTAATTATTTTTATGATGTATAGTTTTCGATTTATGACGAAGAATGAAATAGCAATAGTTTTCCCACTTTTATATATATAGGTACATAATAACTTTGATGTATGTAGTACCTACCTACTTAGTCCTTTTTTTTTAATTTTGTAATTTTGTACGGAATCCTCGGTGGGCGAGTCCGCCTCGCACTTGTCAGGTTTATTATCATTGAAAACCCATCCATGCGAGCTAGAATTTGTAAAAAGTGACTAACACAAAACAACGTAAAAGATTACTTTGTATAAGTAATTTTGAAACCCCCTGTACAAATTGTCATCTCCTACTTAAGGAATCATTTCCCAAAAATCCTGAAACACTTAATTTAAATTAAGTTTATTTAACAGATTTCCATACAAATTCTCCACCCTTATTTCACCCCTCTAGGGGAGATTTTTCGTAAAATACAAAAACACGTCATTCTTTATTTTTATTGAAAAATCTATAGACCGGTTAAATTATTCATTTTTATAGATACTTACTTTAAACAATTTCCCCAAAAAAAACTTCCCTTTCTTTACTCATCAAAAGGAAAATAAACAAAATTCCTGTGACAAGTCATTCTTTATTTCTTTTCATAAAGCCAAATACCAATTTTCATGTGGGTATTTTACTTTAAAACAAACTTTCACCCCCTATTTGACCCCCTTAGGGTATGATTTCCGTAAAATCCTTTCTTAGTGGCTGGTTACGTCACTCAATTAACCTACCATCCAAATTTCATCTAATTAACTCCAGCGGTTTCGGCTCGGCGGCGGCGATAATGAATCAGTCAGTCAGGACAAGTTATTATATGTAGTTAGATGATGATGATGATGATGGCATTGGTACGTTTGGATATTCCTGAACAACCCCGTATATAGCTTATAGGGTACGCATAGAATCCCGGAAAATTATAAACATACCTGAAATGCACCAAATGGCCAAGATAATAAGGTTATTTGTTTCTCAGTAAAATTTCTAAGTAAAATTGCAAAGCGACAACCTTAAGTCCAACTGATACATTGTTCTTGGTCGTCGACCTCATGGTCCAAATAAAATACAAGTTAAAAACATGTCCGGGTCACTAACGCCGTCAAGTAGTAGCTTCCTAACCGCGTTCGCGACCACCAGCTTTCCGTCTGCTCTGGATCAATACGACGACGTTCTCATTTTCATCCCTTAAAGTCGTCATAACAACAATGCTAGTAGCGAGTGATATATCGAAAATTCAGAATTCTTAATTCAAAATTTAAAATCTTATTCAGTTTAGGCTACAAATTAGCTCTTATGAATGTCACTATGCGGTTCGTAAGTCTACGCTTATCAAAGGGCGGGAGACCACTGATGACGCTGTAAGGGAGCAGAGAAATGGCCTTGCTGAGTTTCTGGCCTGTTCTTCTCAGAACAACAGTGCCAACCAATTCCTCCTTCCTCCAGTCATATCATCACTTACCATCATAGGTGAAGTGAAGGCATATACTTAACCGTTTGTGAAGTAAACCAAACTTTTCTCTATAAATACAGCAAAGTAATGTAAATCCCCCCCTGTCTCTTCAGTTTGTTATTTCCATGACAATGTAACAAACAAGTAAATAAACATACCAACTTTTTGATTTATATTATTAGTCGAGATAAGGGATAGGAATAGGAATGTTTATCCTATGCCTCGGTAAATTCTGTGTTCATTCATACATGAATTGGTTTGCGACACCTGACTAAGTAATCAACTACTCAAGCATTCTATCGTCATTTAAATCACACCTTCACAGGGAAGTACTTAGATTATTATTATACATAGCAGTGCCCCGCGGTTTCACCCGCGTTCTATTAGTCATAGCTTGATGTAATATAGCCTATAGCCTTCCTCAATAAATGGACTATTCAACACAAAAGTTTTTTTTCAATTGGAACTAGTAGTTCTTGAGATTAGCGCGTTCAACCAAACAAACAAACAAACAAACAAACAAACTCTTCAGCTTTATAATCTTTTATGTTACCGCTAATGTGCGTAAATCAGTTAGAGTGCAGATTAACTTGTTAATTATCTGGTGTAGCACGTTAAAGTGGAGAAAAATGTCACGCTTCTTATATTAACTAGATAATCTGCAGACTTCCTAGGTAATCTGCAGACTAACGGCCAAGCATACGGTTAAGTTAGTAAAACAGGTTTTTGCTTGAATAAAATATTCGAATGTTTATATAATTTTTAACGCAAATTTTGTTGCGATCAAATTACAAAAACACAAATGTTGGAAAAATTTCCACGAGCAGGATTTGAACCCGCGCCCTTCTGACATACCGGGTCAGGTGCTCTCCCAATTGAGCTATCGTGGTTCTAACCAGCCCGCTTTTTTTTTAATATTCTAATTAATTGTAATTGTACCGGCCCTACTCCTGTATGTACCCTACTACAGATCATCAAAATCACCAATTTTGAGTGAAGTCGCCGTTAGTGACCTCGTCGCCACATTAAGCATCATCAAAATAGGGTTCTGAGGTAGAACAGATAACATCAGTGATGGTTGCAGCCGATCGGCTGATGTGCAAGCATCTTGGAACCTTTGTCCCTATGTCGGCTCTTACGTCATACACCCCAGGGAAGTTAACCCACTTACTCCTGAATTAACTTTTTTTGTAAGATTGGTTTGAAATTTCATATACTTATTAAATTGATGATAAATAATCCATAAAAAAAAATAATTTAAAAAATATTCCATTTGGAGAAAAGCCGGAAAATGCCGTGTCTTAAACGACACAGTAGGAGAATATGCTACTATGATAGCTTATTGGTCAGATTTATTACGGCTCCTTAATAAATTGACAAAAACGACAATAAAACACATGAATCTCAATGAAATGTTTTATTTAGGTATTTTTATACACATATGGTTATTTTCTGCATTCATGATATTCTTCAAAACATGTTTTCGGATGCAATCTTACATTGCATTTCATACAATAAACATTTGCACTATTATGACAGACACCACTACGCAGTCGAGCCTCTCTATAGTTTATCAGGTGACCATTATGAGTATACTGCATTGCTATGGCTCTACTTTGTGATGGCTCTTCATCCCTATGACTGTCAGCTTTCTTGTTTATTTCAAAAACACATAGCGACATTCCTCCAAAATTTCAAATGATCCAACTGCCCACCATTATTTTATCTTGTATAACTGCCAGGTATCATAAGTGGCCATATCAAGGCAATGAATCATTAGTGAGAAGAATCACTTTTTCCCACGGACACTAGTCCTATAAATACCAATATTTTGACCTTTTAGATAGCTGTCTAAAGATAAACAGTCATCCTCACTAGCATCAGAAGAATCTTCACGTTGAATTTCAGCAGGTGCTCTGAGATGGGACCCAGGTAGATTTTGGAACAACACATAGTCTTCATCTCCAGAGTCTTCATCTGTAACTTCCACGCTACAGTTTTCCGGCGGCATGTCAGTTATAGAATCTGGAACGTCGTTTTTATCATTTTGCTCCAACTTTTCAAAAATTTTATTCAACGACAGCGGAATTTTAAAATTCTTGTAAGAAATACATCATCATCATCATCATCATCGGCCTATATTAGTCCACTGCTGGACATAGGCCTCCCCTAATGAGCGCCATAGCGCCCTGTCAGAAATACATAATATTAATGAATTATGCAATAAAAATAATAATTATTATTTTTAGTGTTTTTTAAATAATAAAAAGACGCAGTTGAAAAATGTTCTAATATTGAATGGTAGTATAGTAGATAGTAATACATTCTCCTACCGTGTCTTTTACGGAACACCTAAAGTAAAAGGCAAATACCATATGAAATATTATAAAATAACAATTTGTTTTTTTATTTTCTTACAATTTAGGAATAAAATATTGATAATCTGTTCTTACACAAATACAAATCGCGATAAAATATTATCTCAACTCACCCTGATTTACTCATTGCAATAATCATAAAATTCAAACTTATTACAAACAAAATATATTAAATGTAACTCACAGTTATTACTTCACAATAACCATGTATAATCTTGACTGTCAGATCCAACACAAAAAAAAGAACAAAGTACCCACATAAGCTTTTATATTTTTTTAAAGTTGGTGTGTCGTTAAAGACACAGTAGGGGTAAGTGGGTTAAGCAGCTCATACATTACACAGATAAAGAAAAAAAAATATTACCAACCAATTTTGTTTGATACTTCTTGCGCCATTAAGTAATGCAAGTCTATACTATATTATACAATTTGTCCAGGGATGTAGTAATAAAACTTTAGGAGCAGTATCTGCAATATATTTCATCGACGAAAATACCAAAAAAATACATAAATAAATAAATAAAATAAAATAAAAATAAAATAAAAAAATAAAAATAATAATAAAATACATAAATACATTCAATTGACAGAATAGTTGTCTCTTTCTAACTCCCTAAAAAAAATCCGTATCTGCTCACACAACGCAACAAAAGACGAGGATCGCTTACCTGCACGTGCACTCGCGACAAAGGGGTCTTTTTAAACAACAATAGCTCTTAAACTATTAGACCGAGAATAGTGATTGCTGCATCAATTCATCAATCAATCTATTAAGTGATTATAAAAAAAAGGTATGTCAATGGTCTCGTTTTAGTACTATTTTTTGATAAAGTGCCCGAATGCGCACAAAAACTGTAAAAAAAATACTTTCTCCTTTCGGCAATTAAAAAAAGGAGTTGTTTGATAGCGTGTTTTTATTGCACTAGCTAGCCTACACCTTTGCCTTTAAAAAAACACCAAAATCGAGCTCCTGCACGACGTAGAACTCAAACCGCCGTTAATTTTATGAGTTAAGCGAGTTTTGGTAAAATAAAACCAATAGTCTCTGCAGTTTTGTGGGGTTTTGGAATTGACCCCCCATAAGGGGTATTTTCGTCGATGAAATATATTGCAGATACTGCTCCTTAAGTTTTATTACTACATCCCTGGACAAACTGTATACAACGTTAGTTGGAACGGGGGTACTAAGCCGAAAGGAGGGTAAAGTATACATGATAGTGAATAACTTTTTTTTATTTTATTTTTTGTTTTTTTTTTTAAATTTACTTTTGATTGGTCTACAAAAATCAAGAACTTAGGCTACGGTTTTGACGTAGGTTCTCAGCAAATAGCTTTACCTCTAATGTCAATGTACGGGCATTGTAAAGAGTCGAGTTTTCTCTCCATAAATTGGACTAACGTATCCAATAATATTAATTAATTTGTTTTTTTTTACAGAGTAATTATTTTTTGAAATCTTAAAAAAGCTGTTAATCTAAAATTATCCATTTTTAAGGAAAAGTTCTTAGACAAAAGATATTCACTATCACGTATGCTTTACCCTCCTTTCGGCTTAGTTCCCCACGTTCCGACTAACGTTGTATATTACCAGCTGACCGGTTGACTTCGTACCGCTTTGACAGTTTCCATGACAACAAAACAAACAAAACGTTGACAGTTTACATGACAACAAAACAAACAAATCATACACACATCACAGCTAGTATAATATATTTAGTATATAGTTTATTTTATAAATAATGTTACCAACTATTTAAAAGGGTACAAGCGAGGCGCTTCATAATTTAAAAAATGTCGTACTAATAAACAGGGTTTGACATAATCTGCTTGATGATAACTTAGTGATCGTTATGATTATAATATCTATACACACTAACACAGTACTTATTGCCATAGTGAAAAAAGAAAACATCATCTTAGTACCTACTTTAATTGATACAGTATCATGTAAGTAATAGTAGTACTTTTAGAATGAGTGAAGGGTAAATAATGTTGTTTTTGACATTAACAATTACAAGTTTCGTTAAGTATATTATAAAAACTTAAAGTAAATTGTCATCCAAAAGCTAGCTACTCCCATGAAGCTGTATATAACAACTTCATGGCTACTCCATGCTTCCCTTACAAATGTCATATCATTAGCTGAGGCCTTCATCTGTCCTGCTAACATCATCCGTCACTCTCTAATGACGGTCCGAGCGACGACAATTACTTTAAAATGTTCGGAGATAATTCGCCTTGGAAAAGGGTAGGTTTCTTTAATTATTCTACGAGTATAAATGCTTCTTTTTTATATTATGCTAATCTACAAAAACACAAATGTTGAAAAAAATTCCACGAGCAGGATTTGAACTCGCACCCTTCTGACATACCGGGTCAGGTGCTCTCCCAATTGAGCTATCGTGGTTTTAACCAGCCCGCCGAAACTATTCAACACTATTTACTTTTTACTTTGAAAGCCAAAGGCGCCCATTCAATGTCAACAACTACCGTCATTAACATCTGATCATAATATTTTTACAAATACTAAAGATCAGTTAAGAAATAGGCAAGCTATTTATAAAATGTTTATATTGCAAACAAAACAAAACAACAAAAAAGCGACCTTAAATAAATAAAAAAAAATAAAAAAAAAAACAACAAAATTTTTTTGCAACAAAATTTGCGTTAAAAATTATATAAACATTATGCTAATCTATTACATAAAAATCAACTGCTGTTCGTTTGTCTCGCTAAAAATCGAGAACGGCTGAACCTATTTGGCTAATTTTGATTTTGAAATATTTGTGGAACTTCAGGGAAGGTTTAAGCGGTGAGAAACAAAAAATAAATAATAAGTAACGGAAAATACTAAACGACAATTTAATTTTCCAATACAATATGATTTGTTTGTTTGGTTGTCATGGAAACTGTCAAAACGGTACGAAGTCCGCCGGGTCAGCTAGTAAAAATATATGAAAATATATTTTTACTGGTAGCCATGTCCTTCGGAAGACACGTAAAGTCGCTGGTCCTGGCTGCATTATAACCACTGAGCTCTACTATAGAGCTCTCGGTCTGCGATTGCTGTTGTTAAGAGCGTTTACGCCGCACACTAGCGTCGCCAATGAAAAAAAAACATATCTATTAATTAGAGATAGAAAATCAAATTATGCTCAACAAACTATCTGAATGGAGTAATTTAGCATTTTTACGTCACCTAATGAACACCTGACATGTCATGGTTTAGTTAAATATGGCGTTATAGTTAAAAGTGGCCGTAACGTCTTATTTAACTAAACCATAACATGTGAGGTGTTCATTAGGTGACGTAAAAATGCTAAATTACTTCATTCAAATAGTTTGTTGAGCATATACTTTTCTATCTGTAATCACTAGATATGTTTTTTTTTTCATTAGTGGCGCAAGTGTGCGGCGTAAACGCTCTTAAGCAAATTTCGCAAAGGCCGGTCATCGGATGGGTGAGCAAAAATTTATCATCTCGAGCTTTCTCCGTGCTTTGGAAGGCACGTAAAACCGTCGGTCCCGGCTGCATTAGCAGTCGTTAATAATGGCTCGGCTTAAGCGTATTGGTAAACACGCTCGATCTACGATTGCTGTAGTTAAGCAAGTTTCGCAAAAGCCGGTTGTCTTGCGTGCGTGCTGCTCGTCTAATGTTTTTTTGTAATTTTTTTTCGGAAGAGTCGTTGGCGCTCTATCGCGCGCTGGCAACTGGGGGGTAACCACGAGCTCTTATAGCAGTATTATTGCAGTTGTGAAAACGAGAAACGTGTAGCGGCGAATATATTTTCGTCTCTTTTCCACAACTGCAATAATACTGCTATAAGAGCTCATAGTCAGGGGGCTGGACGTTTCCGTGCATTGACAGTTCGGTACTCGGAAGTCTGAATGGTTAAACTGGTATCCCACCATCTATCGGGGTTGCCTTTACTGCACCATCAGACGTCCTGAGGTCGTTTCCCATAAGAAGGTACATTTTTGTTTGGTAGTAAGGCTGGTTTGAAACCTAACTGACTACCATCTACTTACTACTAGTGGACCAGGCGGACTTCGTACCGCTTTAACAGTTTCCATCAAGTGATTAAATTCTCTTTGGTTTCCATGACAACAAAACAAACAAATCATTATTTATCGGAAAATTAATTAGTCGTTTTTAGTTTATTTATAGTGTGATTCCCGTAGGAATATCGGGATAAAAACTATCCTATGTGTTAATCCAGGTTATAAACTATCTGTATGCCGAATTTCATCCAAATCCATTAATCCGTTGCAGCGTGACGAAGCAACAAATATACGAACATACATACACACAAACTTTCGTATTTATAATATTAGTGTGATAACTCGATGTTAGTAGAGCATTGTTTCCTACCAGTTAGAGATGAGAGAGCCAGTCCCTCAGTAGTTGAGGATCCTAGGTGAAACGTAATTCCACCTTGCCTTATCATCATAGCAGCTGATGCTAAAGCCAAGTGCTTCCCGTAGATGAATAAAAAATCCACCCAACAGCTGTCTAATGTTCTTATCCTCCGTTTCGCTCGCAAAGAAAAGAAAATAATTCGACGATGCCTAAAGGTACGTCCAGACTATATGACAAACATGTTATATAACATATATAACATATAGCATAGTTATATAACATGTTTTGTTAGTGTGGATGATAAGTGTCAATAAAACGACCTTTGTTTTGTTACTTTGTTATGAAGTTATGAAACATGTTACAAAATTCCCGATCCAATTCGAACCCCTCGTAGAATCTAATAGGGAACCTCTGACGGTGCTTCATTTCACACGGTTTGAGGAACCTTTGAGGCGACGCATTGGAAATCTACCTGGCGGGGATCTTGATTTTTCCCAACAATTACAAAACATATAAAAGTGATATTTGACGACATTTAATTTTGCTACTTGCAGAAACACGATTTGTCAACTTTTATAACAGAGACAGATATTTTTTATATCAAAGCAACCTCTTTTTAAACATAGATTTGCATTTTACAGGCAAACCAGACCGATTTAAGCATCTAAATTTTCTTAGTAGATTAGTCTTAACACACACTTGAATATGCTAGTTCATTTTTTTTAAATAATTTGTAGTTTTAATTTGAAGGAAAAAAACAGTTTTTCTTATGGTACGGGGCGCACACGCTCCGTACTAGATTAATTGTTTAGCGGTGCGTCGCCTTAAGTTTCTCGCCGTCCCCAAAAAAGTCCGGTGACGCTGAAAATGCCGCCAAAAGCAGTCTCCAAACTCTCTCAAAAGAAATGTTACAAAGTGTGGACTCACCTTAAAACTCGTATCGCTTTCATTATGAACGACTGTCAGCTCTCATATTCCGTCGTGAAACACAACATTTGTCTTCGCTGATATTCCACAAGCTATAAATTATAAATCAATGAACTACGGTTTTACCAGTGAAATACGGGTTCAGATGTTAACCGGAGCGCTGCGACAAAGCTGGCGAGAGTCCAACTTGAATTACGACCCTTGGACATCAGATTTTTTATCGCACGTCGCACTGAAGCCATACCGAATTTATTTAACGATTTAAAAGTATTTTGTGTCAGATTTGTGTGCACTTCATACTTTATGATTTAGCCGTTTGAAGTGTTTTTAGCAACCATTTAAATTATCGGTTAGAAAAGTGTTTTTTTGTTGTGTTATTGTAATCTCGCGACGATCTGCGCGAGATGACTATCAAGAGCTCGATAGGAGTAACCGCGAATCGTTCTCAGTGGCATGCACGTGGAGAGGTCCACTATGTCCACAGTGGACTGGTGTAGACTGATGATGATGATGAATGGAATCTTAAATTTTAATTTGAGATCAATTCGGTCTTTGCAGCAGTCTTACGCAGTGCATGCATGCAGTCTTATACAGTCATATTTTAAACTAAGTACCTAGTTACTTTTTTTAAGAAATCGTAGCTCAATCTCAAAAGATCCGTCAGTACCGACGTGAACCCATACCTAACTTAAAAATATCAGCTATTTAAGTGAGTTAACAGTATTAATATTAAATTATTTAAAAAGTTTATAGAAATTTATAATGTATAGTTTGGAGCTGAAATGGCTACGTTACCGAGGACGGTTTGGAGTGCTAATAACAGATTTCCTGGAATAGATCTGATCTGAGTGGATGTTGCATATCATTACTATTTCAGAGGCTGAATCAGGGCTCGTGATTGCGAACCATTTCGAACTGGTGAATGTCCAACTTTATTTAGTTTAAATATATTATTTCAATTTGATAACCTATGATGTAGTAACAAAATAAAAAATACTAGCAAAAATTAACCAGTCCCAGGAATATCAAGTGACTCGATCGCGGAGCTACCAAGATAGCTCAGCGGGCAGAGCATTGGACCGGCAATCCAAAGGTCGTGGATTCGATTCCCACTCATGCTTCCTGAGACTGGTTGATTTTTTGTAGATTTTTTTCTAGTAATTTTTTTTTATCGTAAATATATTATTTAAGTAGCGAATGTCCTTAGTTGATTACTAAAGTATATCTTAATTATCACCTTATAAAACACCCACAACTGGGCATATTCCCTACAAGTTCCTTCCTACCTACAACATGAGGACCAGGTGTGAAGAAGCTACCTCCTGAGCCTCTTGAGTTTTTATCCAGCTATTCTACGTTAAAGACTCTCAGAAAATGGTGTTAAGATTTATTTATTTTTTATTTTAAAAGAAGGCAAACGAGCAGGCGGGTCACCTGATGGAAAGTATTCACCGCCGCCCATGGACACCCGCAAAACCAAAGTAATCGCGGATGCGTTGCCAACCTTGAGGAAGGAGTTGGATCTTAAGGAGGGAGTAGGAATTGGGAGGTGAGAGATGGGCCTCCGGTACTTTCACTCACCGGACGAAACAAAACAGCAACGAGTGCCGTTGTTTCACGCCGATATTCTGTGAGAGGGTGGTATTTCGCCGGGCGAGCCGACCCATTTCGTGCTGCAACGCAGCGTGGCTCTACCACTCAGACAGTGTCACTCATTTAGCACCACCCAGGGGTCACGTGTAGGGTCTCAAGGGTAAACCTACGGACGCGAGTAACTTTAACCCCCAAAACATCCAGTAGTTTGGTTAAAACAAACGATAGTTTTATATTACTTGGAATTTTATTATTAGTTTTTGACTATAATAAATGCCTGAGAAGACGTAGTAGGTATATTAAATAAACGATTTGGCTTTGACTGAATCCTACCCTTATCCTTTTTATACTTTTTTTTATATGACAGAGGAGTGCTCTAACCGGCGCAACGGTTTTTCTAAATGATGGTGACAGCATCATAAACTACATAATGTATATTTCTTGAAGATTCTGTTGAGAACCTGATCACGAAACTGGTGACTGGATTGAATGAAGTGCACTTTATATTGTCGTAAATTTTACAGTTCAAGAAAGAAACGGAAATATGTTTTATGGCGAGACGTGGTCGGGGAGATAAATTCGAAACGAACCACTATTTAGAAGTTTGAAGGTTGCTGTAGCTATTGTATTTTGAAAGTAAACATAAATAAAATCATTGAATACTAGCACATCACCTGCGGCTCGTCCACGTGGATTTAAGATTTTAAAAATATTTTTTTTTAACATTAAATATAGCCTATAATACCCACAAAGTATTATAGCATTCTATCAATGAAATAATTTTTGGAAATGGAACTGTAGTTCCAAAGTTCAAAGTTCTGTAAAAAACGTTAACTCTTTATTAATAGTATATAGAACATGGATTATTAGAGTAACAACTTTTTACGTTTACTAGTGGTCGCCCAGTGGTCGAAATTCAACCGTAATTTTATTAAAGCTGCACGGATTGTATCATAGCAATGAAAAATTAAAAAAGAAAGAATGTGAGTTTGGATTGGCATTGACAGATTTCGGCCCTCAGAATAATAACTAAAGCTATAGAAACCGAACTAAAATAGCAACACTCATTCATCAGTTCGTACTATTTTAACTAATGAACCTAAGTGATGTATTGGAAAGAGATCGATTGTCCCTTTTCTGTCGTTATTTCGAAGGTGTCACCAGATTTGTGATGTCATATTTGAGGTAATGTAGTGAGTGACTTTATAAAGGACTCAAATATTTTTTTGATCACCGATTATCTGATGACCGTTTGACATAACAATACAAAAAATAAAAACTAAGTGTCAACCATTTTTCGCACTCCAACCTCCTTTTCTAGCCATAAGATAGACCGGAACTAAACATAGTTGCACGATTTTTATTTTAGCCATCCTTCTATAGCTTTAGTTATTGTTCTGAGTTTCGGCCGCTCCTCTTCCATTTTTGAAATTATTGAAATGAGTATACTTATATGCGTGTGTGTCAAACACATGGTAGTGTGTGTAATGTTTGTTTTATCGATTTAATGTATCTTTTATGCATAATTTAAAAAAAATATTAATATTCTGTACTCCTTCTCTATATAAACTATGAGTGCGTAATTTCATACTCCTCCGTCCGCGCAATTTTTGTAAAAACGGGTACAAAGTTTTTGCTTCACGTATTAATATACTCGTATACGTTTATTTTGCGCAAAGACGTTATGTAATGTTGCCTTGGCGTTTCGATAAAAAGACGGTTTGCTACATTTTTTTTCTCATAATTAATTATGAGACAACTAACAACTTAGTCTCCTTGTCCTTGTCGACTACAGGCCCTGCAAAGGGTTCGAAAGGTCATGCCAATTTAAATAACATCAATGTGTAAAAAAACGCGATTAGATTTGTAAAAGATTTTTCATTTTAATGTGTAGTGTTGGCGTAAACTTTAGAAAACAATATGTAAATAATCGTAGCTTATAAAGATATTATCTTTTGAACGTCAACTTCAAGTCTTGGCTTCATAAACCCTACGGTGGAGAACTTTTGCCGAGAAGAAGCCACAAGAAACTCGACACGGTCTAGTTCTTCTCCGGTTTCTGAGATTACTTGATTATTTATTCAGTCATTTCGCTGTTACATGTACATTGTACTACATATCTTTTTCTCTATTATCATCGCCGCTCACTACAAAAGAGAGGTTGCCATTATGTAACTTTAATTATGTTTATCTAAGGCCGGCCATTGTTTCCAACCCTTGTGGTCCGTTACATACTACATTTTGCGTTGACTCCTTGTGTTATTTTATTACTTATTTATTTCTTAAATTACCATTAACTTACCTTAAGTTAAGGTAAAGTACGTTATAGTATTCAGTGTTGTTATACAGTCATTATCAGAATTTAGGAAAATAGCTATGGCTATGCTGTGACGAATATCATCATCACCGCTCATAATGTCCCCACTGCTGGGACACGAGCCATCCATATGGCTGGATAGGAAGATCAGGCCATAAACCGCCACGCGGGCCCAGTGCGGATTGGTGGTTGTTAACGACTGCTAATGCAGCCGGAACCAACGGCTTCACGTGCCTTCCCCAGCACGATGTTAAATTTTTAAACACCCATCCGATGACCAGCCTTTGCGGGAGTTGCTTAGCGTCAGCAATCACACACCGAATATGTCGAGGATGTAAATCAACACCCAATAGGCTTAGCCAAAGTAACATTAAGAAAACGATAGCGAAGTTCGAAAAGAATAAAATGTATGGGATTGACATAAGCCGCGCTAAATCACGTGGTCAATCTTATGTCAATTAACTTCGCTATCGTTTTCTTAATGTTACTTTGGCTACCGCCACTGTACAACGTTAAGACTGCGAACTTTGAAACTTCAAAACAGAAAAGTGTAGACACTCCACCCAGTGGCTGTTCATGATGCCATAAAATCGGTTTTAAGTCCTGCATTAAACGGCATAATGTTCTCGAAGAAACACGCTTAAATTTAAGCGCTTCCTGCTTTTAATAGCAGCCATCTCAGCGGGATATAAGCCGTGAACTATAACTGCGATATTCACAGCTCAGCACCTTAACACTTGTGCATAAAACAACATTATTTACACTTAACTTTTAAACCCACGCAGTTGGTATTGGACGTTATTATTTCTACTAATTCGTAAAACACCACAAAACCTCGAGTTGGTGTTTCGCGCATATGGTTTTTTTATAAGGTGGTGTTTTGCGTTTGTGGAATTGTACGTAAGTAGTTGGTATTTGCTGTAATTATTTTTACTATTCCGCAAAACACCACAAAACCTCGCGTTGGTGTTTCGCGTATATGGTTTTATGCGTCGAAATGCTAAATGAGTTTTTGAGTGGTAGAGCCACGCTGCGTTGCAGCACGAAATGGGCCGGCTCGCCCGGCGTAATACCACCCTCTCACAGAATATCGGCGTGAAACAACGGCACTCGTTGCTGTTGTGTTTCGTCCGGTGAGTGAAAGTACCGGAGGCCCATCTCTCACCCCTCCCCCCTCCCAATTCCTACTCCCTCCTCAAGATCCAACTCCTTCCTCAGGGTTGGCAACGCATCTGCGATAACTTTGGTTTTGCGGGTGTCCATGGGCGGCGGTGATTGCTTTCCATCAGGTGACCCGCCTGCTCGTTTGCCTCCTTTTACCATAAAAAAAAAAATGAATAAAATGTTTATTTTTTTTTAAGGCAAACTGGTGTAAGCTGTCATCGGCATAACTTACCCGGGTCTCGGTTCTGCTCTTTTGAAACGTCTACAATCATGTCTCAGTAGCTCAATGTCAATGTCAATTATGTCAGAATCAGCTGACATTTTTTCATAAGGGTAACAATATTTGTTTTTTTAAACATCTTACGGGTAAGCACTACGCCTTCTTACCTGACGTTAAGTGATGATAAGGCCGAAGGTGGAAGCGCACTTCACCCGGGATCCTCAACTACTGAGGCACTGGCTATCTTATCTCTAGCTGCCGGAACACAACATTGCTACAAACATTGATGTTATGGCGACATATTTAGATAAGATGGTGGTAGCTAGCTAAGCGGACAAACAAACCCTACCACCAACCAAACCGAGCACACAATCCTGTACCCCCCGCTGGGAATCGAACTCGGGAACTCTGGGTCTAAACCGGTGGTCTTAACCACTAGACCACAGAGGCGGTTGAACATTATTGACATTGACCATAGTTTAAATTAAAAAATTAGGCCACAGTGAAACGATTGAGTTGCATTTACTGTGGTCACGGGTAAACAGTCAGTCAGCCCGTGACTACTTACCTTGTAACCGATCTTCTTATTAAACAAGTAAAGTAAAGAGCCTTTGGCTGGCCCACTGCTGGTCAAAGGCAAATCAAGTCATCGCTACAATAAAACTTTTATTGGCTTAACAGTTTCACTATGTCCAAAACTTATAACAATGGTTAAATCAATTATTACGGACCATATGTGGTCTGGGGGACAATTAACCTGTTAATCACCACACTTGCCAAACGCGGGTTGGTGATCACAAACCCGAGTTATGCATCGAAAAATCCGTAACACGCTTTTGCCGGCGTGGGAATTGGTCTAAGGAATTGTTCGGTTTGATCCCTGCCACTAATTTCCTTCACCGCACTACACGCAATCGACTGACTTTCCATCCACACCATCTTGATGGATGGCGGTCTACTACTGTGCGCTTCTAACGTAATTTTTCACCATGTGGAACCAGCTCTCAGCGGCGGTATTTCCGGACCATTACGACTTAGGATCTTCAAGCAACGAGCCTATTCCTTCCTTAAAGGCCGGCAACGCATCTGCGATTCCTCTGGTTTTGCGGGTGTCTATGGGCGGCGGTGATTGCTTCCCACCAGGTGACCCGACTGCTCTTTTGCCTCCTTCTAATATAAAATAAAAGAATTGAATCCGGGACCTTCGGTTATCGGACCGAGTGCTTTGCAACTCGGCCATCGAGGAGTCAGTAAAATGGCGTAAACTATTAACTGTTACTATTAATCTTCCACTGCTTGTTCCATCACCTATTCAGTCGGCTATCGTTATGGCCACTAGAGCCCGTGATGTTACTATTATCAAACAGACTTGTTGTAAAAAACTGTATGAATGAAATAAACGCGGAGTGTGAAGTCCTCTTAGCCATTTAGTTTTATGTAATGCTGACTCAGAACATACACGCTGGTTTGGTTAATGCCTGAATATGGACCAGTTCGAGCAGTTTCACGTATAATATCGTCAGCAAATATAATAATATTTTGCTGTAAGCAGTGTTTACATTGCAATGACCGAAAGACTAGATGATCTCGATGGCGCAGTTGTTAAAGCACCCGTACTGCGAATGCTAAGGTTAAACAACTTTCGCAAAGGCCGGTCATTGGATGGGTTACCAAAACTTTATCATCTCGAACTTCTCCGTGCTTCGGGAGGCACGTACTTAAAGCTGTTGGTCCCGGCTGCATTACCAGTCCAATCGGCACTGGGCCCGCGTGGTGGTCTATGGCCCGTTCTCCCTAACCATTCATAGGGAAGGCTCGTGCCCCAGCAGTGGGGACATCAGATGAACTGGTGATGAATGTGATGACCGAAAGGCATGTTTCCTATAATTAGAACATTCAAATCGTTAAAACAAGCTGTGGCAGCTATACAGGGTTATTGGAAATACGTAGCGATCCCTTTAAGGGGTGATAGTAAAGATCATTAGCTATCAATTTGCTCTCGGGTAGATGGGGCAAAAATGTACCGATTTAAAAAAGATCATTAGCTATCAAATTGCCCTCGGGTAGATGGGGGCAAAAATGTACCGATTTAAAAATAAATAAATATTAATCACGTATATTTTTTTTAAAGAAAAGTAGGTCACGCTACTTTAAAGTGGATTTAAAAAAAGAACTTACGTATTTAATGGTTGTTTTTTGCTAACACTAATACGTAATAATAATACAAAAAAGAACAGAAAAAACGAAAAGATAAAAATATATTTTTTTCGAAATTGGTATTTTTTTGCCCCATCTACCCGAGGGCAATTTTATAGCTAATGATCTTTACTATCACCCTTTAAAGGGATCGCTACGTATTTCCAATAAAACATGAAAAAATTCATTAGTCACCTAAGAAATGCGAAAGCTTAAGAGTACTTCACCATGAACGCTCAACTTGCGGAAAAGTGGCTACTAAAAAGAAGAAGTTTCATTGAAATTCTGACTGGCTAGCTACCACCATCTTTTCTCAATAGTATGGCACCATAACGTCAATGTTAGTAGCAGTGCTGTGTTCCGACAGTTAGCTGTGGCTCACTGAGCTGAGAATTCCGGGCCTCCATAGGAGTACGCATGCTGCTCTCCGGAGTCACCGCTGTACTGTCTCGAACATTCCATCGCGAGTCAACCTACTCAAAATATAGAAGAAAATATAAAAAATACAAACTTAATAAATAAAACCATTAAAGACATTCCGACATCCAATACATCGAACCTGATCGCTGTATTGAATTCGCCAGAGATAATGGGTGATATTAACGGAACAAAGGGTATTATAGGATCGGTTAGTGTTTCAGACCCCCTGGACCGTGGAAGGTCTCCGATCAAAGGGTCTAAAGCTGCTGCGATACGCAGCGTTAAATGCTAAAGCTAAAGCTAATCTACCTGATGGCGCTGCAACCTTCACTCGCAGATCCCACGCTGCTGGAGAAGGTGCCCAAGCACCTTGTGAGGAACCTCGCGGAGTAGCAGTCGCACTGCCGACTCACGCGCAGATCAGAAAACACACCCACTATCTCACACCGACGAGGCTGCACCGCGAAACGCCTACCGAGAGCGAAACTAGAGGGATTTTATATTTCTAGGGCGCCGATCAGCCCTACTACCGTCTGATTATACACCAACCAACCACCGATGGCTGTGATGAAACCGAATTAATTATTTATCCGAAGATCTTATAGCGAGCGATACCGACGTGACAACCGAAGAGAATGACAATGACATTTTCTTATATCACCGTTTTCACCGATGGGTAAGAAATTAAGCTCATGTAGCCTAAAGATTAAATCTTAGTGTTCGATCTCGAACAGTTAGCAATCCACGAAACATTATCATAATACCTTGGACCACCAAGTTGGAGAAGCACCCCACCACTGTATTCAGTTAGTATATAAGCCCATTGTACTGTCAAACGGTAGACATTCACCAACCTGCCTTACTTGTACCAAGTGCATTATATGCCCTAGCGCATAATAAATTGTAAAACATAATTGAGATTTTTATATTAATAAATTCTTTTTTTAAACAAATAGTTGGCGAAATAATTTAATTCGCGCACAAAGAAATATGGTGACCCTTTTATTTGTAGCACTTCCAAAATTTGAAATAGTCTACCAGCACCCGTTTTCCACCTCCTTCCTATGATATGGGGTACTTCAAACGAGGCCTGATGCTGCGTTGTTTTTAGGCTGCACCAGTTGTCTTCGCGTCTTGGAAGTGGAGTCGATTGCCGCGTTAAATATTAAGAAAGTGCTTTCGACTTTCGACTTTATTATCAATTAACATTAAGTGAGATGAAGGAAAAAACTTACTCGTAAGGGATAAAAATAGAAAAAGTCCATAGACACCAAAACCCTTCGATGTCAATCGTTTGATCAGGCGACATTGAACGTTCGTGAGACCAGTCAGTGTTCCTTTCATACGCCGTTGTCGTTAACATTTTCTATTAACTTGTATAAAAAGGCTATCCTCAAAAGAGTACGTACAAAGTCGGCATATATTCAGGGAGCGTCACCGTAATTTGGCACTACCCTTGTCATGCTTGGGTGTCCTAATTTGTGAGTTTTCCGTGTTGCATAATTCACTTATTAAAGGCTCGGACTGGCATTCAGGAAGGTTCGCCTTCAAACATTGCGAGAACACCTCTTTGGTTTGTTTAATTCATGCTTTTAATGTAACTCAACTAGGGGATCATGGTGTAATTTTGTTACGGAAATGAAATACCGTGTTTTATTACATGACGTTATTTAATTTAATTTTAATTACAGGATTATAAGGACATTTTAATTATTTTATTCAAATTTAACTACTTACTTTTCAATTTGCTATTTTATACATTCGACTGTGATATTTTAATGTTAATTTTATGCCTAATGGACTGAACACGGATAACAGTATAATTGGTGATTAAACGAACTTACCTGTAAGTGAAGTTCTATCATAATTATACGAAGCGCCTCGTCCGAAGAGATTAGTAGTTAATTATTTTATATTGTTACTTGTAGTATCGCATAGATGTTGTCACCACTCCTGCACTATCGTTGAGATTTAGTTTTTTTTTTTTTTTTGTGGGTATCCCTATCTTTCTCTATGGCACCATTGCCTCGCGTTCCTCATTTAGTTTAGAGATTCTGGTTTTTTTTTTTTTTTTTTTTTTTTTTTTTTTTTTTTTTTTTTTTTTTTAATGTATTTCCCTAGAGATTAGTAACGGGAATAATGGCAGAATAAGGGTGGGTGGGAGTTACTAATCTCTTCGGACGAGGCGCTTCGTATAATTATGATAGAACTTCACTTACAGGTAAGTTCGTTTAATCATCAATTATACTTCGCGCCTCGTCCTCGAGATTAGTAGTTAATTATTTTATATTGTTACTTGTAGACTTTGAGAGTAGTAATAATTTGGGAAATATCATCAATGGAAATACTTTTCGAATTAATGTAGGTTTATTTGTATACTTCATTAAACAACATTATGTAGATCAGTAATTTAACTAATATATAATTATTCTTGTAATAATCATAACAGTTCCTAATTTAAATTTTTCAAATCAATCAGTATTGTAATTTGCTACATAAAATACCTAAGCATCAAAATAGAATGAGGTAAGATGTACAATCGTCGTTCAAAACAGGTCTACTATAGAACCGTGCAAACACAGTGGAGTTGCCGCTCCAACCCGCGGTGTTTCGGATTTAGTAACATAACAAAGTTTTACCAGGACATATAGTGGGTTTATTATTGAAAAAAGGTATATAATGTGTTGGAAGTTTGCAGCCTGGTTTTGATCTTTTAATTAAATCGGAGATTGTAATAGTAATACGGCTGGATGATGAATGTATATTCTTAATATTTATTTTTGACAAGGTCTGAACTCTATGGGCAGTTGTAAGTGACAGTAATGTTATTGTCTTTTTGGTCAATGTTAGGTCTTCATTGGGGTACCATTGACTCAATTGATCCAAAACGCAATTTGTATCCCAGGTAACATTATACTTTGGTAACGGTGGTCGGAGACGAAATACACCCAGTCTTTTGATATGTTTGGACCCAGTAACAGCGACAACGCTGATCGGCATGAGTTCAGGGTGCCATATTGACAGGCTTCATTATATAACTGGGTAAAATATACCACAGTAGGGACTTAAGCAAATTTTTGATAGCGCGTCTCGGATAAGACTGTTGCCACCAGGGTAATGGATTAGTGTATCCATCGAGAGCTGGAATGGGAAATTATCGTGCGTTTATGAGGTGGAAATGTTATAATTCTGGAGACCACAAGGGCTTTAAATACGGGATACCATGGTTGCGTATGATGGCATAGTGACATTCACAAGAGCTACTTGTAGCCTAAACTGAGTAAATGATTTTGAATTTTGCGTAGGTCACAAAGGAACAACCATGATACCTTTTGCTTTGTCAGAAATTATTTTCTTTAATACTTTTGATATAATAGAGAAGGGAGGAAACGCATAAAATTCAAACCACTCTATGTTATGGTGAAAGAATCAATATTTATAGCATCAGGGTCTGTATGCCATGAGATATAATTTCACACTTTTTATTTATGCGGCTTGCGTACAGGTCAATATCAGCAATACCAAATGATTCTATTAAGCATTGAAAAGTCCAGTTTGCTAACTCCCTTAATGTCCCGGTGAGATTTGCGTGGTTCCGCATCTGCGATGACGTTATCGCTTGATTTGATATAAGATGCGAAAATGAACAGCTTACGATCTTCACACCACTGCCAAATTTCCCTGGTTATCTGTGTAAGATGTGGGAATTGGATCCCACCCATTCGATTTGTGTAGGCAATTGCAGTAGAATTGTCTATGAACAGGAGAATTTGGCAGCCTTGAAAGCCTTTTGCAAACGTTTTCAGCGCAATGAAAGCAGCCAAGAGTTCGAGATAATGTAGATGTTTTAACCGCTCATCATTAGAACATTGGCCACTCGCTGTTTCATCTTGACAGGCCGCACCCCACCCCGTCGTTGAGGCGTCAGAATAAATTTCAGTGCTATTTTCGTCATTCCTAATGCGGCGCACTGAGTGACCTATGTTGTTTAACCATCATTGAATATCGGATACAGTGTAACAGGAATATTCATTGTTTTATCATAGTCGTCGTCATTTCTCAGGTTAAGAAATTTACAGCGTTCTAAATCCTTAGTGTCAAGTAGCCCATACAATACAGCTGCATGCTGCATGGCATGCTGATACTAGCAAGCCAGTGACTTGGGCGAGCTTCCGGACTTTTACAATTTCTTATCTTCAAAAAATTTTCCAATTCTGTTATAATTTGCAATCTTTTATCTAAAGGTAAGCTTAAATTAATTTCGTGCGAATTGAATGATCATACCAAATTTACAAGTTACAGAAGGTTTAAGAACGCTCTTTTCCTCATTGATAATGAACCCAATTGAAGTTAATAGGGTTTTAGTAATTTTTATGTTTGCTATACATTGCTGGTAAGTTTTTAAGTAAGTAAGTTTGACCGAATAGCAGCCAGTCATCAAGATAAAGTGTGGAAATTAATCCTGCAGTTCTTAGTAGTTTTAATTGTTTAAGGTTAAAGATAAACCGCATTTTACCGTTAGGTTTCGGCGTAAGGAATATACTTGATATAAACTGGTTTTTACAAGGTTCGCATTCAGTTCAATATCTACGTAATCACCAATAGCTTCGTAAAAAAGAATATTATTTTCATTACTTTTAACCGGAGTGTGTGGGATCGAATCTTAAAATGCTGGAGCCGAGAAAGGGATTTTATAACCATCAATCCAAGAAAGAATTGTTCTGTCTTTCGTAATAAGGAACCATTGGGTTTTAAAGTAATGTAAACGGCCGGCATACTCAACTGAATTTAGTAGCGACGACGTGCCTGTGTCTGCATCAGTGCCGGCAGCTGTTGCTGACGCAACGGCTGTCTCCATGAGTGCGCGGGCGGCGGTGGCGGAGGTGGTGCGCGGGGGCCTACAGGCTCGTAGCTCCTCGGCGGTGGGCCCGGCTGCCTGTATGCTGGACCAGGAGCTTTGCGGTTTAAATTCTTCTGGTTTAGTGTCTTCGCCCGCTTAAGTATATTTTTATGGTATGATGCATCAGCCTTTAATTTGACTCCTGATTTAATAATCGATTTAGCTGTTTTATTAGTCTCAGCTAACGTTTCGTTAAATAAAAAGGTGTCAATCTTAGTATTGCTAAGGTGTTCCTTAAGATCCTTTTTTTAATGAAAAAGGATGAAGTTTCTTCTTGTTAAGAAGACCCCATGATGAATATCGCATAGCCATCGGCTGAGATCCATAAGCTTTTAAAGCGTTTCTTTGTCCATGTCCTTTGACTTAAGTTGGGCAGTAATGATTTTTCCTAGGCAGAAAATAGCACTTGCTATCTGTTTTTGTTTGGCTTCTATACCTTTATCTCGCTTAACAGTGTTTTCAGGAATAGCCACTTTGATTTTGGTATTTATTTTTGGGGGGTTAATACGCAAGCAATTGGCGGGTATCGAGTATTTCAAAATCAATTCTTTACGACCCTCTTTATTAAGACCCTCTGTGGATGTGTGTTCAAGTCGGCAAGCAAGCTCTTGCCGAATGTCTTTGCCAAGTTTTTCTGTGAGCAACGGATCGTCACCCAGAATTTCAAGGACATCAGTGTCCAATTCACCATCTTTGTTGGTAGTATCAAGGGCTGGAGCCCTCGAAGACGTACAGGGCGCTTCTGGGGGAGTCATTGCATCTACAAGACTATCGTCAGCAGGCGCCTGTACCTCATGGGTAAAGCCAACTAGCTCGGCATTATCGAGTTCTTCAGACAATCAATCAGATAATTGCGGCATAGGTGTGGATATAAGACAACGTTAATACGTTATACTTAACTAGGTACGAACAAAAAGTGCGTATTTGGAAAACATTAAATAAAAGCATTGCACTTATATTAGATAACGATTTTTATCTTGTCAAGGTTAGGTAAAAATCCTCAATGGATTGAACGCCAACCGTTACTTTTGAATGCGTCGAAGAAGCCCCAACGGCTAAATCTGGTAGCATTCTGTATGTACCAAAATTAGTTCAGTTACATACATATAAGACAACGTTAATACGTTATACTTAACTAGGTACGAGCCAAAAGTGCGTATTTGGAAAACATTAAATAATGGCATTGCACTTATATTAGATAACGATTTTTATCTTGTCAAGGTTAGGTAAAAATCCTCAATGGATTCAACGCCAACCGTTACTTTTGAATGCGTCGAAGAAGCCCCAACGGCTAAATCTGGTAGCATTCTGTATGTACCAAAATTAGTTCAGTTACATACACATAAGACAACGTTAATACGTTATACTTAACTAGGTACGAGCCAAAAGTGCGTATTTGGAAAACATTAAATAATGGCATTGCACTTATATTAGATAACGATTGTTATCTTGTCAAGGTTAGGTAAAAATCCCCAATGGATTCAACGCCAACCGTTACTTTTGAATGCGTCGAAGAAGCCCCAACGGCTAACTCTGGTTGCATTCTGTATGTACCAAAATTAAGACACTGATAAGTTAATAAAACACTCGTTACCTGAGTTTACGAGTCCGTTGTTGTGTGTTAACGGCGGCGAGTCACTCGCCGGGCTTCCTTTGTCACGTATTTAGCGCTGTAGCTTGCGCATTTTTTCATTATATGTTCAAGTTCTTCTTCACAAGTCTTAGGATTTTTACGTTACGGCATTTTGCGTACGAAAACAGTCGATTGAACACGGAAGAAATTTAAAGTGACTGGAGTGGTCGAGCACTAAAATGCGAATGAGGAACGCGAGGCAATGGCGCCATAGAGAAAGATAGGGATACCCACAAAAAAAAAGAAAAAAACTAAATCTCAACGATAGTGCAGGAGTGGTGACATCTATGCGATACTACAAGTAACAATATAAAATAATTAACTACTAATCTCTAGGACGAGGCGCGAAGTATAATTGTTAAAACCCTTTAAACATTTTATTACAATATATTAATTTCTAATGTATTTGGGTATGGACATGTCATTGTTTATTTTATTTATTTATTTTTTATTTTTTTTTGTACCAAACTTTATTTCATTTTAATTATTTTTCTATCTAGTAGAAACTATATAAATTCAACTGCATTATTTTAATTATAATTTTATTTAATTTGTATGCCTTATAGGCTTATCACAGATGTACTTATCATTATAATACCTTGTAAGACCTTGTAAAACCTGTGATGTACAAATAAAATAAATAAATAAATAAACTTTTCATTATTATAAATTTCACACTTTAACTGATGTTACATGTCCTTTGAACTTTCACCTGACTTCTGCCTTTTTCTATTATTTTGGAAACTATAAAAAAAGCCTCCCTGACAAGGTTGAGCGACGATCTTCGCAAGGAGGCTGTCAAGAAATGTATATGATTACTATCCGATTGATAGATACCCGCCTCATAGCTAGTGTAACAATTTCTCGTTAGTTAGTTTGACTGGGCTGTGTCCGCACTTAGCCATTCGATTTGGCCATTGTACGTATACCTTCCACCTACTCCAGCCAACCCAGACTATCCCAGAAGGCTTGCAGCCTTTTCAGGCTACCGCAGGCTTCCGCGAGCGTCCTAGGTGCTTGGAGAAACCATGCCCGTTCATCTGCCACACTCATGCATTCCATAAGCACGTGTTGTGGCGTTTCTTCCGCCTCCATGCATCCTCTGCATAGAGGGCTGTCGGTCACACCTATTGTAAATAAGTGCTTGTTTAGGGGACAATGGCCAGTAATGATACCAATGATTTTACGGATTTTGCCCCTGTTTAATCTGAGGAGGTTGCGGGCAAGCTTTTTTGATGGTACCGGAACTGCATTCTTGGTTTGCCTGCAACCTACACTGTTTCTCCACTCTATTAGATGCTTTTCTTCGGTTAATTCCCGCAGCCATGTTTTTATCTGGGCCTGAGGTATGGGCAGCATTGGTTCCGGTCCATACACTGTTGCCATCGATCCTCTTTTGGCCAGTTCATCAGCTGCGTCATTACCTTGTGAGTTGCTGTGTCCTTTAATCCATTGCAAAGTCACTCTATTTGCCTTTGCTATGGATTGGAGAGTGTTGTGACATTCCAGTACCAGGACAGAAGTTATGGTGTTGTTTTTTAAAGCTTGAAGAACGGATGCGCTGTCGGAGACAATTTTTATATTTAGGTCTCTGACAGCTCTGGCTGCAACCGCCTGTGCCGCCTTGGTGATGCCAATACATTCTGCTTGAAAGATTGTATTTAACTTGTCTAAAGTAGTTGAAATTTTTATGTTTAAGTCATTCGAGAAGACACCCGCTCCAGTACCGTGTGCGGTTTTGGATCCGTCTGTGTATATCCTAACTTCGTTGATGCCAGAGCTGTCAACTCGTTCTGCAGTAAGTTGGATATTGTATCTTCTATCGAAGACGTGGTGGCATGGTATTCTGTCCATAGGCGCCTCAAGAAGTGGTACTTCCTTCAGGCTTGCCTGCAGAATTTTTGAGTGTGTGGTTATGTTTTGTTTCCATAGCCCGTTTGATCTTAGTCTTAAGGCTGCACCCTTGGCTTCCTCTTGTATGACCAGAGGCCTTAAGTTCAATATATACTCAAGCGCGGCTGATGCAGTTGTTCTCATGCATCCCGTGGCTGCAACGCTTGCTAGGCGTTGCAGACTCTGGAGTTTTGCTTTCACCGTGACCAGTTGGGTTCTGGGCCACCAGACAACTGATCCGTAGGTTAGGGAAGGTCTGATAACTGATGTGTATAACCAAAGTGTGATTTTTGGATTTAGACCCCATTTTTTTACCAACAAGTCTTCTACACTGCCCAAAAGCTATGCAGGCCTTCTTTATTTTTGCATCGATGTGCCTTCCCCAATTCAATTTACTATCCAGGATGACTCCCAGATATTTCACTTGAGTTGATAGGGAGAGTTTGGTGTTAAAAAGTTCTGGTAGTTGGAGTTCTGGTAGTTGGGAGTGTTCTGGGAGTTCCTTTTGTTGGTGAAAAGGATAAGTTCTGTTTTTTTCGGATTTACTGACAATTCGTGTTCGTCACACCAGTCTTCCACAATCTGAAGAGCTGAACGCATCACTTTACATAGCACGTTTTCAGCGCTCCCGTTTATCAGTATTGCTAGGTCGTCCGCGTAACCAATAGTAGTGTACCCTCTGTCATTGAGGCTTAATGAGGCTGTCTACTACTATGTTTCATAGAAGTGGTGATAGCACCCCTCCTTGAGGGCACCCTCTAACTACCTCCGCTCTCATGGTAGTGTTCACCTCTATCTGAACCGCCCTTTTGCTAACCAGCGCAGTGATCCACTCTCTCAGAGCTGGTTCTACGTTCAGTTTGCATAGGGCGTGGTTAATGCTGTTGTGCATGGTTTTGTCAAATGCTCCTTCTATGTCTATAAAAGCAGCAAGTGTTGACGCTTTGTTTGTGATAGCCGTTTCTATTTTGTGCACCACCATGTGTAATGCCGACTCTGTTGATCTGCCTATCCTATAGGCATGTTGTTGAGGATGGAGCGGTTTACTTTTCAGTATTCCATCCCTAAGGTGTCGGTCTATTAATCGTTCCAGTGTTTTTAGCAGGAATGATGTAAGACTAATTGGCCTGAAGGATTTGGCATGAGTGTAGTCCTCCTTACCCGGCTTGGGTAGGAAAATTACTTTTGCCTCTCTCCATTGTTTGGGAATGTATTTAAAGGCTATGCATGCCCTGTAAATTGGAAGTAAGTGCTTAATTACATGATTGGGTTGCCACTGTAGTAAAGCTGGGAATATCCCATCCAGCCCCGCGGATTTAAAAGGTTTGAAACTGCCCAAGGCCCACTCTATTCTGTCCGCGGTTACTATCTTATCTGCGACTTCCCAATCCTGTGCTGTTGGTGTACCATAGTGCTCATTCACCCAACCAGGGACTGGCGCGATTTGGCATCCTGGAAAGTGTGTTTCTAGCAGTACGGCACTGGTTTCCTTGTCTGTGTTTGTATAGAAGCCATCCTCCTTTTTTAGGGAGCCCAAAAGATTAGAGTTGTCCTTAGCCAGGATTTTCTTTAATCTTGCGGCTTGATTTATTGAGTTAATGCTACAAAAATTACGCCAGCCTTCCGTTCTCCGGAATCTGATTCGTTTTTTGTAGTGCTTTTGTGCTATTTTATATACATCCCAGTCCTCAGTGGCTCTGGTATTTTTGGCTCTGTTGAAAAGTGTCCTGAGTTCCTGACGAAGACGTTCAAGCTCTGGCCCCCACCAGACGCTTTTCGGTAGACGCTTCGGTGTTACAGCAGGACATGCCAGTTCATAACTTCCTACCAGTGTAGAAGTCAGGAACTGTACGCTTGTTTCAATGTTATCGGTACTTGGAATTACGTTATTTATTTGCGTGTTACCTAGTACTTTGTTTGTTAAGTCTGTATACCTTGTTATATCTGTTTTGCGGGGGTTGCGATATGGGACAGGGTCTGTTAGCTTATATTGTATTCTGAAGCATACACGGCGGTGATCCGCAAAGGACGGTTCGTTTGAAACATGCCATCCCTCGATGAGGTTCGCCGCTGCATGTGTTGCTAAAGTTATGTCTATGATGGTTTGATACCTTGAACTTACAAAAGTAGGTTCCGTGCCTATGTTCATAATGTTCAGGTTTGTTTGGAAAATATATTCGGTTAATAACTCACCCCTTTTGTTGGTGTCCTTACTTCCCCACAGCGAATGATGTGCATTGCAGTCTGCAGAGACGATCAGGTCCCACTGTTGTGCTTCGCAGTGTTGCACCAGCTCGGCTAGCTCTCTCGGTGGAACTTCACCGTCGCTCGGCATGTACGCTGAAGCTAGCACTAGGACGGTTTGTTTATCCGTTAGAATTTTCACTGCAGTGAGATCTCTAGAACAGAATTGGTTAAGCAAAGTGTTTGTTATGGTTTTAGGCATGAAAATGCAGGTTCTTGGTTTATCGACGGTTGTATCTAAAAGTAACTTACCGCCTATGTTGTTTAGACCGCAGATTCTATTGTTTCTGATCCAGGGCTCCTGGATCAGTGCGACGGTCTTGTTGTTCGTCTCCAGCACTCTGCGTAGCGTGGCCGCCGCTATTTGTTTGTGCTGGAGATTGGTTTGGATGACGTTTAGGTGGTTACGGGCTACGCAGGATGCCATCTTCATCACTGGTAGTAACCCCCCCCCTGCAGCTGCGAGTCTGTCTCCATCTCGCTCAAACCCTGTTGGGGAGCTGAGGTGGACTGCTCAGGAGTCGAGGTCTCCTTTGCAGTGGCCGTGACAGTACTCGTCGCTGCTTTAGTATCCTCGGCCTTAGTCGCTTCCTCCGAGGAGAAGAAGCGAATATACCCACTACCCGACATGTGGGCTATCCGGCGGTCTCGGTCTAGGATGGTGTGTCGCTGGTCTTCCGGGATTCCCAGCACAAGATGGACCAGTGCCTCCCTGGATCCTGCTGCCGCTGCACTCTCGTCTACGGTCATCCCGTAGCACTGCCAGGAGTCAACTTTGTACCACGGGTTCTGGGCACAAAGGACTCTGTGCAGCGTAGCGGCGTCGGTGATGCAAGTATGTAAGAGCAGCCCTGCCTTGAGCCTCTTCTTCAACTCGGACTGTCTGATTACAGCCAGAGTGGTGTCTGGTACCGGTGATGGTATGGTTTTGACCGCTTTCTCTAGCCAGCTAAGAGCGTTCGTGTCCTCACACCACATCGCCAACACTCCATCCAGAAGGAAGGGGCGTCCGCGGAAAGATGGAGCTTGCGAGCTCGGAGGTGGAGACAGAACCGTCTGTAGGATGCTATCGTCGATAGCCTCCCTCAGCTGGTCTGCTTGGCTTTGCGAGAGGTCCCTCGGCGGGACGGTGATGACCGCTACCCTCAGATGCGATTTACTCGCATCCGCGTAGCTCTCCGTCCGCCTCGGTCTCGCATCGGTCTTCGCGCGTTTGGCATCCCCCCTGGGAGACTGGGTCTCATCCAGGCGAGTCCGCTTCGAAGAAGCTGGCTTACCCGGACAGTCCCCAGTCCCAGGCTGTTCCTTTTCAGGGACAGTGGAAGCCGCCGCAGCGTTCTGCCGACCGCGAGTACCTCTCGGCTTCCGCCTCCTTTTCGGCTGGCCAGGTGGTGGTGGTAGTAGGTTTGTTGAAGAAGCCGACTGCGCCATCGCCGACTCCGTGGAGTTGGCCGGTACAGGTTCGCGCTGCGTTTCCGCTGCTGCGTCGGCTGTTGTCGTTGGTATGGTTTTCGCCTGAATAGCCTCCCTCCTCGCGCGCCTGTTGGGGCGACTGCGTTTCGGTCGGTTCTTCGGCGGTTCCTTTGCCACGGGATTGGTGTCTCCCCTTTTGCAAGGGCGCTTGTGAGCGACCGTGGTCCATTGCGACACAATGGCAGTGTCGACTGTGTTCGGTATGGCCTCAATGAGGCCCGACAGGTCCAGGCTTGCGCCTTTTCCTGAGCACAGATTGTCCCCCCCAGAATACGTGGGACTGACCAAGTTGGACTTGGTGAAGGGTTCTCCTCTACCGGAGGTAGAGGTACCTTCCTGGGGTAATATTTTTTTATCGTGTGCTTGCATCGGTGTTTTTTGGGCCGAAGGAAACACACACTACCAGCCCGCGGTAAGTGTGGACAACTTTTAGGGGGGATTTAGTGCCCCAAGGTTCTGTGTGCCTGAAGAATGTGGTTTTGCGCCGCCACTGTTCGGCTCTGCAGGAATTGGTAAGGGAGCTAGGATAGGGGAGGTTTGGATGTTTTGGGGGGCCGGCCAGAGGTTTTTGTTACGCCAGTTTCATATGGAAACTGGCCAAAAACGGGCGGCAACCTCGAGAAGGATAGTCCACTGGCCTTGTCTAGGGGATCTTCGCGACCTGCACTACTCCCTAAACCATTCGCCAGTCTCAGCATGTGGACAGATGCTGAGAGTGGGGGAGTCATCCACCAAGGCTCTCTTGATTGACCACTCCCCCGCCCATTCAAGCAGCCATGCTAAATAAGATAGACAATAGTAGTTTGATAGTTTTATATACATGTGTTATAATTTAATAGGTATGCGTCCACACACATACGTAGCGGGCGAGCGAGTGGAAATGCGACGCCAGCAAATATTTAGCAAAAAAAAATAGGAAGTAACATCATTGTTTTAACTTTACTTTTATCTGACCACTGATGTGTGTATAATATGTATGTATATATGTATATGTTATATTTATAATAAATAGTCTATAATTGTTGTATAAATTAATAATACTTATCCGCGCCAGCCGTGGAGGGTGGTACCGTGGTTGATCAATTGTTTTCTAGTATCATGGGTTCACTCACGTCAGTAGTAAAACGGTGTTATGGGGGTTGACCACGACCCGGTCAACCTGAGTCGAGGTCCGTGCCTTTAGAGGCGCCCTCTAGCTAATAGAAAAAGGAAAAGCATTCACTTAATTAATTGATCACATAGATACATAAACATGAAAAATATCACGCATGTACTACATACTATTTCAACTTCATCTTTATCTATATCTATACTTCTATACTACTATATAAATCTGTAGGCTCTGTCTGTACATGCAATTTTTCTGACAAATTTTGGGATAAATATTCATTTTATGACTCACTGACACCAATTCTACGATTTTTGAAATTTTTGTCTGTCTGTATGTCCACTTTTAACTCAAGAACGGCTTGACCGATCTTGATGAAAATTTGTATGTAGTAAGAACATGAGATTGTGCAAAAGACTATAAAAAAATGAAACTTTATTCACAAGCTTACGCTTAACGAAGCGGGCGAGTTTGAACTGGTTTGGGATGGCTACCAACAGAGAGAGATGGCGTGCAACGGAAGAGGCCTACACTCAGCATTGGGTGGCGACGGGCTGAAGAAGAAGAAGTCTTGGGCGTGTGACGGCTCTTGATGAAAATTAGTATGTAGTAAGAACATGAGATTGTGCAAATGGTAGTCTATAATATATGATGTTGGTAAACCTAATAATTATTTTGATTAGCGTTCATTGACCCATTATTTTCGCACAGCGAAGCGGGTAACGGCTAGTGGAACTATAAGACCTACCTATGTTACTACAAGTATGATTATTGTATAGTAAAGAGAGAGGTCCCTTCTAAAACAGATGTGTTCAAACTTATCAGAAGAGACCCAAACAATTGGAAAAACTACTCGTAGTAAATAATAAAGATATTTTGATATTTAGAAAACTCGGTCACCCATCCAAGAGCACAACATTGCCAAAGAAGCCTAACTTCCACGATTGCTATCCAACGTTAGCCGCTCCTTACAAGCTCCACGGAACACTGTCCACAACCCACAACGCAACAGAAGCTTTTCAAAACACTCGACCCGCGTTCAGACTATTAAAAAGTTAAATCTCGGCCCCTCATCAGTTTTATGGGCCCAACTATTTTGCGGGGCGGTAATTAACTGGGGTTTAATCCCGTGTCAAAATGGTTTGTTTGCGTAATGATAATGAATAAGCTAGGCGGCGCTGGCGACTATCCGCGGGTTTCAGTTAAACGTGCCTCCTGGGGTACGTTTCCCGGTTAGCAAACCACCATGCCATTGTGGTAGTGTTCAATATTTAAGTAACTTCAAGTAAGTTTGTAGTTAAAATGCCGGACGCAAATGAAACAAAATATATTAGACCTTTCCTTCTTGTCCTTTTATGCTATGATTTTCCAATATGTTGACGCTGTATAAGGGAGAAAAGACGTGCCCTTGCTGAGTTTCTTGCCAGTTCTTCTCTGTACAAGATCTCCCGCCCAGAGTAGACTTACGAACCGATGGCATAGTGACATTCACTGAGCTACTTGTAGCTTCAACTGAATAAATAAATAATTGCCGTACTCAGAGACGACAATTAAGTTTTAATGACAATTAAGTCTCTTGCTGTCACTTTCTTATGTATAATGCTAAATAGAGAAGGAAAGGCATTTAATTGTCATTAAAACTTAATTGACGTCTCTGAGTACGGCAGTTAGAATTTAGAATTTTAAATACCCCTACACATAGTAGTTAATGCGTTTTGGTTTCTGTTTTCTTATAATAACAACAGCTTACTTGAATTATGCCAGTCATCAAAACATTAGTGCAGGCATTGTAGTACCCAAGGGTATTATTAAACTATAACCCACTACGCTGAACCACATGCTAGACCGTGTAGTAGGTATATCTATTTAATAATTTCATCATCATCATCATCATCATCTCAGCCAAAAGACGTCCACTGCTGGACAAAGGCCTCCCCCAAGGATATGAGGGGTATTTGCCGTAATCGCCACGCTTGGCAGGCGGGTTGGCGATCGCAGTAGGTTGAGGGTAACCTCAGAGAGATGCTGCTGCCCATTCTCTGGAATGGTCCCTTAGTCGGCTTTTACGACACCCACGGGAAGAGATGGGGTGGTGCAATTCTTTATCCCCGGCACCACACAGGGAAACACAGTTAATAATTTACTTATAGAAAAATAAACAAAGGAATTTTTTAACATAGTTTTGCAAAATATGAGCCTCTGAAAATAAATAAGGAATCTATTAAAAGATCCCATGAGGAAAAATACTTGGAATTACTCATGGATGACAAATTAACGTGGAGACCGCACATAGAACACATACCTACCTACTATTTACAACTCCCTAGTCAAACCACACTTAGATTATCTCATTGAAATTTGGGGATCTGCTGCACCAACCAATCTTAATCCATTACAGTGAACTCAAATTAAAATTGTTAAAATTTTGTTCCATTATCCTTTCCACACGCCAACTAAAGAACTATACACAAAAGTTAAACTATTTCATTTATCACAACTAAACAAACATAACACATGCATCTTGATTTAAAAAATTATAACAGGCGCTATTAAAACTAACACAGAACTAAACATAAAACGTAATACTCATAATTTTAGAAATAAGTTTAAACTCAAAACTTTATCCAAGTACTATCTATGGAACAAAGACAGTACTATTTGAGGGAGCACAGCTATTTTACAGGTTGCCAAACGAATTTAAGGATTCTGATAGTTTAACTGTTTTCAAAAATAAACTAAATTACATATAGCAGCAGCAAGCATCGGTGCTTAATGTATTACTACAATTGTTATTGTTTATTTATGTATCTCATTATAAATGAAATTTAAATTTCTTATGAGAATAAAGTTCTTTAACCATAAATTCATGAAATTCTCTTTCATGAAACATGAGTTAGGTACATGATCTATTTCAAAATGTAATGTTGCCAGCATTCTTGGAACCGTTCCCACGAGCCTTAGAGCATTAAACCACGAGCCCACAGCTGGAGGACATTTCTTATTTAAAGGTTTTATTTTGTCTTTAGTTAACTTAATTTATATTTTCTTTAATGTAGTTAGTTATGTTATAATAATATGTCACGTTTGTTTAATCACATTATTTAACAATTACTTAAGGGTGCGCCGACCAAAAAATGCCAAAAATGCAGTTACGGTTAAGTAGATATAATTGAAAATACTATCGTATTAAATGAACAAAATATATATTTAGTATCATAGGGAACGTGTTTACAATTTGTCAGAACCATAAATTCATAACACGCTATAGTTTTTTCTACAATATCATTTAAAGTTGGGCAAAAATCATGAAAACGAGTGGCGGCGTTTAGTAGATTTCTTATAGTTTATCTAAATTATTGTACCTCTGATTTTGTCTAAACAATCATCAATGGATAAACTACAAATTGCTAGACTACATTTTCGATTCATCAAGTGGTTATTTAAAAAAATATTTTTGGCCGCGCGGCATCAAATAAATATGGACGACGACATTTCAAATAAAACATATGACACTTGTCACTTACGGACGGCGCACCCTTAATGTCTCATAAAGAAATATATCCTATTTTCGAAGATAAATTTTAGTTACACCAAACTTTTTCGAAATAGTGTCATTAACATCTCATAGTAATAAATACACAACAATGTAATATTAAAACACCAATTTCTTTGCCAAATGCAACTACTAGGCACTTAAAAATTTAGGTTAAAAAGATACTCGACCAGTTGCAAAGATAAAAGATTACAACACCAAATATGTGGTGATACAATTTCAATGCTGCGATGACTAAATAGGTTTTATCTCAAGTCGGTGACATTATCTTGAGATTTATCTCGAGATAAGCTGCAGATCGCTGCAATAAGTATTTCAGTGTTAAACTAATATTAGGTGTTTATTGTTGGTTCAGTGAATATAATAATATAATAAAAATGTTTTTAAAACTGTGTATGACAATATGTTTGGTTGGATGTGTGTCTGTGACAGGGTATCCATACAATTATAAAACGGAGAATTTCAGAGTGGGAATCGAATATCACAGTATGTATATTGTTATTATTTTATTATTTCATTATTATAGTGCTCTGTTTTATGTTATAAATCCTCCCTCCTCGCGTCGTGCTCCTCATTACTGAGGATCGTGATTCCCCCGATGGGAAGTTAATTTTTCTTTGATGATGCCCCTCCCATGATTTCTGTTTTTTGCGTCATGGAGTGCATCGTGTAGCTTGGTGTTCAGCGTTGAGCGGATTTGGTCAGACCACCTAGTTGGGCTTCGACCTCTCGGCCGTTTGCCATCGACCTTGCCAGTGTCCATCAGTTGTTCAAGGTTGTGTCCACCTTTTCGGGCGATGTGACCGAAGAATTCCAGAATCTTTTTGAGACAGGAAGTGGATAGCCTGGTTTTAATGTTGAGCTCTCGAAGGATAGACTCGTTAATTCGGAAAGCAGTCCACGGTATTTGTAACATCCTCCTCCAGCACCACATCTCAAAAGCGTCAATGCGATCTCGGTCGGCCTTCTTTAACGTCCACGTTTCCGAACCGTAGCTGAAGATGGAAAACATTAGAGAGTTAACCAGTTTTATCTTTGTCTTGCGAGATATTTATGTTCCGGTCTCTCCATATTCTCTGCAGTTGGGACATTGCGCTCTTAGCCATACCGATACGCCTCCTGAATAATAATGTTATAAATAATTTTACGTAAATTTTGTTGCGAACAAACAATTTGACATCTATAGGGTGCGGGTTCGAATCCCGCTCATGGATTCTTTTTCTTACACTTGTTTTTCAAATTGTGTTGTTTTAGTTAAAAGCCTCGATGGCTAGGAGGCAAAGCGCATTATATCCAAAAGTCCTGTTTTCAATTCTCAAGTCGGGCAGAATTTTACGTTGCATAAAACCCTGATCACCAACCTGCATTTGGCAAGCGTGGCCATAAAGCCAATTTCTATCAATTGTAGCGATGACTTGGTTGTACGCTATTTGCTTTAGATTTTTATAATCTCTATATTATACATTACAAATGAATAAATTAAATAAAAGACACAACATTGCTCTGACTTTAAAGAAAGTTGCTTAGGCAGTGTTATTGAAATCAACAGCAACAACGACGGTACCACAACCACCTTAACCCGCGAAAATATAGAAAAAGTACGTTTTTTCTAGATTGACTCTGCCGGGAATCGAACCTCGACTACAGAGGCCGTCAATATAATCTATATGATTTATTTAAATGTCAATATTATCTATTATTATTATTATTATCAACCACTACTTTCCCATTGCAGGGCAAATGCCTCCCCTCCCTCCTTCCAACTATATTATCTAAGTATATTACCTATTTGTTTTCTTTGTGCATTGGACAGCACGTTAAGCCGTTGGTTCCGGTTGCTCGTATGATAGCAGTCGTTGCCACTGAAACCAAACTCGGACAGCATGATACTCGACCGCCCAGTATGCTATTTATTGTTCTATCATCATCATCATCATCATCATCATTTATAGTAAGTAAGTAAGTAAGTAACTACTTTATTGTGTAAAGAAAATGGTAACAGTATGCAGGTCTTATTACTAACAAAAAGTATATCTTAATCCTACTTTTTCAAGTGTATACACAAATATCTATGTAATTTCAGTCATGACAGCCTTGATTATACAATATGTATAACAAATTTATCATCTGCCTACTTATAAACTAGGTATTCTTGGATACTATAAAAACATTTTTCTTTCATCCAATCTTTGACTAAAAACCTGAATTTCGGTAACTTGTAAATTTTAAAGAGCTGTGGTAATTTATTGTAAATTTTGATACACATCAAAAAATAATTATTAGATACAAGTGTAAGATTAGCAGAAGGCTTATGTAGCTTGTTTCTATACATAGAACGAAGATTTCTGGTTGTATACTGACGGTTTTCTTGAAACAAAAATCTGTATTTATATACAAATAAGCAAATATGTCATGGGGGGATAATCGACGATCTGGTGAAGGTCGCGGGAAGCCGCTGGATGCGAGCAGCACAAAACCGGTCGTTGTGGAGATCCTTGGGGGAGGCCTTTGTCCAGCAGTGGACGTCTTTTGGCTGAGATGATGATGATGAAGCAAATATCGAAAATGTAGAGACAGGGTAGAGTAAGTAAATTATAGTCTCTAAAAATGGGAACGCCAGAACTACCGGATAATGACGATGAATTGATGAAAAAGTCATGAAACTATATATTTGATTCGATAATTTATTAAGCTATTGAAACTAAATATAATTAATATTCCTTACCGTTAGTACACGAATACTGAATTAACAAAGCAAAACCAATGTTCAGTGAAATCACTGAATTTTAACACTTTTTATCTGACACCTTTAAACGCCATTTGACCGACAAACAATTGAATTTCTATTGTGTCTGGGCCCGGCGGGCAACCTAAACGTGAGCGGCTTACCTTGCGAATTTGCAAGTTTATCAGCTAGACTCGAATTCATCATCAGCTCATTTTATGTCACCAGTGCTGGGGAACGAGCCTTCCCTATGAATGGATAGGGAGAACGGGCCATAAACCACCACGCGGGCCCTGTGCGGATTGGTGGTTATTAACGACTGCTAATGCAGCCAGGACCAACGGCTTTACGTGCCTTCCGAAGCATGGAGGAGCTCGAGATGATACATTTTTGGTCACCTACAAGATGACCGGCCTTTGCGAAAATGGCTTAACCTCAGCACTCGCCGACCGGGCGCGTTAACCACTGCGCCACCGAGCCTCTCCAACAACGACTAGAATTAAGGTATCTAGTAATCTTAGACAAACAGTGTGGCTTTCTCCAATTTACTGCCTACAAAATTAATTCATTGTTAAGAATCTCCAAATGAATATTATTGTTCCAAACGCCGCCTAAGTAGAATATCGCCGCGATAACGTATAATAATAGAATGTACTTACCCGCGAAGGCTGTCGCCACAACAAAAGCGGAGCGGGTGTGGGAGCGGGAGCGGAGGCGGGAGTGAGTGTAAAACAATGAACTTTATATTATTGCGTTCAGTTTTATTCGGTTGATGATATTAAATGAAAAATTAAATATACAAATAAGGCAGATAAAGTGCACTTACAAACGTTCAGTACATGACTTTATTTAACAATTACCAAACAAAAATACACAATATCTCCCTATCCTTAAATTATGTACCAGTTTCTCAAATAACAACCCTTACAAATATTTTCTGAGCAATCGTGTGGTGAGAGCGTGGAACGAGCTCCCCTCCCGGAAATTAAATAAAATTTTATTTATGGAAGATGTGGTCTCGGCCCAAAACTTGTACAGTCAACAGCAAAGGTAACTGATGATTGGTCAAGTTTCAAAATATGAAATCAGTATGAAAATCAAAACTTTTTAAACGTATATCGAAAAACCTTCGAGTGTCTACTAGTACCTGCAGACGTTGACTGTAGTTATATAGAAAATACCGACTTACACTATCGAAACTTAATTTTGAAATCTAGTAAACATCATCTACTTTTGCTGTTGACTGTACTAATTTAAACATATAAATCAGATTCAACAAATATTTTCTCGATAAATTAAAATAAAGATAATGAAATAACCAGTGGTGTATAGCTGAATACAAGCACAAGTGCTGATAAATCAGTTATTTTAACTGCCTGCCTAATAATTTATAATAATAATAATTACTTTGTCATTGACTATAAAATTGCAAAACCGATATCAGCAAACGTAGTGTAGGAAGCCCTCAGACTAGGTGGAGCGACGATCTTCGCTAGGTGGCTGGCAAGAGCTGGATGAGAGTAGCCGCGGATCGTGCTCGGTGGCGTGCACTTGGAGATGCTTATGTCCAGCAGTGGACTAGTATAGGTTAATAATGATGATGCAATATGTAAAAGGACCAAGCAAATTATTCAGATCATTTTATGTCCCCACTGCTGGGGTACGAGCCTTCCCTATGGATGGGTGAACGGCCCAAAAACCACCACGAGGGCCCAGTGCGGGTTGGCGGTAATATATATAGCTAATGCAGACGGAACCAACGGTGTACTTAACGTGCCTTCCAATCTGTAGCACGGTGGCGCTTAAGATGATAATATTTTGGTCACCTATCCGATGACCGGCATTAGCGCAAATTGCCTCAGCAATCGAGACTGAGCGCGTAAGCCACTGCGCTATCTAGCTCCTCAACCCTTGATCCCTTATTCATTAGCAACCTTCATTGTTTCAGAGTCGCTGCCGATGAGCGGGGGATCAGACAGGTTCCGCCACAGGAACAACTACGACCCGTTCTTCGTGACAATCACCGCTACTGCCAGGGTAATGGAATTTATTATTGTTTTCTTATTATAAGCTAGCGGCCGCTCACGGTTTCACCCGCGTGGTTCACGTTCCCGTGGGAATATCGGGATAAAAATATTCTACGTTGATTGTTGTCGATTCATTTGCATAGTGGTTTTAAAAAATAGCGTTCATCATTAGGCGCTATCTGCGCTGATGTTTATGTGGAAATTGCTTATCACACTAATATTATAAATGCGAAAGTTTGTGTGTATGTATGTGTGAATATTTGTTGCTTCTTCACGCTGCAACGGATGGATGGATTTGGATGAAATTTGGCATACAGATAGTTTATAACCTGGATTAAAACATAGGATCTGAGACAGTTTTAGGGATGGAATACTATATTCCGCACTCCTATCTCATCAGCAAAGGCAGGCGCAACTGATGGTTCAACCGCGAGTGTGCCAACGCTGCTGATAACAAGCAGGCGGCATACCGCGCTTGGATCAGGGGTAAAGCTCTTGGGGATCCCGAAACCCGCTCGCTGAAAGCAGCCTATAATAATGCCACCAAGTCCTGCAAAAGAGCTTACATTAGAGCGGATGCCCAGCGCGTTGCACGAGTCGGCCAAGAACTACTGACGCATCCTACGGGCAGCCGTAGCTACTGGCGTCTGGCCAAAGCCGTGCAATCGAACTTCTGCCAACCCTCGCTGCCACCATTGAGATGTCCTGACGGAACTTTAGCTCACAAGCCGCAGGAGAAAGTCGATCTCCTGGCCAAACTCTTTGCGGCTAACTCCCGAGTCGATGACTGCAATGCACAGCCACCTACAATTTCTCACTGTGGCCACACAATGCCCGATTTTAAAATCAGGCAGCGTGACGTCCGTGCGGAGCTGCAGTCAATCGATGTCCGGAAAGCTAATGGTCCTGATGGCATCCCTCCAATAGTCCTAAAAATGTGTGCAGCGGAGTTGTCCCCCGTGTTAACGCGCCTTTACCGTCTCTCGCTCTCTTCAGGTTGTGTGCCGGAATCTTGGAGAGAAGCTAATGTGCAACCGGTCCCCAAAAAAGAAGATCGGTCAGATCCATCGAATTACCGCCCCATAGCCGTAACTTCAGTTTTGTGCAAAGTAATGGAGCGCATGTTAAATAAACAACTTGTCCACTACCTAGAAGAACACTCCATAATTCACGATCGCCAATACGGGTTTCGGCCGAAACGGTCAACGGGTGATCTTCTAGCGTACGTTGCACATCTTTGGGGTGAGGCTATTGACAAGCGTGGTGAGACGGTGGCTGTTAGCCTTGACATAGCCAAGGCTTTTGATAGGGTCTGGCACAAAGCTCTTCTCTCCAAGCTCCCGGCATACGGTCTGCCTGCTCAGTTCTGCAACTGGGTCGCTGACTTCCTGCATGAGCGCAGAATCCGTGTTATATCTGATGGATGCGCTTCGCGGCTCATGTCAGTGAACGCTGGTGTCCCTCAGGGGTCCGTTCTATCCCCCACGCTGTTCCTTCTGCATATCAATGATATGCTTCCACTTGGAAATATTCATTGCTATGCAGATGATAGTACGGTCCATGGAGGATATAACGGTCACCCAGCGGCAGGGCGGGTCGAAACCGAAGTGAATCGAGTTAATCTTGTCATTGAGCTCAATCGAGTATTGGACCTCATATCTAATTGGGGCACCAATAATCTGGTTGAGTTCAATGCCAAGAAAACACAGGTGTGCGCGTTCACGGCAAAAAAGTCACCATTCCTTCCCTTCCAACTCTTCAGGGTACATCTCTACGCCTGCAGAGCAGTATCAACATGCTCGGTATGACGATACGCTGCGATCTGAACCAAAGGGACTACATCGAAGCCGTGATCAAAACAGCCTCACGAAAACTCGGAATTCTGAACAGAGTGCGGCGATTCTTTACGCCGGACCAGTGGTGCCTTTTGTACAAGACACAGGTACGGTCTTGCGTGGAGTATTGCTCGCACATCTGGAACGGTTCCGCTAAGTACCTTCTCGATGCCTTGGACAGATTGCAGCGTCGCGCTGAACGCATTATCGGCAATGCAGAAGTGGTAAATACTCTCGAATCTCTGCAATTGCGTAGAGATGTTGCGTCACTCAGCGTGTTTTACCGCTTATACCATGGCGAGTGCTCTGAAGAGCTCTTTGACCTCATCCCACCTTCTCCCTTTCTTCATAGGAGTACACGTGCTGCTCTTCGGAGTCACCGATTCACTGTCTCAAATATCCCATCGCGCACAAAGAAATTTGGTGACTCGTTTCTTTGTCGCACCTCCAAAAGATGGAATAGTCTACCAGCACACGTTTTCCCTCCTTCCTATGATATGGGGTCCTTCAAGAGTGGCGTGAAGAAGCACCTTGTGGGCCGGCAGAGTGAAGTTGACTGATGCTACGTTTGTTTCCACGCTGCACCAGTTGTCTTCGCGTCTGGACTTCATTTCCACTTAACATCAGGTGGGATGGAGTCATTTGCCGAGCTAAGTATAAAAAAAAAAGGATACTTTTTATCCCTATCCCGATTATCCTAAACCCACGCGGGTGAAACCGCGAGTGGCCGCTAGTAGTATTGATAAAACCATAAAACTAAGGTTAAAAATGTTAAATCATCGGATGGGTGACCAAATAAAATATCTGGAGCTCCTCCGTGCCGGGTAACCTCCTCTGTGGTCTTGTGGTTAAGACCATAAGTCTCAGACACAGAGGTTTCAGGTTCGATTCCCACCAAACCCAAAAATACCAAAATAAGGTTTGGTTGGTGGTACACCATCCTGTCCAAATATGTCACCACAACATCAATGTTTGTAGCATTGTTGTGTTCTGGCAGGCAAGAGACAAGATAGCCAGTGCCTCAGTAGTTGAGGATTTCGGGTGAAGGGTGAAGTGTGCTTCCACCTTCCACCTTATCTTCACTTATCATCACGTGAGATGAGGTCCAAGTAGGGTTGCCAACCATACTTTAAAATAACGTATCCTACGTTAATTTCCATCCCCATACTTTATTCTTTTTAATAAAAATAAAGTATGGAATATTTCTGTTGACTTCATTTCTGAACTACTGAACGTTACTCAGACTCAGGTGAAGTGAAATTAACCGCAACGTTAATTTCTGAACGCGCTATAAAACAATAAAAAGTATTAGATAGTGCCAAGAATAAAGAAATATGTTTTTAACAAAATAAATAAATAAATTTGGAAAATATTTTATTTATTGTTTTCTAAAGTTTACGCGAACACTACACATTGAAATCGTCAAACAAAAAAAAATCGTCAAAAATTGAAAACGTCAGGATAAACTTTAAATAAGTAATGTGTAAAATAAACGCGAGTAGATCCGTAAAAGTTGTTTCATTTCAATATTTTACTTTTTCATCAAATCATCTTTTTTGATGCTAGTCAGTGATAAGTTTACTATAATTTCCTGCAAAATAATTGGCAACCCAAGTGAAAAATAAAAATAAAGTAAAAAAATGTTTGTATAATTTTTAACGCAAATTTTGTTGCGAACAAATTACAAAAACACAAATCTTGAAAAATATCCACGAACAGGATTTGAACCCGCACCTTCCGCACCCGCACCCGCAGGTTCAAATCCTGCTCGTGGAAATATTTTCAACATTTGTGTTTTTGTTTTTTAAAGTAAAAAAGTTTTATTGCAGTAATTTATCCCGTCTTTTGTAACAAGATGACATTAGTCTAATGCGTATTGGTATGTCTTCTGGGGTATTGGATCAGCTTATTTTTTTTTAACCCGATTTCCCCATATACTTACTATTTGCTTAGGGATAGAAGTTGTCTGCATCCTCGAAAGCCCACCATTTTAATAGTACCTCCCGCCATTTCAGAAAGGCTTCGTCCTCTCCTACTTGGACGTAAAGGCCACCGTGGCCCTCGGAGGGGAGGTAGACTTCCAGCTGATACGCGGCTCCACCGGGTCCACCACCATGGTGTTCCAGCTGGTCTCCAACCACAGCGACTTCCTGACGTTCCAGTACCTCGCTTACGGGATCAGGGAGGAGGAATACAAAAAGGTGACTGCAGTGTCTTAGGAGAATAGGTTAGTTGTATTCTCGTTAAATAAAATAAAATAAAATACAAAATAAAATAAAAATAAATGATGAGGGTTATTTTTGCCCAAAATAATGGCTTCGCGCGGTTGGCATTTAGCTAGCGTCAATGTTATATTACATAGGTACAGCTGTATTAATTGAGGAGCTCGATGGCGCAGTGGTTACGCACCCGGTCTGCGAGTGCTGAGGTTAAGCAACTTTCGAAAAGGCCGGTCATCGGATGGGTGACCAAAAACTTGTCATCTCGAGCTCCTCCGTGCTTCGGAAGGCAAGTAAAGCCGTTGGTCCCGGCTGCATTAGAAGTCGGTAACAACCACCAATCTGCACTGGGCCCGCATGGTGGCCCGTTCTCCCTATCTATCCATAGGGAATGATGACAGTAATTTTTATTTGTTGGATAATAAATTATAATAATAATAAAGTTTATTTCCAAAAATAAATACATTCATAAAATGTCAGCGTGCTAATAACAAATTGTGCATATAGATTTTATTGAACTATTGCTTTACATTAAGGGAAACACAATAAAAAAATTCCAAAAAATATTTAAATAATAATAGTTTTGTTATTGTAAACTAGGCCGAGCCATAGGTATAATGAATGATATTAGAAATTAATGGTGATAAGTTATATTATTATAACCCTATTGGTAAAAATTATTATACTATTATTACCCCCTTATTAGTAAAAATGTGGGTCATTACTGAGATCTCACTTGGACAGAAGTCAAAGTCTCAAAAATGAGAGAATATGAAAAGTGCGGTTGCACTGTTTTGTTTCATTTGCCAATACTCATGCACATTCACGAAAACTTAAGGGTGCGCCGTCCGTAAGTGACAAGTGTCATATGTTTTATTTGAAATGTCGTCGTCCATATTTATTTGATGCCGCGCGGCCATACTAATTTTGTATGGGAATTTAAGGTGCTTAATAAAAAATAATTATTTAAATAACCACTTGATGAATCAAAAATGTAGTCTAGCAATTTGTAGTTTATCCATTGATGATTGTTTAGACAAAATCAGAGGTACAATAATTTAGATAAACTATAAGAAATCTACTAAACGCCGCCACTCGTTTTCATGATCTTTGCCCAACTTTAAATGATATTGTAGAAAAAACTATAGCGTGTTATGAATTTATGGTTCTGACAAATTGTAAACACGTTCCCTATGATACTAAATATATATTTTGTTCATTTAATACGATAGTATTTTCAATTATATTTACTTAACCGTAACTGCATTTTTGGCATTTTTTGGTCGGCCCACCCTTAACGGTTAATAGGTAATCCACCCTTATTTCACATTTATACCTATTTGACTTAATACATTTTTTTTATTTATTGTTATTGTTTATATATTTTAGTTATTGTTCTGTGCGCAGACTTGACTCTTCACTTTCTTGCCAAAAAGTCCATGTTGGGGGTTGAAAAACGTCAGAACACGTATTCTAAAATTAAAGATAAAAGGTTGGGAGAAAAATTTGTTTTTAAGAAGACATAGCATAGTTATTACCTATACTACCTAAGTAGGTACCATTCGGTAGCACTAGTTTGTAGATTCTCGGGGCATCGTTCAACCTCGGCGATATTTTTATTCACAGGTTTGAGTTTAATTAAAACTAAAAGATATGCTTCTAGCGACATTTACACACCACATTATTTTCTTAATTCACGTTAACTGTCTTCAATAATTTTAAAACATTTTAACCGCCATCTGTGAACATTTTCTGTAACTAGGAACTATAAAACGCACAACGCCGCGGCAGGGTGCGCGTGCTACTAAACGCAAGCAAACTGCAGTTATGCTACGTGGTTCCGTAATATACTAGTAGATGGCGCTAAAGCCATTTATTATTATTTTTATTTGTTTGTCCAATAAACAATACTTTAAATAAGCATTGTTCCAGTGATAATAATTATTTTTTTGTAAAGAGTTTGATTAACTAAATACCCATAGTAGACTCGGACCGAGTCTTGTGAAATAATTTTACTGTCAATCTATAAATAAAAATATTATATATAAATAAATGGCTTAATTTTTATATTAACTAATAAATAATTAATCAATTAATTAAGTAAATTTATTATTTTCTTTGATTTCAGATCACGAATATTATAACTCTACCTATAGGCAACACTGGATGGAAGATTCACCTACATCTATACACTGTTGTATTTATATTATTGCATTCAACTATACACACGTTACAATTATTTTGAAATTGCAACAAAACTTTTGCTTAAAATTTGTTTTTATTTTACTGTTAGTATTGCAATTGCCAGCAACCTTCGCAATTCCCTGTCCCCCTTCGAGCTTTGCAATTTTTAAGCCCTTGGTCCCGGCAATTGCCAAATGATGGCATCTTTTAAAACCTCAGAACTATAAATAACAGCTTTAGTTATTGTTCTGAAGTTAAAGCCTACTAAACAGCATTAGGGCAGTTTCGTGGGTTCGGGAGCGATCACAATATAACGAGACTGCATGGTAAGCTTTTAGACAAACGCGCTAGCAGGGATGGGCAAACTTTTTCATTCCATCATCATCAGCTCATTTTATGTCCCCACTGCTGGGGCATAAACCACCACGCGGACCCAGTGCGGATTGGTGGTTGTTAACGACTGCTAATGCAGCCGGGACCAACGGCTTTACGTGCCTTCCGAAGCACGGAGGAGCTCGAGATGATACATTTTGGTCACCCATCCGATGACCGGCCTTTGCGAATGTTGCTTAACATTAGCACTCGCAGACCGGGCGCGTTAACCACTGCGCCATCGAGCTCCTATACTTTTTCATTCGCGTGACAATATTTATTTACTAACTAAATCTATATCGAGTATATATCTAGTATTTTTTCAATAAATAAATATTTATTTTGTGAAATAAAAATATTGATACAGAAAATGCATACCATTTTCTGAAGCACACACGCACTTGAATTTTTGTTTGATGGTCGCGGGCAGGACTTTGGTCATTCACGGACCGGAGATGGCCCGCGGGCCGTAGTTTGCCCATCCGTATTCATTCGATTACGTTTACGAAAACGAAAATTAGTATGGCATTGAAGCAGCGCCTCCTGGCGGCATACGAGAGGAGTTAACATTTTGCCATACAAATTCTCGTTTTCGTTAACATGATCGAATGGTTTATGACGCTCGCACTTGGCACCCTGCTGCGCTCGGATTGTTCCGAAATCAGTATCAGTGAGAGGGTCTATGTATGCGTTTCTACAATCAAAGTCATAGTCAAAGTCAAATATTCTTATTTCATTATTCTTATTTCATTATTTCTTATTCAAATAAACTTTAGAAAAGTGCTTTTGAATCGTCCTAAAAGTTTTTTACCTACTACCCATTCAGGACGTCTATTTTTTACCTGTGGAGAAGAATGGGCGCAAGAAACTCCACAGCTTTACTATAATAATTGTAAGTAACGACATTTACAAAATTATCTGACTCTGTCCGTCTGAATCTGGCTGGGGTCTCCCTCTCAGATCGTAGAAAGATCTGAGGTCTCCTTATAAGGTGGCGCGGTCCCATTGAGAGCTGTTAAAAAGTAGCTAGGAACTATTTTGTAGTTCAAGAGCAGCAACTGTAATTTGATCTACAAGTTTAGACCGAAATGGCACTATATATATAGCTGAGCGGGAATTTTAGGATCTATTTATCTTCTATCCCTCGCTCTTCTTAAACTACAAAATAGCTCCTAGCTACTACTACTAGCGCAGAAGATACCTTCTCGTTCATAGCTCTCAATGGAACTGCACCATCATGATATCTACGATCTTTCCATTTGAAAAGGTTTGCCCGGCAGTGGGATGTTTATAGGCTGATGATGAGGATGAAACACAATAATAATCGATTTTTAAATTGATTTATTTATTATTATCTAGGATTACCTTAATTTAATAACTATGAACACAGAGACATCGTTTCCATAAACTTAGCCTAATAAAATGTATAATGATATTTAATACATTAAATCATTCGAAGAAAATACTAAGTACCAAATTGTAAATACATAGGTTAAGGCAGCTAAGTTTATACATAAAATAGTAGTGCCAATTCTTTCAAGTAATGATTCAAAATCAAAACAATGATTGATTTTTAAATTACTGATCGACAAATTTTACCCAACTTACTATTATTAAGCTCGTTTATACGCAATCACACCAAAAGCTCTAACAACGAAACGTTTAAATTAAATTGCTTTACTCAAGCCGCTGAAGGCATACCGGACAGATGCAAGATCTTCGTAATCGCATTCATATATTTGCCCAGTAATCCTGGGTCAGTCGAGTTGCCTCCAGGGCACTTAGCGACGCTGACACACTCCCCGTTGTCGTCCCGCAGCAGCCCGGCTGCGCAGACGCACCCACCTGAGCAGATCTTGGTGCAAATCGGCTCAGGGTCGGAGCAGGACGGCTCACATGCCGCGTTGCAGATGTCGTACACTTCGTTCTGGTTGAGGCATAGCTCTGGAAGGGGTGGGAGCATCAGATCTTTCGTTGAGCACTTGGTTTTGTGAATTGGTCACCCATCCGTAGACTGATCATTGGGTGAGTAGGTAAAAAATGTTTAGTTAGTTACATTAGCAAAGGCGAAGGGTTCGTGAACGGGCGACTGCTCATTTAATTGTTTCCCCGAGATTCTCTTTTCTATTAGATTATGAGTAGTAGTCGATCGGATTTCGAAAGGTCGCAGATTTGTGTTCTACCTGAGGCTGTCACTTTTTATAAGTATTATCTTTTTGTACTATTAAATAAGTGAATACAATTAAAAACGAAAAAACAAATTCAAATTCAAAATTCAGATAGGTCAAAAGTTCTGTCCGTAATTATTATTATTTTTTTAATTAACTTGGTAGCCGTTTTCCTTTACAGCATTACCAGAATTCGAACTTTTACAAAAACTGACAACATCATAACCTTACAGGCACAATCAACACATAGTACATAACATGGTACTCACCGACGGGGCATTTGTCCAGGGTGACGCACTGGTTGCTGTTCGTATCCAGGACGAACCCAGCCTTGCAGAAGCAGCCCATACTGCAGGCCAAGCCGCAGACCAGAGGTTCAGGGTTGGAACACGTGCCTGGGCAAGCTGTGCCACACGCTAGGAACTCCTCGTTGGCGCCGCAGACTGGGTTCACGTCTGTGAGAAGGAATTGAACAATGTTTTACCCAATAGTCAATATAATATTCTGAATGTCCAGATGGGTCAGGGATATAGAGCTGAAACTGGAAAACCTAGATGCGATGAGCAGAAGAAAATGGCGTAAATTGGAGGAGACCTATATCGAGCAATGGGTGGATATGGGGTGAAATTGATGATGTTGATAGGAACCCTTCAGGAACCCTTTAAGTTTCTCGTCACAGAGGTTAGGTAACGCTGAGAACTCTCCAAAAAAAATTAAGCATCAAAATAGGTGCGGTTTAGGTGAAAATGATTTAATATACAATGGCAACTATTGTGTGTAACAAAAATAGATGTACATTGTGGAGCTTGTCACGAGTTGCAATTGAAAGGAAAAGAGGAGAAAAGGAAGATTTCTTTAGATATTTAATAACATATTAGTTAAACATTAGAATAACTAACTCACTTGTTACTGCTTTGTTGACATATCCAGCCATATCATATTATCTCTAGTAACGCAAACTTGTTAAAAAAAAACCTTATTTCACAGAAAAAATCAAGGCCATCTATTGGTGTGTGGTTTGTACCTAATGCATTGAATCTCAATAACCCTCATGACCCTCACCTCCAACGCACGTGTCAGCAGTGACACAAGTCCCGTTCTCGTTCCTCAAGTAGCCAGACTTGCAGAAGCAGCCTTCTACGCAGTCGTCGGCACAGACCACCGGGCCGGCGGGGTCGGTGCAGTTGAAGGGGCATGCGGAACCGCACAGAAGGTACTCCTCGTTCTCAGGGCATTCATCTAGATACACAAAGATACAGAAGTTAAAATGGAATAAACAGCGCTCTTGTACTTGTTTATAACTAACTAACTATGTTGTCCCTTTTATTTGTCTGTGTGTGTTCATAAATGGTCATTAAAAAAATAACACTGCGACAAGTTTAAATATAAAATAGTAGAATGAAACAATAGTCTTGCGTGTTACAACTTACAATACGCTTGCTATCGAATTCGCTGTAGGAAAATCGATTACCTCTAATCAATAAAAGCGTGTTAAAATAGACTTATGCAACATCAAAAAGATTGCCTCTAGCACCAAGAAATGTTGGTTTTGAGGCTTGACACTCACACATGGAAAATGTAAAGTTTATTTTCTGTTTCAAATAAATTATTCTCCTTTTCAACTCTAAGTCTTCTTGAAGTAGATTAAAAAATAACGATTGAATTAACCAACTGGCCCGGCAGTGGTCTTAATCGCCATTTCATTTCACACCTCACTAATTACTCTACAGAATGACTTCCTTATTTTCCTTTTATTTGCGCGACGCTCGTTAAATCGGCCCTGACTGTTTTCTGCGTCATGTACCTAATCATGTTTCTGTTCTTATTCTTTGATATTGTAGCGGTTAGCTTAGTGCTAGTCGATTGTGTGATGATAAGTAAGTGAAATGTTTTTCTTTTGTTTTCGTAAATACGTAAGTATTTTATTTTAAACCTAGATGCGACCTATCCTACCACCCCTTTTTATCTTAAAGATCGTTTCCAATTTTTGCACGACTCCCATTCCCGCTTCTTGAGATCATCGGAGAACTTGCGTTTGCAGATTCCACTGCATTCAACAGGATTCTATGATAAATCTTTTACGGTCCATGCTGCTCGCCTGTGGAATGCTTTGCCTGTGCCTGTAAGACGTGCGAAGTCTCTGACAAGTTTTAAGAAACTCGTCAAAGATCACTATCTGTCATTGTAATTCTACTGTTAGTCCACTATTTTTTATATTTATATGGTTGTGTGTATGTATGTATATATGTATGTGTGTATATATGTGTATTTATATTTGAGTAATAATAAGTATGTACACTTTTTTTATTTTATTTTTTTTATTTTTTATTTTCAACGCCTCCATTTTATTTATTATCAATCCTCTCCATCCTTAGGTTGCCTGGAAGATATCGCTATTATTGATAAGGCCGCCCTTTGTACGACTCCAATTTTAATTTTTTAAATTCTTTGTCTTGTATATGTTTTATGTGTACAATAAAGTATTTTATTCTATTCTATTCAAATGCGAGCTTTAAGTTAGGCTTAAAGTTAGTTTCGATACGGCTCAAGTTTTGAACACATTATTTGTTTACTTTTTAAATGTTTCACAACTTATCTTTTCTCCTATTGTCGGAACCTCAGAATAATAACTAATTTAGTTATTGTTCTGAGTTCGTAACAGATAATGCTTATAACACAAGTTGTCATGGCAACAGAAAAGTGATAGCTACACACAAGACAATACATAGACCTTTAAATAAGCCCTACCATCAAGCAAGCCAAGTACAATAATACCCAGTGCAATAATAGTGAATCAAATCAACTCGGATTTGATTTAGAATTGCCCCTTCTAGGTACCACTGAGACAAGTCAAAAGTATTAAAATAAAGTGCATTTAATCCGATTTTATAATTCAATCTGATCAGAAAAGGAGTGTCCTAATGATGAAGTCCACAAGTCGTGTGCCTTTCACGAAGAGTACCCGTGCTGGAAGGATGAAAGCCGACTTGCCAGGGTGAAGTCACCTCCCAAGAGGCTCACCCACTGCCGCTCTGGCTGTTATTGCAAGTAAGAACCCTATTACCAGCAACCAGAACAGGTAGGATGACTATAATGTTGGATATACCTTCCCCCTTCCCCCTGTGTCCTGCCGAGACCTTAAGGACTGGGTGGCGTGATGTTCGGGAGGAGAGTCCCACACAACCATTTGCGTCTCCCCTGACGCAGAGGTACGTGAAAAGCGTATTCACCAGTAAAAAAAGTGGAAGACTATAATTTTACATTAACTTCACGACAGGATATAAGATGGATCTGTTAATACACCAAGTTGATACCGGTAATCATTTCAGAATATTATCGTTTTTGGGATTGTCGAATTGAACTATCTGAAGCTTTCTAGTCTTCTTCTCTTGTCTAGATGTTGCTGAAAGAGGGAAATCTCTGCAGGCCTCACTAATATAAGCCCGAGCACCACCACGTTTGGGGAGACACGGCTGGTAATGTGAAGTTCTCCCCTCCAGCTCCCGCGTCCTTGCCCAAGCCCGAAGGCCTCAATAGGCATTAGGAAGGAGATGGAGATGATAGCTTACTAAAAACCACTGTACATCCCCTTTACGTGCCACTAGGGTGACTGGGAACATCGACTTGGCACCCTAGCGGCGGTCCACCAGAGGGAACAACCCGATGAAAAGCCAGCTAAAGTCTTGACCTAAACGGTTACTGATGAACATCTTAATTTAGGTACTAAACATACGTGAAATAGGTGTTGAGTATGTGGCAGGATTGAAGTGGGACTAGGTAATTAATGAGATTTAAATTTCATGAAAATTCGACTGCTGGTTGGTAGGTTTTAACGGCTGTAATTTCACGATAACAACCGAGACTAATGGTTCAAAGCACCTTTCGTAGCACGGAGTAGTTCAAGTTATTTGAATATGGTCACCCATTCACACATCCGAACCCACAAGCCATTGCGCCTTCGAGATAATTGGATTAAGAATTGACGCTGCCGTGAGATACTTTTGCCTCATTTTTTATGATAATTAATTGTATTTTGCTATTGACTTGTATCTGTGTTAAAGTAATGATTTTCCTTCTTCCTTTTTTTTTTAAATTCATTATTTTCAGAAAAGGTCTGGTCCGCGCGTTTCCTGGAGGTATTTGCGTGATGGCAGCCTCTTGCAGGGACCGGAATCTAAAGGATGTGCTGTTAAAACTGCCTGGATTTAATTTGTATTAATAAATGACTATGGCGTTTTTATTTATTTTATATATCACATGAATTGAAACAGTGGTGTAAAGTGCAAGACATAATTCTGTCTCTGCCAAAAGTTTGCATTGCAGTTGACTGTAAAATTGTTATAATGCCTTGAGTCGGAAACTTTCATCAAAATATCTGACTCCCTTTCTTAAAACCTTTACTATGTCCAGAAGAGTCCAAAATATTGTTCCCTAAATTAGGTACTGAGTGTGAGTACATAAGATTATAAATGTTAACATCATTTAGCTAGTTGTAAAACATGCTATAGAACAGTAAATTTAAACTATCATGGTAACTTATATTAGCGTATTTTAACGGGATTCTTACCATGTTTTATATATTGTTTACAAATATATTTGGGCTCAGTTGCACAGCAGCATTGCAAATGTCGGATACTCAAAAACTATATCGGTAAGAATCCCGTTAATAACATTATAGTAAAGGAGATGTTTAATTTTTTGCCAGGACCATGTACACCTACTCAAAAAATAGTATAAAATACATGTATTTAGTTGATATATTTAATATTCCGATATGCTTTACCATTTTTGCGTAAGAATAAAAAAATGAAACATAATTTTTAATAACCTGGCAACTTGAGATGTCTTTCTGAGATTAAACACAAGTGTCCAAAGCTGTAAAGAACGTAATTAAAAGTGCAACTGTCACCATGATTTAAAAAAAAACCGGTGTTTTGTTTTCATTCCGTTTTTACGTGGATTCTGAGTCGTTGTGTTTTTGTGCTGTGCTGTTTTTAAATTCTGATTTGGACCGATTACCTGCTACCGTTTACTGCCTTACTTGTTGACTTCTGCCTGCTATCCTGGACTTCCGTTTGCTGCCTCACTTGTTGACTTCTGCCTGCTATCCCGGACTTCGATTTGCATTTGACCCTGCTACTGTTGATACCATTGCATTGTTGCTACTACATTCGTTGTTTTCAGGTGAGTTTTTCGTATTTTAATTAGGCATTTACCAGAGAATTAATAAAATGCTTTAAACACTTCTTTTCGAGGAAATAGATTCCGAACCAACTCAGTTATCTATGACAGTAATGGAATTGATCTCAAATATTTACAGTGCTCTATTGAAATAACTATAATCAAAGTAAAATACAATAAACTAAATAAAATATCTATTTCAGCCAACAAACAATGTCTTCTTTTTGTGTGATGTGTGATGGACAGATAGATGTGTGTTCGGAAAACCATTATCTCGCATCTAATCTGGGGATAGAATTACTAATGATCTTGGAACAACATGTTGGACATGAGGTTAGTTGTTATTGAATGTAGTATTTATGTAAAACTATTTTTGTTACATTTTTATTTTCCTAATAATTAGAACCTAACACATTCTTCACAAGAAGACAAAATAAATATTAGTTTAAAACAAACTTTTGTATTTTAGGTTGACACTGATGGCATAGTTTGTCATCCATGTTTCGCAATACTAGAAGTAGGAATGTCATCAACTGAAAATGAAGCTTCTAGCCACCGAGAACATGTTTGCGTTTGGTGCAGATCAGCATTGTTTCAAAGACGAACACGTTCTATCTCAGAAGGACCTCAGAGAGAACTTATTGCTGCTAGAATTTATCCTAGACAGGTATTGATTAACTTTTAATACATAATACAAATTCATGTTGAAGTAATAATTAAAGTGAAGATTTTTTTATGAATTACTGATTTGAATTACAATCTTTTTTGTAGATTCCTGAAGGAGGATTAGTATGTTATGCATGCTGGGTCTACTTTAGTGGCCTCGTTAGTCAAAATGAGGGTCCAAATCCCAGGCCTCCTAGAACTTTGGCATCACAGGACTCAAATGCCTGTGTATGGTGCAGAAGGTCTTTAATTCAGAGAAGATCACATGCATTGTCAGAAGGTCCCGAAAGAAATGAAATCGCGAGAAGAATTAGTCCAAGACAGGTATCTTTTCATAGTTTTATTATCAAGAAATACAAGTGAGTGATCTAATTTAAAAAAATTACTTTACATTTTATGATTTCTTTGTTAACAGATACCTAATAATGGACGTGTTTGCTATGCTTGTTGGGTTGCTGCTCAGCGAAATATTCGCAGACAAGCTGCAAACAATGCTGTGAGGCAAATAGAGGAAGGAATTGTTGATAGGAGCGAGGATGAAGCAATCACGTATAATAGAAATGTTTGCGTGTGGTGCAGATCATCTTTGCTTCACAGACGGACACATATTCTGGGAGATGGTCCTGAGAGAAATATAATCTCAGAAAGAAGGTTTTCAAGAGAAGTAAGTAGTTTCATTTATCAAAATTCTTTTTATATAATTGCCTTGTTACACTATGGGCCATATCTTCGTTCTAATATACGGGTGACAAAAATATCGTTATTAGCTCAGAATCCACTAAATAGTCGATCCCTATTAGTTTTTCGAAAATATCTTCAGTGTTTTATAATAGTATAGATAGATAGGGTAATAATTTTGTGTTTTCAGATTCCAGCGGATGCATTAGTTTGTATGGGGTGCTGGAGAATGGTCCAGGAGTTACAAGAGAACCCCAATATTATCGCAGTACCAGAAACAACTATGCAATTAGATGAGTTCACTCATACAACACATTCAAGTGCACACTGCTTTGTACCAGGTTGCACAGAACCAGAACGATTGAATGTGCCTCTATGTTTAAAGAAGAGAATCCTCCAATCGAAAAAAGTGTTTGTAACAGAAAATGCAAAGATCTGTCAAATGCATAGCACAGTATATGACTGGGACATTTTAGACCAATTCGAATTTAGTGACTCCTTTACTAAAAATGAAGTGCAATCTTTACTGAGACTATCCACAGAGGCAGAGGATGCCAGTGGAATACCAATTAACTTTAAAAATTATAGATTGGTTCACGACAATATTTTTCATTTTTGGACTGGAGTCACGAAATCCAATTATGAATCAATATTAAGACAAATACCTAGTTTACAAGAATCATGTAAGCGTCCACATTTGGCACTAGGGCTTTACCTAATTAAGTTTCGAACAGGGGAGTCACACGACAGAATAGCTTCTCTGTTTCAAATAAGTGAAGCTCTAGTGACAATATTATTAAAAAAAGCTAGAGAAGCTTTAAAAAATGACTTTGTACCGTTACATTTAGGTATTAACCACATAAGTAGAGGTGACCTTATAAATCGAAATCTTTTGATACCCGAAGGGTTATTCGGAAATCCTAGTGCAGAGAGAAAACCAATTGTCATCTGTGATGGTACATATATATACGTCCAAAAGTCGTCTAATTATCTCTTTCAAAAAAAAACTTACAGTACACACAAGTATAGAAACTTTTTAAACCATTTTTAATTGTCGCTACTGACGGATATATAATAGATGCTTTGGGGCCATATCCAGCAACAACATCAGATGCAGACATCACGAAAGCCCTTTTCCAAGATGAAAATGCGGAATTAAGAAACTTTTTCAGACCTCAAGATATTTTTATTTTAGACCGGGGCTTTCGTGATGCTCTGCCTCTGCTGGAATCACTAAATTATGCAGTGTATAAGCCAGAAACATTAGAAGAAGGAGAAAACCAATTATCCACCCTTATAGCAAACAAATCAAGATGTGTGATGTTATGTAGATGGGTAGTTGAAGTGGTAAATGGCAGATTTAAACGAGACTTTAGATTATTACATAATGAATATTTTAATGTGGCTTCAAGGCATCTAATGGACGACTTTAGGATTAGTGCCGCAATAATAAATGCTTTCCATAAAGTGCTTGTGAACCGGCCAGATGCTCAAATAATTTTGGAAAGAGCAAAAACCAGAATTTTGTTGCCTAATTATTTAGCAGAATATATAATCTTAAATAATGTTAACCGTCGGCGAGCCCATTTTTACAGAATAAATGAAGAAAATGAGCAATTAAGTATCTTCCCACGAATGACCATGAGTGATCTCACACTATTTGCTCTGGGTATCTACCAAATAAAACAAGCGAGATCGTATTATGGCGAACATTTGAGACAACATGGATCATTCGTGGTGGAGATATCAACTGATTTAGAAGTTACTAACATACCAGAATTGTCATCACATGAGACTGTGTTGCTAAGAGGACGTATAAAATCTCGCCATTTTAGTCAAAAAATATATTACACATATATCCTCTTAGCAACACAAGGTAATGAATGGGAAGATGTAATAAAAGGGTATTACTGTAGTTGCATATGTGGTAAAAAAACTGTTCTTGGCATTCTTGTGAATGCCATCTAAAAATGTTGCTGGAGCGAGAGAATGAAGTCAAATTGAAATAAATAAAAATATAAAACTTCATAAAACTGTTTTATTTCATCACTACCAGTTACCTTCCCTACCTACTTAAGTGTGTTTACTAGGTAGTTGATTATTCACTGCATGTTACTACAATAGGACGAGTATGTTGTGTGTTTTCTCTAATGTACATTAAGATTTGATTTGATGTAAGTACATAGAGTTCAATCGAGGTTAGCTGCTGTTCTGTTATGTGTAGGTGCAGCAGTAGGTAATACATACATATAATCACGACTATTATCCCCGAAGGGTTTGTCATTGTCAGACACTAGGCAATGAGGACATCAAAAGCAGTCCTCTGCCATAGTCCACTTTTCACCAAATAGCGACTGCACATGTTCTCAGCGTGCACCGCTCTATGATGTTGGATGTATGTGCAGTCTTTAGTCCGTTAGTCGCCTTTTATGATACCTAACTAAGGAAGGAGAGTGGGTGGTAGTATTCTTTCACAGCTATGCGACATGGCAGTAGGTAATAAAAAGCTGAAATCTAGCACTTAATAGCTTAAGTTTAACTCTACTCTAACTACAAGTTATAAAAGTAATAGCCAGAAGTAAGTTAATTTATTAACATTAACAATTTTCATTCATACGGTAAGTACTTTTGTTATGACAGCTACTTGACATGACATGACATTGACAGAATACCACCATTACCCCCTGCGATCACGAAACTTGCCATTATTTGTTATTTAAAATACTTCTTACGTAAAAACTATTCATTTATTTGAAGAAAATCATTTTGAATAAGCTTATTCCATGCATAAGCTACATTTTGGTATTATGTACAAGGTGTTGGCATTTTCTCCATACAAAATTAAACATCTCCTTTTATAATTAGATATTATAATTATATATTTTATATTTGCACTCTATGGCGCAGTGGGTAACGTGCCCGGTCTGCAAGTGCTGAAGTTAAGCAACTTTCGCATAGGCCGGTCATCGGATGGGTGACGAAAATTTTTCATCTCGAGCTCCTTCGTGATTCGGAAGGCACGTAAAGCCGTTATTATAAGCATTAGCAGTCGTTAACAACCACCAATCCGCACTGGGCTCGCGTTGTGGTTTTGGGCCCGTTCTTCCTATCCATCTATAGGAGAGGCTCGTGCCCCAGCAGTGGGGTCATAAAATGAGCTGATGATGAATGATGATGAGATTTTAAAAAATCGTTGTTATAGTGCAAGAAATATATTATCTGCCTACCTTTAGCAATGAATATACCACCGGCCAGGGCTACCACAGCTAAGAAGAACAACACTTTACAATACGCCATTACCACTTGATTTATAATGTCAATTCGAACAACCGCTCCGTTAAACCAACCTTACTGGTCTGCTGACAAAACTGGCGAACCTCAGGGTTGAGGGGCGACCTTTCTCAGATGAATGCGTTTGTTAAAAAATGTGCCATCCTTGAATGCAGTGGAGCGTGGTCGCGGTGCCAACGTCAACTCTATTTATTATACCGTAAAACATATTATTGAATAGCGTTGTTGTTTTTGTTATTGATTTGTATAGTACATAGAGTTGTGTAATGTCAACTAGTAATTGGTTCACAATAGGTTCATGTCATTACTACGGCTATGAAACTATGCAATAGGCATGAAGTGTGATAATTGGCTACTTTGAATAATTGGATCACGTTTTTATATAGAAGCGGCTACATGCTCAGCTACCGAAAGCAAATTATGAAGTTTATCTAATCTGATGTCGTGTAAATCATGGTGGCATGTAAAATATGTGGTATTACAAGATATATGGGGCACGTGCTTTAAGACTTTCATATTAAATGAGACATTTTTTCTAAATTAAGTAATGGTAAAGATGTGTATGTTGCTTATGACGCATTTTTTAAGTCAAAGCGGAGGGTAAGCCACCGCTACGACAAGGTAACGATAAAAACCTACCTGTTTAATGATTTACCTCTGAATCTCAATGACTAGCATAAAGATGTCACAGTTAATTTTCATAGACTTTAATATTAGGTCCCTACCTATGAAATTGCCGTTTTGTATGAAGATTTTATTTAAATTATATTTCTCATACTAACGTTTTTTTAATTTTCTTAGCATCTATTTATGTTAACACTATAAATTGTAGAGTAGGTAAATAGTGTGTTTGTTTCACTAGCCAAATATAGCAGACATTAAAAAGAAAAAAAATCTAGACCCTTCAAAGCTACAATGAAAGAAAAGGTCAATTCCGCGAACAAAAAAAGAAGTCAATTTAAAAATAAAAATTGGGCGATAAAGACACAAAATTAATAATCATTGTTATTACTGAAGCCTATATAAGTAACATAGTCCTTATTAAAGTTGTATAATAATATTAACAACCGGTATTGACTTTTAGAAGTAATACACCTATTAATAAGTGAGAAAAAAACGGCAATTTCATAGGTAAGGACCTTTTATAATTAATTTAAAGGCCGAATTGGAAAGTGCACTTCACCTGAAATCCTGACTTACCACTGAGGAATTGCCTCTCTTATACACATTAATAATACTAACTCAGTTATTATGACAACAGACTTAGATGAGATGGTAGTACTTACATATCCAAACCGGCTGAATAATAGCATACGCCCTACTACCAAACAAACCGTATCTAATACCTTTAAACGAGTAATTCTTATATATGTATATATTCTGTATCTCGGAAACGGCTCCAACGATTTTCATAAAATTTAGTAGGCAGGGGGTTTCGGGGCGATAAATTGATCTAGCTAGGTTTCATTTATAGAAAACATTATAAAAAAAAATAACGAGCAAAGCTCGGTCATCCAGAGGAGGTCTTTATTTAACGACCTCCTTGGTCGAGTGGCCTGCACACCGGTTTTCATGGTGTCGCCATCTCTGAGGTCTCGGGTTCGATCCCCGGTCGGATCAATTTAGAAATACCTGTTTTTGTTTTAGGTCTGGGTGTTTCCTTATAATAAGTATGTATTTAAGTATATTAAGTATGTTTATTCGTTGTCTAGCTTACCATTTATCGAGTTTCTTAAGGAAGCTTTTTTTGGGGCTATAGGTATAATTGGTGTGAGTGTGGGAAACATTTATTTTATTACTAGCGGCCGCTCGCGGTTTCACCCGCGTGGTTCCCGTTCCCGTGGGAATATCGCAATAAAAACTATTCTATGTGTTATTCTAGGTTATATACTATCTGTATGCCGAATTTCATCCAAATCCATTCAGTAGTTTTTACGTGAAAAAGTAACAAACATCCATCCATACTTACAAACTCTCGCGTCTATAATATTAGTAGGATTTGTTTATCCAGGTACTAAAATAATTATGTACACACGCCTACTACACTACACTACCTAGATTTTGAGCTTTATGTATATTGCATACGGTTGATTGTTTATTGAAGAGATTTGACAGTTTTAGATGGGTTGATGCGCAGGTGTCTTAGCCTCTGTACCACAAAAATTGAACGCGGAATCTTTCGGTCCGAGGCCGGTAGTTTAAACTAGATCATAGGCGTTTAGTGCTTTACTTAAGTATTTTTTTAAATATATTATTGGTCCTGTATAAATGCGCCACAAACTCGAGAATGGCTGAACAGATTTGACTAATTTTAATTTTGAAATATTTGTGGAAGTTCAGGGAAGGTTTGAACGGTGAGAAACATAGGTAAACTTTACTGATTTATGTGTTATTTTGTGTGTATAATTTTATATGATTTTGTATAATTGTTTGTGTCCCAAATAAATAGAAAATAAAATAAATAAAATAAAATAATAAGTAACGGAAAATACAAAAAAACGACAATTTAATTTTCCAATACAAAATGACTTTGTTTGTTTTGTTGTCACGGAAACTGTCAAGCGGTACGAAGTCCGCCGGGTCTGCTAGTAAACTAATATAATTAATTATCAAGTAGGTTTGATTTCTAAAAAACGAAGTCCGACGCGCGCCCGTCTCTTTCAACACTGAACTGGCGAGTGAAAACTAAAAACTACGACCTAATTAAAAACTCACAACCAAAACAAAACTTAAACAGAAGCCCGCAGCAAAACCGGCGCTCACTTGTTTTACGTAGCTCCACTTTTAAACACTCCAAATTGAAGACGCTACCGAATGGAATGCAATTCATCCCCCAAAACGAAATTCTCGCTTTAGATTCGTATTCGCGATATCGTCTTTATTGACTTGTGATAAGGTTGAAGATTGAAGAAGCTGTAAGCGTTATTGAGGGTTAGGTTAGTAGGGTGGAAGCGAGGAGATTGCAGTGTCTGTAAACCAGGTCACAAGTTGTGGATTGAGACCGATGGAAGAGATAAAGTCACTGTTAGAGTCGATAGAGATGCTAGCTAGATATAATAGTATTGGAAATCGAATGGAAACGTGCCTATATGTATAGGGGAATAATGTCTAAAAACCAAATTATTAAAATTAAACAAAAAACCCGACTGCTAAAACAACTATATAAAAAACAATTATATACTCGTAAAAACCGGACTAACATAAAAAATAACTGCAAAGAGAAAAAATTTGAAAAGAAAAAAACAAGCTCTACGATCTTAGAATTCAATTTGGGCAATGTTGTGCTCATTTATTAAAGATTTTATTATAATTCTTATTTTAATATTTAATTATAATTCCTAACTAAAAATTTAGGAATACATAATCTTATACATTCAAAATTTAAACATTAAGATAGTCGAGTTAACGAATAAGGCATTGTTCTAATTATCTCCAGGCCGCCCCTACCATGTCGCCTCGAGCGCGGACGAACCAATTTGTCTATCTGTGGTTTCATTAAGCCCGCCTTGTCCCCAGCTACTATGCCACGTGTAATTCATCGCCATCAGATAATGTTGTAAGGATAATGAAGAATAATTAAACTCCAATATAAGTCCAATGACGAAGTTGGAATACTTTAATACAGAATCAGTTTGAAGTATGGATGATAAACTATTAAAATAGCACGGTCACTTGCTTTAGAGTAATTACTTATTAGTAATTCTGTACTTCCGTGGTCATTTCGGTGCATGCAACTGTGCCGAAATATCGGACTTTCACATACAATAAATGGATGTGTTCCGTGGTTGAGGTATGTGTGGTTGTGATGATGGAGGGTTCCATGGCGATGGTAACGAATGCGTCTTTTTATGTGATGTTATATATTTACAGTGACAACATTGTGACTGACTTACTATCAAAACCTTACAAGACTATTCATACAATAATAACTATAGATGTTGGAGGGAGGATGCCGTGTCTTATCTTTATCAGATCTATACGCGATTACGAATGTTACCAGATCGCGATTAGTAATGCGTTTACAAACTCTTTAACCATACGTAAGGATAAGACTAGAAAAGGGAAAAAAATCGTTTGCAAATGCCATTAGTCTAATCTACGGTAAATCGTGATGAGCGTGCTCAAGTCTTCGTTGACATGACGAGCGATCTCTAGTCTACGGTGAGTCGAGACGAGCGTCTGCTACCACGTCTGCGGTGAGTCGAGACGTGTGGAGGAGTGCGACGGTACTTTTTACCCGTCGAGTGATGCCGAGGAACCAGGAAGCGATACGTTGCTGCGATGGAACCTTGAGGCTGGCTGGCTTGCTGAATGCTGCTAATGAGAGCTGTTTCCTTGTATTCTTCGATATATGAACAAAATACTTGTTATATATCTTTTAAAAACGACTCATTACACGAATGATTTTTATAAGAAACTTGATTTTTCTTTAAAATTTACTAACATTTTTTTATCACGTTATACCAAGATTATATTATATATACCGCAGGCCGCCACAGATGTTTGTTTGTTTTACAATAGAAAAACAAACTTATTTGTTTATAAAGTATCCTGTTAGGTAGTTTTCCTCTTGCAGTAAAGTTCCACATTATCTTATTTATTATTTATTTATTTATTTATATAAAAAGACAATACTTAAGTGTAAACTTTTCTTGATTCCACAGAATTTGCTGAAAAGAAAACTACGACAATATTTTATCCTGGTCTGCCAAAAATGTAGGTACCTGCCCTACGGTTGGTAGTAGTGCCCGTATTAGGCTATCGTTGTTATATTCAACCCGTACAAATTTGGACAATTGTATTCACTTACTTTGTAAGCGAAAGTGAGCCTTATTAACGGTCAATAACTACATCGTAACACTGACAAATATCTTTCAAGGAGGTTTTAAGCGCTCAGGACGACTTCGTAATTTTCTTAAACTTGACACTTTCCTAACTTGTCTCTTTTTTATCTCGGCTCTTTCTTAGTTGGTCTCTTTCTTAAACTTGACACTTTCCATTGGTTCATTTCGGAAAAACATCTCATTCTTTGGATAATTTCCTAACCAAATTAAAAAGTAAAGCCGCAGTGCATTACTTATTAAATAATCATCTTCATCGCTAGCTCATTTTATGTCCCCACAGCTGGGGCACGAGCCGTCCCTATGGATGGATAGGGAGAACGGGCCATAAGCCTCCACGCGGGCTCAGTGCGGATTGGTGGTTATTAACGACTGCTAATACAGGCGGGACCATTGGTTCAGTGCCTTCCGAATCATAGAGTTATATATTACTAGCACTTTGCCCGCGCCTTCGCCTGCGTTGATATCACTAATAATTTTCTATATGTATCCCATATTTTTGCTGATTGTCTCATACGGCATTTTCACCTTCACCGGGCTTTTTTGGGAAAAAGAAACGAGAAACTTAAAGGGTTCCTCAAGCCGTGTGAAACGAATCACCTTCGGAGGATTTCTAGAGGGAACGGCATCACGCACTAGGGCGTGTCCCAGTGCCCTACTAGATTCTCCGAAGGGTTCGGATGGGATCGGAAGGATTAGTGAGTGTAGAGGTGTAATAAGTTAAAGTTTAGTGTCGGTAACGTGCAAGTTGACACTCTATGTAGACACTTTCACATTTCCTACCAGTAAAAAATATCAAGTTAATCCCTTTTCAAGTCAAAGTTTAAAGTAAAACCTAGTGGATGGAAACAATCGTACCTAATTACTTACAGCTCCACGGTATATAAATCAAATTCAGCACCGAATTTATAGTTTCCCCTTCCTATTCTAAAACCGATTATCCTTTATCCAAAAACCAATCCTATTTTAGCGACAAAGAGTTCAATTTCACTCACGATTTGCAGAGAAAGGAAAGATTCAAAATGAAATAATCATTTTTCATTTAAAACAAAGCGGTGTCAAGCGAAACTAAACACTCTGAAAATTAATATTGTTATAAAAAGCGTTTTGTTATTAATTGTGCCATATTTTGGACGTTCGGTCGGTATTCGGTAGGTACGGAATTCCTTTTAGGAGAAAATTCTTGATGATTTTAATTATAAAACAAGACTTGTTGTGAAATTGTGAAAAAGCTGAGTGGAATTGAAATTCCTACCTATAACAGACCTTGATAATTTAGACAGTTTATAATTACGAGTATTACTCAGTTGTAATGATTGTGACATTTGTTTGATATAGAGACATTGTGAAAATATACGTTTCAATATATATTATATTGTATTTGTAACAAACATTGACATTTATTATTTTGATGAATTTTTCACATCAATAACAAGACTCTGATGATGATGAGACTACCTATCTAACTGAGCTGTAGTAAGGCGTATTGTGTCTATAAACATCTAGAAAGTCATATCTAAGTGCGACAAATTGATATTTCAAGTACGATATTATAATTAACTCATCATAGCATTTGTGTTATCACCAGCAGATACCAAACAGGTCTTCACCCAACGCTTTTTGTTTTAGAAACACACATAATAATTATAACTGTTTTGCATTCCAATAAAACACATAGCGTTGCAGCAATTCTGTTGCTGGTGTGGTAAGCTATATACAATTTTCTTTATGGGTAAGCTGAAGACTCTATGACTTTGACAGCTTCGTGTCAAGCATCCAAGTCTAATCAAAACGTTGACGAGTTGTTATAATAAACGTCTAGAACGGTCAGCTAGAACGATTATTTTTTTGAGAGAGATTGCTGATTGTCACTGTGCATTTTCAGCTTTACCGGGCTTTTTTGGAGGCGACGGGAAACTTAAAGGGTTCCTCAAGCCGTGTGAAACGAATCACCGTCAGAGGTTTTCTAGATGGAACGGCATCACGCACTTGTGCGTCCCCGTGCCCTACTGATTCTCCGAAGGGTTCAGATGGGATTGATCTAGAACGCACTTTTTATAAATGCTACAGGGATATTTAAGTGTACTACAAAAAGCAAAGCCGAAGTAGTAATCAAAGAGTGTATCAACGACAAAGTGGTGTTTTTTCTTGAATAAAAAGTATATTCAGTTTACACAACTCCACGTACACACGCAGATCAACCTACCCAAAACTGTCAAATTTCTACAATCAATTTTGAGCTTTATTGTTTAGTTATAAAGATCAAAATTCATTGGAGGAATTTGACAGATTTGGGTAGGTTGATCTGCCGCCGACTGTACAATGTAAACATATAATATTGTGAGCGGCCGCTCCTCGAGCCGTGGACGTAATAAATCGCAATTTAATTTTAACGGTCAACATGCGCCATCTTGTTTACCCCAATCTAGGTAATGGCGGCTTATGTAGGTACGCCTGTAAGCTGTGACGCATGCTGAAGCAAAAATATTTTGTGTTACTGAAGAGATGATAAAAAAGCTAATGTAGTTAAGTTAGACTATAACTGGCCCACTGCTGGGCAAAGGCCTCCATCATTGCAATTGATGGTTAATGACTTAATCACCACGCTTGCCAAATGCGGGCTGGTTATCACAAACCCGGGCCTGGTAATTGAACCCGGGACACTCGGGTAGCAGACCGAACGCTTTGCCGCTCGGCTACCGAGGCGTTATTTACAATAAATAATAATAATACGTTATTATTTCAGATAAAATTAATCCATTTACTGTTATTTTCAATTCAATTTAATAAAAAAATATATCAATGAATATAATTTAAAAAAAATATATAAAACTTATAGATTGAAGCAGCCCCGTTCCACGTTAGGTTTTGTATGTAGAGATCTACCTTTAGATGTAAGTCCTCCACCTTTGTTTACTATTGTACACATTGTTTTCTGTTAGTGTGTTTTTGTGCAAAAATACAAACACAAATTCAAATATTTCCAATTTTCAACGTAGCAACACTAAAAAGTTAATATCAAGTTTACATTGAAGATTTTCTCTCAACATAGAGCGGCCAATAATGAGAAAAAACTACAGGGATATAGAGTATCTAGATAAGACTGTTTTTTAGTCATTGCACTCATAATTCGAATATTTACCGTTGTAAACAACGTTTAATATTTTAATCGAAAGAGTCTTCCTGGTTTTGCAAGGTGCTGTACGCAAATTATTCTAAACTAAAAGAGATTTCAATTTATAAACTAACTAGTGGCCTGTTCGCGACCTCGTCCGCTTTAGTGAGCATCCGTATTCCTTCGATTTTTTATTTTTTACACACACATTGTCGCTATGATATATACATGTGGCAATTGCTTTTTATTTATATATTTATTTATTTTATTTATTTTATTTTATTTTAAAACTTTTGCAACATATATTACATGGCGGACTTAATGCCTGAGGCATTCTCTACCAGTCAACCATAGGGTGGTGCAGAAATAACAAGGTAGGTGCAAATGGGTGAAGACAACAATTTAGAAATAAAAATAATATATTATAAACGCACAGTATATACCTACATATATACAATTTATATAAATATACTTATATACACCAATATAATGTATATTATTACATTAACTAGTTTTACAAATATAAAACAAAAATAAACTTATACATATAATACATAATTTATAAATAGGACGTTACTGAGATGATTCTGCCAAGGTTTTATCAAAATAGAGCATATGGACTTTCTTTTTAAAGGCGTCACGACTCGTAGCCATCCTGATTTCAAGAGGTAGCGCATTCCACAGGAGAATGGACTGAATATGGAAGGACGAGTGTACAACGCCAGATGTATGGGAAGGACAGAGAAGGAGAAGATTATTAGTAGATCGGAGATTCCTACTATGAGAGGAGCAAGGGTATTGAAAATGAGAAGTGAGATAAGAGGGAGCATTTGGAGAATTAAGCAGTGAAAAAAGTGTCGTCAGGGCTCGCACACGGCTCCGCTGGCGAATGGGCAGCCATTTTAGCTCGGATCTATATTGCGAGATGTGGTCATATTTTTTGAGGTTATAGATGAACCGTATAGTATTGTTGAGCAATCTATCGAGTTTATCTAACAAGTCAGCATTAAGAAGTCGAAATAACACACGTCACTATAGTCGATCATGGGAAATATTAAAGTTTGCGCAAGCATAACCTTTGTCTTAGATGGTAAAAAGTTCCTCAGGCGATTCAAGGAGCGCAAGGTCCAGGTCACTTTCCGGCTAACATTAGCGACCTGAGAGTACCAACTGAGCGTAGAATCGAGATGCAGGCCAAGATTTTTGACATTCGGGCTAAATGGTATGACCGTTCCGTCGTACACAATTGGCTCAAGAGAGCTAATTCCCACTCTACCCATCAATCGCAAGCTGCCAACGAGTATCGACTGACACTTTGAGGGATTTACGGCCACACCAAATCTACGAGACCAGTCGTTAACCACTTCCAAATCCCGATTCAGTTTTCCAATGGCATCTGAGAGGTCATCTACACGTGCTTGAGTGTAAAGCTGAAGGTCATCGGCGTACAGATGATACGAACACTGAAGGTGGTGAGTGATATTATTAATAAATAATGAAAATAATAAAGGAGAAAGAATCCCGCCTTGAGGAACGCCAGCATCAAGATCATGCCAATTTGATGATTTCTCATCAACACGAACCGACTGCTGGCGCTCTCGAAGATAAGATGAAAACCATTCCTGCACTTCGGCTGAAACCATAAGATATATATAGGTTTGTTTACACTTACATAAGCTTCGTTATTATTATAATTTGTACGAAAGTTTGGCTGTTTTTGTTTCCCTGGGCGGCGCAGTGGGACATGATTTTTTTTAAGACAAACGAGTTCCTGAGGCCTAGTTGAGGCATGTTTAAAGAAAATAAACGAATAAACCACAGACGTAGTAAAGGCCAGTTCCAGTATCTAATACAATTCCGCGTTTGGCACAGGTTTTGGAAGGCTGCCCACTTAGCATGCATTAGGTTCGATCCTGGGGAGATATTACGGATCGCGGCTGTCTGAAATTATATGAGCTCATTATGGCTTGCCAACTTTGGAGACGGCTGCATAGTAAGTGGTGTATTTTTTTAAATCTATTTAAAAAAAAAATCATCAGCCTCAGGAGGAATCGATGTAACTATACAGGGTGACTTTTTTTATCACCGTCCAAACCAAACCTTCTGAGATGACACCCGTTATACAAACGAACAACTCTTACTATTGGACCAACTCCCTAACTCGAAAATCAAATTTAGCTGTTCCATACATTTTGGTCGAATGAATATTGATGTTTGTTTGTATCACGGGAGTCATCTCAGAAAGTTTGGACGGTGATAAAAAAGTCATCCCGTAGCTATATAGCACAGAACATAAGGTATTAGCATTGTGAATGCAAAATTCAAAATAATAAAAAAAAAGTCTTTTTTTGCTAGCCGTTGGTATTGTTCAAAACACGTCCGACTGTCACAATAAAAGCATGCCACAAAGTTTCGTATACTTAGACCCACTTGGACTTATACAACGTGTGTGTGAAAGGTGTGGTCAAATTGAAAAGATCCAAAGTGTATCCGATTTAGATCTTGTATGTGTTGTTACTGAGACATAATTATTAACTTTAGTTGTCATGTAATTGTAAATTAAATACTTATATTAGCGAAATCATGCGCGTCAGGCACGCATAAGCAAGCAGCAGTGATCATGAATGTAAGTACCCAGAGATTACTAAGCCACTAGGGATATAACTTGTTTATTTTGATTGTAACGTCACGATTTAAATATTGAATTAAAAATTGCATAACAAATTAAAGTTAATAATTATGTGTAAGTAACTATGCATACAAGATCTAGATCGGATACAGCCTAGCCTATCTCTATCAGAAAGATAGTTGCGTATCTTATAGGTAAGTTTCAAGTAATGTACAGTCAGATAAAAAAGTTGTAAGCTATCTTTTTTGCCGGTCAACAAAGTCCCTCGTCTGTGCAATCCCTTAATCTTTATTTAGTACTAGCTGACCCGGCGGACTTCGTACCGCTTTGACAGTTTCTATGACAACAAAACATACAAATCGTTAAGTAGTTTACGCGTGAAAACTTATAAAACTTCGATCAATCATTTGCTAGAATAAAGGATCCGCAAAAATGCATTTAACAACAACACCAACAAAATCTGAAAAAACACTGATTAACTTCAGCTTAATGTGAACCTTAAATCTTAAATGTAAAGATTAAATTAAAACAAACAAACTCACTTTCGCATTTATAATATTAAGTTAGGATTTTCTTACCCATCCGCATTGCTTTAATAATTCCATATCCAACTATTCCTTAGTTACCAGTACTAGGTACCCTCTAAAAACCCAAAATTGATTTGTTTTCATAACAATGACTTTTACTACAAACAGTTTAGTGCACAGCAAGCTTTTTATATAAGACATCAACTTTACTAAAGTGATGACATATTTTATTAGAAACAAATTATGTTCTATTCCATTCTATTATTCTTCTGATTTTCTGATGTATTACACATTTTTTGTCGTTTACGTTACAGTTTTGAAGCCATGAAGTTCGTTTTTAGTCGTTATAAATTTTTATATAAACATTTTTCCCTACGACTGTACTATAATGTATTGTACACATTAATGCAGTAGGAATCATATCATACGGCATTAAATTTACACGTGCCCGTTCTAATGCATTATGCATGTCTTGTCTGGTGCGCCAAAGTCATTGTTTATCACGCTGATGTCACATCCGGAGCCCACGCGGGCGAAGCGGGCCTTGTTTCAGATAAAGGGGTTACTGCCCAAAATATTAAAGTCACAAGCGGTTCATTGATGACAATTGGTGATAGCAAAGCTTGATTGCTGCATTCAGGACAAGTTATGGAACTCATCATCACCAGTCTGCCCTATGTATGGGGACACCACAGGGAGACCAGGTCTTATATAACCATGCGGGCCCAGTAGGTACTTAAAAAATATTATATTAATAGTGTATTTCATGTCGCTTTTTAATTCCGATATCACCGCTAATCTAATGGATAGCCACGGGGTTATAATAATCATCATCGTCATCAGCTCATTTTATGTCCCCACTGCTGGGGCACGAGCCTTCTTTATGGATGGGTAGGGAGAACGGGCCGTAAACCACCACGCGGGCCCAGTGCGTATTGGTGGTTGTTAACAACTGCTATTGCAACCGGGACCAATGGCTTCACGTGCCTTCCGAAGCACGGAGGAGCTCGAGATGAAACACTTTTGGTCACTCATCCGATGACCGGCCATTGCGAAAGTTGCTTAACCTAAGCACTCGCAGACCGGGCGCGTTAACCACTGCGCCACCGAGCTCCTCCGATAATAATAATATAACTATAGTTTAACTATAAATAAAAAAAATAAAAATAACTTAAAGTCATATTGTTATTATTGGCAAGGAGTGGAATTCTCTACCGGCGGCGTCTGTGTTCCCGAGTGCTTATAACCCCAAGGTTTTTAAAGCCCGACCCGAGTCAATAGGCTGTTTCTGGGCCAGATCGTTCCGTCATCGTCGGCCTCTTCTTAGCCCTATGGATTCGAAAGAGGCCTAGAGCAAGCCCATTTTTTTAATAAAAATAAAAAAATGGCGTCGTATTTATTTATTTTAGATGAGGTTAACTTAGATCAAACCCTACCAACTAAACCGTATACAGTCATGTACCCCTCGCTGGAAATCGAATCCGGGATATCTTGGTGTAAAAAAAATACTACTTTAACATTTTTTGCCTTATCTATACGGTTATTGATTGGAGCCTCCATTTAAGCAAACGTAGCCGGTGTTTGGAGACTCCGCTCCTCCCTTAATAATAAGTACTAGCAAAAGGCAATATGATACCAACATAAATTATTACATTAATCATTTTTAATTTTAAACTAAAAAGCAAACTAAAAACTAAAAAGCTAGGTTATACATAACATGTGTGTGTGTGTGTGTGTGTGTGCGTGTGCGTGTGCGTGTGCGTGTGCGTGTGCGTGTGCGTGTGCGTGTGCGTGTGCGTGTGCGTGTGCGTGTGCGTGTGCGTGTGCGTGTGCGTGTGCGTGTGCGTGCGCGTGTGCGTGTGCGTGTATGCGTGTGGGTGTGTGGTATGAGGTGGGTGGTTTTAATCACTAGGCCACAGTATTGGTAAATCGCAATTTTGTAAGTAGTTTAGTGGCCATAACTGTACTTCACTGGTTAGTCAATAGAGAAAATTTTTGCCAACTGTCAAAACGATTTTCTATAATAGAAATTGTATGGGAAGGGCCAACTATGACGTCACCATTTTGTTACGTCAATTCAGTGTTCATTATTAGCTTTTTAGGTAACAGAAATTCATGCTTAGGTCTAATATGAAATAGGTCAATGTTTTAAACAACTGTTACGTGATTTCATTTATACTATCAAAGTTCTGGAATTTATTATTAATTGTTGTCAACATTCCTATCTCTCGTCGTACTCGTTTACTCGTTTAATTTTTAGTGTTTGTCCATGTATAATCAAAGTGTTAGTCACTCCGTTCGGTAGAAAAGTACTTTTAAAGGTACATAATAAATACATATACAAGCCAAATCTAATTTTTCCTGACTGCGTGCTGGGTTATCGCGCTTCTAAATTGTATTACTGTCTAAATGTACGGTCCAAGTGTCATGTTACAAGCGTTTCTTACATCATCTCAAAGTTATTAAAAGTACAAAATCTCTAAAATTAGGCAATAACTGCTTGCAATAGAGGATTGGTATTTTTAAACTATAAAAACGCAACAACTTTTACGGATCTACTTGCGCATGTTTTACACATCGATTTTGTTACACCGTACACGTTTGTACAACAATTTGAAACTTTCTATAAATCGCAAAAAAATAGTTTTATTAACGTTGTTTTTTGAATATTTTCTGTTAACTCTCAACATCTCTGTTAAGAATCATATAGGTATAAAAAAGTTTCAGGAATAAAAACTTTCATATCGGCTAATTGTTTTGAAATAATAAGAGCTAAACTACTGAGGCACTGGCTATCTTATCTCTAGCTAACAAAGAAATTACGGGAATTAACGCAAACTAATTAGGTCACGTGCAGCCCGTGACCACGGCCGTTGTAACTCTGTCAAAACGTCGAGTATAAAGAAGGTATGAAACCTTTTACTTATTAGTTTGCGTTAATCCCCGTTTAAAGGACATCAGGCAAATTCCTTTGACAATAGACCCAAAAATGTATAGCATTTCTGTTTGTACAACAATGTAGGTATGTAAATAGTGGTTCGAGGAAACTATTTAGAGTTTATCAAAGATTTTTATTAGAAGAGTTATTCACGTTTGAAATATTTTTCTTTGGTAACACTGACACTAGTATAGCAACACTAGTAATTCAAACAAAACGTTTAGTTAAGTGCTGAATGAACACCAGTGTTCTCGAAAAAATGTGGGCGTACCAATTCAAATTAAAATTATTTATTATGCTTTCTTGTTAATAACAAAGATCTAAAATAAAAAAACATGATACTGATGGAGAGTGCGGAATTTTGTTCCGTTCATTTGTTCCTTTGTTCATTTGTTCCGTTCATTGACATTGTCAGTGACAGGCTGGCTGACAGATCCTCAGATCTATAGAAATCCAGCCAACTTCTGTCAATGTCATTGTCATATGATGTAATGCGCCTTGTTCTTACTCTGAAGTTTCTATAATTCAGAGTGTTCTTACGCAAAAAAAATAGTGATGGCGGCCACAAAAGTGTCAGTTTCATAGTCGTAGTTTTGTTTTCTAATAAATTAATTTTAGCCAATTAAAGGAGTTTCAAAATAAAGTTGATACTGATTTAGGTTTATAGTGATACATAGTGCTCAGATATAATAGAAATAAGTTTATACATTTTCGGGTCAAATGTGCCTGATGTCCTTTTTATTGTTATCTCTAGCTGCCGGAACACAACAATGCTATAACAACATATTTACATTAAAATGATGTTAGGTAGCCAAGCAGACAAACAATCCCTACAACCAACCAAACCGAGAACATAAACATGTATCCCCGCTAGGAATCGTACCGAGTCTAAGTCCGGTGGTCACTAAACACCGAATTATAAATTGGCTCTTAAATCGCTCGCCGCTCTTATATTGGGCCACACACTTTTAGTGTTTCTTAAGTAAGTATAGGTTGTGAGACTGCATGCAGGAAAGCAGATGGAGTATGCAGCTCATCGTTATTAGATCCCGATGCAGAATAAACATAGTCGCGACGTATGACGACAAATACACGATTCTCGAGTCCGAGAAATAGGATCTATTATTTATTTATTCTATCCGCAAGAAGCTGTATCTGCAACTACTTCGTAATCATGTATTCGGTTCTTATGTCAACAAAGATATCTAAGTATTCCACCTCGGAGTCCTACTTACTTTGATTATGCTAAAATGTAACGTCGAGTTTCTAACGGCGAGTTAACACTATTCTTGGCATAGTGGATTATTTAAGACACTTAACAAAAAATTTCGAGTAGTGAAAAAAGAACACATTTTACACATATTTTTTAAATAAGTAAAAAAAAAAATAGACAATATCACACAAATTAATCTGATCCCAAGAAAAGTAGCTAAAGCACTTTTGTTATGGAAATCAGGTACAACGATGGTACACAAAAAATATATATAATTCTACAAAAAAAAAAACTGCCAAGTATAGAGTTAACTTAAAATTGGTGATTTTGATGCCTTGTCAACCCGTTGTGTGTCTCCCTCAATGTGGCATTTTAGACGACCAAAGACCCAAGTCTGCTAACTCAATAACGTCTCAATAGTGTTGATAGTGTGTCGGTAGACTGATTTTGACATTACGACTATATGGGAAACTTGTTAAAAGCGGGACGCTAACAAACGATTGTGGACTTTTTAAAATAGCAGAATCGACAATCAGCTGGGAATCGAACTCTGAGGATCTGATACTAACCAACACAACATTTGCGACGTTGGTGACAAAATTTAGCATTGAAAGTTGAGCTTCAATAATTATTGAGAATAATACTAATAATAAGATTGTTTTAATAATTCTTAATGTATTGTAATTTATACAAATATTGTAAGCTGAAAAGTTTGTTTGTTTGGTTGAACGCGCTAATCTCAGGAACTACTGGTTCGAATTGAAAAAATATTTTTGTGTTGAATAGTCCCTTTATTGAGGAAGGCTATAGGCTATACTACATCACGCTATTCACGCTATGACTAACCGAACGCGGGTGAAACCGCGGAGCACAGCTAGTTTTAATATATTTTGTTTGCTCTTGAGGCAGATCATAGAGTATAGGTACCTGTGATTCACAAATAAATAAATTTGTACGAAACAAAGTAGCAAACACAAAGTCTATGATACAAAACTTTTTTTTTTTTATTATACAGTCTTTTTACTTAATATAACAGACGCATCCAACTATAGAGAGTTCCCAAGCTGCCTCCCTCATTTACATAGAAGTCGAGAAGTGAAGTGCTTTCTCAAATAACGTTTCATGCTTTATTTAGTTTAACTGGAACATTTTACTGAGTCTCGATATCAAAGGAACTTATATCAAACAAAACAGCGGGAAATTGAATCCCAGGTGAAATATCTTGCATATTTTTCCACGCTAGTTAAAGTCTTACTATGCAATCGCTCGCTGCGCCAATCGTAAGTACTCAATACTCAAGCGTTACCTAAAAAAAATCGACATGTTCCTAAATAACAATTTAGTAAGTTTAAAGTAAAGTTTAAATGTTATTTAGTAGAATTATATTGCAAATGATATAACTAGTTCAGCAGTTTGAAGTTGACATTTGTTATTGACTTGTGTACATGGAAAAATATGTACTCCTGTGCAAGACCCAAACCCAATACTCCTTTTTCATGTATCTAATATGAACGCTATGTTAGCAAGTGTTGCAAATGAAAACGAAGAAAACTTGTATCGTTATCTTTATCTATCTATTTATTTATTTAAAAGGTATGCTTACAGCAAAACATATAATTTTTACATAGCAGAACACTTATTAAATATACAGTTATATATATGTTAGCCAATTAAAAGCATACACAACATTCTTAGAAATTTACAAAAACAGGATCATTAAGGTTATGAAATACAATATAGGCATACCTTTAAAAACTAAATAAAAATTTAAAAATCTAGAAGAACGAAGACAAAATACACTAAACCATACTAAGCATTGAACAAACACTTATCTATCTATCTATCTATCTTGTTTCAGCAAAATAGAAAACAACGGATGCGCTAAGTATGTAACCGAGTATGAAAGTGGAGTCTTTCAGCAATCTTCTTCCTGGTTGTGGTAAAGCTATTATTTTGTTGAAATATAATATGGTCATTTATGCATTATGTACTATACGTAACACCAATGTTTATAATCTTGAAAAAATATTTGGATCAAACGGCTGGTACAGTCGGCGGCAGATCAACCTACCCAAATCTGTCAAATTTCTCCAATGAATATTGATCGTTATAACCAAACAATAAAGTTCAAAATTGATTGTAGAAATTTGACAGTTTTGGTTAGGTTGATCTGCCGCCGTGTGTACCTTAACTTCATACAACAATTCTAGCAGCTAGTTTAAAGTTTTAAAATATCTTGTATACAATTGCATAGCCTTTGCCAAATTTCCTGCGGCTTCTTCTCTATACAAGGTAGTCATAGGGTTTACGAAACCATAATAGTAGTTTATGCAGCTGTCATATAATGAAGGGTATTAAAACACGAGTGTGAGTTTAAAACGAGCGCAGCGAGTTTCATAATAGTAACGAGTGTTTTAATACCCGTGTTATATGCAGTTGCATACACTACTTTATCTTCACTAATGCAATTAGTCAAACAACAAGAGTAAAAGCTGACAATAGTTTATTTATAATAATTGTTCAAATTTTGGATGGTACAATTTTGAAAGTTAATGTTAATTATTGATCCAGCAGCTGTAGCGGTCGCGGGGTAAGCAGTAGAGCTCGTAGACAGAGTTGGAATATTTATAATTACTTCATTCGTCTTGTTTTCTATACTGTTCAAGATCGTATTTGAGACTTGAATTTTATTCATTAAAGACTCATCAATGTAGCTTTCAGCCACAGTAGAAGACTTCCACCCCCCGTGTCGTTTCAGTGCGGTCAAATCACCACCGCTATCTATGAGAAGGGTCGCCGAGGTGCGCCGGAAGCAATGCCCCGTGTACAACGCTGGGTTAGGCAGATTCAAAAAACTTGCGATAGTTTTTCCCAGAGCACCAAATTTATTAATACCAGTTCTTTGATCGACGCACTTCCCCGATCTATAGCTCAAGAAAAAGGCAGGGTTTCGACAGGGGGTGGGTCGAAGTTCCATGTATTTTTTACATACGGCATAGCAGTTGCTTGTCACAACGAAAGAACGATCTATTTTCGTTTTTGTTTTCGAAACTTTCACCATGATTGTATTGTCGTCTATGTTAGAGACTTCATCGAACTGGATGTTGTATAGCTCTTGCCTTCGGCATACCCCCATTATGCCGAAGATTAGTGCAACCTGTAACAATAAACGATATAATAAGCTTGAGGTACATAGCCAAGGCAAAAACTATGATTTATGAAGTAGTAAAGTGTAGGTACCTACTACCTAATTTATACACAAAGCGCTTAAACGGAGTGTCTAGATAACTTGCGTGTGTAGTACGTAAGTACTAGGTAGATTAAATAACAGAACTAAAATACACTTACCTTTTCAAAAAGATACAAAATATCTGGTGAATCTTTCAGGAACATCTTTATTTGACCTGATGTAAACGTCAAGGACTTTTTTTCCTTGTGTCCTTCTGAACTGCGTTTCAGGAACGCTATGACTTTTGAATACTTCGTGATATCAATATTGTTGTAGATACTCAGTGTGGACTTGAGCATAGAATATTTAGCCCACATAGAAGATGGCTTGAATTTGTCGGAGAGGTCTTTGAGATACTCAAGAATGACATTTTCAGAAAATGATGTAGTTTTCTTTTCGATCTTCCATGCCAAAAAGTTATTATATTCTTTTTCATATAATTTTCTAGATTTTTCTGGCAAAAGATTGTGAGTTACTTTTGTTGCCAATTCTAGAATATCCGGAGGCGTACAAATATCATCGTCGCTGTCCATTTTTAACTTTTAATTTGTATTTTAAAAACAAAACACATTGTAAAACATTAAATTCACGCGTACGTGTATTGTCACAGTGAACTTGCCGCCATTAAAATCTAACCAATGAGAGCGCAGCTGCGCGCGCAGGGCCAATCAGGAGCGAGCGCGCGCTGTTCTTTTTTTATTTAATTGGCACAAGATCTTACCAAAAAGTTTTGTGCATGTAAGTTTAGTAGTTTCGACGAAGTTTTCACGTATAACCCAACTGTTTTCAAAAGCCAGCCTAATATCAAAATTTTATACAACTTGTATGAGAATTTTGACATAAGGCTCGCCAGGTTAATTGGTCGCGTTTTATTGATGTTATAATGAGATTTTACGATATCGATGTGGATATTATACCATCATGTGAAATTGCTTAAATTGAGTGTTTTGTTGTCTGCGCTATAACAGTTGTAATTATAAGTCAAGTATTGGAAATATAAGTAGAATGTTACAACATTAGTGTAGATAAATTAAATTAGAGTCACACGGCTTTAAGTTCTTCGATCATAAAAACGAACGGTTTCAACATAAGCCTACATTTCCCGGCAACGGGCGGGAATCGGCAGCCGCGACAGATATGCCTTCAAGATGCCGGGCCCATTGTCTCGGTCAGCCATTCTCTAGTTTTAATTAAATTTTTATGCTCATGCCTTGCTATGGTCTGTGCTGAGGTTAAGCAACTTTCGCCAAGGCCGATCTTCAGATGGGTGACCAAAAATGTATCACCTCGAGCTTTTCCTGCCATCTGCATTAGCAGTCGTTAACAACCACCAGTCCGCACTGGGCCCGCGTGGTGGTTTATGGCCCGTTCTCCCTATCCATCCATAGGGAAGGTTCGTGCCCCAGCAGTGGGAACATAAAATTGAGCTAATGATGATGAATGATTCCCTGTGTGGTGCCGGGGATAAAGAATTGCACCACCCCATCTCTTCCCGTGGGTGTCGTAAAAGTCGACTAAGGGACCATTCCAGACGATGGGCAGCAGCGTCTCTCTGAGGTTACCCTCAACCTACTGCGATCGCCAACCCGCCTGCCAAGCGTGGCGATTACGGCAAATACCCCCCATGATTATTTGGGGGAGGCCTTTGTCCAGCAGTGGACGTCTTTTGGCTGAGATGATGATGATGAATGATGATGATAAATAGATTAGAACTGTTTTTATAACGGTACGTAATCAATGTCAAAGATCCACCAATAACAACCACATAGATCATGGCAATAAAAGGAAACTTCGCAACAACACACGTGGCATTTATTAGAAAAGTAATAAAAATATACGAAGATAACCGCTAGATTTACAACGTAGACATTTCGACATGGTCTTAAATCCGTCAAACGTCAATAAAGAGATTATATTTGACAATAATGTGGATGTGGGTCGCAAGAGTTACAGCCTGTGCTCTTGACAAAAGGGCAAACTGTCTTTAAACGTGAAGTTCCTTAAGATTCGCTTCATTATATATATGAAAATCAATTGCTGTTCGTTTGTCTCGCTAAAACTCGAGAATGGCTGGACCGATTTGGCTAATTTTGATTTTGAAATATTTGTGGAAGTTCAGGGAAGGTTTAAACGGTGAGAAATATAAATAACTAGCGACCCGCCCCAGCTTCGCACGGGTGCAATGCTGATACATGCAGCCGCTGTGTTGTATGTAATATCTTCAAAAGTATTCATTTAAATTACATGCTGTAAAGGGCCATATTGATCTATATTAAATGCACAATGTATTTAAGGTACTTAATTGGATAAGGATTAATGCTGTTTTGCTTAAAATCGCTTCGTAAAAAGTAAAGGATAAAAAATGATTATTGTGGGTTATCCCTAAGAGATAGACATATACCATCACGGACTTTTTTGTAGATCTTTTTAAGGTGTACAATACTGTAGTACATTATTTTGATCTATCTCGTAGGGTTCAGCCAGCATTTGCAATGTAAGCGTAAAAAAATGTGATAACTCTAAAGTTATCAGTGTTTCTCTACTATATTATGCATGTATTTATTACGGGACTTATGTATTTATTTACGGGACTGAGACGTGGTCGCTCACTATGGGCCTCGTAAAAAGGCTCAAGGTCACTCAAAGAGCAATGGAGAGGGCTATGCTCGGGGTTTCTCTGCGTGATCGAATCAGAAATGAGGAGATCCGCAGAAGAACAAAGGTAACCGACATCGCCCGAAGAGTTGCTAAGCTCAAGTGGCAGTGGGCAGGTCACATTGCTCGCAGGACTGATGGCCGCTGGGGCGGGATAGTCCTGGAGTGGCGACCACGTACCGGAAAGCGCAGTGTGGGCAGGCCTCCAACAAGGTGGACCGACGATCTGGTGAAGGTCGCGGGAAGCCGCTGGATGCGAGCAGCACAAAACCGGTCGTTGTGGAGATCCTTGGGGGAGGCCTTTGTCCAGCAGTGGACGTCTTTTGGCTGAGATGATGATGATTTATATATATAAACCTTCCTCTTCAATCACTCTATCTATTAAAAAAAGCCATAAATTATATCACATTCATAACATTAATTTGCACTATTGTGTATGTATAACTATGGCCATATATATCCATCCTATATCTATCCGCAATAAAATATGGTCGCCATAACCCATCACTCCATCCAATGCGGTAGCACAAAATTGGATGATTCACGCCGGTGTTTTAGTATGTCATTAATATATGCACTCGTCCTTAAATGCGCCTCCATTTACAAACCGGATGTGTGTACCGCGAGCTAGCCGGGAACAATGGCGATAGAATATGATAATTTTGTACATTTTCACCTTCCCCCAATAAAAGGGACGGCTGGTCCATGTGATGAGAAAGCAACTGGAGACAATATTTTATGACAATTTGTTTTCTAGTAGGTAGGTAGGTATACTACTCGTATTTATTTACAATTTATGGAAACATTTTCATTTCAATGTAATAAACCTTAATCAAAAATGAAACATAAGAGTAGATAAGTTGTAAAAAAATTCCAAAAAAAATCCAATTCAACTTCAATATCTAAGCTATTGCTGAAAGTCAAATAAGAAGCTGAAAGATGGAAGAAACTAAGCGAAGAATATGGCCTATAAAATATATAGACCACAGAGGAAATATAGCTGGGCTCAGGCCTTCTCACTTGCATACCTAATATGACATAGGGAGATATGGAGATATAGAGATCTGGAGATACGATTGCGCTATTCTTATGTATGGTGGGTTTTAACAACTGCAATCTTACGATAGCAACCGAGACATACGAAACCCTCAAAAGCGCGGGGGAGTCCTAAATAACTCGATCACCCATCCCGTAATCTGACATTTCAAAAGTTGCGTAACCTGCCAGAGCACAAACTGAATACGCGAGCCAATGCACTATCGAGCTCCTCGAATATTTCAATAAACCTTCTTAAAGCCCACATCTTACACCTACAAGTACTTACCGCACAGCACAACGATTATACGAATATTGTAGTACAGTCACGAACTCTTAATACGATGGAGGAAAAGTCAAAATTGCTCGTGTCTGTAGGAGACCGCTCACGCCCAAAACGATTATCCGAATTAAACCGTACCGCTGATGGCAGATAGACCCATTACACACTAATTGGTAGGTTTTCGGAAAAAACAGCTTCCATATTGTACACACAATGATCTGTACCAAAACAATTGATGCAATAAATAATTGAGTTGTTCGTCAACTCGCACACTTTAAACTCGCACAGGTGTGCCAGATGGCACCTCTTGATTTTACCTATTATTTATGTCGTCAACTCGCACAACAGTTAAAATCTGAGGTAGTCATGTACAGTCAATTACAAAAAGGTTTGGAAAAAGTTATAATCCTTAAATGTTTAATACCAGACAGTTATGATTAAGTACAAAATAAAACAAAAAAATATTAAAAGTATTATAATCAATAATATCACACAAGCTTCTTCTTATCTAAATAAAATAAAAAATTAACGTAACAAACGTGTAAAACTTACTACCTAATATTATGGACGCACTAGTAATTAGATCTTTATTAGATAGATTATAATTTAAATTGCTTGTTGCTGCACTACCTCTCATTTTCCGCTCGGTGGACCTATTTTTTTTTTTTTTTTATTGTATAAGGAGGCAAACGAGCAGGCGGGTCACCTGATGGAAAGCAATCACCGCCGCCCATGGACACCCGCAAAACCAAAGTTATCGCAGATGCGTTGCCAACCCTGAGGAAGAAGTTGGATCTTGAGGAGGGAACAGGAATTGGGAGGGGGGAGAGGTGAGAGATGGGCCTCCGGTACTTTCACTCACCGGACGAAACACAACAGCAACGAGTGCCGTTGTTTCATGCCGATATTATGTGAGAGGGTGGTATTACGCCGGGCGAGCCGGCCCATTTCGTGCTGCAACGCAGCGTAGCTCTACCACTCAGACAGTGTTACTCATTTAGCACCACCCAGGGGTCACGTGTAGGGTCTCAAGGGTAAACCTACGGACGCGAGTAACTTTAACCCCCAAATCTTTAGTCCTATGACTCAAAGGTTGTCTAGAATTGATCGCTTTAAGCGATAAGACCGCCTTGGCCCACCTCTGTATTAAATTTTTTGTTATTTGTTTGCAATTTCTGTAGCAGCGTCTGTTTGGCTGATAGGTTATTAGATTGCCAATTCCAATACCAGAGCTGCTGAATGACACGTCTTTATTCTTCTACTAGTGGACCAGGCGGATTTCGTACCGCTTTGACAGTTTCCATCAAGTGATTAAATTCTCTTTGGTTTCCATGACAACGAAACAAACAAATCATTTTGTATTGGAAAATGAAATTGTCGTTTTTAGTATATTTATAGTGTGATTCCCGTGGGAATATCGGGATAAAAACTATCCTATGTGTTAATCCAGGTTATAAACTGTCTGTATGCCGAATTTCATCCAAATCCATCCATCCGTTGCAGCGTGAAGAAGGAACAAATATACAGACATACGCACAACTTTCGCAATTATAATAGTAGTGTGATGAAATCCGAGAGAGAGAGAGAGAGAGAGAGCAATAGTTGCCATCACAATGGGTGACAAATATAACTTAATTATATTATTAATGTTGGCAACATCAAATAATTCCCTATAGAAAACTTCTGTGTTTCGATTAAACGGCTTGAGGAACCCTTTAATTTTCTCGCAGTCTCAAAACAGTCTAGTGTCGCTGAAAATGCTGACTGAGACAAACAGCAAACCCTCTCAAAAATAAAGATCATATTTGCATTTCTTTATCTTTTTGTTGAAAGTTAAATTTTTTGAAAGTTATCCTTTTGGGAGTTGTCTTTTTAGGAAGTTGTCCTTTTGGGAATTGTCCTTTTGGGAAGTTGTCCTTTTGGGAATTGTCCTTTTGGGAAGTTGTCCTTTTAGGAATTTCCCTTTTGGGAAGTGAACGTTTTGATACAGTGGACGTTTTGGGAAGTGGTCCTTATGAGCCAAAAGGAGCTTATGTACCTAACCTATATACTACGAGCTGTATATCAACTACCTACAGCGCATTTCCAATAGCACAGAACAAATAATAGTACTATCGTAAGCACTATGCTTAAAGTATTTTTAACCATTTTTAATTTTTGTCGATATTATTCATCTCTATGATATATCGCTATTAGTGATAAAACCGCCTTTTTTATTACATTCACCGCCATATGACATATATCCATTTTGTTTACTTTAAAGAATTCTGTTCCATTCTACTTTTGATAAAAAAAAGTAATGACGCCTGCACGACTTCATACGGCAAATCATAAAATGGTTACAGTTTGCTGTGCTATCTTTGATGGCTCTCACTTCTAACAATGTGCAACGATGTAATGCACTCGCACTGTAAAAATACTTTGAATAAACTATCATCCTAATCATCAGCCAATACTATTCCCTTCACTAAACTCCATATGGTTAGCTCATCCACTCATCACATGTCAATTAAAATATTTAATAAAATACCTACTGCAATTAAAAATATTTCTAAAGATATAGAGTTTTATGTCAAGTTAAAGAAATAATTAGCAGAGAATTGTTTTTATAGTTTACTAGAGTTTTTGAATAGTTAAGTTATTTAAGTATATTACGATCTCAAGAATTCGTGTTAATTAAGATTAAGTTTAAATTTATTAAATAATTAATTATGTTTATTGTTGCAATGCCCTTGCAGGGCCATGTTTGGGACTTAATACTGTTTTTATAAAATCTTTGTACAACATGATGCAATAAATACCTATGACTATGACTATGACTAGTCCACTGCTGGACATAGGCCTCTCCAAGTGCACGCCACCGAGCACGATCCGCGGCTACTCTCATCCAGCTCTTGCCAGCCACCTTGAGATCGTCACTCCGCCTCATCTGTCCAATTATTTAAAAAAAAACATAATAATGATGTTCCTGAGTAATTCATAAAAAAATATAAGATCCAGTAGCAGTTATTGGCGCAAAGGCGAAATTAATAATACGAAGGCTTTTTACGAGCGAGCTACACATATGGGTGTTGCAATCGCCAATAAGACATTTTCAGAAGGACCGTAAGTTTGTTTACCAATTCAGTTATTTTATTATATTTATTAAAATTTACAAAGGTACCTAATATTAACGTATAGATCGAAGCAGTATGATAAAAACCAATGATGGTTTGTCCACACACAGGCACTCACCGCCTTACGCTCACAATATACAAAAATAGTCAAATAATGTGGACATTACAATCCACCCACAACAGGGCTAACATTTTGCTTGAGATTCGCACAGCCTAGCGCTGCGCTGCCCAACCACACACGCAATACCTTGTGTTATCATATCACACGGGCTGGTTTGTGATACTTCATTTTGTTGAAGACGCATGTAAATATTATAAGTGTAGTTCAAATAGTTCTCACTAGATGGCGCGGTTCGTAATCTGACTGAATCACGCTATCGAAGTGTTTTGGCAAATAGCTTATAAGGCATGTAGTTTGTCATTGAAGTTGTTACCTACTAGCTACTAGCGGTTTTATTTTCAACCCTAATAGTATTCCCTTCACTACAAAGGTATACCATTTTACATTGGTCCTTCGAGCCGAATATGAACCTGCGACCTATTATGAATTCTCTAAAGTATACTATTTCTATGACTTAACTGCACAACAAAGTGTTTATTTTTCTCCTAAATATTATGAGCTTACTTGGTTAGATATTGTTTTCTAAAGTTTACGCGAACACTTCACATTGAAATGAAACAACTTTTACGGATCTACTCGCGTTTATTTTACACATTACTTATTTAATGTTTATCCTGACGTTTCGAACCCTTTGCAGGGTCCGTGGTCACAGGGAGACTGAGGTGTTGGTCATCTCATAATTAGTTGGTAGCTTGTATACCCTCATTTAAATTTAATTAGGTGCGTTCCGTTTTACGCAAAAAGAGCTTACAGTATCTTTTGGTCTGGCAGTATGGTGTCGGGGCTGGGATTTAAAATTTTGTATGATGGGATCCCAGGCTGGTGGTAGATTCCAACCATCTTCTCTATTAAAATTAGGATGTTTTTTAATTTCAATAGCCTCGCGTATCAGCCTAGGGATGAGTCGTTGTTCTCTAACGAGTATTTGTGGTTTATCAAATCTGATGTAATAGTTGGGCCCCTCTAGGGAATGTTCGCATACTGCAGACTTATTTTCGCGCCTATGCTTGACGTCGGCTATATGTTCTTTAACACGGGTTCCTATACTTCTCTTTGTTTGCACGATGTAAGAGAGCCCACAGTCGCAGTCCAGTTTGTACACGCCTGCATCTTGAAGGGGTATGTTGCACTTGACAGGTCGTAAAAATTGGTTAATCTTCTTCGGCGGCTTGAAGTAAGTGTTGATTGAAGCTCGCTTTAAGATATGTCCAATCTTGTCAGTGACACCTTTCATATATGGAAGTACAGCAGGTTGGCGCTCAACTGTGGTTGGTTTATTGCGTTTTCTGCATCGATTTAGAATATTCTAAATTTCTAAATCGAAATCGAAATTCGAAATCGATGGTTTTCTGTGACAAAACCGTGGTACTTTCAGTTTATTATCCTGTAGTACGTGCTTGACATGCTGAAGCTCAGCAGCCAGGTGTTGGGTGTCACAGATGCCGCGTGCTCTCTGAAACAAAGATTTCCCTACAGTAGCCGACTGTCTAGGATGGTGGTGAGAATCACCATTGAGATACCTATCTGTATGGGTTACTTTACGATACACAGTGTGACTCAAACTATGATCCGGATTCCTGATAATTAAAATATCCAAGAAAGCTAGCTTACTATCTGCCTCTAACTCCATTGTAAATTGTATTTTTGGATGTATGGAGTTAAGATGATCTAGAAAAGCAGATACTTTATCAGTTGGTAGGATAGTGAAAGTGTCATCTACGTACCGCTTGTAGAACCTAGGGGTTACCGGTGCTGTGCTCAGGGCCCTCTCCTCGAAGTCTTCCATAAAGATATCGGCGACGACGGGCGAAACAGGGGAACCCATGGCAACACCCTCTACTTGCAGGTAGTAAATGTCATTCCACAAAAGGTAGCCAGATGTTAGACAATGCTCTAATAGTACTGCATATTCATCAGGCATATCTTGTTCCGCTAGACGTTTTTTGGTTCGAAACGTCAGGATAAACGTTAAATAAGTAATGTGTAAAATAAACGCGAGTAGATCCGTAAAAGTTGTTTCATTACTTGGTTAGGTTAGCTAGTTAGTTACTATTAATGATAAAATTTAATCTTTTAATTAATTTTTGATATTTGATTCACTAATTTGTTCCTTTAAAGTTGACGGAAGGTCGGTAATCAATTTAGGTACCCGGTACTGTAGTAGTTGTTTGCCGTAAAGGTTGAATCCGGAGAGCATTTGACAATGTACAGGAAGGGGGACAGAAGAGCATTGCCCTTGCTGAGTTTCTTGCCGTTTTTCTCTATAAAAGGTGCCGCTCTGTAGACCTAAGAACCGATGGCGTAGTGGCATTCATAAGAGCTCATTGTAAGAATCCCATTTGAATCGAGAGGGCATGTATGCCAAGTTTGACACTTTTAAAGAAAAGGGGAAAAGAAATGCCCTACTGAGTTTCTTACCGGTTGTCTCAGTACAAGAATCCCCACCCTGTAGACCTACTATCACAAAGGCTTCGTGCCTACTGGTGCCTGCTATTACATGAATAGATATATGTATTCACTATATATCTACTTATGTGCTGCTATGATGTACCTAATGGCATTCTTATAGAGCTCAACTAAATGAAACATTTTGAATTTTGAATTTTAAAAGAAAATGAAACATAATATTGTACAAGTTCTTCCAAGCTTTGCCACCTCTCTATTTTGCCAATACCAAGAGTGCGAAACTGTACACAAAAAGTAAACAAACTGCCGGAGTTCCACGGAATTGCCCGTTATTTACAGATTTCCGTTCATTCGGTAAACAGCCATTCATTCATCGTTCCCGATATTTATTGCCGAAGGATATTTCAATTTAATTTTTAAAACGTCGAGGAAACTGTCGCTCTGCGCGGGAATGGAATGAAATTTAATTTTTCGAATACTTATTTTGTTTTTTTTATGTGTTTTCTGTTGTTTACGCCGCACACTAGCGCCGCCAATGAAGAAAAAACATATCCAGTAATTAGGGATAGAAAATCAAATTATGCTCAACAAACTATTTGAATGAAGTAATTTAGCATTTTACGTCACCTAATGAACATCTGACATGTTGTCAAATCTGTGTCAATGTCTGGGTTTATTTAAATACGGCGTTATAGTTAAAAGTGACCGTTTTTAGCTGTAACGTCTTATTTAACTAAACCATAACATGTCAGATGTTCATTAGGTGACGTAAGCATTTTTACGTCACCTAATGAACATCATCATAATTACTTCATTCAAATAGTTTGTTGAGCATAATTTGATTTTCTATCTCTAATTACTTACTAGATATGTTTTTTTTCCATTGGCGGCGCTAATGTGCGGCGTAAACGCTCTTAACTTGGTGAAGTGTTTTGTAAACGGATAAAAACGGCCTTAAATCAAAGCAATCAACCGGTTATTTTTATGCAAGTAAATAATTTTTATGCTAACTGTTTAAAAGTTAAAGCAAATTTTGAAGATTTCATTAATTTTTCTTTAACTTATTACTTACCTAAATATGTCCGTAGTCGGCGAGAAATTTTCATTAAATTGAACGAGTTACATGCAACCAAACATGAACCTTTTAAATGACAAAATGCGTTTACGGTTATTTATTTTCAATTAACGTTTTTTTAAAGCGATACCACGAAAATTATTCTTTTTTTGTTCATGTTTATGTTGTAAGTATAGTGTTACAATAAAAGTATTATATATCTATATTAATTACTTAAACGTACTTATTCTTATTTATTATTACTTACTTAGTAGATTTAGGATCAACTCGGTCGACACGTCGGATAAAAAAGTAGGTGAGTATATTATGATACATACGATGGTACCTATCGGTACATAAGTACATTGAGCCTCGTGAAATACTCTGAAATCTTTATTTCAGAGTATTTCACGAGGCTCAATCCTTTGATTATGTACATTAATCACAGTAGAAAAGAAAAAACCATTCAATTCATCCGTACCAAAGTATCCTTTAGCAAGAAACTTAAAGAGGATGACGTCCATCAAACTCGCGTTAGGTCGTGATAGATGCAATGAGGGATGGCACAACAACGAGTGGAAGGGTTACCCACATGCCGTAGCGGGGCAGTGACGAATCGCCTCATTACAGTGGAAGTGTTAATTAAGAAACATCTAATTAGAAGGCGACGTAGTCATTTTGCATTAAAGCGTTTTGGTTTTTATTATTAACCCATGTGGGTATATACTCTCAGCGCCAGCGACTATGTGGTAAAGCGCGTGGTCCAATATCCTGAGGTTTTGGGTGAAATTCCCATGTTGGACTTAATGCGTGTTCAGATAGAGTTACCTATTACATGTTTTAAAGCTCAGCAGCGTAAAAAAAACTACAAATACAATTGATAGGTATTAGCATAATCACTAGATTATGAAATAATTATACCTATATTAATACGTGAAGCAAAAACATTGTACCCCTTTTTACGAAAATTGCGCAGACGGAGGAGTATGAAATTTCGCACACGTATAGTTTATATAGAGAAGGAGTACAGAATGTTAATATGTTTTTAAAATTATGCATAAAAAATACTTTAAATCAATAAAACAAACATTACACACACTACCATGTTTTTGACACACACTCTTATGAATTTGACACACGCGCGTATTACTCTTTTGAAAAATTTCAAAAATTTCAAAAATGGAAGAGGAGCAGCCGAAATCTGTCAATGCCAATCCAAACTCACATTCTATCTTTTTAATTTTTCATTGCTTAGGATACAATCCGTGCAGCCTTAATAAAATTACGGTCGAATTTCGACCACTGGGCGACCACTAGTCAATATTCATAGATCTAAATGCCTTGATTTTAATGCTTGCTTGCTTGAGCCTTGGCCCAGCAGTGTAACAGTAAATAGATAATCTCTTTTTTTACAAAAAAATCAATAATTTTTTTTGCATAATCGAATGATCATGCTGTTAATCCCTAGATTATGTATATCTTATCTCTCGATTGTAAATGGATTGATTGTAATGTTGGAGGCCTTTGCCTAGCAGTGTTACATTATATGAGATACCTAATCTCTTTTTTTTATAAATCTCGATTACTATCCTGTAAAAGTTAACAGCGTATAAAGGGCTAACAGTTAATTAATTCGATAACCAATTTTTTTTATTCTTCAATCTTTATGACCTTTGGCGTGTTACCGTTAGCGCGGTGGACAATCATAATCTTTGTTTTGCTACCGTTGGTTCGAGTTCGAGTCGAGAAATTCGAGTCTAATAGGTACAAGTTGTTAATTATTTATCCTACACCCGGGATCCCAGATCTAGGTCCAGGGCATGGTCTCACTCCGACTGGCCTACCACCACTGTGTTTTAGGTAGTCGGTTTGGTTTGGCTTGTTTGTCCGCCTGCCTATCTACCACCATCTTATCTAAATATGTTGCCATAGCATCAATGTTTGCATTTGCAGCATAATTGTGAAAAACACCATTTTAATTAAAACCCTGACTTGGGATTCCTTCAGGCTAACCGCTTACCCGTTACGTAAGACAATTATATTAAGAAAGTTATCTAATCATACAATCTGTCGTGCACATGTCACGTTGTTGTACGCCCGAGCACAGATTTGATGAATGCAGTACAAAATAAGGCGAACCACAGAATGTAAGCTTATTACCACGCTCGAACATCACTTATAGAACCTCCCACAGACACGAATCTCGAAACAGTCGGCAGGCTTAACCCTTAAATGCATAGCTTATCAAAAACGAAACGGTAACTTGAAGCCTTTTTAAAATTTTCATTATTTTTTATATACCATTAGGTATATTTTTATTAAAATAAATATTTAGAATATACTCTGTAATTAAAACATGTTTTTTTTTAAATATTATTATATTAAATTTTTCTTAAATTTTATATCATAGACAAGTAAGTTTTGACGGAAACCTCTTTGAATACGAGAATGCAAAAATTTTTTGAAAAATTAAATAAAAATACTTCTTTCTATTTTAATAATGTAAATTCAAATAGATTCGTAATTATTAAAACAATTATAAAGTGAAAAAAAAATATGAAATAAACAAAATGAAAATAAATTTAACTATAAGGAGAGCATTTTCTCAAGATTTTTCGTAAAAAAATTTTTTTTTTAGTTGTATAATTGCAGCGCTACTGCTCTAGTTGTAATTTGATAAATTGGTATTACGGACACAAATCGAAAATCAAATATATAGAATATGTAAGTACTGTAAGTAGATTCAACATTGCAAGTTTAGATAGAGCTACAATTTATGTTTGAATCCATTTTATGGCTATGGCAGAATAACAGGGTTTGTGGATCTGAGCCATAGATGTAGGTCTATGTTTTTTTTGGCAAATAAATATACTTATTTATATTATTATTACTCGTAGAACAAGGGCACGACGAACCGGTTTACACGCGCTCTATACCAGGTACAGACATGTACCTGGGCGCTTCTCTCCACTACGACCCGGCCAACCCGAGCCGAGGTCCGAGCCTTTAGAGGCGCCCTCGGGTTGTTCCGCTTCCTGATCCGATCCGAACCCTTCGGGGAATCTAGTAAGGCAGGGGGACACGCACTTTTAAGTGTGTGATGCCGTTCCCTCTAGAAATCCTCCGAAGGTGACTCGTTTCACACGGCTACGTAAAGGGTACCTACCCTTTACGTACCTCACCGCCCCCAAAAAAGCCCGGTGACGCTGAAAATGCCGTTTGAGGCAATCAGCATACTCTCTCCAATAAGAAAGCAGCTGTTGAGAGATTCCGTGACCGTGAGACATTGAATATGTATAATAATAAATAATAAAATAAACTTTATTTTCTCATCACAAACACATGTATACAATTTCATGATTATTTGTAAATATATACAACGTGTAACAGAAAGGTGTGGTCAAAATGAAAAGATCTAAAGTGTATCCGATCTAGATCTTGTATGTGTTGTTACTGAGACATCATTATTAACTTTAGTTGTCATGTAGTTGTAAACTAAATACTTATATTAGTGAAGCCATGCCCGTCAAGCGCGCCTAAACAAGCAGCAGAGATCATCAATGTAAGTACACAGAGGTTACTAAGCCACTAGGGCTGTGACTTGTTAATTTTGATTGTGACGTCACAATTGAAAAATCTAATAAAAAATTGAATAACAAATTATGGTTATTAATTTTATCGTAGTAACTCTCGATACACTAGATCGGATACACTTTGGATCTTTTGATTTTGACCACACATTTCTGTTACATGTTGTACATAATATGTGTGCGTTGCTAGAGCGTGTTTTACCGAGGCGAGGCTTACCTTCTGTGGGTGTCTATATGTTGTGTATGCAGGCTCCGTCCATGTATGTACAAATATAAACGGACCCGATCGAGATACACGGTAACACGGTACACCGCCCGCTCGTCCACATTTGGTACGCTACAATTTATTATTTCGGGATTAATTTCCCTGCTAATGAATGGTATGCGTTTTAGGGTTCTTCTAATAGGAAGAATAATTAAAATATTACATTATAATACCCATTAACTAATATATCATTATGTAATTTTTATACTTATATCAGATTAGAGAGTGTCATTGAATCAAACACGACCATTTTGTCAGGTCACCTCATTCAATAATGAAAATCCGATGTGGAAAAAAATTAAAGGTAATTTTCGACCACTAATAACAGTATAAGTAGGACACTGTCTAGGACCTAGACTCTAGGTATATAGTAAAATTATTGGCAATGAAAATTTTATATAATTTTCGTATTATCAATACCATTGTCTACTATTATATCTAGTAATATTATTGTAGTATTAGTACACATGCCAAACACCAGAAGAAACTGTTTGAACATCCATAATTCTTGACGTTGATCGAAAAGTTATTGGCATGTGCAAATATAAACAAGTACCTCTTCTTTTCCTTGAAATAAATGTGTTTGCATCCTCCCATTTGTAAATTGATTTGAAAACACACAAGTGATGATAATATGATAATGATGGTTCCTACAAAAGCTGTGTGTTATGTTTAACAAGTTAAATATTACTAGTGGTCGCCCAGTGGTCGAAATTCGACCGTAATTTTATTAAGGCTGCACGGATTGTATCCTAAGCAATGTAAAATTAAAAAAAGATAGAATGTGAGTTTGGATTGGCATTGACAGACTTCGACCGCTCCTCTTCCATTTTTGAAATTTTTGAAAAGAGTATAGCATGTGTACAAATACATAGTAGTGTGTGTAATGTTTGTTTTATTCCATAGAGCAACACGGGCCTCCGGCGCGGCGGACCGGTCCGTGTTGCTATTTATTTTATGCATAATTTAAAAAAAAATATTAACATTCCGTACTGCTTCTATAAATAAACTATAAGTAATTGTGCGAAATTTCATACTCTTCTGTCCGCGCATTTTGTGTAAAAACGGGTTCAAAGTTTTTGCTTCACGTATTAATATATAGAAGAAGATTTCTCGAGGAGCGCGATAGCGCAGTGGTTAACGCGCCCGATCTGCGAGTGCAACTTTTGCAAGGGCCGTTATCATCTCAAGAAGCTCAGGACGATGATGATGAATACACATTTAAATTATTCAAAGTAACGGGGAGCTAATTCCGTTTATACAAAGTTTATTCATACGGGACCGTCGACACAACATTATACTTTTCAAACCGCTCTAATGCGAGTTGTCTAGTTAACCCGGCTATGATGAACGAGCGGTGTTATCGCAGCATCGGTCGCATGTCGCTCCCGACGCAGCTGAGGATGGCGACTGATTCGGTGCTGTTCCATTATTCAATTGTTTTGAATAATTGAGTGCGCCTTAATTTAATTTTTTAAATAGAGTTTGTTGTATCCGTATAATATGACCTTTACAGCAGCACCGGACATTTTGTGGGCGGCGAGAAAATTAAAGGGTTCTTCAAGCCGTGTCATCGAAACATCTTCAAGGGTTTCTAGAAGAGATGGCATCATGCAATTCTCTGAGGCGTTCGGATCAGATCAAAGTGTGCTTTGGCTTGAGCTGATATTCTTTTATAGATATTGCACGGGAATAGCGATGTCACATAAATTCCATCAACTGATTGGTTATTAGCCGATGTTTGAGTAACAGGGTCGTCATTTCTACTTTTAGTTAGTTACACTAGATGACAGAGGCAGTTTGATGTTGTAATAAACTCAGGAGGCAAGCCTCAAGGGTCAATAGGATCTCAAGGATCCAAGAACGTCTCAATGATTTCGTTATTATTAGGACTGTTAAAACCAGGCACACACAACACGTCAAGTATTCTATCAGATTTAACACGGCTATAATATGATGAACGAGCGGGTGTTATCGCAACATCGGACGCGTCGCTCCCGACACAGCTGAGGATGGCGACTGATTCGGTGCTGTTCCATTATTCAATTGTTTTGAATAATTGGGAGTGGCTTTTGTTTTGAAACTGAAGTCGGGATCGGGAGATGACGTTTGATAGTTTGACTGTAAGTTTTGTGATGTCAATGTATCAATTTCGGTTAGTCATTTCATTCGACTGTAGTCCTCAAGGAAGATTTTTTTAATAACTCTATAAAACTTTTGTTGTACATATTAAAGGATCGCGAGCGACCACTCGTGGTAAGCTGGTGACGATACCTATAACTGCGCGAAATACTTACGGCAGCCACACTTATAAATAAACTGGATCCCGAGTTTAGGGAATCTCTTAATAAGAACAATTTAAAAACAAACTGAAGGCGATGATTCTGGGTGTGTTGGATGGCAGCACAGGACGGCAGCCACCGCATTAGGTTGTAAAAATTAGAACAGTATACAGTATAGTAACAGGCGAACTCACAATTGAAATCTTAGTGATTTGTAATGTGTTGTGAATGTATGTTTTATTGCAATTTATGATCACACTAATATTATAAATGCGAAAGTTTGTGTGTATGTATGTTCGTCAATGATCCTACTAATATTATAAATGTGAAAGTGTGTGTGTATGTATGTTCGTATATTTGTTGCTTCTTCACGCTGCAACGGATGGATGGTTTTGGATGAAATTCGGCATATAGATAGTTTATAACCTGGAATAACACATAGGATACTTTTATCCAGATATTCCCACGGGAACGGGAACCAAGCGGGTGAACCCCGAGCGGCTGCTAGTATTATATAAAACAAATAATATCATTGATGTTCGTATCTTTGTTGCTTCTTCACGCTGCAACGGATGGATGGATTTGGATGAAATTCGGCATTTAGATAGTTATAACCTGGATTAACACATAGGATAGTTTTTATCCCGATATTCCCACGGGAATCACACTATAAATATACTAAAAACGACAATTTCATTTTCCAATACAAAATGGTTTGTTTGTTTTGTTGTCATGGAAACCAAAGAGAATTTAATCACTTGATGGAAACTGTCAAAGCGGTACGAAGTCCGCCGGGTCCACTAGTTGGTAATAAATAAATAAAAAACGTCTTTCGGCCCGATACACTACGGTCCGATTCTCAGGTCAGGCAACGTGTGTTTCGGATTTGATGCATAGCTCGGGTTTTTGATCACCAATCTGCATTCGGCATGCCTCGTGATTAAGCCAATACTCATCAATTGTAGCGACGACTTGATTTCTTCGCGCAGCTGTGGGACAATATACAAACTTTACTATACATTACATTTGAAAAAAAAATAGTAGAGTACCTAATGTTTAACAATTCCTAGAGAAACATGTGAACTTCATCTATACATGGCTCTCACGGCTCATTTTAAATAGCAAAATAAGCATCGATTCGATAACAACCGTAGCCTCAATGCCATTGGACTTACACTATGTAAACTACTGGTATTAATATATAGCAGAAGGGTCAGTGGGTGATGATGATGATGATTGACGAGGAGCTCAATGGCGCAGTGGTAAACGCGCCCGGTCTGCGATTGCTGAGGTTAATCCACTTTCGCAAAGGCCGGTCATCAGATGGGTAACCAAAAATTTATCATTTCGAACTCCTCGGTGCTTCGGAAGGCACGTACAACCGTTGGTTCCGGCTGCATTAGCAGTCGTTAACCACCATAGGGAAGGCTCGTGCCCCAGCAGTGGGGACATAGAATGAGCTGATGATGATGATGATTTAATTCATCCTGGTATGGTTCATACCGGTTTCACACACAGAACACGGATTCATTTCCTAGAGAGTGGTTTATACTCAGTGGTGTCACTATATAACTAGTCAGTCACCCACATAGTTTTCCATCATCATACTAATATTATAAATAGGAAAGCTATGTATTTTTTTTATGTTTGTAACGAATAAACTCAAAAACTACTGGACCGATTTAAAAAATTCTTTCACCGTTACAATGCTTCATTAGCGCTGAGTAACATAGGCTATATTTAAAAAAAAATTTCCACCCGTGCGAAGCCGGGACGGGCCGCTATCTTTTCTAAATATGTTAATCAATCAACTCTACCTACTTGATTAATTCTACTAACATAAATGTTAATATCAATCATCAATAAGACAGGTGTTCTGACAGATAGAGATAAGATAGGTAAGAAGTACAAATGCTTACCCGTACACAAATAAAAGGAATTAAAAATTTTTAGGTAAGTAAGTTTCTTATTATTTAAGCTCGTAATTAGGTAGACACAAATTAATGTGTTGACAATTACGACACATAAACGACGTTAAGCTAGACCGTAATTATGAGACTTAAAGCGGCTGGATACGGTGCAAAATCCATGTAGAACACATAATTCCCATGTGGGGTCTACATTTTGCTTCCTCTATAATCCCACTTTTTCCCCAGGAACTTAAAGCTCGTAATAAATTAGGCTAAAGATAAAAAAGGATGCGTAATTTTCACAAAATATTACGAAAGTGATACTGGGCCTTACATGAAAATAAACACAGGGGCAGTATGCTATGTTCACCGTAAGAATTCATAAGCAATTTTTTTTTTAATATTAGAAGGAGGCAAACGAGCAGGCGGGTCACCTGATGGGAAGCAATCACCGCCGCCCGTGGACACCCGCGAAACCAAAGGAATCACAGATGCGTTGCCGGCCTTTGCGGATTTTTTATTGTTTCTATGTAAAAGCACTTGTTCTTTATATTACCTGAAGTTATGGCGACATGTTTAGATCAGATGGTGGCAGCTAATAAGACAAGCCCTACCATCAACCGAACCGAGTACAAACATGGACTGGAAATCGAATTTTCAGGGTTTTACCACTAGAACACTAGTTAGCCACAAGACATCCAAACCTAACCAGAAGCGGTAAACTTCTGTAATATGCCAAATGGGTTACTCTACAGGGCCTCGAGTCTATTCATTCAATAACGTCTCAATAGTGTGTCGGTAGCTTGATTTCAACTTAGGTCTTTTTTTATAGGCTTACCAACATTTGCTAACATAAATATTCTTATATAATCTTTTAAACTAAGTAACATAATGATGCAAACACTTAAAGGTGCACCTCATGCTATAGAAACATGTAAGTACTTAAAGACTAGTTAATACTAAAAAATGAACTATTAGGGGGGTCAAATGAAACAATAATACACAAATAAGAAATCACTATAGGTCTATGGGATATGAGTCAATAGAATAATAAAAAAATCAGGCCATCACCGACTCATGATTAGTCGACGTTTAAAATAGCAAAACCCTGCGGATGGCGTTGGGCTGGCTAAACTTCATTCAATAATTTATATTTTTACTCATTTGTTAATTCATTCGGGACGTTTTAAATAGCCGGACCAAGGACTTGCTCGTTCTTACCCCCTACAAAGTTGACTTACTGAAACCATTCTCACTATGCTCTAATCCGTAGCGTTACGTGATCACCGTTTATCTCGAACTGCGCCGGTGGCATGAGGAACTGAAGATTACAATATGATTCGGTACGGGTGACATTTTGTGGGCACACACAGTTCGCGTTCTCAAACGGCTTCCTAGTTACATTGCAGCGTCTATTAACAAACGCATCATCATAATCATCATCTCACTAATGTGTTAATGCTTAAAACCCCCTTAATTATTGAACTTCTGGAGGATACGTAAAAAATGACGTGAAAAAATTAAAAATGTTTATTTCAACAAAAATAGGATTATACAGTGTACCATAAAGCACCATTACAATCCTACTTTGTTGTAAAGATATATCAACAGTTTACCTGTGACATCAACACTAAAAAAAATTGTTTGTAACTAATGTACCTATGTAGTAACATTATTTGTACAATATAGTGTCTTTCTTCTGTGACAATATCCTAAATTCTATGAAATAACGTCTGGCAATTGTTTTATTTATTTGGTAAAAAAATAAACGTTTTGCCTATGAGCGTGCGCCTACTTGTTAATTTTGCTTTTTGTACATTATGCTCCGAAGGGCTTTTTTCACCAAAATCTTGGCGCGCACATAATTTCGAAAATCTTAAACTTTTATAGTACCATCTTTTATACGATGGAAATATGTATAATTTCCTGAAAAATTTTCAGCCAGTGTAAAACCAGCTTAAAAGTCTCCAAACAGACTACAAAACTAATTTTCATCGCTTATTACCAGCTAAATACCGTAGCCAAATATTAAATAATAGTTAGCGTTACTCGATCGTCCGTCGAGTGTGGTTTAACCCAGCAGTTAAGTCTCAAACTCCCCAACTAATAGTTAAGTCCAGACCAGATTGATCGGTGCAAGTTATACTTGCGCGGAAGTTGTAAGTTCGGGTTGCTTTGTTAATTTAACGCTGGAGACTTGGAAACTGCAAATCTGTACTGCTTTAAACTAACGAACGCCTTCGTCATTATATAGGTTCGTTAACCTTTGACGACCTCCTTGTTCAAGTGGTTTGTACACCGGTTTTCATGGTGTCGCCATCTCTGAGGTCCCGGGTTCGATCCCCGGTCGGGGCAATTTAGAAATTATTGTTTTTCTAAATTGTCTCGGGTCTGGGTGTTTTCTGTTTGTATAATAAGTATGTATTTAAGTATTTTAAGTATGTTTATCCGTTGTCTAGTAACCATTTAACGAGTTTCATAACGAAGCTTCTCTTGGGCTAGATAATTGGTGTGAGTGATGGAAAGTTTATTATTATAGTTATTTACAAGTAATTATTTTTTTGTTATTTACAAGTAACCCGTGATAATTTCGGAAAATTACGTATTCGTCATCAGCCTACACTAGTCCACAGCTGGACATAGGTTTCTCCACGTGCCCGCCACTGAGCACGATCCGCGGCTACTCTCATCCAGCTCTTGCCAGCCACCTTGCGAAGATCGTCGCTCCACCTAGTCTAAGGGGCGTCCTACACTACGTTTGCCGATACGCGGTCTTCACTCGAGAACTCGTTTACTTCAACGGTTGTCGGTTCTGCGGCTAATATGACCGGCCCACTGCTTGCCTATTGAAAGGGGTTTTTAGGGTTTCGTACACAAAGGGTAAAATGGGAACCCTATTACTAAGACTCCGCTGTCCGTCCATCCGTCTGTCCGTCTGTCACCAACCTGTATCTCATGAACCGTGATAGTTAGACAGTTGAAATTTTCACAGATTATGTATTTCTGTTGCCGCTATAACAACAAATACTATAACAATAAAAACCAGAATAAAATAAATATTTAAGGGGGCTCCCATACAACAGACATGTTTTTTTGCCGTTTTTATAGATAATGGTACGGAGCCCTTCGTGCCCGAGTCCGACTCGCACTTGGCCGGTTTTTTATATACCTAATAAATAAATCCATACTAAAAACATGCAGAGTAACAATCGCATTGTTAAACCAATAAGGTTTGTCATAATGCGACTGCATTCACAATACTCTAAACTAAAATCATATAAAAAGCAATAACATAATTTAAAGTTACTACGAGTATTGAGGAAATGGCTAACAATATTTACGAAATATTTATTAATTTACTTAGAAAGTAAGCTTTAACTTTATTTTTAATATTGGTATTTGTTAAAGTACGGTAATTCATACGGCAACTTTGCTATTAGTCGGGGTACTTACAAAGTACAAGGTAGGCAGTTCTTTCGCCGTACACATTATTCGCACGGTTCTCTATTTTGTCTCAAATTTTTTTTTTCCATAATCTAACGTATCATAATGCTGTGTGACATAATCATCATGTGTCCGAATGATAAGTAGCCCTAACGTAATGTCTCATAATATAACATGCCCTAAAATCAAAATTATGAAGCTACGCTGCGCTTCGCGATTGTCTTAAAATTCTAACCTATCACGTGACCTACAGGAATAGGGCAGCTAGTATTTCTGTTGTCTAATAAATAAAAATAATATTATTATAAAGCACCATTCGGACTAACATACATTATACAATATAACACTTAGGACATGTGACTTTATAGCAAGAAAAATTAAGATATATAATTATTATAGCACCCGATATTATGACACAAATGCATTAGAATTAAAGACGATTAGGTAAAATAAAATTTCGTATACGCGAACATTAGGGATAGTGATGATTATAGCAAACGCGTTAGGGATTTTGATTTTCGGACGATCGATATTCGGAGAAGAAAGGGACCACCTACCTATTCGCACGCCACGTTTGGAGTCGGACTATAGAACGTATAGAAGAGTATACACCACATCTTAAACTGGGTACCACTACAAGTTCATGCATCACATCTTGAGCTACCACTACAAGTTCACACACAAAATCTCAAAGGCGTCAACCGACGAAGAGACACGGAAGCCAACAATAACTCAGCTTCAATCTTTCTTTACTTAATCAAAAAGATAACCTTGCAGCTCCTTTGTGAGACTTACTTTAAATCTAATTGCCAAATCAGTTATTCTGAACAGCCATTTTGTTGGCCTAACCGTCTGTGACAAGGAAATGGTTTGGTCATGGGCGGTGGTGGACTGGAGCCGAACCGTGAAGATAGTTTTATTGTTTGGACTAATTGAAATGCATTAGGAATTGTTGAATAGTGTTGTGTCTCATGCTTCAAATTAAATGGGCATTGTGCGGTTTGTTTATTAATGGACTTGTTATTGTTAATTACAATCAAATATATCCGCATCCGATCTCTAGACCCAGTGCTCCCGGGTTGGATTCCCAGCGGAACATGTTTGTATGCTCGGTTCGATTGGTGGTAGGGATTGTTAGTCCGCCTTGCTAACTACCGCCATCTTATCTAAATATGTCGCAAAATCTAAATAATAACATCAATACGACGTGTAACAAAAAGGTGAGGCCAAAATGAAAAGATCCAAAGTGTATCCCATCTAGAACTTGTATGTGTTGTTATTAAGACATAATTATTAACTTTAATTTGTCATGCAATGGTTAATAAAATATTAATATTAATGAAGTGATGCGCGTCAGGCGCGCGTAAGCAAGCAGCAGTGATCTGATCATAAGTAAGTACACAGAGGTTCCTAAACCACCATGGCAGAGACTTGTTTATTTTCATATGACGTCACAATAATAATATTATATAATAATAAACATACAACCAAACCCCCATCACTATAATACTATTAAAAGATAACCGCTTTCCTAAAGCTTCTGTCTGTTTGTGTTGCCCCTATTTGCCGGCTGCTTCAGCTCCAACTAACTTACAAAGCTTATTTACTTCATTATTGGATGCGCTATCCATGTATAGTCAGTAAACAACCATTTGAACTTCAGAAAGCTTTGTATCAAAAGCGGCATTTCGCGCGACTTCAAAGGCGATGGTCCACTGTAAGTACTTACATTGTGATACGCTGAATATTAGTCATTCTGACACAATAGACATTACGGGACTGGACGAATTAAAACACTGGTCATATTTGGACACTTGTCATTCTTATGACGACCTCCTTGGTCGAGTGGCTTGCACACCGGTTCTCATGGTGTCGCCATCTCTGAGGTTCCGGGTTCGATCCCCGGTCGGATCAATTTAGAAATACCTGTTTTTCTAAATTCTTTCGGGTCTGGATGTTTCCCATGTATAATAAGTATGTATTTAAGTATATTAAGTATGTTTATCCGTTGTCTAGTTAACCATTTCTCGAGTTTCATAAGGAAGCTTTTCTTGGGGCTAGATAATTGGTGTGAGCGTGGGAAACATTTTTTTTTTATTCTGAGACACTAAACATGACGGGACTAGACGAATTAAAACACCAGACATGTTTGAACACTTGTCATTTTGAGAGACTAGACATTGTCAGCCAGAGCGGATTTGAGACTTAAAAAAACTTGATTTATTAAATTAAAATATAGCCTATGTTACGCGCAAGAAATATAGCATTTTATCAGTAAAAGATTTTTTGGAAATGGGCTATTATTTACAGCGAATAGGTACTCCTTCAAACAAACAAACAAACAAACAAAGTCACGTAGTATATTAACAGGTTCACTGTCCACAGCCCAAATATGGGCTGTGACTATCCACAGCCACCAGTCCACAGCCCATATGTAGGCTGTTCACCCGTACACTTTCTTCACTTTTTTGTGAGGTGGGACTCATAGGGTTTGGAGCCTAGAAAAGTGGACTTGATAGAACAAACTATGAGCTACAAAAACCTACCTGGACTTGCGGGCGGCATATCTTAGGATTTGGCTTGGACTGTGAACCTGTATATAATAGTATAGATTTTGTTTCCATAAGAAACGCTTAAAGAGCCGCGACTCGATTTTGCTATTTTGAAACTTCAACAATTGTGTACCTATTTCTTTTTTTGGAAAGAAATTGCTATTAGGCCCAGCTTAACCGGCCTTTTTGGAGCGACGAAAAACCAAATGTTCCTCAAACCCACTACGCTTTGAGGAACTTTGTCCACCAGGAACACTATCGTCGTCACATCCTCAGTGGGTTTTTATAGGGGACTAGCGGCCCGTTCGCGACTTCATCCGCTTAAGAACACCCGTAACCCATGAAGGACCCCTATAGCAGCGCCACCTACCAGGTCCAATTGTAAATTTTAAACCATTCTCGAATGCACTTGAACACACACAGAAAATTTCATCCAAATCGGTCCAGCCGTTTAGAAGGAGTTTAATTACATACACACGCACAGAAGATTTATAGATAGCATCAAAGAAAAAGGTTATAGCATCTCGCAAGCGTGTCCCTGTCCCCTCCTAAATTTTTCGAGGCGAACGGATCGAAATCGTGAATCAGTTGCCTGATTCTGACATTCTGACCTAACCACTAGACCACAGGGTCAGTTATGGTGAAACGTTGAACTGTAAGTTTCTAATGCAGGTAGACGCAACCACACGAAAGTTAATTTCCCTTAGTGCTTCTGATCATCGAAATCGTTTATGTTCATTTAATTTATCTCAATGAGTGGTTAAAAGTATCGCGTTACGTTCATTTCATCGGACATTAATTGGTGGACTGGAGAGAAATGGTTTGACCACAGCTTAATAAAATACAGTGTTGAAGGACGAAACTCTTTCAAAATTGGTGTAAAATTGGTGTAAAGAAATTTGTAAGAAAACGTTTTGATTAGGTACCGAATTCGATTTATGTTAGTATTGTTATGTATTTGTTATACATGTATTTTTTTGTATAACAAAGTATTAGATAAGTACTTCGGCAAGGCGAAATATTTGTTTCACAATTTTATGGATATTTTTATTTTTTGAAACTATTTTTTTATGAATTTAAAAATACAATTATTTATTTTGATCAATAATACCAAGCCCATTTTTTTTTTTTCAGTTGGTGGCTTCGTGCGATTAGCACATTTAGCCAGTGTCAAAGTAATTTTTCCTACAAGTAATACATAAATAAACAATATTTCTTTATATGATGATGATGATGAATGTTAATAGAAATGGGAAGTGAGAAATGATATACCCCCCAACCCCTCGAGTATCTCAGTAAAGATGTGGGGCTTTACTAAGTCCTCACGCAAGCTTCTTGAGAGAATTTGAAAAGTAACGTTGCACTGTTTTGTTTTATTTGCCAACACTTATGCACACTCACAAACACTTAACGGTTAATAATCCACCATTATTTCACATTAATATTCAACATAACACAAATTTTAGAAAATACAACAAAACCGCAGACATGACGCTTCACTTTCCCGCCAAGAAGTCACCTAGCCCATTTAATATATTAAACCTTAAACCTTAAGATCAAAGTGGTCAAGTCACTCAAACCATCATATTTTCAAAACTACTCCTTAGTATTTTAAACTAACTTTATTTAGGTATAGTACTTTTATAGTATGGTAAGTTGTTTCAACTTATTTCATTGCTACACCGAGTTGGTTCATTATTTCGACGCGCTCGTAAATTTCAAAATGGCGTACAATAAAAACTCGACTTAACAATAAACATGTTTACGTTAGTTCCTGTTTATCTGCGAGACGAGATATAAAAAGGCCGAATAAATAAACTTCGCGATTCCAAACTCTATCATGTCACGTAAACACCCTAAAGTTTCTTTATTTGCCAGCGAAAGCTTAGGTAACTTTGCAAAAGTTAAAGTACCCTTTCCGAGCTATAGGTATTCCCAAGAAAGCCTTATGATAAGTAAATAAAAAAAGTATCGATTTGAAATGAAATAGGTATTACTCGTACTTCATACGCATCTACCGAGCGTTGATTTAACATTATTAAAATTTTTGGTCTAAACAATAAGGGTCTAAGTGGTGGGTGACCAAAAACTTCGGAAAATTTGGATAAAAATGAGCATGTTAAATAAACTTGAAGTAGATTAGCATAGGTGTTTCATTTTACATTTAGTATAATACGTACTCTACCTAACTTTACAAACTATTCTGTTTAGTATTCACAAGAAAAAAAAATTAAACACTCCTAAAAGTTAAAAGAAAATAACTGAATCAGAATATTTAGTTTTAACAACAGCAAAACAATTACAAAGGAACAAGAAGTTCCAAATTCAATTCAAACACCGAACAATCGAACGCCATTAAACAAAGGCGCGACCATTTTGAAATTCAAAAACAAAAGACGCTATACACATCCCAGGCCCATTCAAAAATGGAACGTAGTTCGAACGCTGCGTGTGGCCGCTAGGAAAATGATTGCTAACTCGACGAATGCTAGTTTATCTACCTGAGCGATGTGGGTCAACTGTAGTCTGTACTGTACAGTCTTTTCGTGGTGTGATGAAAAACTGGCTATCATTACGAAATGTAGATTTAAAAATGTAATGTGTAAGCGTTCGAATTTTAAAAGATCATGAAGAAACCTCTGTTTCATCATCATCATCATCATCTCAGCCAAAAGACGTCCACTGCTGGACAAAGGCCTCCCCCAAGGATATGAGGGGTATTTGCCGTAATCGCCACGCTTGGCAGGCGGGTTGGCGATCGCAGTAGGTTGAGGGTAACCTCAGAGAGATGCTGCTGCCCATCCTCTGGAATGGTCCCTTAGTCGCCTTTTACGACACCCACGGGAAGAGATGGGTTGGTGCAATTCTTTATCCCCGGCACCACACAGGGATACCTCTGTTTACTGACAATTAAAATTAGTCCGGCACGATTTTTAAATCTCACTAGTGATCTTTACATTAAAATGAGAAAAAACCCTTAAAATGTTTTATTTAGCAATTTATTTAGATCTTTACCTACTTATTGTTTGAGAATTTTCTATGTCTAGAACGACAAAGGAATTGCTGCTTCTTTATTTATTTGTACTACAGACGAACAAAGGTATAAATTGCGCTAAAGGCTAGCGCTTTCAAGCAGGCGGCATAATAATCTCCCTTGATTTAAGGTAAACCACATATCTACCTCAGTTCAGAGGTAACTATAATCGATCATGCCATTAACAAGTCATGACTGGCTGGCCGAACATGGCCGCGTAAACAAAGCCATAATAATTTAAACGATAAGTCTAGACTTAGACTTAACTTGAGACGTTTATTAAGTTAGCATCGGTTAGCTGATTTCCAGGAAGCTCCTAACCCAAACAATGAAATACATTATAAATATTTTGAGGTATGCTAATTAAAGATTGATGATGCAGCAGTTTTGGTTGCGATCGTGCATGTTAAGTATCGTTCGAATGTCGGGTCACCGGATGGGTGACCAAATTAAAAATTTTTCGAACTGTTGATCTTAATTGGCAGCAGTGAAGGGTGGTATGAGCCCAGCACGCACGGGACATCTAGTGGCAGACCGAACGCTACCACTGCACAACCGGGCTTCTCTCTCTCCATAAAAAAACAAGGTAAGAGGCAATCTATAAATATCTATATAAGTACTATTAATAAAAAGGTTAACTTTTTTTTGAGGAAGGTAAAGAAAGAAGAAAGTAGGTACCTACTTAAAGAAACTTCCTCGAAAAATGATTCGAATTTTTTTATTCAAATTTCGAACGCAACGGCATCGGCAGCGCAGATACACATTTTTAATTTCAACGAATATTTAGCTATACATATTAATACGTGAAGCAAAAACTTTGTGGGGTACAAAGTTTTTTTACGAAAATTGCGCGGACAGAGGAGTATGTAAATTTCGCACACTAAATAGTTTATGTAGAGAAGGACTCCATAATGTTATTATTATTTTAAATAATGCATAAAAAATACATAAAATCAATAAAACAACACACACTAGTCACTACCATGTAAAAAATTTCAAAAATGGAAGAGGAGCGGCCGAAATCTGTCAATGCCAACCCAAACTCACGTTTTATCTTTTTTAATTTTTCTTTGCTTAGGATACAGTCCGTGCAGTGTTAATCAAATTGCTGTCGAATTTCGACCACTGGGCGACCACTAGTTTAAATAAATTGTAAAATGGATAGCGTAATTAAGTGTTTGTTATTTGGAATTTTTCTAACGAAAACTAATCTAAATAAGGGATTTTGTAACCGAAATCAGTCAACTGACTCAGTTGTCTGTCTCATTCTTCGAGAGCGTTTGTGGCCAAAAGGATAGGATTACCTTTTTTGTTCGGAGTGTATCACGTAAGTCACGTACCTAATATCTTTTTTACTTAAACAGAAAGAAAGAAAGAAAGAAAGAAAGAAAGAAAGAAAGAAAGAAAGATAGACAGAAAGAGAGAGAAAAAAAAAGAAAATACATTTACTTTTGCTACACAACAATAAAAACCACAACATTTATGTGCTATTAAATAACTATTTGAGCAGTGAGCAGCAAAAATCGTCGCCGTCTCAGCAAATGCCACAGCTAGGCTATGACGCTGATTTTTAAACGGTCTTCATCGTTGCGCTATTCGTTTTATTAATTATTCACAAGATGGTAATTATAAGATTTTAATCAAGTAATGTTCATTGTAAAGAAGTATTAAGTAAATAACTTTTTTAATATTACATTGGTAAGAGGAAGAGCAAATTCTTGCCTTTTTTTGAGAGAGATTGCTGATTGCTTCGTGCGGCATTTTCAGCGTCACCGAGCTTTTTTGGGGGTGGTGACGGTACCTCAAGCCGTGTTGAAACGAATCACCTTCGGAGGTTTTCTAGAGGGAACGGCATCGCACACTTAAAAGTGCGCGTCCCCGTGCCCTACTAGATTCTCCGAAGGGTTCGGATCGGATCGGAAAAATGCTTGCCTGTTGTGAAATTTATAAACTCCCATTACTTATGTCTATGATCACGGGCCAGCGCGTGGCGCTACTGGAAGTGGGGTAAACACCCCACAGTCGCGAGGACTCCCAATTAATCTGGTAAATGAAATGCCATTATACCAGCAACGATGAGGGCGAATTTAATTATATGTAACATTAATAAATAATTAATGATGTTTGTTTGGAAAGGGGTAGCAGAGTAAATGATCTTTAGTGGTCAAAGTAAATTCGGTTTACTATCAAAATACTCACGCACTAATCAATAATTAACTGTCGTGGTAATTGAATGAATATTTTCAACCGCCTTCGTAGTCCGGTACTCGTAGTTAGACCAACGGTTCAGACGCGAAGTGCCGGTTTCGATACCATATGGGGTACATAGACAGGAATCAATTTATTTGCATATATACAATGTTATTTTTAGTTTATTCGAAACCTGAAAACTGTTTGTTCAGAATCAGTAATATAATCGATTTCAATATTTTTTATACCATGTTACATTTTGACCAAATAATATTTACAAAATCTCAAATTAAAACACAACGGGGCAGCACAAAAAGCTTGTAACTTCGTGAGTTTTCAAGATATTATTTGAATTTTTTTTTGTACTGATTCTTTAAATGAAAATTTTGATCCGTGTTTCGATTTTCGTATATACTAAAAATAAGGTTGTAGAGACGGGGATACATAAGTCATAAATAAATGCCTACTTAATGAATTGACTTTGGACATACAAAGCATACTCAACTTTATTAACCATAGACAAGCAATACATCACTCAAACTAGCATATTATCATAAATCCACCGATCAGTCGCGCATTAATTATTATCCGCAATTATCTGTTAAGGCTGACAGACATAGTAGCATTGGAAGGAGGTAGAGGTAATAACCTCCACCTCCTTCCTCAAATAATAATAATAACTAATTAATAAATTACTAATTAGTAGTAGTAATTAGTAATTAGTATATCCCTGTGTGGTGCCGGGGATAAAGAATTGCACCACCCCATCTCTTCCTGTGGGTGTCGTAAAAGCCGACTAAGGGACCATTCCAGAAGATGGGCAGCAGCATCTCTCTGAGGTTACCCTCAACCTACTGAGATCGCCAACCCGCCTGCCAAGCGTGGCGATTACGGCAAATACCCCTCATATCCTTGAGGGAGGCCTTTGTCCAGCAGTGGACGTCTTTGGCTGAGATGATGATGATGAAATTAGTATAACTTACATTGTTTTATTGCGAACATGACCTTTAAGTCAACATGAACATAACCTTTTGTACATGTGCGTAACGGTACTTTAATGATACAATTATTATGAAACACCCTAATTGAAAAAACTTGCTACTGTCCGGTTTTTTTATCAGACATCCAAGTATGTTCAACATAGGCAGTCTCTCAAAAATATATTATACCCGTCTAATATAATTTAAAGCTTTTATTCAAGTTCTTTCTTATTATTTTTATAAGCTCACCGTAATTCATGATATTTTATGACATTTTATTAACTCCTACAAGTGACTTGAACTTGTAATCCCGTTTTATTGTTGAATAGGATTATCAAAGTCATCTTTCTAGGTGACTTTTTGATACGGAGTTAATGTTAATAAGTATTCATTAAATTTTATTTTTATTTGGGTAAATTCCATGACGTGCCACACGCAAAACAGTTGAATGCTGTTTATGTGTTTATCCTAAATTATTGTATATTACCGCGTCAGTATAATATAGTAAAATATTTAAGGAATGTTTGTATCGAGTAAAGTATATGTCATTCTAACATTCCTTTCGTATTTTTCATAGGAGAGCTATTATAACATTACACGTACCTATACTGTTTTAAGTGCTGTTAGTTTTCCATAAATAAATAAATATATTGAAAATCGGAGGTGTAAATACAGTTAGTAAATAATTTTCGACCATAATCATCTTATTATGAAGACCTGTAAATGAAATGCTATTAAATGTTAATTCTTGAAAAAACACTTTGGCCTTCCTAGGATGAATTAAATAAATAATACCTACCTATCTAAAATAGACTGACAACTAACTGAACAATACTATTGTGTTTTGTTTTTGCAACGCCTGCAACAAATAAGTCCGACTGTTAAACAGTACATAAAAAAATCTAAATGAACTAAACACCTTAAAAATTAAATAAACAAATAACAGTAGCTGTACCACCCTCAGTTAAGGAACAAACGGTAACAGGTACAAATAGTAGTTCGTTAAATCATTCTGCCACAGACACTTTACTAATAAGGGAGCCAACCGAAATTCCCAACAAAACAGCGCAGATACGGACCGAGTCGGCAACTTCCACTATAACTCAATATGGACGCGGATTTTCGAACACAGCAGCAATTCTATTTGCTCTGTTTTTTTTTTTATATCATACGTGTAAGCACAGTGTCTTTAACTCACCTGATGTTAAGTGATGATAAAGGCTAATAAGAGCATTTTTTTATATTAGAAGGAGGCAAACGAGCAGGCGGGTCACCTGATGGGAAGCAATCACCGCCGCCCATGGACACCCGCAAAACCAAAGGAATCACAGATGCGTTGCCGGCCTTTAAGGAAGGAATAGGCTCGTTTCTTGAAGATCCTTAAGTCGTAATGGTCTGGAAATACCGCCGCTGAGAGTACTACTACTACTACTACTACTACTTCTACTTCACCCGAGATCCCCAACTACTGGCTATCTTATCTCTTGTTACCGGAACACAACAATGCTACGAACATTGATCTTATGGCGACATATTTAGATATGATGGTGGTAGCTTGCCAGGCGGACAAACAAGTCCTACCACCAACAGAACCGAGTACCTACACAAACATGTACCCCCGCTGGGGATCAAGACCACAGAGGCAGTTAAAAAGTTGAAGTACTTCTGAGTTGTATTTTCTATTTTTATATATTGTCACACAATATTTATAGAATGAAATAAAGGCCGCGGTTGAAGAGTGGGAAAGCGCAGCGTGCCCGGGCCCAAGGACGTACCCAGGGGGGGGGTCATAGCATAGTTATCAGCTTTTGTCTTAGGACAGGTTCAGGATTCGTGGGAGCCAGAATGTTGCTTGTGCACCTATACATATAAATGTAAAGCACTTCTAAATAACAGATACTTTAGAATAGTTATTGTAGCGATTGTAAATACGCCGCCCAGCTTCCGTCAATACTGAACGATCCCCTAACTTGCCGGGCGCACCTGACTGTCTATTTTGCAGTACACACTTGCTTTACCTATTGAACCCGATGGGGTTCATACCGCAAAACTTCTTTTGTTACCACTTGGTTCGTGTTAAGTAACTTTACTTAACACCGGTAAAGAGAGAAAAAATTAAAAGTGAGATTCAAATAAGCCACAATTAATTACCACCGACGACGACCTCCTTGGTTTGTACACCGGTTTTTATGGTGTCGCCATCTCTGAGGTCCCGGGTTCGATCGCCGGTCGGGTAAATTTAGAAATTATTGTTTGTCTAAATTGTCTCGGATCTGGGTGTTTTCTATGTATAATAAGTATGTACTTAAGTATTTTAAGTATTTTAAGTATGTTTTTCCCTTGTCTAGTAACCATATAACGAGTTTCATAACGAAGCTTCTCCTGGGCTAGATAATTATTGGTGTAAGTGTAGGAAAAAAAATGTCACCTGGATACTAGATATCGTCTGCCACTACGCCTTGCGCTTGACCCGATATACGGTCCTGTGTTCAATTCCCAGGTTGGGAAAGTGTTTCCGATTTTTCGATACATAGCCCGAGCTTGTGACGATTAACCCACATTTCTAAAGCGTAGTGAAAAAAGAAACAAAAAAACAAAACAAAAAAAAAACCTTAAGGGTTAAGCCAATAACCTATCAATAGTGTAGCGATTACTTGATTTGTATGATGGAGCCCTTTGTCCAGCAGTGAGACACTACATTAGGTTTGCTCGCTGCTTGCTTGCATACGTCAGGGCAACTTTCGCTAATGTTTTTAAAATATTTTTAAAAACACTAGCGTCACTCAACTAGTGAGGCACTGGCTTTCTTATCTCTAGCTGCCGGAACACAACAATGGTACAAACATTGCTGTTTGTAGCATTATATTTAGATAAGATGGTAACGCCTCGGTGGCCGAGTGGCAGAGTGCTCGGCCCGATACCCGAAGGTCCCGGGTTCAATTCCCAGGTCGGGCAAAATGTATTTCAGATTTTTCGATGCATATCCCGGGTTTGTGATCACCAACCCGCACTTGGCAAGCGTGGTGATTAAGCCATTACCCATCAATTGTAGCGATGACTTGATTTCAATCATGGAGGCCTTTGCCCAGCTGTGGGACAGTTATAGGCTGTTTACTTACTACTAAGATGGTGGTAGCTAGCCAGGCGGAAAAACAAGCCCTACCACCAACCAAACCGAGTACACAGCATCACCTCCCGCTGGCAATCGAACCCGGGACCTCAGGGTCTAATCCGGCGGTCTTAACAACTAGACCACAGAGGCGGTTAACGTGTTTTGAGTCTTCTACAGTAGGTATAGCGCAGCAGATACGACACTAACGCCCGTTCCCAATAACTTATCTATCTTTGTTTTGCCTACTATACAACCTTATTTTTAGTTTATACGAAAACCGAAACACGGGTCAAATATTTTCATTTAACCTTTTTACCGCCAACAACTTCTATAGAAGTTCGAGATTTTCGTGCCGTCCACGCCAGCACTTCTATAGAAGTTCTTCGTTGTACCTACTTTATTAAAATACATTTATACGTTGGCGTACAGCGGGACATCGCGTGCAGGATAGTTGGGCGGTGAAAAGGTTAAGGGTGCGCCGACAAAAATATGCCAAAAATGCAGTTACGGTTAAGTAAATACAATTGAAAATACTATCGTATTAAATGAACAAAATATATATTTAGTATCATAGGGAACGTGTTTACAATTTGTCAGAACCATAAATTGATAACACGCTATAGTTTTTTCTACAATATCATTTAAAGTTGGGCAAAAATTATGAAAACGAGTGGCGGCGTTTAGTAGATTTCTTATAGTTTATCTAAATTATTGCACCTCTGATTTTGTCTAAACAATCATCAATGGATAAACTACAAATTGCTAGACTAAATTTTCGATTCATCAAGTGGTTATTTAAATAATTATTTTTTATTAAGCACCTTAAATTCCCCATACAAAATTAGTATGGCCGCGCGGCATCAAATAAATATGGACGACGACATTTCAAATAAAACATATGACACTTGTCACTTATGGACGGCGCACCCTTAAAGAATCAGTACAAAAAAAAATTTAAATAATATCTTGAAAACTCACGAAGTTACAAGCTTTTTGTGCTGTCCCGTTGTGTTTTTTAGTAGGGTATAATTTATTTGAGATTTTGTAAATATTATAATGGTCAAAATGTAACATGGTATAAAAAATATTGAAATGAATTCTATTACTGATTCTGAACAAACAGTTTTCAGGTTTCGTATAAACTAAAAATAACATTGTAGATACAAATTTGACATAAGCTCCATACAAATTATGTCAAATTTTTAACTCCAGTAAGCAAAACAACAGACAGATAGATAGAATATAGGGAACGGGCCTTTTTGACGCCTTTTTGGAGTTTGCTAGCATTCCGTGTGTGTATATCTTTCATTCATTACGTCATTTTTCGTTCTTAGGGTGCCTAGTGAGTTTTGTTAACTATCCGTATTCATTCAGTTACGTTTACGAAAACGAAAATTAGTATGGCATTGAAGCAGCGCCTCCTGGCGGCATACGAGAGGAGTTAACATTTTGCCATACAAATTCTCGTTTCCGTTAACGTGATCGAACGGCGAATGAACACGCACTAAGCCCAGTAATGCAACTTTCGCAAGTTTTTGACTCTTCCACTACACACTACAGTATGACACTGGTAAGTACTTGATAAAAAAATCATGCCTAATTTAATTTAAGTAATTTTCTATTATTTTAAGTATTTTTTTATTATTTTAATTATTGCATTCACAATGCTATATGGACCTAGTTTAGGTAAAATAACTCAAACCACAAATAGCTAGTTTTAAGATATTTGAATTTTAAGTTTAGATAAAAAATTAACAATGATGTTTTTTTTAAATAATTGGCAAAAGTGGGTTGCCAATTATTTAAAAAAAAATGAGTAAAAAGGAGTTTGAGTCCTTTTACCTAAACTAGGTCCTGGTAGTTACAAGGTAAAACTTTGCTGGAAAAAATCAACTAGCCCCAGGAAGCACTAACCCGAGATTCCTGAAACAGGTTGATTGTTTCTAGTGAAATTGTATCTTATATACCTATTTAAAATCGAAACCAGCTACTTTGTGTTGTCGAAGCCATTCCTGAAAACATACACACTCGATTCAAAGTCACCTCATCTCATGTCTACCTAAATAACTTTTCCGAATACTGCACAACCAACTCAAAGGAGTGAGTAATAAGGAAATGCGCGGTATTTACTACACCTTACTGGTTAACCAGCTCGTTAAAACTGTACTATGTTGTAACTGCGACGTATTTTTAAGTTACATAGTGGCATGCCATGTGGTGAAGCAGTAAAACTGTGTATATGCAGCGAAATTGGGTAGTTGAAGTGTCAAAACGATTTTCTATAATAGAAATTGTATGGGATTGGCAAACTATGACGTCACTATTTTGTTATGACGTTACTTTAAACGGGACCCTATGACTAATACTCCGCCGTCTGTCTGTCTGTCTGTCTGTCCGTCCGTCCGTCTGTCAGGGCTCCCACAAACGTGTTTTTTTTGCTCGTTTTTGCTCGATATTGATAACGGCAACAGTAGGCCGATTCTACTAAATAACTGCAACTACACTGCAGCGTCGCGTGTGTCAAAATGAGCAAATTTTGACGTTTCGGTATTCTGTTATGCAGCGCTACTGCCGTAGTGTTGCAGGGGCGGAGAAGTAACGCAAATAGGTATTCCTCTAACAAAACTACACTACACCTGCACGTTTACTGCAAAATAATCGTATTCCATTAAAATATTTTGATATTTGTGTAGTAATGACAGCAGTAAAGGTGCAGTTTTTGTGCAGGTCGATTGAAGTAGATCGTGAGCAACTTTTGCACAGCGTATTATAAGCGTTTTACGTATTTAGCGTATTGTAACATTTTAATTCTTTAAGTTTTATTGCAGGATTCGTTCAGCTGTAGTGTAGTAGTCGCGCAGCTGTAGTGTAGTTGTGGTGCAGAGAATTTTAATAGAATACGTCTATTTCCACGGCACTGCTCCTACACGCGACAATTGACAGGCGTAAACGTGCAGTTGCAGTTTTTTAATAGAATTTACCTCCAGGTAGACGCTTGAAGTATTCACAGAATATTTAATTATTATATTCACTTTAAAAATTAATTGATACATTAAAATAAAACAAATAGGTACTTAAGGGGATACAACAAATGTGATTTTTTGCTCGTTTTTGCTCGATATGGATAACGGCATTAGGTAGACGCTTGAAATATTCACAGAATATTGAGTTATATATTCACTTTATAAATTAATAATTAAATTAAAATAAAACAAATATTTAAGGGGGGCTCCCACACAAGAAACGTGTTTTTTTTTGCTCGTTTTTGTTCGATATTATTAATGGCAACAGGTAGACGCTTAAAATATTCACTTAATATTGAATTATATTATTCACTTTAAAAATAAATAATCAAATTAAAATAAAATAAATATTTAAAGGGGGACTCTAAATATTTAAGTGGGGCTCGTATACAACAGACATGATTTTTTTTCCGTTTTTATAGATAATGGTACGAAACCTTTCGTGCGCGAGTCCGACTCGCACTTGGCCGGCTTTTTATACCTACTTAGCTTGGCAAATGACTCCACTCCACCTTATGTGGAAATAGATTCCAGAAGATGTCAACTGGTGCAGCGTGAAAACACCGCAGCATCCGTCACTCACCCTGCCGGCCCGCAAGTGCCACTTCACGAATCGTTTGAAGGACCCTATATAGAAAGGAAGCCTGCAACTTGGACTAGATCATATGACCACGAAACTGGAGGTCTACCAACTGATTTGGAACACTGATATTCTGCCGAAACTTCTCAGTACAAGGTCACCCGCCCTATGTGTAGACTTACGGACCGATGGCATAGTGACATTCTTAAGTGCTATTTCTAGTCTAAATTAAATACTTTAAATGATTTTGATTTTGAATTTGAATTTGAAAAACCCGTGCAGAAACGCGAGACGTGCCCAGCTTTTTTTTTCTTGGAGATTGCTGATTGCCTCAAACGGCATTTTCAGCTTGGGGGCGGCGAGAAACTTAAAGGCTTGAGGAACAGCCGTGTGAAACGAATCATCTTCGGAGGTTTTCTAGAGGGAACGGCATCACGCACTAGTGCGTGTCCCCGTGCTCTACTAGATTCTCCGAAGGGTTCAGATCGGATCGGACGTGCCCAGCTACACTAATAACTATTATACTAATAACTGCCTGGTACAAAGATATATGAGTAAGTTACCATTTAATCCACTTCGAAGTTTGTTAAAAATAACTACTGGCCCATTTTCTTAATCGAGCTCATAACAAGCCATTAATTACGGTGACACAGTGTAATCCAGATGTTGACTTGTTTAAAGATTGGCTTTCCTAACTGGGTGGTCTATTGATTCTACCAACCCAGTACTAAATGAGACAAATATTAACACCTTACCGACATTATAAACATGACCTACCTCAAGTATGAGACATTGAAACAAACGAAACTGAACCTTACAATTTAGCTTTTAAGGTTCGTTATGAAGTTTTGAAGTGTCAAGTTTGGCGTTACGTAGACAATGATGGGTCTATCTTATCTGTGGCGCGACAAAAAAAGTGGAGAAAAGCTGTTTGACATTTTGTGTCATTATCATTACCTAAGATGACGCTTTATAAGATATGTTTAAGTTATTAAGGCGGGTAGATGTATATTTATTAGTTTGTGTATGTTATCGTGAGGTAACGATACTTAAGATTACTGTACCTACTTAATTAATGTTCATTTTAAATACAGTTTGCTTGCAGTGACATAACAGTTCACACGAAAAAGAACTATTGTGGAAATAGTACATGCATAAAAAAGTATAAATAGTAATTACACTATTATACTAAAGTTTTCGTATTAGCAATAAATTGCTGTATTTATTTATCTATCTCATTAATATTGTAGGGTCGTCAACTCGCCACACTGTGTTTTAATTTTGTTAAGTAACCCTCTAAATTAATACATTCATAATTTATGCAACAGTTCAAACAGTTTCCCATATCAAATAAATGACAGACAGATAGATCCCACCATAAACATTTTCATGTAAGATGTTGCCCAAACATGACCATTGGCTCGCACTATAAAAAAAAAAAAAAAAAAAAAAAACCAGTCATGACCTACGCTAGCGTAGTTTTCGCGCATTCCGCGCCCTCCCACTTGTACCCCCTACAAACCCTACAAAACCGCTTTATGCGAGGCGCGACGGGTTGTCCGCATTACGTTCGTAATGTAGACCTCCATCGCGACCTCGATCTCCCCACAATCAAAGATTTTATCAAGGACGTCTCCCGACGTTACTTCGATAACGCCCCCCACCACCCTAACCCGCTTGTTGTGGCGGCCGCCAACTATAAAGTTGAAGGCCTTCCCGCAACAAGACGGTACGCGTCTAGGCGTCCTAAGCACGTCCTACACGACCCCGACGACCCAATCACAGTTGCGAACGCCCCCCCGCCCGATCCTCCAAATGACAGAACACATTTACAGAATACACTAAACATGCACACTGTTTTAGGCCTAAGACACCGTACTCGTAGAACAAGGGTACGAAGAACCGATTCACACGCGCTCTATGCCAAGCACAGTCATGTGCCTGGGAGCTCCTCTCCTCCTCCACGGCCCGGTCTACCCGAGCCGAGGTCCGTGCCTTTAGAGGCGCCCTCGGGTGGTTCCGCTCCCCGATCCGATCCGAACCCTTCGGAGACTCTGGAAGGGCACGGGGACGCGCACTTTTAAGTGTGCGATGCCGTACCCCTCTAGAAATCCTCTGAAGGTGTTTCGTTTCAACACGGCTTGAGGTACCCTTTACGTACCTCGCCGCCCCTAAAACAAGCCCGGTGAAGCTGGAAATGCCCCTCGGCAACCAGCAGTCTCTCTCAAAAAAAAAAAAAAAAAACTATAAAAAATGTTCTAAATTATCAGAATTTATGTAGAGCGAAGTTTCTAACTCTACAAGCCCAAACTTCACAAACTCTACACCTTCAAATGTCAAAATCAGTCAAATGTTTATTGGCCGTTTCGCTTCAAACTATCACTGAACATCATTGTAGCGGACTTTTTCACATAGTGGATAAGACAGTTAGTTATTCAAGAGATGATACGTACGGAACCTTAAAATGTAGCGAAAATACAATAAGTATTTTAACAGTTTCGCTGTCCAAAAATTAAAACAATAGATAATCAATTGTTATGTATCACATGTGATATATGGGACAGGGAACCTGTTAAGTATCTGTTAGAAAGTATGCCGTCATTTCACACAGTCGTATCCGATACCCTTATATCTCATCTTCGCGTCGTTAACCTCTTAGGGCCCTTTAGATTCCCACAAACTATAAGTACGATACGTTGAATGAGACGTCGCGACAGACAGACAAGTGTCTTACATAGATAACGAATGAAGAGTTCGGACTGGATGCCTAGTGCGACTAATACTCGTACTCACCATTCGATCATAAACGACTATACGCGAATTGTAAAAGAAATATTTTAGCCTTCCTCGTTTGTTACCACTTAGGCGTAGTAGTAGTATTAGTAGTATTGCTCTCATCTTTGGGACGGATCCGCCAAGTACTTGCTCGAAGCTCTTGACAGGTTGCAGAGACGTGCTGTCCGTATTGTCGGTAACGATGACGTTACGACCAGTCTGGAGCTGTTACAGCTACATAGGGACATTGCTTCCCTTAGTGCTTTCTACCGCCTTTACCACGGTGAATGCTCTGAGGAGCTCTTTAAACTCATTCCTCCCTCTCCATTCCTTTCCAGATCGACGCATGCAGGTCTGAGAAGCCACCCTCATACCGTGCTGACCATCAAGACACGTACTAAAAAGTTTGGACAATCGTTCCTCTGCTGAACTGCCCGTATATGGAATGCGCTTCCCGCACACGTATTTCTTTCCTCTTTCTCTCCCGGGTTATTTAAGCGGGGCGTGTAAAAGCATTTATGCAGGCCGCCATAGTGTGAGCGTTCGGCATAGCGTGGTAGCGCTGTGATGAACGCTTTCACTTCTTGGGATTCACTGGCTGCTTTCCATCAGGCAGAGTGAAGCCATTTTGGCGCGCCACAATAAAAAAAAATAAAAAAAGGCGTTGTTTCAATGCCATACCAATTTTCGTTTTCGCTAGCGTGATCGAAAGGCCTTTAAAAGTTTCATTAGACACCGCCTCAACCGCCTATGTGATCTATTGGGTAAGCCCACAGGCCAAAACCCAGAGTTCCCTGGTTCGATTCCCAGAGGGGTTGTTTGTGTGTAAGGAATTTAAAAAATCCAAATTCTCGATTTTTATTTTTTGACATTATAAGAAATTTTGAATATTGTTGAAAAAAATACATGAATGTGATTTGATTCAACCCTCATCTTCTGAATATCTAGGCACCCTACCAATTGCCTATCAAACAGTCATGATTTGTCATGATTAGTAGGACGTCTGACCCATATTATTAGAAGCTTCATAACTCGTAATTGGAAATTCTTCGAACACTTTTAATCATCATCATCAGCTCATTTTATGTCCCCACTACTGGGGCACGAGCCTTCCCTATGGATGGATAGGGAGAACTGGCCATAAACCACCACGCGGGCCCAGTGCGGATTAGTGGTTGTTAACGACTGCTAATGTAGCCGGGACCAGCGGCTTTACGTGCCTTCCGAAACACGGAGGAGCTTGATATGATACAATTTTGGTCACCCATCCAACGACCGGCCTTTGAGCAAGTTGCTTAACCTCAGCACTCGCAGACCGGGCGCGTTAACCATTGCGCCATCGAGCTCCTCAACCTCTAACACTTTTAATAATATAAAGTAATTTACCAGTCCAAACGAAATTATCACAGCCCCAATCCGTATACTAGATTGCCTTGTACTTTAAAAACTGAAGCAACATTTGGCCAGTGGCTCCACCTAATTACTTTATGCATTATCCCGTTCGTATGTCCGTATCTTAACGGCCGTTACACACGAGATGTGGGCGCCAGCGACACGCACGTAAAGATACTGCTGGTTGATGCTTGAAACGATAGACAATTTTCTATTAGGCTCGATGAGGTGACTGCTAGTAAGAATTTTCATAATTTATTTTTTAAATTTAGTCTGAGAAGGAAATCGTAATATATATAAATATAATTAATGTAATTTTATCTCCTTTGTGGTCTGTAAGTCTAGGGATCTTAAACTTAAAGTACCCGATTCTCTGGGGTTGCATGATAGCGTATTCAGTTTGGTCGGTAGTTATTTCTGTTGCCAAAACAGCAATGTTATTTTGTATTGTTGTGCTTCGACAGTTCATCAGTTGTTGAAGAGTCAGCGAAGTCGCTTCCACCTTCAGCTTTATAGTCCCTTGCCACCAGGTGAGATAAAGATGGCAAAAATTTATCGTTTTTGGATTTTATAAAAATCAATATTACTGACAGAAAAGCCATAATTGTCATAGCGAACCAATATAATATTTAGTTAAATATTTATACTACAACTAATATCAGTAGAGTCTGTTAAGCATACGAGAGGGGTTTGAAATCAACGTCAGTTTGTTTGTTTAAACAAAAACGTTGATGATAACTAATTAGTTTACTAATTATGAAAACAATACGTTAAATGGGTCTTTTTACCACGTAGTTTTTATTTGGTTACTTTACATTTTGTTTTTTTTTTACCTTTAGTCATAAAACGTTTGTGTAACAAGCAAGTATATTATGTTTTGTTCTGCTTTTACGACGACAAACTATGTAATTTAATAATCATGTTCTCAAGTGTCAAAATGACTTTTGAGAGTAAAATTCTTTAAACCCTTATTTAAGTGAAAAGTGTCAACACTTTTTCTATCATCAGAAAATGAGCTACTTATAGACATGAACCTATAAAAAAGGCTTATAGAATAGATTCGAATGGTTCCTCCATAAGATACCGAGCCAGTTCACATTAAGATCAGTTTTAACCGATTTATGGCGGCGCCTGATAAGCCCCTAGACGCTTAATAAAATGAGCTTCGCCTTGATAAACACTTCATATTTTTATTATATCCTATGTGTTAGATAACGCTTTTTTGTTCTGCCTTATTTTGTACGTCAATGTTATCTGGTAAAATAATTTTCCTAAATCATACTTGAGAAACAATAATTCATAGAATATTCAATCTGTATACCTAAGTAAATTATTAACCTAGTAAGTAACAACTTTATGTATATTGTTATTTATGTTTTACATATTTAGATAAAATGGTAATAGCCAGGCCGATTTAAAACTAGCAATAAATCCAACAAAACCGAATCGAAATCGGGACCGCCTAGGTCTGAAACCAGTGGTGTAACAATTAGACCACACAGGCGGTTGGATAAACCCTCGTTTTTAATATTTAGACAATATAATTAATTTCTGTTACACTATTATTAAAAGTTACAATGTAACTGTTATTAATAGCCCTTCCCTCTATAAAATACCAACATATTTGACATTGCTACTATTGATTTACGACTCATAAACGAGAAGATTTGACACGAAAATAACGCGACCAATTAAACCGCACATATACGTTTAAAGCACCATCTGTTTCAACCCTCACAACCCCACGGAGGGGACAAAAACATCCCGTAATAAAACATTGTGGGTAAAAAAATACAATAAAAAAACTGTTTTGTTCGATTCTTTCGACTGGGACAAATGATGTCTTGAGTGAAATCGTTTGGGTAACGACTCTTTACGTAGTAAACTGAGATTTTTGGGGAGTTTATATTTATTGAAAGATCTTTTTATTGTTCTGTTTAATGAGAATAATAAAAAACCCCTCAAGGGGGTCGTGGTTTACTTTTTTTTATTGCCGGACCATTTTATTTTTAAATTCTTAAAATGTTAATTACGGTTAGAGTTATAATCAGATATTTCTTTATTTATTGGATTACCGACATAAGTAACTTAAGTGAACGACGTACTATAGGTGACAAAACCTAAAAAAAAATTGCTCTTACAAATAGGCAATCACAATCACAAATGCATTATATGCAAAATGAGGTATAAACCATTATTTGTAATGCCTGGGTTTGTTTGTTGTCAGTTATAGTTATGTTTCTGTGTTTTTGTACACTGTCCATGGTTCCCTGGTAGGCAATACAAAAGACATGAGATTAATAAACACTTATTAGATATAATTATTTACATATAATTTTACGCAAATGTTGCGAACAAATTACAAATTGAAAAAGTTTCAATGTTGAAAAAAAACCAAGAGCCACGATAGCATAGTTGGTAGTGCACCTGACCCGACATGCCATGGGGTGCGGAATCGAATCCAGCTCGTGGAATTTTTTCAACACTTCATGTTTTTGCAACTTATTAGATAAACATTATCTGCACTGAGGAGCTCGATGGCGCAGTGATTAACGCGCCCGGCCTGCGAGTGCGGAGGTTAAGTAGTTTCCGCAAAGGCCGGTCATCGGATGGGTTAGCAAAAAATTATCATCTCTAGTAGTATTATCATCTATAGCAACCACCAATCCGCACTGGACCCGCGTGGTGGTTTATGGCCCATTCTCCCTATCCATCCATAGGGAAGGCTCGTGCCCTAACAGTGGGGACGTAAACATGAGCTGGTGATAGTGAAGTTCTGCACTGAACTCGTTTCAAGCTAAGTTCAAGACCAATATCTTAAACTGAATATTCTACAGCAGTTTTACGACTTAATATACGTGGCAAATAAATTATTAATAATTTATAGACGGTTATAAAACCACATATCATAAGTAATTTATTTACTGCTCGAAGGCAATCTCCCCCTCTATATACCGTATGTAGAATAATTGATAGAGAGTGGAAATTGACAGTGTTAAATACAGTTAATCATTATAGAGCTCTGGGTGGTCACGGTACATTGGTCGATCCGGCTCGTAGGACCATTATTCCGTCCGTTTATAGTAAACATAATAATATAAAGAATTCGCTACATAATCAATTGACAAAGCAGAAAGTATGAGTGGTAACTGCGAAAATCTTTTTTATACGTACCTATTAGTGATGTAATCAATTTTTAATGCGGTTGCGAATATCTGCCGCCCGCCGATATTCGCGAATGCGAATGCGAATATTCACTTTTAAATTTGGCTCTATTTTGACAGCTAAGTTGCCGCGCCAGTCGCACTTGTCATCTCGTTTGCATATTGCCGAGCGATCCTAAAAAGATCAATCGATGATTGTAGTATTACGGAAAAAGAGCTATTGCGTGTACTCTCCACTATACGACCTACAGATGTTTTTGCCAACTGCTATCACACCACGCTTTTGCAAGTAGCTACCACAGCATGATATCGGAGATTTTGCACTACGTCTCCGAGAGACGGCGTTTAGTGGTAGTTCATTATCAATTAACCGTAATAAAATAAAAAGATTAATATATCAATAAAGAGTTTTAGGAATAATAAACACATTTATCTCCAAAAAATATATATAATACGTCCATAAATTGATACAACTTCGGAGTATAAAAGATTTCACTCAATTTAAAATATTTCCCAAGAAATTAAAATATTTTTCAAATACTTTTCAATTCATTGACATCAAATTGTTCATTCATTCACAGAAGTTCAACATTCAACATTTAAAAAGATTATAGATAAATACTTAATTAAGTGAAAAGAACTTTTTAAATGTTAATTGTCTTCTAAAAGGTGTGTCATAGTGGAATATCTTGTTTGTTATTAGTATTTTCTATTAGTACCTAAAAGAAGATTTCACCTGCATTAACTAAAATATTCGCATAAACTTTGCGAATGCGAATGCGAATACAAATGTCAAAAAAAACAGGATTCGTTACATCACTAGTACCTATGTAATGCAGAATTTCCATATACTATTTATATCTTATTATCTATTACACAATTTTACACTTTTACAAACGAGGAGCTACGACGGCCGGCGCAGTGGTTAACGCTCCCGATCTGCGTATGCTTAGGTTAAGCAACTTTCACAAAGGCCGGTCCATCGGATGGGTGCCAAAAATGTATCTTCTCTAGTATCTCCGTGCTTCGGAAGGCACGTAAAGCCGTTGGTCCCGGCTGCATTAGCAGTCGTTAACAACCACCGCACCGCACTGGGCCCGCGTGGTGGTTTATCGCCCGTTCTCCCTACCCATCCATAGGGAAGGCTCGTGCCCCAGCAGTGGGGACATTATGAGCTGGTGATGATGATATAATGATATTTACTTTGAGGATCTCGATGGCGCAGTGGTTAACGCGCCCGGTCTGCGAGTGCTGAGGTTAAGATACTTTCGCAAGGACCGGTCATCGGATGGGTGACCACAAATTATTTAGTGTGAGTTTATTTTATAATTTTACCTTGACACTTTTGCAGACCGTACCGTCTATTGAAAAGCCTAAACTCCGATGATTTATAAAGGCCTGCCGCCTGCTCATTTGAATTTGAAAAGCCGGGTATTGGATTACCCGTATTTTTAACCCTTCGCTGGATTATTGGCGGTTTAACCCGTTATCCGGATATCGGTGATAGATGAAAAAAGTTTCTTTCTCATGTAGATTGGCGGCGGAAGTTATGTAGGTACTTGGATAAAGCCTTTGTATTAAGGCTGTTCTACTCACAGAACTCATATGTACAGAACGTACAGTAAACATTTTTTCCTTAAAAAAATAATTACTAAAATTCAAAATTCAAAATTCAAAATTCAAAATCATTTATTCAGTTTAGGCTACAAGTAGCTCTTGTGAATGTCATTATGCCATCGGTTCGTAAATCTACTCTGGGCGGGAGATCTTGTACTGAGAAGAACCGGCAAGAAACTCAGCAAGTGTCCAGCTCTTTTCTCCCTTACAGCGTCAAAAATATTGGAAAATGCCCTATCATAGCAGAACACTTTCCATTACAAATAAACACAAAAAATATATATAAGACAATTACAACATGTAAAAAAACAAAATAAAAAATGTAAGTTAACAAATTTACATCAGATAATTATGTAAAGGTTTCAATTTCCACAATGTCATACAGCACCACTACAGTACTCTAGTAAAAGTCAAAAATTGTTTAGGTAAAACAAAGTCAAACTATAATTAATAATACTAAAAATAAGATAAGTATGCAAGAGCAGACCAGCCTCCACAGGCGGCACCCGTTCACGAGCATGACATATAAATCAGCCATCGCTTCGCTCAACCATATTTTAGGGAACGTAACGACCCGACGCACATGCCACCACCGCAGAGACAGTAAAGAGAGCATGACACACTCAAGATACTCTAAATAAAAACTTAATGATGTATTTAACGCAACGCTGTTTGTTATCTGTAGGACAATGCTGTTAAAATAAAAAATGTAAGTTAACAAATTTACATCAGATAATTATGTAAAAGTTTCAATTTCCACAATGTCATACAGCACCACTACAGTACTCCAGTAAAAGTCAAAAATTGTTTAGGTAAAACAAAGTCAAACTATAATTAATAATACTAAAAATAAGATAAGTATGCAAGAGCAGACCAGCCTCCACAGGCGGCACCCGTTCACGAGCATGACGTATGAATCAGCCATCGCTTCGCTCAACCATATTTTAGGGAACGTAACGACCCGACGCACACGCCACCACCGCAGAGACAGTAAAGAGAGCATGACACACTCAAGATACTCTAAATAAAAACTTAATGATCTATTTAACGCAACGCTGTTTGTTATCTGTAGGAATTGTCCTATTGCAGCCTCAGCATTGGCTGATAAAGGCTGTCATATCAGTATAAAAAGTATAAAAAATAATTTTAATAAATTGATTCAAATATAATATGTGATTTTTATTATAATTAGGTTGTTTTATCATCTAAATATTCTTTGACTGTATAATAACCTTTTATAAGTAATAAAGACTTCACATGTTTTTTAAACTTATCTAAAGGTAAATCTAGTACAGAATTTGGTATTTTATTGTAATAGTGTATACCTTGCCCCAAGAAAGAACCAAGTACCTTCTGTAACCTGAACAGTGGCATTACAAGTTTTGTCTTATTTCTAGTATTGAAATTGTGTACGTCACCGTGTTTAGTAAAGGAGTTGATGTTGCAACGTACAAAAACTATACAATTATAAATATATTGAGATGCAACTGTCAGGACATCAATCTCCTTAAAAAGATTTCTTAGGGAAGTTCGTGATCCTAGTTTATAGATTGCTCTTATTGCTCGTTTCTGTAAAATGAATATAGTTTCAATATCAGCCGCTGTTCCCCACAGTAGGACGCCATACGACATGACACTATGAAAATAACTAAAATAAACTGTTCTAGCAGTTTCAACGTCTGTTAACTGCCTAATTTTTCTAATGGCATAAGCAGCAGAACTGAGTTTACCGGCCAATTTCAATATATGAGGATTCCATTGAAGTTTTGAGTCAAGGGTAATGCCTAAAAAGACTGTAGAATCTACCAAATCTAATTGATCACCGTTTATTCTAATATTGGTTGGTTCATTTCTGACATTTGGTAATATAAATTTAATACATTTTGTTTTCTTAGCGTTAAGCTGTAAATTATTAATAGTAAACCAATGGATTACCTCTGAAAGAGCTTTATTTATATTTTCATAATTAGTCCTACACCTAGTCACATTAAAAATGAGTGAAGTATCATCTGCAAATAATACAATTTCACAGAAATTCTCTACAAAGAATGGTAAGTCATTAATATAAATCAAGAACAGAAAAGGACCAAGAATCGACCCTTGTGGAACTCCCATTTTTACATGAGAACCAGATGATTTAGTACCATTTATATCGACAGTTTGAGTTCTAGAGCTGAGATATGACTGTATTAAATTTAGTGCAAAATCTTCGAGACCGTAATAATGTAGCTTCAACACCAGAGTCCGGTGCTCAACGCAATCAAAAGCCTTGGACAAGTCGCAAAAAACTCCAAGAGCATTTTGAGACTTCTCCCAGGCATCAAATATATGTTTTATTAGAGCAACGCCTGCATCAGTAGTAGAACGACCCTTAGTAAAACCATATTGCTTACTATGTAAAAGGTTGTTTGTGTTAAAATATGACATCAACTGTTCGAGTATATTTTTTTCATAAATTTTACTTAGCGCTGGTAATATTGAAATGGGCCGATAGTTACTGGGGTCTTCTTTGTTTCCTGATTTGAATAAAGGTATAACTTTACTAAACTTCATAAGATCAGGAAAGATTCCCTTATCGACACAGTTATTAAAAATTTCAGCAAGATACGGTGCAATAATATTCTTAATTACTTTAATAGATATACCCCACAAATCACTCGTGTTTTTCATTTTAAGTGATTTGAATGTTTTAATAATATTCATTGAATCAATGTATTTAAAATGAAAGGAAAGATTACATTTTGGTACATATTTTTGGAGTAAAGTTTGTGCAGCTTCCGGTGATGAATCTAAATTTGATGTTGTTATTACAGGTATATTTACAAAAAAATCATCAAAAATATTAGCAATTTGTGAATCTGAATTGACCAAGTTGTCGTTTACTTTTAAAGTGAAAGTATTATCCCGTGGTTTAAATTTACCTGTTTCACGGTTTATGATGTCCCAAGTGGCTTTGATTTTATTGTTAGACTTTTTAATTTTTTCTTTAATGTAATTAGATTTTGCTACTATGCACACTTTCTTAAACATTTTCGAATAATTCTTTACATATTCCGTAAAATTAACATTTTGGTTATATTGTTTTAAACTATATAAATCATACAATTTATTTCTACTTTTATATATACCAGTCGTGGCCCAGTCACAGAACTTAAGTTTATGAGTAATTTTTATTGTTTTTGGTGTAAACACCTGGTTGTATTCGGTCTTGATTAAGTTAAAAAGATTACTATAAAGCACATCTGGATCATCTTGTACAAAAGGCAATGCATCTATTTTACAAGCTATACTATTTTTGAAACACTCCACTCGCTCTTTTGTAACTGGTTTACAGATCACTATTATTGGTTCATCCCTAATATCAAAATCATAGGTCACCTTCAAACCGCAATGGTCAGACGTAAGATTATTAATGAGTGACTTAGAAACAGGGTCATAGTCTGTAAAAATATTATCGAGACAAGTGGCCGAATGTGAAGTTATTCTAGTGGGTTCGAGAAATAGATTCAAAAGATTAAAACATTTAAATAAGGCAAGAAGACGAACACTCGTTGGAGTGTTTTCTAAAATATTTATATTAAAATCTCCACATACTAAAACAAATTTCTTTTTTAGTTTTAATTTTCTAAGTACGTCTTCCATTACTGTTTCAAAAATATTGAAATTGCCCGAGGGGGGTCGGTATACACACACTATTACAAAACTATTGAACTCCACACACGATAGTTCAATGTTACGCTCCAGCCAATGCTCAGTTATACAAAATACATGAATTACCTGACTTTTTGCTAATAATTCTAATTCTAAGTCCTTGCCAGCCAAACCCTGAATATTTTGATGTATAATAGTAATGGATGTGGGCTTGGCTTTTGTCTTAGACCTCAGTTTAAACCTGAGGTTGTAACCTTATTACTAGATGTAAAAGTTGCATTAGTAGAACTACTAATGATTAAGTTATTATCATGAAAAGACTTAGTTATACCACCTATAACTGTATCATGTATATTAAAAGCTAACAAATTAGCTATCTGAGTCCTACATTTCTTAGAAAGATACATAGTATCTGACGTCAAACTAAAGTTTTTAATAAATTTATTTATATCGAAATATAAAATAGTGTCACTATGACGACAAATTAAATTAAAAAGTAATAAATTTAAGTCATAAATGCGCTTATTTTGTTCCCAGGTTAAATTTGTACAATAGGGAAAAGCACTAACTATTAACCTGCAATTCGTATCTGATTGCAGTTTAATCAAAATATTAAAATTATTTATAATGTCGCGTTTCTTCGTGTGTGAACCGTCACCACACAATATAATAACATTAGTGGAACTATTCAGTGTATCCTGTGATATGTTATTTACTATAGTATTAAATGATTGACCTGGAGTACAAATATTGGTCATTGAATGGTTAAGATTTGCATTCATAAGCAACCCTAAGCCCTGACCAAGTTTATCTGAGTACATAACTGTTTTTCTTACTAATTTAGTTACATTAGGTTTATGTATTGTTTGAGGAGCGGCTGATGTAGGACCAGGAACCAAAACAGACAAGTTTGGTGACTTTATCAGAACATTAGAGTTCAGCGATAAAGACTCTTTGGTTATGTTAATTTCATTACTAATTAATGAGTTGTACCGATCAGCATTGTACTTGCACAGATCAACTAACTCTGTGGCTGATTGTATATGTTCCTCAATCTGCTTTTGGGAAATTGAATATTTTTTGCTCATTATGTCAAGTGACTCGTGTAACCGTTGGATATCAGTTTGTAATTGTTTAGTGTCCCGGTCATACATTTGCCTACTTTCTAACAATTTACTATTATATATTTCCAAAGAATCAATAAGGCTATAAATGGTTTTGACAACCGGTCGATGTGGAGATTTGAGGGGAGGCCTTTGTCCAGCTGTGGACGTCTTTTGATTAGTCAATGATGATGATGATGATGATGATGATGATAATAATGATGATGATGATACCTATTTATATCGAAATTGAAAATAGCACTTGAAAAAAACGACTTGCCTTCATTGAGCGCACGACCACTTCTAAACTGAACTACACAGTTCTTCCAAACGAGCATCGGATACCTACATTTAATCTCATAACTTTTTTTAAATTGCTCGTTTTACAATGTTTTCAATTTTTTTTTAAATTGATTTAAGTTTAGTAATTTACTGAAGCACTTGTGTTATGTAAATAGGAACAACGACGGTAACACAACCACCCACAGCAGACCCGAGAAATAAATAGAAAAAGTTCGTTAATTGACCTGACCGGGAATCGAACCTGGGACCTCGGAGATGGAACACCAGAAACCGGCGTGCGAGCCACTCGACTACGGAGGTCATCAGATATATTCTGATATATTCTTGCCCCTTGTCTTGGCCCTCTGTTCATCTATGCAAGCTTCTAATACCATGATGTGCGCACGTAAAAGTCATGTGCGCGCACGCAACCTAATTGACCAATTATAGTAGGTATGATTACTACTGGACAGCTAAAGGCCCTTTTTTCGAGACTCCCCTAAGACAGACAATGATACTGGGTTCCACAAACACCATCACCAGCCCATTATCCCCCTGTTGGGGCACAAGCCTTTCCTATGGATGGAATCACCGCAGGGAGAATGTGACATAAACCCACACGCGGGCCCAGGTTGTTAACGACTGTGCAGCCGAAACTATTGACTTATCGTGCCTCCTGAAGCACGGAGAACTCAAGATGATAAATTTTTGGTCACCCGTCTGTTGTGATTCGATGCGCAGACCACTGCGCCATGAACTACTTCTTCCTATATTCGAATACCTACTGTGTTCTTTAAAAGTATAAACAAAAAGGAGAAGCGCCATTGTCACGCCCAATTTGTTGTTGTGCGCAGTGCTCGAGGGGGTGCCAACGAAGTCACGTGCGCGCACGCACGTGGCCCGCACACGTGCCCCTTATAAAACTCGGTCGGGTGTCAATACAATCATTATTGTGAAGTTCAATTATTTGTTGATCTGTTTCGTATCAATTATAAATTTAAAAAAAAGTTTAATAAGGATCAATTTCCAGTCGGCTTCTGGGTAGAATCCTACCACCAGCCGTATTTATTTAAACTAATATATATTTCAATATAGACTTAAATATACACCTATTTTTATTGTCTTGAAATAATTCTACATTAACTGTGTTATTAAAATGTTGGTACCTACGTAAAACAATATTTATCTAAACAAGCATTTAGGCATCTTATTTTTTTTGAGAACTGAACCTTCGGGATTCCTCGTTTGCCTGCTAACAACGTACTTATAAGTAATTATAATTTAGCTCAGTAGTCCTAATAGGTATCCAGCTAAGGAGTATTTTAAGTTAATAAAAATATTAAGCGGGAGTGAAATGTTAAGGTTCAGAAGGTTATCATTCAATTTCAATAGAAAAGAAACGATCCATATTAATTCTCAAAGTTTTATGAAATTGTTCACATTCGTAGGTCTTTGAAGGGCACTTCTTTTTTCTTCCGATCCCAATAGTCTTGAAATCTTTATTTTGCAGTAAATAGGTTAAGAACTCTTTTGTGTGATTCGGGACTTCCTGTTATGTATTAACAACAAATCTAGAGCAGCGTTGAAGAGCTGAAGTGCACCTTATTTCGTTTTAATAAGAATTGTATTAGATTCTTCTCACCTCTCGTCAAGGTTTTTGTTTTACTTAAGGTAAGGGTCCTTACACGGTTTTTCGGAAACACTTATAACCTTGATAGGAAGATATATATTTATTATAATACATAGAAACTGGGGAAAAAAAACTGTGATTTTATTTTAATAATCACTTTTCTATTCCGTTAAACCTTTACATGACGGCATTCTGCTAAACATTGTATCTATTGACGTCCATCCGTGGCTTTCTATTCCAGTCTAACATATAAGTTTAAGTATATTTTTAATATGTATATTATTATTAATTGAAAGAAGTTTAGTTGCTATTTAACCCTTTTGAGAGCTCTATGTCATTAGAACACTTTAATCTAAAAGTAACAATTTTTTTCATCGGTATTTATCTATCTTAATCCACTTTACTGCTTTGATTCAAGGTGGAAAACCAATAAAAAATGTACATAGGGTAGAGGCACCAATGCTCGGCAGGAACCAAGTGACCGCAAAGTTTTTCTTGAATCATTACAAAATTAAATAGGGGTCAGCAAGCAGCAACTGATTTAGGTCTTGAGCAACAATTTAATACCATCATACGAGGGCGACACGGAGTTTTTGGAACGGGCCACTTTTAAACAATATAATAAAAAATAAGTTCAAATTTTGAAAATGGAACTCATTTGCCTCTCTTTTATTGTGTACTTAAGTATTCAGTATTTCAGTCATTTGTCATTTGTTTTACGACTTGGCGGCTAGGTAATAAAATAATAAGTTCAAATTTTGAAAATGGAACTCTTTGCCAATATTATCTGTGATATTATTGTGTAGGTACCTATGTATTTCATTCATTTGTCATTTGTTTTACGACTTGGCGGCTAATTGAAAATTGCATGAATTTAACGCGAGAAATTTCGTTCAATGATTTTATATGACTTTCGATGTCATTTAAGTCAACAAAACAGTTATAATCGTAGAGTTAATATACCAACGGGTTATAATAGACTTCGATTGCCTTTTACGATAAAGCTCGATCTCGTGCCACTGTTTACAACTGCTTTATTTAAAATGTGGTCGCACTAATCTTACCGATGATCTGCGTGAGGGACGGCCTTCTACGGTGGCAACTGAAATAACATCAGTGTTGTGCGGCGTGTGGTAGAGACTGACAAAAGAGTGACCTATCAGCAGATTCGGACAAGCTTAAGCATCGGAATGAGTCAAGTGCTCAAAATCTTCTTCAGTGGTTCCATCGGATGTAGCGATGTATTGATGTGAATGGACACTATTTTGAAAAGATGTACGACTCCAATTTTTATTTTTTTAAATTCTTTGTCATGTATATGTTATTTATGTGTACAATAAAGTATTTTTATTCTATTCTATTCTATTCTAAAACTAATAACTTGCTAGTTTGTTCAGTTTTTGATTATCTAAGAACTTTCAGTGTCGCACTCGTAATGCCAGCTTTCTAGCTATCATTCCAGAAAAAATTCAATCAAAATCTGTGATAATGATTGATGAATGATGATGGTGACGAAAACTATGGCGTGTTAGACACTGGTGCTACTAAAATACTGTGTGTCTTAAAAAAGGTTAAGTTTTAAACGAAAGTCGACAGGCTTATTATTAAACACATTGAAATAAAACGTTTTGTAAAAATTGAATAAAAGTTTTTATTGAGAGCACATTCTTATTCTTTTTTTTTCCTTTAGTTGATGGCTTCGTGCGATTAGCACATTTAGCCAGTGTCAAAGTATTTTTTTTGTTTTAAAGTAATATATAATAAACAATATTACCTTCTTGTATAGATGATGATAAATGATAATAGAAATGAAAAGTGTGAAATGATATACCCTCCAACCCTTCGAGTATCTCATTAAAGATGTGGACTTTACTAAGTCCTCGGGCGGAATTCTTGAGAGAATTTGAAAAGTGAAGTTGCACTGTTTTGTTTCATTTGCCAACACTCATGCGCACTTACGAACACTTAACGGTTAATACTTAATCCACCATTATTTCTCATTAATATTCGACACAGCACAAATTTTAGAAAATAAAACAAAACCGCAGACATGACTCTTCACTTTCCCGCCAAAAAGTCCTTCTTATTCTTATTCCCACACCACGACCTACTAAGTATAGTTTCATCTGTTATAGACAAGTGGACATTCAAGAATATATTAATTTCAAAGGACAGACAGACAGACGGAGCTCAGGCGCCAGCTGTAAGGAAATACTGTTATGCTTTAATGAACGCTTTATTGATACAAGAGGGATGCAGGAAACACAAGCGAGATAGTAAACTTGCATCAAATTTTTAGTGAGAAATCATGTGAGTAGTTTAAACTAAGGAACTCACATTTATATATTTCAACAAGTGCACTCACGAGAACACATTAAACATACAATAAATGATGATGATGATGATGATCATTCCGACCGTTTACAATAAATACCTAAATAATATTGGGTAAAGTTCTTATATGTGTGTCATTATGAGTGAAACATCATTCTTGATTTTACTTTGATGCTAAGGTTTATCATCAAAGCCGAAATTCCGGGAAAGAGAAGTCCGGGCCGTGGCCATGCATCCGAGTCGCAAATGGCTGGACTACAGCAAACACTGGACTGGACTTAGCCATCGTCAGTTAAAATGAGGTCGAGGTCAGATGGGACAGGGGTTGGCAGATAAAAAAACTCACTAGGCTCACTCTAGCGGAGCATTTCTGAGACGAGGAAGGGCAGGAAGTCTTCCGGTTCGCGCAGGCCGGCTTCGAGGTCAGTTGATCACAAGGTCATGTGGTAAGTTGGATCTGAGGTCGAGGTCAGTTGATTACAAAGTCAAGGTCAGTTGGATCTGAGGTCGAGATCAGTTGAGTCTGAGGTCGAAGTTAGTCGATTACAAGGTCAAGGCCAGTTGGTTCAGCGATCAAGGTTAATTGAGTTTTAGGTCGAGGTCTGTTGATAACAATGTCAAAATCAGTTGAGTCGGAAGTCAAGGTCAGTTGGGATGAAGGTTGAGGTCAGATGGCAGATAAAAAGACTCACTTGGCTTCTCTAGCGAAACAGTTTTGCGACAAGGAGGGGCCGGCTTAGATCGTGCGCTATTCGTCGACATCTTCCAGTTCACGCAGCCCGGTTCCGAGGTAAGTTGAGTAAAAATTCGTGGTCAGTTGGATTTTAGGTCGAGGTCAGTAGGCAGATAAAGAAAAGTCACTGGGCTTTTTAAAAGAAAAGTTTTATAGTAAGCAGAAAATTAAATAAACTAGTTCCTTCTAAATAACATGAAAACAAAAACCCAAAAAAAATCTAAACAAGAAATTCATTAAATTTAAACAATATATTAATATCGATCTCTAGATAGTTGAAAAAACACTGATTGACCTTTTAGTAAATCTAGTCATGTCTACTAGTGATGTAATCCTAAGAAAATGGCGTATTATCAACAAAGCGACTAAAATGGAATGTGTTAAATCTATATGTATGTTTATTTGAACGGACACATTACAAGGATATCTTGTTTTGTTTTTTCTTACTACAATAAGCTATTTTTCTAACTCCTATTCAGTATTAAGATAAATGACTTTCCTTTGTGTGTGATAAATGTATACTTAAGTTGTGAACACATATTTTTTTGTCTTGACATGAGTAATATAGTGACAAAATTACATCACATGTATATTCTAATTTGTTGTTTTGTTTCAAAAATACTTCGCCGAACACTTTTTTTTATTCTTACTGGTAAGCAATTGGCTTTCATCTTACCTGATGTTGGTGATGATAAGGCTGAAGGTGGAAGCACACTTCACCCGGAATCCTCAACTACTGAGCCACTGGCTATCTCATCTCTAGCTGCCAGTTAACATTACGATATTTCCAATAAACATTAATCAGAAACCTGATTAAAGAATAGAAAACTCTGGTGGCCTAGTGGTATGCGGGTTTGGTGTGCGATTATGCAAGGTTAGGTGACTGCATTTGGATTGTAGTGGAGCCTCTAGTCCCGGCTACATTAGCAGTTGTTAAAAACCACCAACCCGCACTGGGCCCGCGTGAGCTCGTTCTCCCCTATGGATGGATCCATAGGGAAGCCTCGTGCCCCAGTAGTGGGGACATAAAATGAGCTGAGGAATATAATGTGGTGATGATGATAGTCTTTAAAACCCATCAACCCGCATTTAAGTACCATCATGGATTACGGCTGGCGATATTAATGTTGTACAAATAATTAATAAACGATGTGTGAGAATCGAGGACCTCGTCTGCGATTGCTATCATCGTCGGTCATCGGATGGGTGACCAAAACTTTATCATTACGAGATTTACGAGCTCCTTCGCTCCTCCTCCGTAACAGCTACCAATCCGCACTGAACCCGCGTGGTGGTTCATGGCCTGTTCTCCCTATCCATCCTTTGGGAATGCTCGTGCCCTAGCAGTGGGGACATAAAATGAGCTCGTGTGTGTGTGAGTGTGTGATGTCTGAGAATTTAAATCTACCGAGCACATTTGACAAATTAAAAAACATAATTATTCAACAGTAGGTATAATAGTTACTCCCTCGCATCACAACATATGGTCGCAATGGGGAGTTCCGGTCAATTTCAATTTTGTGCTTTATTGCTATCCGGCACATTTCAGTGTACGAGATACTATTGCGAGTTTTATATGCCATACGATCACGTTAACGAAAACAGAGAATTTTGTATGATATTGAAGCAGTGCCCACTGGTAAATAACAAGGAGAGTAAAAACTAAAAAATATATTTAATCATTTAGCTTATCATAATACAGTAAGTTATCATATTCAATAGTGGAGTCGAACACACACTGCAAGAAAAAAGAGTGTAAGTTCAAAATGTTTTTTTTTGTTGATATAATTTTAACGCAAATTTTGTTGCGAACAAATTACGAAAACACAAATGGAGAGCACCTGACCCGGTATGTCAGAAGGGTGCAGGTTCAAACCCTGCTCGTGGAATTTTTTTCAACATTTGTGTTTTTGTAATTTGTTCGCAACAAAATTTGCGTTAAAAATTATATAAACATTTATAAATAGCTTGCCTACTTCTTAACTGATCTTTAGTATTTGTAAAAATATTATGATCTGATGTTAATGACGGTAGTTGTTAACATTGAATGGGCGCCTTTGGCTTTCAAAGTAAAAAGTAAATAGTGTTGAATAATTTCGGCGGGCTGGTTAGAACCACGACAGCTCAATTGGGAGAGCACCTGACCCGGTATGTCAGAAGGGTGCAGGTTCAAACTGTAAGTTCATTTTGCGTTAAACCGAACACACCCAATAAAAACAATTGTCTGTATGCAATTTCGAGTTTATTAGGAGACTTAAAACATATTATTCAATCATTGTAGGTAACCAGACCAGAACATTGTAGATAGCCAAATTTCAAAAATGAGACGATCAACACCTGGTTTCCCAGTAACCACGGAACCTGTAAGGTTGCGAAACATTAGTTTGTTATAATAACTAATAAGTAAAACTTAAACGCGAGTAGACGTGTAAAAAATAATATTTACTAAATCTTTATTCGGTACTAACTATTCTGCTTAAAGTTTAAAACATGAAACATTTCAAATCGTAGGAAACTGCGCGCTATTAAAATGATAAGTCCCCCTTAATGTGTCTGAGAAACTAAAACTTTCTGAAAATTTACAGCAAGTTGACAATGAGCTTTCAAAACTTCCAACTCTTGTTGTAGAGCTTAAAGAAAGTTGCATAATATCGTAACTAAAAGTTGCATAATTTATTCAAAATTGAAATAATGTAATAACAATAATATCAATATAATATAAATGATGACATACGGGACTGAGACGTGGTCGCTTACTATGGGCCTCATAAAAGGCTCAAGGTCACTCAAAGAGCAATGGAGAGGGCTATGCTCGGGGTTTCTCTGCGTGATCGAATCAGAAATGAGGAGATCCGCAGAAGAGCAAAGGTAACCGACATAGCCCGAAGAATTGCTAAGCTCAAGTGGCAGTGGGCAGGGCACATTGCTCGCAGGACTGATGGCCGCTGTGGCGGGATAGTCCTTGAGTGGCGACCGCGTACCGGAAAGCGCAGTGTGGGCAGGCCTCCAACAAGGTGAACCGACGATCTGGTGAAGGTCGCGGGAAGCCGCTGGATGCGAGCAGCACAAAACCGGTCGTTGTGGAGATCCTTGGGGGAGGCCTTTGTCCAGCAGTGGACATCTTTTGGCTGAGATGATGATGATGATGATAATATCAAATGATATTGAGAAGATCGATGGCGCAGTGGTAATCGTGCTCGGGTAGGGATGGGTGACTATAGTCGAGCTCCTCCGTGATTCGGAAGGCACGTAAAGCCGTTGGTCCCGGCTGCATTAGCAGTCGTTAACAACCACCAAACAGCAATGAGCCCGCTTGGTGGTTTATGATCCCGTGGCCCAGTAATGGGAACCTATGATGAGCTAGTGATGATGCTTTTATCATCAGTGAATAATAAATGGACTTCTATCTTCTATATAAAATGGGCGAAGTCCTTCTCACATTGGGTGTAAATTACCACGTTTCATAATCCCACTACAATTGCTTAATTTGTATATAGCTATAAGTAATTAGGTAAATAGCCTATAACTGTCCCACTGCTGGGCAAAGGCCTCCATCATTGAAATCAAGTCATCAATAAATTGGTAATAGCTTAATCACCACGCTTGCCAAATAAGGGTTGGTGATTACAAACCCGGAGTACGCATCGAAAAATCCGACACACATTTTGCCCGACCTGGGAATTGAACCCGGCATGCCCGGAACCTTCTGGTTTCGGGCCAAAGCGCCGAAGTGGTCTAATAATGATGCTGCTTTATCTAAAATAATGAGATATTGTTTTCTAAAGTTTACGCGAACACATCGAAATGTAACAACTTTTACGGACCTACTTGGGTTGATTGTATACATTAGTTTAGTTAATGTTTATCCTGATGTTTCGAACCCTTTGCAGGGTCCGTGGTGATAAACGCGAGTAAATCCGTAAAAGTTGTTTCATTTCAATAAAAAAATAAGGTTCAACTACCTACTTGTTTCTTTGTCAGTCATCTCAGTTATAAACAATTGATTTTTATTTTAGATAACAATTTTAACTCGTAACATTTTAAGAATAACGTATGATTTGCGACTCCAATGAACGTTGCATTTATATAAATAATTCAACACGAATAATTCGATACAATATTAATCAGCTGCAACCGATAAATTATTATTGGCGCTGGTAATTGGTCAGTTTATGTCGAATTAATATTGCCGCGGGCGCGGGTGGGGGGAAGGGAGGGGATGAGTAATGAATGACATGTCGTGTGGATTATTAACACATGCTTCGCACATATGGTTGGGGTGAGGTATTGAGGATTGAGGAAGGTCAGGGCCGGCAGGATGCGCTACACAACCAAAAATTGTTATTACAAAAAAATGTATCAAATAATCTTCTAATAAGTTATCTTTGTTATTCTTTTATCAGTTTATTTTTATAAGTTTATTATTATTAGCTCTCTGCAGCCGACTGGTTGTCTGAAAGAAATCGCTTGAAAGCGATAAGACCCCCAAATTGTAACTTTGTATTTTTTTTCTTTTGTCATGTTTATGTTTTATAGTGTTTTTTTTTTTTTTTTTTTGGAGAGAGACTGCTGGTTGCCGAGGGGCATTTCCAGCTTCACCGGGCTTGTTTTAGGGGCGGCGAGGTACGTAAAGGGTACCTCAAGCCGTGTTGAAACGAAACACCTTCAGAGGATTTCTAGAGGGGTACGGCATCGCACACTTAAAAGTGCGCGTCCCCGTGCCCTTCCAGAGTCTCCGAAGGGTTCGGATCGGATCGGATTTATAGTGTTGCAATAAAAGTATTAGGTATCTATCTATCTATCATTTTTATCGGATAGTAGGGAAATTACTCCGCTCTACTCAGAAGGATAGCATAGCATAGTTTTTATCTCACCTGATGTTAAGTGATGTTAGACGTAAGGAGGCGGAAGCGCACTGCACCAGGGATCCTACTATGGCACTGGCTATCTTATATCTAGTTGCCGGAACATAAAATTGCTACATACATTGATGTTATGGCGAGATACTTCGATAAGATGGTGGTAGCTCGCCAGGTAGACAAAAAAGCCCTAAGACCAACACATGAAGACAATCATCTAAAGGAGCAGTTGTGCCTTACTACTGCTGTCCTCACCCTGCGCCATCATCATCATCAGCTCATTATATGTCGCCACTGTTGGGGCACGAGCCTTCCCTATGGATGGGCCATAAACCACCAGTGCAAATTGGTGGTTGTTAAAGACTGCTAATGCAGCCGGGACCAACAGCTTAACGTGCCTTCCGAAGCACGAAGGAGCTCGGGATGATCAATTTTTGGTCACCCATCCGATGACCGGCCTATGCGAAAGTTGCATAACTTCAGCAATCGCAAACCGAGCGCGTTAACCACAACGCCATCGAGCTCCTCACCCGTGCACCATTAAATATTATTATTTATATTATAAGCCTGTAATTTCTCACTGCAGGGCAATGGCCTCCCTGCCCTCTTTCCATCGTGTTCTATCTTGACCAATCTTTAAGATGGGAGGCACCTCTATAATTTAAACTTAAAGCAAGGTTTTTTTGTTTATATTATTATTATTATTATTTTTTATTAGCCTATTTTGTGTCCCACTGCTGGGCAAAGGTCTCCCCTCTGCGGCTCCACTCTTCTCTATCATCAGCCAACATACCACTCCGGCAAAAAAGTGGATTATTACATTTAAGTAATATACCTAACTTCTTTTTTTTAACATAATTTTTCTTTACCCGTAGACATAAGTAGGTACCTACCAGAAAAGATTTGATAACATTTACTTTTGATCCTAAGTATTAGAATTGACTAAGTATGGCTACACCAACGCCAGACGTAAGCCACTAGGTAGGTACTAATTACTTGTATTATAAGTTATTCTTATGTTAATACTAAATAACTACTATGTGTCATCAGTGATTGGTTTCATTTTCGATCGTCGTTGTAAGCGTCACGAAGCGTGGAAGAATGTCGTCAGGTGTGCGAGAAGAGAAGACGGCGCCGGCGGCGTCGCTGGCGCCAACATGACGAGTTTCACTGACTGCGCCGGCGCCGATGGGAAACTATGGCGGATTGCAACCATTTCTAAATGGCTGGGATGTTGTACCTAGAAGTTATTTTATGTTATTTCACGAATGTAGATTCTCGGGTTGACTACGAGAAATCGTGGTCAGTCCCAGGCCAGGCCCAGGCCGTGGTTAGTCAAAGTCCGAAGTAAAGACACATTAACATGTAAACAATGTAACTCTTGGAAATAAAATGAGTCAAAACTAGTCAAGTAGTAGTAAACATGTTAATACTCGTGACTGTACTTCGGACTTTGACTAAAGTGAACACAGGCGTATTTTAATTATCTTTCTGGGGGAAGGTAAGTTAGTATGACTAACTATCTATCTATTTACATATAATGACTTGTCCTGACTACCTGACTCATCATCGCCGAGCCTAAACCGTTGAAGCTAATTAGATAAAATTTCGACTGTAGGTTAATTGAGTAACGAACCCAGCCACTAAGAAAGGATTTTACAGAAATCACACCCTAAGGGGGTCAAATGGGGGGTGAAAGAATGTATGAAAGTCCGTCAGTTTCTTAGTAATAGAGAAATAGAGTCTTAGTAATAAGGTCCCGTTTTACCCTTTGGGTACGTAACCCTAAAAATATTAGGTAATGTGTACGTACAAAATCCATCCTACGTGTTAAACCATTATAAACAGAAACCGATGGATTCCAGTCAATACGACAGAACGTGCCTGCGATAATACATCCAATATTCATCGATTAAACTCGAGATCGATGAAACTCACACTAACATTCGATCACGTAAACAAAAACGAAAATTAGTATGGCATTGAAGCAGCGCCTCCTGGCGGCATAAATAAATAAAATAATTAAATGTTTCCCACACTCACACCAATTATCTAGCCCCAAGAAAAGCTTCCTAAAGAAACTCGAGAAATGGTTAACTAGACAACGGATAAACATACTTAATACACTTAAATACATACTTATTATACATATGAAACACCCAGACCCGAAACAATTTAGAAAAACCGGTATTTCCAAATTGATCCGACCGGGGATCGAACCCGGGACCTCAGAGATGGCGACACCATGAAAACCGGTGTTCAAGCCACTCGACCAAGGAGGTCGTCACATACGAGGAGAGGATAACATTTTGCCATAGAAATGTTCGTTTTCGTAAACGTAATCGAATGAATACGGACGGATAGTATTGGACCCCCTGAACACACAGAAAGAACTAATATCAGAGTGAACGAGAGTGCGGCAACAGTGCCGTGACCTTGAATCAACGTACCGAGCTGTACCTACCGGCTAGGGTTGAGTCACACATATTAATTTATTATTGTGTGAATTTGGGTGTGTTTTATATTGTAAACCTAGCAAAGCAAAGTAAAAAAGGACAAACTGGGATTATGGTTGTGTGTGTTGAGACATCCTCATACACAACAGGTTTCTTTTCCAGACATTTTCAATAGGCACTTACCATATGCAACAAAACTCGCAATCGCGACACCCAAACCAAGAAAAATACGAGTATACTGATCGGCAGCGCTCAGTGACATAGTTGTTATTCTCCGTTACTACAGCAACATACGCTGCCCGATCCGTGTTTGCGGGGACAGCCCGCGTCATCGCGTACTCCTTTCCCGTGCTTTTTTCCGTGTGCTAATTGTAGGGGAACTACGAGCTTGTGTGCGTGCGTTTCGAAGCGCTTGTATGAAGTTGCCGCACTTTCGTTCACTCTGTATCGCGCACTAAGAAATTAGGTGACTCGTTTCTTTGTCGCACCTCCAAAACATGGAATAGTTTGCCAGCACACGTTTTTCCTCCTTCCTATGATATGGGGTTCTTCAAACGAGGCGTAGAGAGTTGTGGGCCGGCAGAGTAAGGGTAACTGATGCTGCGTTGTTTTCACGCTGCACCAGTTGTCGTCGCATCTCGGTTCCATATTCACTTAACATCAGGTGAAATGGAGCCATGTGCCGTGCTTCGTATAAAAAAATAAATTTACGTAGTATAGAACGCGTGTGAACCGGTTCTTCGTACCATTGTTCTACGAGTACGGTGTCTTGGGCCTAAACTAGTTTGCATGTTTAGTGTTTTCTGTAAATGTGTAGTGGCGTTTAGAGAATCGGACGGGGGGAGATCCGAGACCGAGCAAGGGATGAGTCGCTCGAGTGCGGTATGATTAAACTTATTTTCTGGATCTCTTTGTTTTGTGACAAAGCGGAGGCTAAGCTGCTATCCAACAGATATACAGAAGGCCAACTTTGTTGTCATTATAACAGATACACTCTTTTTTATTATTGTCTTACCGCCTTACAAATACAAAGAATAAGGTCCTAATAGTTATTTATTATATCTTAATTAATGGCTTCGCGTTTAGCATTAAGCCAATTTCAAGTGTATTTAATTATATTATGAAAGAATAATTGTACGGTAGATTGAGTTTAAAATGGAGCCTCACAACACGTGTTTTTACACAAAGAACTCGGGTGAAACTCCGTCCTAATAGTTATTCCGTGTTTGTTCCTGTCATGTAAACGTCATTTCAAATGAGAGTAAATAAGACAAAACACGGAATAACTATTCGGACCTTACTCTTTGTTTATTTGTAAGGGGGTTAGTGTTTTCTTAAGTTTACGCGAACCCATTGATTTTTGGGATCTAGGTATTTATAATCAAAAAAATTGCTAGCATTACGTTACAGAAATTATTAGTTAGTATTTTGGATGTACCGGTCTTGTCTTCGAGTGGTGATACGAGATCTTCCTCCATGTCGCTCGGCCACGCTGCCCGTGATTCGATAGCGTGTCCAGCATAAAAAAACATTGTGGTAATTTGGTGGTGCTCTTCAGTTATATTCATAATTTTCCAGGTTTATATGCACGGTACCCTTATCTGCCATACTCAGGATTAGACAGGTATTACCAAACACCTTGTATAAACAAGCTTGCTATAGTCAAGTTTCTGTTGAAACCTTTTATTTCGATTATGATAACGTATAACGTATTCACGTCGTCAGGTCAAGGGCACGGCTAGAATACCAAACACCGGACATTCTTGTAACTCGATATCTGATATTGGACTGTTCTCAAAAAAACATACAATTTATTGGCTTGTTGCATCTGTTTGGAGTTTGCTGTTCATGGATATTAATGTTTTTAAGTTCCAGTTAATGTGTTAAGTTAAAATTTTTGACAATCGATGCGTAGACTGTAGATGCGTGTTTGCTTTATTAATATGTATGTATCTCTATGAACGAAGGGTGTTTTAAACAAAGTGCGAATGTTTTTTGCCTAATAAAAATAAAAAAGCCTATATAATAAAAAAGTAAGTCAGATAAAACCATAGTTTTTTATATTATAAGTACCTATAAATTGCATCTTTTTTGCACTTTTTTACGACATTTTCTTAAAATAGTAGGTTTAGGTTTAAATACATTTATTCATCATCATCATCATCAGCTTAAAATGAGTTAAAGCGCAGCGCAACTGCATTCTTAAAATTAGACGTAAAAAACTATACAAATTAAACACAAATCAGCTTAGCTTCGTGCGATCACATACAGCGTACGTTTTTTGCGATACTCATTAGCGAAACCGGTCTTGGGTATTCGCACTTTATTATAACCTATGTGAGTCTAAGCTAAGTTTAAATGCAAAGAGAGTAGCCGTATCATGCAGTTCTCACAGAAAAAAAGACAACTATAAAGTTAAGACAATGAAAAAAGGTACTTTTTTATTATTTACAAGTCATTAGAAAATTAAGTAACTAAAACTATTAATTAACTAAAATATGGCGTCAAAATAATTCCTCCGCGTCGCTGTCGACTGGTAATGTAGGTACCCAAGAGACTGGCGGAATTGCCTCGTTGTATGGCGTTGCACCATATTTCAATGACAATAAATAAATCCATAAAAACCTATAAATTAAAAAAGCCTTTAACATTGCTTGTCACTTAATCAGTAATATTTATTTATTTATTTAATTTATTTATTTATGGACTTGTATATTGTATTTTTAATGTAAAAATGTCTTGACATTTTTACATTAAAAACCCTATAACTATTACACAGGCGCTGCTTTAATTAAACGCCACGGCTGCCACGGCATACATAATTTCAAACAAGTATACAAAAGTAACTTAAAACTAGAGATAACAGAGCAGAATTATTCCGCTTAGCTTATTGTAAGTGTTATCCATTTTATTTTTTATTTTTTACTAGCGGCCGCTCGCGGTTTCACCCGCGTGGTTTCCGTTCCCGTGAGAATATCGGGATAAAAAGTATTCTATGTGTTAATCCAGGTAATAAACTATCTGTATGCCGAATTTCATCCAAATCCATTCAGTAGTTTTTACGTGAAAGAGTAACAAACATCCATCCATACTTACAAACTTTCACGTTTATAATATTAGTAGGCTTTTTCAATTTCAGGTTTTTACCTTTCTCTATGTCATTGATTAAAAGAGTCACTAAAAGTTTACTTTACGTTATTTATAGCACAGCTGCGTTGCAAACATCAAGCGTGCTTCGTACACTGATAAAGAAAACAAGCCCAAATCGAAGAAAGTCATACCCTGCAACATCCCATCTGGGGCCATAACTTCCACTCCACCTTTACTTATACTTAGAAAGGAAAAGTGGATGAGAGCGAGTTAAACTTTTTTCGCTGAGGTTCCGTACCACTTAAAGTATCCTAAGAAAATAAAAAAGTAAGAAAATATTAAATCCATACCGCACTACCAATAAAACACGGTTGTAACTTAAAATATATCGATTTTTGAGATTTTACCGTAATCTAGTAACAGTACGGTTTAATCTCAAATATCAGTATATTTTAAGTTACTACAGTATTTTATTGGTAGTGCGGTATGGATTTAATATTTTCTTACTTTTTTATTTTCTTAGGTAAATCAACAGGAACAAAACAAAAGTAGCTATGCAGTTATACATCAAAAACCAATAACAGATTCATACCATTTTCAAAAAAGACAAAGTGTTGAAAAAGTTCCGCGAGCGGGATTCGAACCCGCACCCCATGACATGGGTCAGATGCACTACCAACTATGCTATCGTCGTGGCTCAATCCTACTCGCCGAAATTAATCAACACTATCTACTTTTACTCTGTAAGCCAAAGGAGCCCTATTCAACGTCGACAACTACGTCATCAACATCCGATCTTAATATTTTTACAAATAAGTAGGTACTGAAATATCAGTTAGGAATTAAACGAGCTATATTTTATGATTATGGTTCTATATAATTTAACGCAAATTAAACAAATAACAATTTGAAAAAAGAACGCTTCACTGTCACACATATCCCATCACGCACAAAGAAAGGTGACTCGTTTCTTTGTCGCACCTCCAAAAAATGGAATAGTGGGCCGGCAGAGTGAAGTTGACTGATGCTGCGTTGTTTTCACGCTGCACCAGCTGTCTTCGCGTCTGGACTCCATTTCCACTTAACATCAGGTGGTATGGAGTCATTTGCCGTGCTAGGTATAAAAAATAAAAATAAAAAGTGTTGAAAAAGTTCCACGAGCGGGATTCGAACCCGCACCCCATGACATGCCGGGTCAGGTACACTACCAAATACGCTATCGTGGCTCAATCCAACTCGCCGAAATTAATCAACAACGACTTCAATTACCAATCTAATGCAAAAATGTAAGAAAAAAAATCGAATTTCTGAAATCGGTTGCCTAACCCCAAAAATCGAAAATGCAGACCAATAAATAACGTCACGTCAATATTAGCGGTCACGATTTACGAGCAGACGTAATTTACCAGCCGCAAGTCTGAGCTGGGCTCACGGGTTTTTTTACAGGCGTCGGAAAATGAGGGTTTCCGCACAGTGGGCAGGTGTACGTGTATACAGTAACATACAATATATAGCTATTATTTTGCGACGACCTTCGGTGACTAGCAAGAACTAGAGACAGATGAGAGTAGCCGCAGTAGGCACTTAGGCCTTTATCCAGGCAGCGGACTAGTGTAGGCCGGTGATGATGACGATGACAAAGAATTAGCTTACAATAGACATAGACATATACGTAGACATTCATTTATTTACTACATAAGCATACATAAATACATTTATACAAGGCGATTAAATTAACAATTACAGTAAAGGAAGAAATCATAAATACAATCAGAATTAAATCAACAAAGACAATAACATTAATAATTTAATATTAAAATGAAAATCTAATAAAAAATCTAACAGTATTTTATCAGTTTGGTGCGCATTGAAGTATGTGTGCTACAGCAGTAAATGGGCCTCGACTCATCAAATGCCTACTGTGTTAGCAGTAGACGCTGTTATTCAGCCAAAACCGTGCATTTAGCCAAACAATACAACCCTACTGAATGGGTTTTAGACATTTTAAAGGTATTTTTTTCCTAATATTATTAAGGATTAAGTTTTATTTTTGTTAGATTTTTACTTTTTATTTTCAAGTGCTAATTGCTGCACTGAAGCTAAATTAAATATTTATAAAATTTACAAAATACAGTAAAAAAATTAAACGCCTACCCGACCCAGCCAGGAATCGAACCTGGGTCTTCCGCAATCCGGGCGGCTGCACTGACCGCTATGCTACCGGGAAGGCTGACGTAGACGCTGAATTTTGTCACTGCTTTTGCAATTTTTAGAGTGCTAATAGCGGCACAGCACTTGCCGGTAGCATAGCGGTCAGTGCAGCCGCCCGGATTGCAGACCCAGGTTCGATTCCTGGCTGGGTCGGGTAGGCATTTAATTTTTTCACTGTATTTTGTAAAAATTTATAAATATTTATTAGATTATTTAAAAAAACTAAACTAACTTAAAAAATTTAATTGAAAATGGCTGAAATTGATTACGTGGCCGATCTTTTACTCTTTCAATTTTCTTTCCGAGAGTTACGAGATAGCCAGGGAGGTGCGATTCCACCTCGGTCTTATCGTCAGTTACCATCCGGTCTGACGAAAGTCAAACGTTTAGAACAGTCCAAAACAATGCTTTTGTAACCTAAACAGGGTGACTTTTTATCACCGACCAAAACTTCTGAGATGACTCCCGTGCGTGATACAAACAAACAACTCAATTACTATTGGACCAACTCCCTAACTCGAAATTAAATTCAGCTGTTCCATACATTTTGGTCGAATGAATATTGATGTTTTGTATGGAACAGCTGAATTTGATTTTCGAGTTAAGGAGTTGGTCCAATAGTAAGATTTGTTCGTTTGTGTCACGGGAGTCATCTCAGAAGGTTTGGAAGGTGATACAAAAGTGACCCTGTATGTATTTTAGATCGCGGGTCGCGGGAGCTGCAAGGGATTACTAGCATAAGGTCGAACACTCATAAAGTCAAACTCTCACAAAGTCAAAACAGTCAAAAGTCTCCTCTGGATGCGAGCATCACAAAACCGGTCGTTGTGGAGATCCTTGGAGGACGTCTTTGTCCAGCAGCGAAAGCTTTTGCCTGAGATGATGACGATAGCATATCATAGCATATCTTTTGATTCATTTCATTCATCATTATTGACTATGTATACTTAATGAATAAAGAAATATTTTGAGTAACTATACTTACTTATATACACACACACACACACACCCTCACACACACACACACACACACACAAACAATGCACGCACGCACGCACGCACTCACTCACGCACGCACGCACGCATGCATGCACGCACGCACGCACGCACGCACACACACACACACACACACACCCACACACACTTTCAAAGTTTTTTAAAATAAAGTTCTCCTCCTGTAGAATATTTCGCGCTCTTCAGCTTAGGGAAAGGGGGAACGGCTGAAAACCAGCGCTGAGAAAATCTCAGTGAAAGCTGAGCCATTCTCTTTTCCTCTGACCTTGTGTTACTTTTTATGTGTTTTTTTAATTGTTATTTCCTGAGGCAATTAATTATTTCATTATTCATTATTCATTATTCATTATTATTCATTATAATATCGGTGGTCTAACCACCAAGACGCAGTGGTTGCTAAAACTAATCTAATTAAATCAGTTCACCGCCACCGCTACTAACATTAGTCTGCACAGCTGTAAATCCGCGTGACAGCACAGACATGACCGCACCTGCATTTGGTTGCTAATGCGATTGTCTTGTTGAATGCTTTTTCTGTCTGTCTGCACTAACGGTATCCTTTAAACAGTATTTGAAACTAACAGCGAGTGTGGAGTGAAGCATAACTTTCGTATGGTAATAAGTTATTTTGATAATATTTTGTGGCTCCGGTCTGCCCGCGCAGGCACGTTTAATCTACACTATAGCGCAGTGGCGGTAGCATGCAACTGACCGCGCCGGGAGATTGCTCGTATCCCACAGGCTTATTGCTGAAAAAAGCTACCAGTTGCTAAGCCTCGGCGCACGCGGGCCACACGCGACAACCACAAACGCCGCCACCTGAAGCTAGAAGCGGCTACAAATGTAGCTGAAACGCGCGACAGACACTTGTGGTCGACAGTAGACACTTGCGGTCGGTGGCCGCTACTTTTTTTGGGGTTGAATTTCTGATATAAATAATTTCGGACCCGCATATTTATTTCAACCAACGTTTGAAATGACCACGTGCGTGCAATGCCTTCGATTCAAACTGGCTGACTGAAGCGAAAGGATAGACGGGTGAAGTATCGCGTGACTGGGCATGTGTCTGCGTTTTGTATCGGCGTTTAGTGGCACGCGCCGGCCACTAGAAGCGAACAGCGACGTTTTGTAGCGAGTGGCGGCCACCGGCGTCAACCGTGTGCGGCGAGTTCATACAGAATGTATGAAAACTACAGGAAATCTGTCGGTGGCGGCGCTTTGTGGCTGTGGCGGGACTGCTACTAGTTGCGGTTGGTTGGTTTTCTATCGGTTTATTCTATGCCGCCGTCGTGCACTTTAAGTTTGTCAATTGCTCGCTCGTGGCGCTATCGTAGCGTTCTACGTTTCGTAATACGACTAAGTATGTGTTTTGGCAGCGATAAATTGTAAATTGTCGCGATTGCAACTGTCACTTAAAGATCGGTTATAAGGCTGCCGCGTGTCATCATAAGCAAGGCGGGCCCTGTAGATCATGACCTGCCTACTCTTATTGGAAATATGTAGTTTCTTTATATTATACGTTAGTATAAGTATATAGTTAGTATAAGTCGGATGTGCCTTAACAGGCACATCCGACTGTGACCGTGTCCAGTCACGAGCAAAAATATCTAAACAATTGTAACTCTTAATACAATGGAATAAGAGTCAAAGTGTATATATACATAATGGTACTCGTGACTGTCCAGCCGCCAACCGCTTCTGTTTGGGCGAGGCTTAAATAACTACATCGCTGACTTTCCGTGGAGACCGCAGATTTGTGTGCATGACACCGTTCTGTACTTTATATTTTATTACTTTAACAACTGCCTCAAACCAAAATTATATTCTCCTAATAAAACAATACAAATTGTTGCTTAAGTGACAGACTACGCAAAAGACGGTGGTAGCTAGCCACCACACAAGTTCATACCTACATCCGAAATGCGTGTTGTTGATCACCAACCCAAGATAATGCATCCGATTTACAACTTAGAAATGATACATTTTCTAAACTACTCACATTTAATTTATACCTTAATAATAAGAGATTTTTTTATATGTTAACAGTCTGCAAATGAGCAGGCCGTTTGATGGTGAGCGATCACCGCCGCCCAAGGACATCAGCAACATCAGAGATGTTGTTTTTGTGTTGCCGACCTGAAGAAAACCTCTTTACATCCATTTTGAAATTCCCTCGGATGGCAACTCATTCCTCTGGTAGCGAACCGTTCTAGAGAACAGCGGCTCCAGGAAGTGTGCGTGTGCCCTGTTCCGATGGCGAGCGGTGCGATGGTAGAAGGAGAAAGTGAGCTCAAATTAAAAAGTTCCTCAGAGCATCAAAGAAAGAAAGAAGAAAGAAAAAATATTTATTGACCCTCACATTGATTAAAATAGAATAAAAAAAATAAAAAAGCATTAAATACAAAAGCAAAAAATAACTAACAAATAACAATTAAAGGAACACAACAGTGTGACGAGCCAATCAGGACCCTACCTCAGCATATGCCGCTACGGTGTGAGAAAGTCACATCGCAACGGCCGGCGCTGGGTATTCTGGCAGGGCCTGTGCGAGGTGACGTTTTTAAGCTAAAAGAGACAGGGCTCTTTTAAATTTCCATTACACAGGCGGTAGGACACACACAACGTGATTTTTGCATTAAAAGGTTGCGTTGTCAGACTGAGGTGTTGGCTCTATCAATTTTCTTGTCGAGTTTCTTGCGCCCATTCTTCTCCACAGCTAAAAAATAGACGTCCTGAATGGGTAGTAGGTAAAAAAATTATGGACGATTCAAAAGCACTTTTCTAAAGTTTATTTGAATAAAGAATATTTGACTTTGACTTTGAATTAATTCGTAACATGTATAATGTCAATTATTTCTATCGGATGCGACACAAAATAAGATTACTACAGTATCTTTTGACCTTCGCAATTTTGTGAGATCGGTGGAAAGAGAAAACTGCTTAATTACCAAAAAGACATTCGTGTATTTAAAAGATTTTAATTTAAAATCCATTTCTTCCACCATTTTATTTTCTTTTTGTTAATCTTTTGTTTATGAATGTTGAGTGTACAGTGTTAGTCAAATAAATACCTATTCTTTTCTATTCTATTATATTTGTTGTTTGGCGCTTTAGCTTTAGTTTCCCTTTACACCGTCGAATTACCATTTTATATCAATTATCCTTTACAATAAATACTATATGCAAAAGTAAAAACGTCATTGCTGTCAAACAAAAGCCAATAACGTGTTCCCGCCGCTCACTCCGAGAGCTCTCGAACCTACCTCCACCTACAAACACAATTAACATCGAAATCGGCCAACACACACTCAGGCGCAGGCAGGGACGACACGCCCGCCGACTTTTGAGAGGCCGGCCGCACCGGTCCGCACTAACTATGTGATATTAAACTACACAGCCTTATTACGTACGATGATGGACGATCGTTAAAAGAAGTTGTTTTAAAAAAATCTTGAAGTTAGTTTCATCATCATCTCAGCCAAAAGACGTCCACTGCTGGACAAAGGCCTCCCCCAAGGATATGAGGGGTATTTGCCGTAATCGCCACGCTTGGCAGGCGGGTTGGCGATCGCAGTAGGTTGAGGGTAACCTCAGAGAGATGCTGCTGCCCATCCTCTGGAATCTGGAAGTTAGTTTAAATTAAGACATTTTGACTTTGGCTTCTGGTAATGATAAAGAAGCAGATGTTAGTGATGATGACGATGACGGCATTTGCTTCTGATAGGAGACACGCGTCCGATCAGCTTCTGCCGGTTTAGCAGCGACAGCCAGATGCTCATCACCTCAAGCTGGTAAGGCGTACATGCACATTTAACAGAATATTTCATCATCAGCTCATTTATTTTACTTCGACTTTTAAAAATAAGCTCAACTAAATTCCGCCTACCGTTTTTCAAGGGAATCTAGTAATAATCGAAGCTGCAGCACAGTGCCTAGAGTGAGTTTTGTTAAGTATCCGTATTCATTGGATTACGTTTACGAAAACGAAAATTAGTATGGCATTAAAGCAGCGCCTCCTGGCGGACATGCGAGAGGAGTTAAAATTTTGCCATACAGATTCTGGAGCTCGATGACGCAGTGGATAACGCGCCTGGTCTGCGAGTGCTGAGGTTAAGCAACTTTCGCAAAGGCCGGTCATCGGATGGGTGACCAAAACTGTATCATCTTTGACGACCTCCCTGGTCGAGTGGTTTGTACACCGGTTTTCATGGTGTCGCCATCTCTGAGGTCCCGGGTTCGATCCCCGGTCGGGTCAATTACGAAATTATTGTTTTTCTAAATTGTCTCGGGTCTGGGTGTTTAAGTATTTTAAGTATGTTTATCCATTGTCTAGTAACCATATAATGAGTTTCATAACGAAGCTTCTCTTGGGCTAGATAATTGGTGTGATTGTAGGAAAATTTATTTATTTATCTCGAGCTTGGTCCCGGCTGCATTAGCAGTCGTTAACAACCACAAATCCGCACTGGGCCCGCGTGGTGGTTTATGGCTCGTTCTCCCTATCCATCCATAGGGAAGGCTCGTGCCCCAGCAGTGGGGACATACAAATGAGCTGATGATGATTATGACACATTCTCGTTTTCTTTTACGTGATCGAACACACTAGGCACTTGGAGTGTGAGTTTTGTTTCAGTACTATGCGTAATCATTCGATTACGTTAACGAAAACGAATATTAGTTATAGGTAGACCGCTTAACTGAGTCCTCGTCTGCGGTAGGTACGCGGGGCGGGTGATACTTAGGGCCTCTGCCACGAGCACGAGCGTTTTGCGACGCAGCGAACGGATTTCGAGTTCATTGCGTTATTTCTATAACAGTTGACTATGACTGCTGTTGTATAGCGCGCAATGAACTAGAAATCCGTTCGCCGCGTTGCAAGTCGCTCGTGTTCGTGGCAGAGGCCCTACGTACTTCCCGCCCCACGTACCTACCGCAGGCGAGGACTCAGTTAAGCGGTCTTGCTATAGTATGACAAAATTTTAACTATTCTAATATATCGCCAGCAAGCGCTGCTTCATCATACCCATGGTCATACTAAACTTCATTTTCGTTAACGCGATCGACTGGTCAATAAAACTCGCAAGCAGCACAGAATACAACCGCGCGTCACTGTCACCAATCATGATGACAGACGGACAAATAGACAAAAACACGATAATTTAGAAATGTCGGCACGTGCCGCGATAATTCGTGCCCCTTCCGAGGAGGGTGCGACGATTGCCGACACCAATATTGGTAACGTGAGAACTCTGTATTGATTACTTTATTATTGGGGAAATAATAACAATTTTATTGATACGAACTCACGGACCAAACTTAAGGTTAGCGCCTACTGGTTTGTGTTGTGCTACTATTTTAAAACAACTACAATAGTGTGACCCGGTTTTGACAAAGGAGATCACCAAAGTTGGGCTATTTTCAAAAGTACCGGTCAACAAAAAAACTTAATATTTCATTAGACCATAACATAATGAACATTTTTTATTATGACACCAAAGTTGTAAGTCCAGTCTTTGAATTATTATTCAACCAATTCAATTAATTAATATTTTGTCAGTGTAATATTTTTTTTTCCAGCAGCGCGTGTGACAGGTTTTCGAAAGTGACAAAACAAACATCTGAATAACGCATTTAAATATTTTTATAAACTATGTAAAAATATTATATTTGAACCTCATTTAACAATACAAAAAATTATCCAACAGGTTGGGTTCCATAGGAACAAATGAATAGAATAATATAAGTTAATAAAATATAATAATATTTTTGATTGGCCGGCACTTTCAGAATTAGCCCAAAAATGTATGGACGGTGAATGATGTCCTTTATAGTCCATTTTTTTTCTATTTAAAGTTTAAAATGTTTTGTTAAAATTTACTTAAGAATAGGTAAGTGCTTTAGAATCGTCCAAACATTTTTTTACCTACTTCTATTCAGGACGTTTATTTTTAAGCTGTGGAGAAGAATGTGCATAAGAAACTGTACAGCTTTAAAATAATTAGGTAACGACATTTACAAATATATAAAAATGTATGTGGTTTTCCTAAATCCCAGATAAATATCAGGCTACTGACATGGTAAATAACTAATCGGATATTTAATTAAGCTTTCAAATTACTCCATAACAATGGCAATGTCATAATAATTTTAAGAACAATGCTAATTGGTACGTATAAAATAACAAAAAAAAATTGATCGCAAATATTATTGCGCACAATAAAATTGATCAAAGGCGTACCAAATTATAATTTCGGAACTAGATTTAAATATTTCAAGATGTTACACATTAAAAACAAATGCATACGCGAATTTTTAAGTGTCTGCAAAACAAAAGGTTACACCATTTTTTGTTTGTTTGAAGCTGACGCTGTGGTTTGCGCTTTCGGGTTACAGGACCTTGCAAGTTAAGCCACTTTCGCAATGGAGGATCGATGGGTGGGTGATGCTTTGGCAGGCAGCAGTGTAACATTGATGATGATGGATGATTTTTTTTAACTGACTTATTCACCACATCATACTCATACCATAGATGTTACAAAGGCTTCGATGCACAATGGTCAAGTAATATTTTGTGTTTGTGTTATTTAATTCATGTATTATTAAATCTATAAAAGCAAATTGTTTTTAAGCGGAATGTTTATACTATAAGTTAAGTTCAATGTAAGTATTTTATAATTTTCTGCTTTGCTATTGAATTGGGAGTTACTGTAATGATAGTACTCGTATTAAGTTAAGTTAAATAATAAATTGAAAAAAAAATGTTTTGGCATTTTAACCCACACCTCACAATGCGTGACTGGCCATACCAATTAGGCTATAGTTGTTGTATCCAAAAATTTATTAACACTACCCTTATTTTATATAGTAGATAGTACAATCTAGGCCAAATTGAATATCAAATAATGTTAAAATCATTTTAAAATGGCTCCGCACACTGGACGACTTGTCGCTGCGTCTAGCAGTCGTCGCGTCTAGTCGCCGAGCTGTCGCAGTCGCGTGTCGCCTAGTATGCGGAGCCACAAAAAGTTTACGACCCCTGTAAACTCCCATCCCAATGGAGTAATCGGACCCCGGAGTTTTCATATCATTCACTCAATTTTAATTTTATCAAAAAGTAACCATAGAATCCCGCTTTTTCAGATTTTTTTAATTTAAAATACACTTTTTCATTTTGAGGCTGTTAATAAATTGAACTTCATTTTAGATAATACTAAAAAATCCATTACTTTTAACTATATCCTGCTTTTAACGTTTAAATGTAAGATAAGGCTAATTTAAACCAATTGTCTCAAATGCACCTCTCACTAATGGAAACCAAAAATAGAAACGAACTTACAAAACTCAGCGGCAAAATTTTGAACTAACGACGCTAAGTAAAAAATCCAAGAATAGTCAGAAGAATTTGAACCTTATTGCTACGACTCAAAATGGTTCTTACAACAGTGGCGTCCTCCTCCATTTCAAAAATAACTTGGTTGATCGTCACATTCGTTCTGCGCAAGAGTCGATCGCATTGAATTGTCTTCCATATCCGTCCGACATTTACTAGGGTGAGGGTGGAAATAAATAATCAATTGCCAGACATACATAAAAAGCACGCGAATATGAGCTCTATGCGTCTGTCAATAGGAGGGTTGACTAAAATATTCAGACGAAAATAACTTCTCCTATCTTTAATGAAGTGATAAACTATAGCAGATGCTGAATTGTTTACGACGACGATATTGTTTTGTTTTGCGTATGAATGGACGTCGCGTCGTCGCTGTTTTTGTGCTCGGTGTCAATGTTTAGTTGCTTAGTGTAGGTCAATCAATGGAGGAACACGCTCAAACGTCCCCGGGCGTGAACTCTAGAGAGTGAATCGACCTCAGGGTGTGAGACGTGAGCTTTGTTTACTATCCGTATGAAATTAGTACGGCATTGAACAAGCGTCTTCTGGCTACATACGAGAGGAGTTAGAATTTTGCCATACAAATTCTCATTCTCGTTCTCGTTAACGTTAACGATTGGCGAATGAAACTCACACTTGGCATCCAGATCTACCCAACAGCAGCGTCAAGTGCTAGGATGTTCTAGGGTTTTAGTGGGTAGGTATGCCCCCTTTCTCCAGAATCCCTATCGATCGACGGAATGGCAAATAAACCCCGTACTAGGTACTCGCCTCTCTGACTGCTTGCCACCAAGTAGACCGCAAGTTCATCAACTGGCCTCATCGTCATCATCATCATCAGCCTACAGAGGTTCTTTCGAATCACCACCGAACCCAGTCCTCCGTCTAGTTCAGTGGTTCTTAACCTTTTAGCCGTGAGGGACCATTTCACTAAATATCTGTCTTGCTAGGGAGCACGCAGTTAATTACATCACGCACGTCAAAGTCGTCCAGTCACATGTTTATTGTTTATCACGATTACTATGGCTTCGCGGACCACTTGGAATGCCTCCAGGGACCACCAGTGGTCCGCGGACCACCGTTTATGTACCACTAAGTCTAGTTGATTCAAAATAAAATACAAAAACTTGACATCGGAGCACCAAGTTGAGGTAACCGGAACCATATGTTTCGGCACACGTCAACAATTAGGGTTGTGGCCATCGACAGAACCCCAAATTAGGGTTCCGCATTGTGCAAAACAATTTATTACGGAACCCGCACCTGGGCCGTTTGATAAATGGTTTAGTTATAATTAACTTTAATGATTAACTGTATAAAGCTTTCGGAGAGGTGTAAATTGTTGTGGGGTAGGTTTCTAAAGAGTAAAGGGTGACTGAAAGCCTGTAATGAGTTTTTGTTACTTCAGCTTAATTGTAAGTTACACGGAAGCAAACATCTGCCCTCTTATTATACACTATTTGTTTTCCGACCCACCGCGTCGCATCGCGTCCGTCGCCCGAATGCACTAGTACTTTGTATTCGCTTTGCGTTTTTAAGGGTCATAGCATAGCGTGACGTTAAAGCCTAAAAGTACCCTATACCTATACCAGCACACGTTTTCCCTCCTTCCTATGATATGGGGTCCTTCAAACGAGGCGTGAAGAAGCACCTTGTGGGCCGGCAGAGTGAAGTTGACTGATGCTGCGTTGTTTTCACGCTGCACCAGTTGTCTTTGCGTCTGGACTCCATTTCCGCTTAACATCAGGTGGTATGGAGTCATTTGCCGTGCTAGGTATAAAAAAAAATATATATACCCTTCCACAGAAATTGGGCTATCAAATACATGAATATTTTTTTTAAATCCGACAGGTAGTTCTAGAGATTAGCGCGTTCAAACAAAAACAAACACAACATAGATTACATTTCAGGAGAGCATATTGGATGGCAAAATTTGTTTGGCATTGAAGCAGCACCTCTTAGATAGAGAGACAAACGAGGTGAGTAAAAATGTTGCCGTACCAACTCTTGTTTATGGCAATGTGATCGTATCGTATGTTGAAAAAGCACTAGAACGCAAATGCTGCATACAAGTAGTAACTATAACGACTGCAGAATGAAAAATAGATCAGATAGATACTACTCGTACATAGATACGGTACAATCTTTACTTGTCTATACTGTACGAACACACGATGGTTGTAGCAAGCCAAAGGAGGTCCCCCCGCCCCGATCCGATCCGAACCCTTCGGAGAATTTAATGGGCACGGGGACACGCACTAGTGCGTGATGACGTTCCCTCTCGAAAACCTCCGAAGGTGATTCGTTTCACACGGCTTCAGGAACCCTTTAAGTTTCGCGCCGCCCCCAAACAAGCCCGGTGAAGCTGAAAATGCCGTGTGAGGCAATCAGCAATCTTTCTCCAAAAAAAAGAGCCAATAGGACTTAACAAATCTTACTAAACCTAAGAGTGTTAGTGCAAAATGAATCTATCTTCAATAATCCTTTATTTAGGCAAAGGGAAACCTATTTAACTATTTTTGGACGCTGTAAGGGAGAAAAGAGCTGGACACTTGCTGTTTCTTGCCGGTTCTTCTCAGTACAAGATCTCCCGCCCAGAGTAGACTTACGAACCGATGGCATAGTGACATTCACAAGAGCTACTTGTAGCCTAAACTGAATAAATGATCTTTGAATTATTTATTTAGTTTATTTATTTTAATAAAAATATAACATTAATAAAACATCTTTACATATTTATTTACATCCTATCTTTAAAGGTAACAAATTTTATTATACTTGTTTCTAGTAATAAAACAAGTAAAATCCAAGTTAAACCTGTATGTATACGCATGTGTGCATTATTTTGAAAGCATTCGCTACGCATTCGAGTGGTCTGCCACTAGAAACCTGTCGAGTGCGCCCCGAGCGACTAGTAGGGTGCTCGTGCCTGCATTTCGCCATTTTGTTGCTGAAAGCCGCGATTAAGTAGTTGTCGCGTTGTCGAATGCGACATTTTAATAAATGTTTAAAGCTTAGCTTTAGATAATAAACTTAGTACTTGGAGCATTAATTGATCTTATACTAAAGTATCGTTCAAAAGAAACGACATGTCAGCACCAATAGATAACATAATTATTATAACTTAATACCCAGTCTATCTGACCTTAGTACTTATAACTTCATATTCACAAAATATTACTAGGGGAATAGTTTTTTTTCGATAGCGTTTGGTTCGTTGGTTCGTGTAAAAGTAAGTCAACCTGATCAATTAAAATAACTAGTAGACATTTATTATTAATTTAAAGTTAAAAATAAATTTAATAAATGCTTTATCACACTTGATGATAGTGATGGTGATGTCAATATCGTTTGAATTATTTTGTAGGTTGCAAGTTGCAATACAAATAGTACTTAAACAAAAAATCCACAGAAGTTATTGTAAGTTACACGCACAGCGTACTTACCTACTAAGAAAGGACTGTACGTACTCGTAGTCCATTTTTGAAATTGATTCAATTGAACAGTCATGCAAATTTTTTTTTGCCTGCACAAGGACAAAAACTCTTACGATTTCTTCCCTTAATATCTTCACAAAGAAAGCAAGAAAAAAAACGTATCAAGCCAGAATCTTTTACAAAAGTCTAAATTCGCAATTTCACCGCAACGTATGCATGTGGCCTTGTAAAGATACCAGAAATTTACTATGGACTCGCCACCATCTTAACAAAGCTTTTGCCAAGAACAATGGCCTGCTAATCTTCAAGGGAACTTTATTAGTACACTCAACCACGTAATAAGTGCACTCATTTAGCTAATATGACACTTATGGTAAAATGTACTGATAATGTACTGATATTGTCTGGAATATGTATCCCATGCTGGTATGGGGTGTGAAAAGAATGTATCAGTTTCCTGCTGAAAACCAGTTGTTATACTGAGCAGACCAATAACTCTTGTGGTATCAGGTTATTATTGCATTGTATTGTCCCAACGGGCATGTAGGTATAGTGTACCGAATAAAACCTATTCTATCCTATTCAATATTTGCATCAATATTTGTTTTTCGTAAAAACTATAATGATTCTGGTGAAATCGAAGTAATCGAAAAACCTGTAATGAAGTTTCATGTGTGTACTTCATCACCACATAGCATTGTCAGTAAGATAAACAACTACTTTAATACCAAGGGATTTTTGGCCAAAAAAGGTTAATTTTTCTAAAGCTCTTTTGCCGAATTCTTTTTTTTTGGCAACGTCGCCGCGCTCGCACTAATTTATTTTTGTAACTAGGCGTGTTTACGGGCGAAACTTCTTTTTATTTTCCCCAACGACCGTGTTTATGTGTTGTTTACTGAGATAACGTTTTTGCAAAGGAAGTGACCGCTGGAGAGGGACCGTAGAATGGCAGAAAGTTACCGTTATTTATTGAGTTGTGCAAAATAAAAGAGGTTAAATGTTGGCACGGGAAAAATGGCGATGTATTCTGCTACGGATATGAGAGTTGGTTGGCATTGGACAAATAAAACAACGAGCGAGCCGTACAGTAGTCGCATATGATGTGTAACATTTGACATCTCACCTTAGTAAAAAGCGATTTTAACATATATTCTGAAAAAAATGGGACAGGATTACATAATTTTATAACTTACAGCATTAAGTTTTATAACTATAAAATAAATGCAGTAAATACTCATTAGAAGACATTTGACATATCAAAAATGACCTTTGATAGTCAAATGACACAATATGTCACATTTAATAATAATATTTCATGTTCATAATATCGATTTTTAATTTACAAAATGGCGCGCGCTTGCACGCTTCCCCGACTTCCTGTCACACTGTTACACCTACTTCCGTCACATTTCACGAAATCACTCACACAAATTGTATTTAAAGAAAACGAGCGGAAAGATGTCACACATTAAAAACAAATGCAAACGTGAATTTTTGAGTGTCTGCAAAACAAAAGGTTACACCATTTTTTGTTTGTTTGCAGCTGACGATGTGGTTTGCGCTTTCTGGTCGCCTAGACGAAGACAGACCGCTAGAGTGAGAGACGGCCCGTCCAACAAGGTACCGACATTGGCAGATGGTAATGCCTGGAGCCAGTGGCCTGACTCTCTCTGGGAGACGGCAGTAAGACGAGCGAGTTCTGACATATCACTCGAAGTGGATAAAAGCCCCTCCAGAACTTGCTTGCACAGTGGCTCGTCCCATTGCCTCTGAGATTGTGGTAATAATGGTAAGTTAGAATTTGGACAGGCGGATAACCAGGCGTTACTCGCATCAGCTTTACACGACAACTCTACGGAACCCAAAGATGGGTTGATAATTTTCCTGTAGAGATTGTACGTGCTATGAGCAGAAGACAAAAACGCTGGCAGGGCCACACTGGTTAAATTTCTTATTCCTAGGCCTCCGAAGCGTACAGGAAGCGAAGCCTGTAACCAAACGCGGGTCGTTTAATGTACAATTTAAAATTTTAATAAGAGTTTCTCTTAACAAATTATCTAAACTGGATAACATTGCTGGAAAAAGCCAAAGTTGAGAGCAACGTAGAACATATGTAAATTTAGGCACAAAAAGACAAAAACGAATGATAAATAAGGCCATGTGAGGATTAATTTGGAATAACCGGTCTGCAGTTGAATTGAATTTAGAGATCGCATCGTTTACAAAAGCGGGAATGGCAGCGTCGAGAAGCGGTGCGCCTAATAAAAATAAAGAGTCATCGTTGAGAATTTTGATACTGGGGGCCAGGCGACTGAAGTCAGTAACTATTTGAGCTCTACGGTCCGAGGCCACGGAATTCGAAATGTATAATTCACATTTGGAAAAATTTAGCTGCAAACCTATAGTGCCAAACTGGTTTATCAAAGTTTGTAGGTCCTCGAGAACTAAACCAGAGTTTCCCCCTAAAGTGCCGTCATCAAGATACCAGACATTGAATTTAGAATTTAGATTCGAAATTGTTTGGTGAATTGCCAAAGAGAAAATAGCAGGACCCAGAGGGTCACCCTGCTGGCAACCAACGGCAGAATGGAGAAGATTGTTTCGATGAACCAATTTTGTTGGTTCACTGTAACATTGCCACAAAAATTTATAAAATTGAGGTATATTCTCTTTTACTTTTGCCAGCAGAGCACCCCTGTCTACGGAGTTAAATGCGTTCTTTACATCCACCTTTAGCAACACTTCGCCACCATCATTCAGTAAGAAAGTGCGAGCTGAATGAACTGCGGCCTCACATCCACCCTTCGAACCAAACCCGAGCTGCACTGGCTGAAATTTTGAAGAAAGGTCAGAAAGGATGTACTTTACACAAATTTTGGAAACAATGCGCCGGATTGTACACCCTACGGCGATTGGCCTTATGCCACCATCTTTCTTTTTTAAAGCACAAAGATTAGCGCCGTAGAGTATACCGGTGATATTCTGAGGTACATTTCCGGCAAGCATAAGATTACAAAGGTTGGTAATTTTGGTGAGAAGAACTCTACCGGCGTCTCCAGAGGTACCAGATACCAAATCTTTTAAATGTTGTGGCGACAAACCATCAAGGCCACCGGCAGAGCCATTTTTGAAAGAAAGAATAGAATTGTACACTTCGTCTTCGTTGGTCGAAGGCGAAGCATCTGTAGACTCAGGTGGATCGGGGAGGCGAAATGTTGCTGCAGGAGGTGGGTGTTTAGAGACTAGAGAGGCCACTGTCTCTTGACAGTCAGGAGCAATGATATCACTAGAAAAAATCAACTGGGTGGCACCTTTTAAATCACCTTCGTTGATTTTTTCTTCAACCTTGCCTACATTAAATGAAGTGATTGGTGTTTTTTTGGATCTAATGACTGAACTTTGTAAATGAGGTAATGGGTTGGTGCAATTATTTTTAATTTTTTGTGTTAGAGTAATACTAGAATTTTCATCTCTGCGAACATGCAGGACGCGATAAGCAAAAGTAAATAGTAGTTCCCAATTGTATGATGAGTTTTCATGAATGACCCTATCGATGGTTTGAGCTAGAGAATGTGCTACTGAGGTGCGAGCTCCTCTCGGAATGCGCTTGATAATTGGTGTACCACTCTTTAGTTTTCCAAGTAAATTCCAAAATTCGATGTTTTGAGGAGATTGAGAGTCGATAGAACGTGAGGGTGACTGAGGTATGGGCTGTGTGGCTTGGGAGGTTTGTGTTGGTCTGTGAATTTTACCAATATGAATATTTAAACCTCTTGTTCCTCTAAAAAATTTTGGTTGAGTACAGAGTTCGCACCTCACAAATTGCCCATTGCCGGTAACTAAGGCTGAATGCGTGGAAAGCTGGGACATTTCACTAAGAAATTCATTAAAAATTATTCAAAATATAACAATAACAATTAATTAGAAAAGAAAATAGAAAAATAAACAATTATGATGACGTTGACAGCTACAATCGGCGCAGGCATGATTATGGCAGCAGCACTGAAAGTCACGTCGCTAATTGGTCAGAACTAGCGAGCAAAACGCTTATTGGGCGTTGTCAAGGCGACCAACAAAGAGCAGCGTGATGTTTGTATCCGATGACACTGTCTTTTTTCGTCTTTAATTTTAAAAGGTGCTCCACTGGCCTCAGCGGAGGCGCACAAAGCCGCCAACAATAGCGCAGGCGTGGGCACAAAACGGGACCGGAAAACTCACGTCATTTAAAAAAAATATGCACCATATCTTTTATTACAAAAAATTTAAACGACAGAAAATATATGTTAAGTTCAATGTAAGTATTTTGTAATTTTCTACATTGCTATCGAATTGAGAATTACTGTAATGATAGTACTCGTATTAGGTTAAGTTAAATAATAAAAAATTGTCCTCAAAAAATATGTTTTTACACAATATTTTTATTATATCTATGTAATAGGTACTCTTACTGCTGTACTCAGAAACGTCAATTAAATTTTAATGACAATTAAGTCTCTTGGTGTCACTTTCCTAAGTATAGTGCTAAATAGAGAAGGAACGACATTTAATTGTCATTAAATCTTAATTGACGTCTCTGAGTACGGCAGTAAGTCACATACATTATAATCTTAATAAATATTAACGGGATTTTAACGATGTTTTTGTTGTATGTACTAACATACAACAAAAACATCGTTAAAATCCCGTTAATATTATATCCGATATTTTGGCACAGTTGCATACGCCATGATCACACCCAACAAAAATATAATTCAAACATTTTTATTACTTCGTTCGATTTCTCGTCTGCATCGTTAAGATAATCTTTCTAGTCTACATTGCAGCAGCGCTATTTCATTTAAATACTTAGATCTCACTCCAAACAAACATCACATACCGAAACTTGAATCAGAACTTGGGTTCATGTAACAAAGACCCAAGTTTCAGTAAAGAATGTTCGGAGCACCGTAGCCGAAGTCTGCTGTTAAAAACTGGGGAAAGGCTCTCTGCAGCTGGGATGTGGACATAGAAGTGGACTTAGCGTGATGTTAAATTATTTGACATATATTTTGTTATTGGCCAGCGTATATAAGCCTTGCTATCCAACGTGGCAATGCTGCTAGCTTACTGGGTACTCTACCTGATGGGGCAATTTTTTAGTTATAGTCAATTAGTAGTAAACAGTTAAATTTCTACAATCAATTTTGAACTTTATCTGTTGGTTATAAGGATCAATATTCATTGGAGAAATTTGACAGGCTTGGGTAGGTTGATCTGCCGCCGCGCCGTATGTAGTACCTAGTTATAGTTTTCAGTTTTTATAATTTTAATTTACTTGTAATTTTCTTTGCCATTCGATTGACTTTAGTATCATAAATGAGAATTTGTACGGCATTAAATAACAAACTCCTCTGTGTGGTGCCGGGGATAAAGAATTGCACCACCCCTCTCCTCCCGTGGGTGTCGTAAAAGCCGACTAAGGGACCATTCCAGAGGATGGGCAGCAGCATCTCTCTGAGGTTACTCTCAGCCAACTGCGATCGCCAACCCGCCTGCCAAGCGTGGCGATTACGGCAAATACCCCTCATACCCTTGGGGGAGGCCTTTGTCCAGCAGTGGACGTCTTTTGGCTGAGATGATGATGATGATAATTTTTTTTTTTTTTATTATTGTGACACGCCATAATGGCTTCACCCTGCCTGATGAAAAGCAGCCAGTGAAGCCCAAGAAGTGAAAGCGTTCATCACAGCGCTACCACGCTATGCCGAACGCTCACACTATGGCGGCCTGCATAAATGCTTTTTCACGCCCCGCTTAAATAACCCGGGAGAGAAAGAGGAGGGAAACACGTGTGCGGGAAGCGCATTCCACATACGGGCAGTTCGGCAAAGGAAAGATTGTCCAAACTTTTTGGTACGTGTCTTGATGGTCAGCACGGTATGAGGGTGGCTTCTCAGACCTGCACGCGTCAATCTGGAAAGGAATGGAGAGGGAGGAATGAGGTTAAAGAGCTCCTCAGAGCATTCACCGTGGTAAAGGCGGTAGAAAGCACTAAGGGAAGCAATGTCCCTACGTAGCTGTAACGGCTCCAGACTGGTTGTAACGTCATCGTTACCGATAATACGGACAGCACGTCTCTGCAACCTGTCAAGAGCTTCGAGCAAGTACTTGGCGGATCCGTCCCAAAGATGAGAGCAATACTCCACGCAGGAGCGCACCTGAGTCTTATACAAAAGACAACGTTGCTCAGGCGTGAAGAACCGCTTCACTTTGTTCAGGATTCCGAGTTTACGTAACGCTGTGGCTCTCAAAATAGCTCTTCGGGTTGAGGCCACTGTGTATGTCCATACCTAAGAGACTGAGACCAGTCTGGATGGGTAATAGGTTGCTCTGGAAGGAGGGTTGGGGGAGAAATGCGGACTTTTTGGCAGTGACAGCGCAGACCTGTGTCTTTTTGGCATTGAACTGGACGAGGTTATCAGAGCCCCATTTATAAATGCGGTCTAATTCCTCGTCCAGCTCAATGACAATTTTACGTCTTGACTCCACTATATCGGCTTGCTTTGCCGCAGGGTGACCCAAATAACGCCGATGAACTGTACTGTCGTCTGCATAGCAATGAATGTTTCCCAAGGATAACATGTCATTGATATGCAGAAGGAACAGCGTGGGCGATATTATAGAACCCTGCGGCACTCCGGCGTTCACCTGCAGAAACTGTGAGGCACTGCTTTCGCAGAGTACGCGAATGCTGCGCTCATGCAGGAACCCGGCGACCCAATCGCATAGGCGAGGTGGCAAGCCGTATGCCGAAAGCTTGCAGAGAAGCGAACGATGCCAAACTCGATCGAAAGCCTTGGAGATGTCCAGGCTAACAGCCAGTGCTTCTCCGTGCTTGTCCATTGCTTCACCCCACAGGTGTGTTATGAACGCTAGGAGATCGCCCGTTGATCGTTTCGGTCTGAACCCGTATTGTCGATCATGAATCAGGGAATGATCTTCTAGGTAGCGAATGAGTTGCCTGTTTATGATTCGCTCAAAAACTTTACAAAGGACAGAGGTGACAGCAATAGGTCGATAGTTGGCTGGGTCGGACCTATCCCCTTTTTTGGGGACCGCCTGGATGTTCGCTTTTCTCCAAGCTTCCGGCACAATCCCAGTAGAGTACGAGAGGTGGTATAGGCGTGTCAATACTGGAGACAACTCGGGAGCACATTTTTTTAGAACGACTGCCGATATACCGTCTGGACCGCTAGCCTTCCGCACATCAAGTGACTGCAGCACAGCACGGACGTCACGTTGCCTGATTTGGACGTCAGGCATTGAGGAGCCACAGTGAGGGATGGTAGGTGGTTCCGCGCCGCAGTCATCGACGCGCGAATTCGCCGCAAAGAGCTTCGCTAAGAGGTTAGCCTTGTCTAGCGGCTGATGGGCCAACGAGCTATCAGGGTACCGCAGTGGGGGCAGAGAAGGCGCGCAAAAGTTGGCTTGCACCGCTTTGGCCAGTCGCCAATAACTTCGGCTACCCGTTGGGTGCGACAACAGCTCTTGGCCAACGCGAGCAACGCGCTGGGCATTCGCTCTTGAGAGAGCACTCCTGCAGACTTTGGTGGCCTTGTTGAAGACTACCTTGAGTGAAGGGGTGTTACGATCGTTGAGCGTGCGAGCCTTGGTCCAAGCGCGATACGCCGCCTGTTTAAGTTCAACAGCTTTGGCGCATTCGCGATTGAACCAAGGGCGCGCCTTACTTCCGCTGACGACATCAGTGTAAGGAATGTAATATTCCATCCCCAACATGATCTCGTCAGCAACAGCAGAGGCACTCTCCGACGGGTCCCTTCCCACAAAGCAGCGCTGGCCCCACGGGATGGACGCAAAATAGTCGCGCATACCATCCCAATCTGCCGACGAGTAGTGCCACAAACGCCGTTTAGACTCCATTGAGGGAGAGCTTTTACGGCGCAGTACGGTGGCACCAACCAGGCAATGGTCAGAAGTGCCCAACGGAGCACTTATCGACACTCTGTACCCGGCTGGTCGACTCGTCAGCAGTAAGTCTAGCAAGGAGGGCGCTTGACCTGATATATCCGGAATCCTGGTGGGCTGGAGAACCAGTTGAATTAGATCATGCGTGAGTGCGAATGCGTGGGCAGTTCGGCCTGCGTGGTCTGTTTTGGAAGAGCCCAACCAGGTCTCATGGTGGGCATTAAAATCTCCCAAAAGCACCACATCGGCAGACGGAAACCGCTCCTGTACGGCGTCAACTGCTTGGCTCAGGTAGTCGAATAGCCGAGTTGTCTCGTGGTCTCCGGAGTGGGAACGGTACAGGCAAGCGTAGACATGGCTCTCGGAACCAAGATCTACGTGTACCCATAGGATAGAGAAGGAGGGGTCTTCCAAGCAGCGCAAACGTCGACAACAAACGTCCGTCCTGACGAAAAGGCATACTCCGGCTTTCGCGAGGAAGCATTCCTCAAGCACGTAGCCGGGGTAGTGCAGATATGCAATGTCGGCAGGACGGCGGATCTGTGTCTCCGTCAGAAAGAGCAATGCAGGCCAGGCCGTCTCTAGGTGTTGGTGGACGGCGTTGAGGTTTGAATGGAGTCCACGGATGTTAGTGAACTCCACCTCAAAAAGCGACTTGGTGGTGGGGAAGTGGGATGCCGCTGTCTGACCTGCATTGTTATTAGACACTGACATGGTGGTTGGATGGGGGCGTGAGTAAAAGGAGATGCTGTGGCGGCAAGGAGGAAAAGACAAGGTGTGGGAAACTTTCATGAACTAGTGCATGTAGTTGTTCGGTAAGACGTTGATCAACCCCCCGGACGGAAGGGCCCCCGTACCCCCCCCGAAAATAGTCGCCGGGTCCCACCAATCCGGTCACCAACCGGCACGACGAGCCACTTCGGGATTATGCGCGGCCTGGTGGAGCAGCCTCCTAAGGTGGTTAGCCATAGTTGGGCTCCTGTACTATGCCGCGGGCGGCCAGCGGCACCACCGTTTCTACGGGTCTCCCTGGCCGGCGAATTTACCCGCGTCAACCGAACAATGCGTCCACAAAGACTCCCACCGGTCATTGACCCTGCCGCCACCGCACCTCCCCAAGCTCCGGTATTACGGCTCTGAACCCGGAACGCGTCCTGTGTTGAGCACCGAACACTTGGCGGGTTTTGCAAGTCCGCATGGTGGTAGCGCCGGACGAGCAAAGCTCTCCCACCAGCAAAATCCCTTTAGTCGCCTCTTACGACACCCGCTATGATACAGGGGAGGGGGTGGTGCAATTCTAACCCGGCACCACACGGGGAATAAATAACAAACAAGATGAGATTAAAATTGTTTCGTTAATGTGATCGAATGGCATTAAAAAAAGTACCTACGCTAATGTTTGAAAGGAAATACTCTATTATATACGTAATAACTTTTTTATGAATAACCTTAAAAATCTAAAAGAAATATTTTCCAAAAAAGTCACGGTAGCTCAATAGGAAGAGAGGTCGCCCGGATCACAAAAGATCGTAAGATATTATTTTCATTTTTGTTAGTAATGAAGTATGTTGTGAGAAAAAAACTAAACTAAACTTTTAAATATTGTAAAAATTATATATATAATTTTTACAATATGCTATTTATAATATGCTAACTTTTTTTTCTAAAATCGCTGATGTGCAGCGCTATGTCCTCACCCCCTGCGTAAAAGAGCAAGCCTTTGTTGCCAGCTCCTTTGACGCGCTGCACATTGTTCCGAGCCTCCGAGGGAATTAGTGATGTACTGAGCCGAGGCCCAAGTGGTTCTTGGCACTGGTGAGTCTTCGCCAAGTGCTGGTCAGGTGTCAAGCGGTTACCATGATAGTAGATGTTAAGCTACTTTGGATGCGGTCTGTACCCGGATGGGTAAATAAAATTTTGTGACTGGTCTTGTCGTCGTTTATTCTTGTCACCAGCACATCAGTCTCCCTGTGACCACGGACTCTGTAAGGGGTTCGAAACTTCAGGATTAAAAAATATGTAAAATTAAATGCGAGTCAGTTTTTTAACTGTGTTTCATTTTGTAGTGCTCATTTTTTTTTAATATTAAAACAAATCAACTCTTTTCACAAAAATGTAATTGAAATAATTTTATGTAGTGTTAATTCCTCATTTAGCGGAACACTACATATTAATATGTATTTCAATTAGGTACATTTTTGTGTACCATGGATTTCCGCAAAGTAACGCCGTTGTCACCGGTTGTTATCCGATTGCAGTTGTGAAAACAAGCCGTGACAGTCACCATAGTACTTAGTACTTTGTCAAGCACTAAAGCGTACTAAAGTATTCAGCCATTTTCATTGCTGACCGTACTAACACAGCACACGTAAACAAAGGGAAGCCTACCCCTAGCTACGAGTACTACGCAGTGGCCGCTGGTGACTACATACTACACAGTAAGTATATACCATAAATTGCACATTAGATCGGGTAAAAAACACAAATGTTTGTAGTAAGGATGTAGCCTATAACTGTCCCACTGCTGGGCAAACGCCTCCATCATTGAAATCAAGTCATCACTACAATTGATGGATATTGCCTTAATCACCACGCTAGCCAAATGCAGACGGTTTTTTTTTGAGTGAGATTGCTGATTGCCTCAAACGGCATTTTCAGCGTCACCGGGCTTTATGGGGGCGGCGAGATACGTAAAGGGTACCTCAAGTCGTGTTGAAACGAATCACCTTCAGAGGTTTTCTAGAGGGAACGGCATCGCACACTTAAAAGTGCGCGTCCCCGAGCCTTACTAGATTTTCCGAAGGGTTCGGATCGGATAGGGGAGCGGAACCACCCGAGGGCGCCTCTAGAGGCACGGACCTCGGCTCGGGTAGACCGGGCCGTGGTGGAGGAGAGAAGCGCCCAGGTACATGTCTGTACCTGGTATAGAGCGCGTGTTCTACGTACCCTTGTTCTACAAGTGCGGTGTCTTGGGCCTAAACTAGCGTGCGTGTTTAGTGTATTCTGTAAATGTGTAGTGGCATTTAGAGGATCGGGCGGGTGCAGTTTGGTGATCACAAACCCGGGCTATGCACCGAATAAACCCGGGACCTTCGGGTATCGGACGAAGGTTTTACCATTAGTCCACCGAGGCGTTTGGCGAATGTTTGTAACGACTTCAAAACAATAAACTTTGTAAGTATAAAATTTGTCCACAAATATAAAAGTCTACCGTTAACTACCTTAGAGCATAAAACCTTACGTGAACGTGAATTTGTACTCCCTCCCGGGAAAAGGGTGTAAGTAAAAAAAACGTTAAAAATCGGTAACAACGAGTGTGAATTTTCCAAGGCGCCCTGCAAACGACCGTTTACCCTTATAATATTCATGCGCCTGTTTTTACAATTCCTACGGCTCGCATAACGAAAGTTTTTTTCCCGACCTGAAAAAGTAATGAATGATGCCTCTTTCTATAAAAAAAACTTAAGTAGAAACACATTTTTACTCTAAGAAATGGCTATTCATTATGGATATTCACAATTAAGGCTTAATTATTAAGTAAGTAAGTAAGTATCCTACACTTACTTATTCTGTGCTATAATTCTTAGCTGGCCCGTTATAGGTAATTAGCAAAAATGTGAGAACCGAATGTGGATGATTGTGGATATAGTTATTCATTAAATTGACTCTGTTTTGATTAAATTTGCACGGATCGGATGCAATCCTCATAGTAAGCTATTGATGATAAGATTACCGGACCTGAAATGTCACCCTTTGACATGTATATGTCTGAATTACAATCGTCGAAAAAAAATTGTCTTAATCAAATCTCTAAATAACTTTACACTTACCAAGTACCTACCTGCTTATTATTTTAATATGTTTATCTAAGTGCCATAACGACTTTCGATTGAAAAACTGCACTTCAAAAGCTCTCAAGTTCTTAAATAAGCCGAAACACGTGGCCCCGCGGTCGCGCCGCTCGCAACAAAAACGCGCCAACTCTCAATTTATGTTTTGTGCAACGATTGTATTAAACTAAATGCGTGCCATGTGGTCATTCTCGGTCATACCGCTAACTTAGCGCTTATCCATGCTCCTTCCCTTTCTAACACCGTATTAATTCCATTCAAACGTTTTTGGCATTTCTTTCGCACACGCGCGCGCGTCAGTCCGCGACGGAGCGCTGTCCCGGGAGGTCGTGTTGCGCCGCGGTCCAAAGTGTCGTGATAACTTTCGTGTTACAACGAATAAATACATTTTCGTGTTTTTTTATTGCGATAGTGTCCCTGTGATTGTTGGAGTGCTAAAACTGTTACCAAGTGCTTATAATCCAATATACAGTGTTTGCGGAATTGTTTGAAGTGCATTTTGGAATGTTGCAAACATCTCACAGGTAGTGGCGCGTATTTAGTTCCTACGAAGTGAGCGGATTTTTCACGGTTAGTAGTGTGAGTGTTTTTTTCTTCTTATCTTTCTATTGTTGTTGGTCGATCGACGTGGCGTTTCGCTTTTCGATACAATATTTTTTTTTATCTATCACGGATTTTTATTGATCATGTGCATGCAGACGTAACCGCTATTGTTTGTGCAACTGTAAAAACACAGTTCTGTAGCGATGTTTCGCTACAATTATTATAAGAAATACAATAGGACCTACCCGCATATTGTTTTTGATGGCCAAAAGAAAAGGTCGTGTAGACAAATAGGTAGTTTTTTTGTTTGTAACACCTGCTTACACTGTCGCCTATCATTTGTACTTTGAGATATTCCTATAGAAAAGTAGATATTAAATAAAAACAAACAATTGTTTGTTTAATGTCTTAGTAGGTATGTACTAATACTAAAGGTTTCAAAGGTCTTACACTACGTTTGCAACAACAGTATTAACAAAGAAACGCGTTTTATTACCTATAAATAGGTAGATAGGTTTGTCTGGCTCATGTCTTAGGCTATAAAATCTTACCAACTTAGGTAGGTATACCTACGAGGCTACAAACCTAAATTTAATAGGTAGATACTTAACCTAGGTATATTTTATGCATTTAATGATTTGCTGTTTTAGCCACCTAGTGTACACTGCCAGTTCCAATTCAATTGAATATGCAATTTGAAGGCAACAAACTAGATTGGTCTCTTTGTTAGAAATAAAGACTGTAACTAGTTTAAGAATGTTAATTACCTACTTCTGTACTAAGAAAATCATATCATATTACTTACCTACCTATTTAGTTCAATTATTTTACATGACAAATAGACTTGTTTGAAACTGTTTATTTTTTAGTACCTATGTAAATTTAATTGGAACAGATCAAAGTAGAACTAGATACCTACCTAGTTATTTACCTTTTTGTGATTAATGAATGAATAACTACCTAACTTTTTACACCAAGCTACAAACATAGCAAACCAACAACAAAATATACTACCTAATTCACGAAACGATTTCTCAGTAGCGGCTACAATACTGCCTTGTCATCTAAGATCGCCCAACCCGTAGGTTTTTATGAAAGAACGGCGCAACTCGGTAATATCATTTTTCTCGGACACCGGCGTGACACGACGCGGAGGTATCTACGAAGTCATGATTTTATTTTCCCCTTTCGTAACTTGTCTAGTCGAGTAAACACCATAAGAAAAAAAAAATAATAGATAGGTAAATGTCTACCTAAAAGTGTTGTTGTAACAATGATGTTTTGTTAAAGGTGGTTTCATTTTGGACGCTTCGTTGCTTCAGTATGCCTACAATGTTAAGTTTTGGAAGCCAGACCATTTTTTTAATTAAGCAATTTAGTTCTGTTATGTTTTTAGAAAATAGCTTTACGGTAAATGGCAAATGTTGTGTACACCCAAACACACTAAGAAATTTGTTACAGATTAAATAATGTGACTTTTGTGTTTATTGTTAATGTACCTCATATAGGTATTAGTAACTAACATAGCTGGTTAAAGGCATCAATAATTGAAAAGAGTTATTGCTATAATTGGTGGGTATTGGCTTAATCACCACGCTTGTCAAACGCGGGTTGATGATTACAAAAGGTATCGAAAAATCAGAATCCAAAAATGCGCATTACGCCAGTGATGATTACAGTTGCCTTCTATAATGTTTATAAAACCATGACATTGAACGAACCCTGGATTTTTGAGCATAACATAATTTATTTAAACATAACTTACAGTCTTAAAATTAACTTTCGCTATATGCCTTTGCACTAAACCTTGAGACCCATCGCCCTGGCCGGTAGCTCCCCGGACCGGAGATCTCAAACTAGTAGGAATCCGGGTCAACCCGGATGCATGGCCTTCCCAGATGATGAGTAATGTTCTAAGCTCGCCATTTTTTTGTCGAATTCGGAAGAATACATTAATCCATAATACCTATGCTATAATTGTTTGCCTACATTCATTAGTTCATCTTTTGATTGAAGAACAATGGAGGTTGTACAAAAAGAGCTTTTTCCTAGAATTTATTCAGGTATATTGTACTGGCGACCTTTGCATGACTTCGTCCTCGTGAACACTCGTAGGTATCCTTATCATGTGATGGTATTATCAACAAGGAAACCTTTGCGAGCGTTCGCACGGCAACTTACCAAAGTTTCATCGTAATCGGATAAATGTAATAGGACTGAACACTACAGGGCAAAACAAATATACATATTTTTGTAAGTTCCTGAGAAGCAAACCGCAGCTTCTCGTGGACGGTTGCAACTAAGGTTGCCAATTTTTTTAGACCAAATACAGTATTTTAAAATATTTATTTTGTTTCTTAAATGAATATTTTTTGCTGCTTTGAAATATTTTGAAGCTATGATAATAAGGGCGTGTTCTGTTTTAGATAATAGAGACTGATTTTAGCTACTTTGCTGATAAAATGTAGTAGTTTCGCTTACTATAATATATTTTTAAAATGATAATAGTTAGACACCTAATATATACTATATTACATAGTAGGGTTGGCACCCTAGTTGCAACACCGAACTTCTGCTACCAAACCTTGAAACTTTATTTAATAAGAGAAACTCAGGTTTCACTGAAAAATAATTTAACAAGAATACAGCTAAAAAGAGATAGGTACCTGGGTAGTAGTTATTCAGACGTATTCTGGACAGAATCTAACAATTTAACGAGTAAATAGATATTGTAAGTTAACCGGTAGTCGTAACCATCATCTGATACACCTCCAGCGACCACAAGAGCCTGCGGTCACAGCTTCAACAATAAAATCTTCGCACAAGACGAATCGATCCAGTCTGCACGGTAGATTTCAACTTTCCTGTCAACAGGTAGTAACTTCAGAACTAGAAGTTAAAACTTAATAATCCTCGCTGCTAACGGTAATTAGTAAAAGTTCTGATTAGTCTATTAGTTTTATTTATAGAAAAAGATCAAGTAAAATGTTATAACTTTAGTAGAGACCTACTAGACTAATAACTACTAAGATAAAAACACTTGCTTAGTAGACACTAAGCAAGTGTTTTTATCTTTGTACCTTTCTTCATGTCGAAACAAATTAACAAACAAGGTACCTGTTTACTCGCGAAAGAAAACCAAATATTTTTGATAAAACTTTGCAATTGCCAAAAATGTCTTTCTATATGTTGATAATTAATTTGGTGTGAGATCATACAAATAAATAAGACATTTTATTACATAGCAAATATTAGTGAGACACTAATAGCCAACCCACATAATTGGATTTATTAAGAATAGATGTCCTACTAAGAAATTAAACTTACCTAGATGCTTCTGAGTAGAAATCAGCATAGGTATTAGATTGTATGTTTGCATTCTAAGAATCTTTCATTGACATATCGATGTTAAGAGGATGAATAATACCTAATTCATTTTGGCACTAGCTTACTGTCCGCAGTATTATTGGCATTCAATGTTAAATTCAAAAAAAAAATATTGGTACTTATTTATAACACAATGATAAATTAATCTTGTTTTACTGTAACAGTTTTGGTAAAATAGTGGTATATCATTTTTTTTTAATTGTGTTCCTATTAAAATATATTGTAACATATGCGTTAGATAATATTCGCTTCATTTTAAAAACTGGATTCTTAGGTCTATGTTACTATTAGAAATTAATTATAGAATATGGTGGCAACTAACATCCGTACCACCAATCAAACCGAGCACTAACAAGGCTTAAGCTAAGCTGGCTTAATTCATTTAGCATTGTTTTTTTTAAAGTTGATATTGCATAATGTTTTATATTTGTGCCAAATAAACTTTTTTTCATTCATTCAATATACAATACAGCTCGGAACCGAACCCTGATAATCGAGTCTGGAACGATAGTCTTATCACAGAAATGGATTAAACAGCAACTAAAATACTAAAACATGCCAAATATGTATTTGCAAAAAAGCAGTAGCAACCAAAATTACTCATTCCGCATTTATTTAATTTATTTGTCCCACGACATGATGTAAGCCAACCTTTACGTTACACAAGTATTGTTTGCGAAAATCGCGAAGGTCAAACAATTGTTTGAAATTTATGATATGTGTCGACTCATAAAGCACAACAACCCTTTGACACCCTGTCGACGTATATTTATCACTTTCAGGGTGCCTATTGCGTGTTTTATTTGCCATTCGATCGCATTACCAAAAATGCAAATTTTGAACTTACCTCGTTTGTTCTAAATTCAAAAAATTCAATAGGTATTCAAAATCATTTATTCAGTTTAGGCTACAAGTAGCTCTTGTGAATGTCGCTATGCCATCGGTTCGTAAGTCTACTCTGGGCGGGAGATCTTGTACTGAGAAGAACCGGCAAGAAACTCAGTAGGTGCTTCAATGTCATACACATTCTCGATTTCGAATGGCAACTAAAACTCGCACTATGCACCTTGTTATTCGCCTTCACAAAACTGCATAACATCCTCGCAGAACCACCTCTGTAGTCTAGTGGTTAAGACCGCCGGTTCAGGCCCATAGGTCCCGGGATCGATCCCAGCAGGAGGTATATGTTTGTGTACTCGGTTTAGATGGTGATAAGATTTGTTTGTCCGCCATCTTATCTAAACATGTCTCCATAACATCAATGTAGTAACATTGTTGTGTTCCGGCAGCTAGAGATAAGATAGCCTCTAGCTGCCGGAACACAACAATGCCTTAGTAGTTGAGGATCCCGGGTGAAGTGCGCTTTCACCATCGGCCTTATCATAACTTGTGATAACATAACACGTGAGATGAAGGCTTACCTAATAGTTAATAATATAGAAGGTTACTTAGGTTCCTTAGGGAATAATATGGGTATAATACTACATCGAAAACAGGCACAGCATCGAATGGAAAGAGCAGCCGGGTATGAAACACTCCAAATCCTTCCTGGGCGAAAACGCCTTAGGACGGAGTAAGTTCATATGCGGAGGCAGCAGAAGGCAGGCCCGATTAACCATCGGTGCCTTGACAAGGCACTATGCCACAAAGCAAATGCTTCACAGAATGCATCTATCAACAAATAGGTAGTATGTAGAATATGTGGAGAGTGGTCTGTGTGACTGCGACTCTCTGGCTAGGAAAAGAATGGGACTCCTGGGGTCGGCCTATCCGAAACCAAAGGACTTCAGGCTCTTTGCTCATCTATCTTTACAGAGGAGGAAGAGTGAAAGGATGGGGTGGCACAAAAGATCCCGACGGGTCGAAGTGTTACTGAGAGAGGGAAACCTCAGCAGGCCCCACTAAGATAAGATAAGATAAGATAATATGGCGTAATTTTAAAGTTTCAATCTTATAAGTGAGATATGTTAGAGTTACAAGAATTCGATCAAAATACGACGCTAACAGTGTCTGTGTAATAGGTAGGTAGTATCAACTAACGCTGTTTGAGTGTTATGCAAATAATCTATTACTTAAGCGGTTTCCAGATTACTGCGCTCGAATACAGCTTGAATATCACGTTCTAACTTACACCATGTAGGAAAATGAGATAGCAGGTAGTCCTTATATTAGACAATAGTGTAAAGTAATTAATATGTATATCTTTAATAGGCTATTCTTTTGTTAATCTTTATACGCTATTTCAAAAAATACCTATAACAAAACATTTCACTTTCAAAGGTTGACATTTTTGATGCCTATATGTATGTAAGTATAACGTGAGTTTCATTCGCTATTCCATCACGTTAACGAAAGCGAAAATGAGCAGCGTCCGGCGGAATACGAGGAAAGTAAAAAATTTTGACAATGTCTTGTCATCCTAATATTTCGAAATGTTATATTCCGAATTTTGATATTCCGAGTTTCATTTATCCGAACTTCATAATTCCGAATACCTAAATAAAATTTTGATTTCATCAATAAGATTCGTAATTTTTTATCATATACCTAAGTTATGATTTAACTTTAACAGTCGATTTTTTTTTTACTTTTTTTACTGACTCCATCCCACCTGATGTTAAGTGGAAATGAAGTCCAGACGCGAAGACAACTGGTGCAGCGTGGAAACAAACGTAGCATCAGTCAACTTCACTCTGCCGGCCCACAAGGTGATTAGATTTTGAGTGATTCAGGATTTCGAAATTTGGGATAACAATATTCGGAATTAAGTTTATCGCATCGTATTTATATAGTACACGAATAGCACTCACACTATGCATTTATACAGCCCAACAAAGTAGCGATAAAGATTATAACTAATTACCTACAACAAGCAATTAATCGCCTTTATAAGGAAAGACTGTTTGATTTATATCCAACCGCACTATCAAGACGAATTAGCTTATAATATCATAGTATATTTACACCATGACTGCACTGTGCAAACAGCCACTATTTTGTCGGAAAATCAACTATTAACAAGGCAAGTCTGTTTACGCGAGTTATCTGAGAGCTATAAACCAGAATAGAAGACAAGACAAGACAAGTCACCTTTAAGAAAGGTCTGTTGTCCTAAGCTGTCGTATTCGTGTGTATCGTATCGTAACTACCTATAATGTAACTGCTTCGTTGTGTAGTGGTTAACACCACCGGTCTGCCAGAGGTCCCGTTCGATTCCCAGTACCAGCGGACTTTTTCATGTAGTCTGTTTTGTTGGTGGTAAGTTGTTTGACGGTGTTTTAAGTCCACTTGTCTATCTGACACCATCTTATATAATATGTCGCAATAAAATCAATGCCAGTAGCATTGTTGTTTTCAAACAGTGAAAAGACAGCACCTCATTTTTTGAGGATTACAAGAGTAGTACGCTTCCACCTTATCATCACTAACATCCCAATCCGATCTGAACCCTTCGGAGAATCTAGTAGGGCACGGGGACAAGCACTTTTATGTGTGTGATGCCGTTCCCTCTGGAAAACCTCTGAAGGTGATTCGTTTCACACGGCTTTAGGTACCCTTTAAGTAGCTCGCCGCCCCCAAAAAAGCCCGGTGAAACTGAAAATGCCGTTTGAGAGGCAATCAGCAATCTCTCTCTAAAAAAAGATGGAGGCCAAGTGCATACCTGCTGAGAAACAATAAAGAAACAATCACGGACCCTGCAAAGGGTACCTAACGTCAGAATAAGATAAGACTAATGTGTAAAATAAACGCGAGTACATCCGTAAAAGATGTTTAACCTTTTCACCGCCCAACTATCCTGCACGCGATGTCCCGCTGTACGCCAATGTATTTTAATAAAGTAGGTACAAAGAAGAACTTCTATAGAAGTGCTGGCGTGGACGGCACGAAAATCTCGAACTTCTATAGAAGTTGTTGGCGGTAAAAAGGTTAAATAAATTTGTAGTCTTCGCGTACAAGCTTATTAGTATCCTGAAGGTATTATCAGAACGTTTCTTTTTAATTTGTTATACCTAGCAAATTAAAATATATACTCATAATGTTTTTCTAAGAACAAAATCTCAAGTTCTCTTTGTTTTTTAACCGACCAAACGTTAAATATTGTTTCACACGAGATTAAGATTTCACCGCTAGCCTCACGACAAAGAGTGAGGCTTCAATGGAGATGCTCTTATTATTAAACGCAGAACCGGTTCGGACGGAAGATGCAAAAAAGCGACCGCACCTACGCGCCGTCGTGCCGCGACAGGTTGTCTTGATAGATAATATTGTTAAGAATGCGTCAAGAAACAAATTATTGACAAGAAACAAAATTCAAAATCATTTATTCAGTTTAGGCTACAAATAGCTCTTGTGAATGCCACTATGCCATCGGTTCGTAAGTCTACTCTGGACGAGAGATCTTGTACTGAGAAGAACCGGCAAGATACTCAGCAAGGTCATGTTTTTCTCCCTTACAGCGTGAAATAGGAAAATACCCTATCATCATCATCACAGCCAAAAGACGTCCACTGCTGGAAATACCTCCCTCAAATCATCATGAGGGGTTATTTGCCGTAATCGCCACGCTTGGCAGGCGGGTTGGCGATCGCAGTAGGTTGAGGGTAACCTCAGAGAGATGCTGCTGCCCATCCTCTGGAATGGTCCCTTAGTCGGCTTTTACGACACCCACGGGAAGAGATGGGGTGGTGCAATTCTTTTTCCCCGGCACCACACAGGGAACCCTATCATAAAAGGAATTAATTTGTTACATCTTCATGTACCTATTGGAGATTGGAATCTTTTGAGAATAACTTCGGCCTCGGTGATCTTCGGGTATCGGTGTCAATTCCCAGGTCGGGCAAAATGTTTCGTGTTTTTCATTCATAGCCGTATTTTGCGAGCGTGGTGATTAAGCCATAACCCATCAATTGTAATGATGACTTGATTTCGATTATGAAGGCGTTTGCCCAGCAGTGGGACAGTCATAAGCTATTTACTTTACTAATTTTACTTCAAAATGTTATTTTTGACCGATGACCTTGAATTGTAATATAGACGAAAATAAATGTAGCGTTACACTTTAGTATAGAAGCAGGTAGTAGGTAGGTTAATACTAAAACGTCGAAACGTCTACAATATGTAAAATTATACAATATCATATAAAAATAGACGCACGAGTAGATTCGTAAAAGAGTTTCGAGTCAAAAAGCTTTTGATAGGATTCTGTTTAAAAAAGTACATCTCAGCCAAAAGACGTCCACTGCTGGACAAAGGCCTCCCCCAAGGATATGAAGGGTTTTTGCCGAAATCGCCACTCTTGGCAGGCGGGTTGGCGATCGCAGTAGGTTGAGGGTAACCTCAGAGAGATGCTGCTGCCCATCCTCTGGAATGGCCTCTTAGTCGGCTTTTACGACACCCACCGGAAGAGATGGGGTGGCACAATTCATTAAAAAAGTATTTCGAATTAAATAACTAGGTACTTACAAAACTAGATTACTCGCTTTAGCGAAACAGTTACTTATACAGCGCTATTTTAAGCTCCATTACGAAGTGTTAAAGTACCGTTTTGATTAGCTTCTTCGCTACAAGTCAGTAAAGCCATAATCAACTCCGCTAATCTCCTCAAGTCTTTCTTATGTACCTAGATAGGTAGGTACCGCTTTTTCCTCTTAATAACTATCTGTTCTAAGGAGATTGATTCATTATCGCCAAGGTAAGTTCCTAAACCGTTTTCTGTCGTAATAAGACCCCAATAACGAGATTTCACTCGATCCTCGAATGTTATCAGTTGTGTTAATCGAGTTTGTACCAAGGTGAGCTGTACATAAACAGATTCTTTTTTTTGGGTGATTGTTTGCTGATTGGCTCAGACGGCATTTTCCGCTTCACCGGGCTTTTTTGGGGGCGGCGAGAAACTTAAAGGGTTCCTCAAGCCGTGTGAAACGAATTACCTTCGGAAATTTTTTAGAGGGAAACGGCATCAAGCACTAGTACCCGTCTCCTTTTTTTACCCCCTTTAGGGTAAAATTTTTATAAACTTTGAATGTCGTATTTATTTTATATCTAATGAAAAGCCTAAAAAATAAGTTTTAAGCTTCTAGCTTCAAAAATGACGTAATATCCATACAAACTTTCATCCACTATTTCAACCCCTTACAGCCCTTTTTTCGCATAAAAAATTTGCCTATGTCCTTTCTCAGGCTCTAGACTACCTCTGTACCAAATTTAATTTAAATCGGTTCAGTAGTTTAGGCGTGATTGCGTAACACACAGACGGACAGAGTAATTTTCGCATTTATAACATTAGTAAGTAAGGATTATGTTATATTGTGTTCATTATTATTTAGCGGGGCAAAGTCCTTTGTAACGGTTACGACAAAGTTTAATTGTCTTCACTTATAGCATAAATTAATGTTATAATAAATAACGTGTTAAGTTGATTTCGGTACCTACACAAGTCGGTTAAGTTAAAAAAAAAACTATTTTATACGATCCGTGATCAAAGGTAGACCTACCGTGAGCAAGGACCCTGCGATTGGTTTAAAAAAGTCAAATCAAAAGGAAACAAACGCAACTAAGATCGGATTTTTTATGACTTTTAGTGGCATACAGACCTATATTATCTATAGTGGGCAAAAAGACCGAATTATTCCTACTGCATGCTACCAACTATTTTACTTTAACTTGCTTTAACCGTAAGATCTGTTAGAAGGCTAAGGCTAATATACATTTAATCTATACTAATATTATAAAGCTGAAGAGTTTGTTTGTTTGTTTGTTTGTTTGTTTGTTTGTTTGTTTGAACGCGCTAATCTCAGGAACTACTGGTTCGAATTGAATAATTATTTTTGTGTTGGATAGTCCATTTATTGAGGAAGGCTTTAGGCTATATAACATCACGCTGCGACCAATAGGAGCGAAGCATCAGTGAAAAATGTTGCAAAAACGGGAAAAGAGCCTAAAAAATTAAAAATGCTGCCGAAAGTCACTATTCCACGCGGACGAAGTCGCGAGCACAGCTAGTGCTGTATAAAACTTAGCCTAGATACAAAAAAAAACAAAATAAAACCAAAAATGCCCAACTCATTAAAAGCCCTCCAGGGAAGAAAATTTGATAATGACTTAAAGAAACTTCTTCTTGATAAGGCTTACTATTCTCTAAAGGTATATTTAGACGTTAATTTAGAAACTTAAATAAATAAAGGTAATTATATTTTCAGTATCTAGTTAAAGTTTCATGTTACTAGTATAAACAAATATAATATTATAATAATAATAAATGTCAGCACCTCATCATCGGCCTATAAACGTCCCACTGCTGGGCACAGGCCTCCCACGTGGACAACAGCACTTGGGGATATTGGGCCATAACCCACCACGCTGGCCCAATGCGGGTTGGTGGGTTAAGGTGTCAGCACCTGTTATGATATAATTAAGTGTAATAATAATATAAATTAGTTAAGTAAGTATAGTAGATATGTAAGTATTTTGCCGTGCTCTTACAGGGTTCTTGTTTGTGCCAAAAATTTATGTAACACCATTTATACAACAAGATGCAATAAATGAATATGAATAAGTTTATAATAACTAATACAGATTTGTCTATTTCTTTTGTCCTTTGTCCTGTAACAATTTGTCTGTATTAATTATTTGTGAAAGCCAAAACCAAAACAAAAAAAAAAAAGGTCGTTGTGGAGATCCTTGGGGGAGGCCTTTGTCCAGCAGTGGACGTCTTTTGGCTGAGATGATGATGATGATGATGAATTAATTGTGGAAACTTTACTGATCACTGTTTATTTTGTCTATTGTAAACCTGTATGTATTCTTATATTGTTTGTTACCCCAAATAAACTAAAATAAATATAATATCATAAGTACTAAATTCATCATCAACTGAACAATCAAATTCAATGACGGAGGCCTTTGCCCAGCAGTGGGACTGTATGTAGGCTATTTACTTACTTAATGAATGGTAACCGCCTAGAAGTGGATATTAACCTATTTCTGCTGCCAAGCAGTATTGTATGGCATTTGTTATGTTTCGGTTTGCAGGATATAAGATCCTTTAAGTAATTACAGAGCATAGAGGCTTAAGAAGGTTATTAATAAAGCTAGGTTAATGAGAAGGCAGACGCTATTATTGTTTCGCCATCTGTTTGAGTAGGTAATTAATAAGGTTAGGTCAATAAGAAGGATGTAGCTAATTGCTATTAGAGTTTTGATATACCTATATGTATTTTTATAATTTATTCATCATCAGCTTATTTTATGTGTGCTGGGGCACGAGCGTTCCCTGTAGATGGATAGGAACGGGCCATATAAACCACCGCATGGGCTCAGTGCGGATTGGTGGTTATTAACTACTGATAATGCAGCCGGGACCAACGGCTTTACGTGCCTTCCGAAGCACGGAGGAGCTCGAGATTAATTTTTTGGTCACCCATCCGATGACCGGCCTTTGCGAAAGTTGCTTAACTTCAGCAATCGCAGACGGGGCGCGATAACTACTGTGCCATCGAGCTCCTCGTCATTTGTTCAGGCCAATGGCAACACCTAAAAAAACTGATTATTGGTAATATATCAAATCAACGTTACAAAGATTGCAAGACCGACGAAAGCCTGAGAACTCGAGAACAAATCGATGTCAGCAACAAACAGCCTTAACAACAAACAGTAATGAACGATTTTCGTTGCGATCGATTGCGCAACGCCCGATTAAGGCTTCGCATCCGGTCGCGAATAGATGCAATTATGATCTAAATTTCAGTGCATTACATCCATATTGTTGAGTTATTCGTCAACTCGCACACTTTAAACTCGCACAGGTGTGCGAGATGGCACCTCTTGATTTTACCTATTATTTGTGTCGTCAACTCGCACAACAGTTAAAATCTGAGGTAGAAAAAAATATTAAAAGTATTATAATCAATAATATCACACCAGCATTTGGCTTCTTCTTAACTAAATAAAATAAAAAATGAACGTAACATACGTGTAAAACTTACTACGTAATATATATCAACAATATCACATAGATACTTATAAAAAAGTATAATTTGATTATAAAAATCAAAGATCAAAATTGAAATATAAATCATCAATCACGGGCGGGGTTAATTAGTGTAGGTACATATTGTGTCCTCTCTACAAAGCAGGCAGGGCGGGTGAGACTCGTGAGGGAGACCCAGCGGAGCCGGCCAGCCAGCACCAAACAGCGACTTCCATGTAGGGAAAGGAGGAGGGGCGGATAGTCAGTCAATGTGGTGTTATATTTTAACTAAACTTACCTACTAATAAACATAAAATTATATAACTACTAATATCTAATATTAATCAACGATATCACAAAAGTATTTACTATTTTTTTCTAAAAAGTTAAAATTTTACTTTAAAAATCACAGGTTAAAATTGATTGTTTAAAATTTAAGTTATAAATCAACATCAAACATAGCATTGTAATATAATCATATAAAATTATAAATATAAAATATCAATTATGGAAAACCCAACGCGAAACTCTAAAATATAATATAATAATATAAAATTACAAAAATTAGTATATAATAGAGCAAAATAAGTCTTCAAAAATCTAAATTTTTAAATCTTAAAATCATACATCAGGCATATTTTATATCAAACAGCAAGCTGCTGGATACATAGTTCCATACAAATTCTTTGTGGTATAGATATGCTCATCGATATCATGTTTCTTTTTTTTGTTGTGATGTTAGACCTTTTTAAATACAACGTTTGATAATAATCATCTTCTTATAATAAAGACAAAAATGTAAAAATTTTTTTGGTAAACAACAAACAATTAATTTTATTTCAACCATGTATCTACGAAATAATCAGTAAATTTAACAATTCTTTCATCATTTGGACATAACGACTAAATATTAACCAACCACTGTCAAATATTCCCTGGGTATATGTGCCAAAACAGTACACATTTTTATGTGTTTTCGAGCCAGTGCAGATTTCGCGATACCTATTTGGTCAGCTTTTCGCCACAAACTTCTTGAAAAGTAAAAGAAACAGTCATTTATGCAATTATCCAGAAATATATCTTGCGGAGTCGCAGCGCAGGCCGGCATGGCGCCCCCGCCGCGTTCTTATTTTGAGTATCAAACAGTTAGTTATTTTCAAGTTATTACATTAAGTTTTTGAATGTTAATTTATTTCATTTTATTATTTTGATTGTATTTTTTTTTCTGTTTTATTTTTTGTAATTGCATTTTATAATTGTTTTATTTTAACGTAGCATAATTGGTAGTACTCGAATCATGATGTGTATGCAATTAGTGGATTACAGTCTAGTCTTACTATATTGTTAAATTCTCAGGCTGTGTAATTGACTGTAATCTGTCTGCGTACCTAATTCAAATAAATAAATAAATAAATTTTGTTTTCAATTTATTATTCGACTGTACTTTGTACGTATGTGCGAGTTGACGACACAAATAATAGGTAAAATCAAAAGGTGCCATCTCGCACATCTGTGCGAGTTTAAAGTGTGCGAGTTGACGAATAACTCGTAAAAACAGAGACTAACTTTATTTGCAGAGGAATATACACCGCGCGCCATGAGGGTTAACCAGAGAGAGAGAGTTTTGACAGTTGAGGGTGCGTTTACATAGATAGTCAAAACGCAAACCGATTGACGTTACATTTTCGTTTACAAAGTCTTCCAACAGGGAAGTTTACCAAAGCCGTAGCAAATGAAACGGTCAAAGAGTGAGTCAGGGCTTTTCTTACTATGTATCTCATCATCATTATCATCATCATCTCAGCCAAAAGACGTCCACCGCTGGACAAAGGCCTATGTAAAAGGCCTAATATAATAAAGCTGAAGAGTTTTTTTTTGTTTGAACGCGGTAATCTCTAGAACTAATGGTTTGATTTAAAAAAATCTTTTTGCGTTTGATAGCCCAATTTTTGTGGAAGGTTTTTAGGCTAACATCACGTTATGACCCTTAAAAAAGGTCAAAAAACGCTAAGCAAATACGAAGTACGAGTACTAGCGCATACGGGCGACGCGAACGCGATGCGACACGGTGGGTTGGAGAACAGGTAGTTAGTTTATAAACAGTGAAATCTTTATATCCCGAATCCGAATTTAGTAATCCCGAATCCCGAATGAGGGATAATGGGATGATAGAGGCGGGCACGCTCCGCTGGGTCCATGTGGCAAATCCAAATCAGATCCCGCATCCGTCCTTTTCAACCTGCAAATCACTTTCAGTAAACCCAATGCCATCGAATAGATTTACTAATTAATTGCTTAATAACAAAGCCGTGGACTTAATTAATCTGTCTTGTGGAACTAATGACAAGTTTGATAATAAAAAATAAAAATAAAAAAAACCACAAATGTTGAATAAAATTCCACGAGAATTTGCGTTAAAAATTATATAAACATTTATAAATAGCATGCCTACTTCTTAACTGATCTTTAGTATTTGTAAAAATATTATGATCGGATGTTAATGACGGTAGTTGTTAACATTGAATGGGCGCCTTTGGCTTTCAAAGTAAAAAGTAAATAATGTTGAATAATTTCGGCGGGCTGGTTAGAACCACGATAGCTCAATTGGAAGAGCACCTGACCCGGTATGTCAGAAGGGTGCAGGTTCAAACCCTGCTCGTGGAAATTTTTTCAACATTTGTGTTTTTGTAATTTGTTCGCAACAAAATTTGCGTTAAAAATTATATAAACATTTAAGTTTGATAATATTATATCCATTATTTTTATAATACAATTTTAATGCGTAAGCTGTAAAAAAATATTTATTTTCTTTTAAGTGTTAATTAAATTTATATTGTTGCGCTAATACTGGGGTAGGTAGGTAAATAGGGCACTTTATATGTAACGTTTTGATTTTTGAACTGTTAAACTGTTCATTGTCTTATGACTTTTAGGCGATCAATAAAAAAAAGTGTTCTTGGAATAACTATGACTGACTTATAAACTTACAAAACAAAATACGTTATTTTGTATAATTAAATGAAAAAGATAACTATAGAAATAGATAGGTATATTATTTAGAGCAGGGTTTCTTAAAAAAATGCTTCCGTGTTTTATACCATATTGTATGAATTGCACAAGTACAAAAAAGATATTGACTGTTTCATACCATGGAATATACCTACTTGAAACAGCCAATTAAAAAAGCGTCCTTGTGCGATTCATGAATCGACGAAAGACCCAACTTTTTGCAGCCACGGATCACTTTCACAATTTAAACAATCCCGCAGACCCCTATCAAAATATTAGGGGAAAAAAACAAGCCTTATTTATATTAAAACCACTTTTATTGGTAGTTTTATTACCCTTACTACTAATATAATGATACCTACTGCGGACTCCTGATACCATTGCTACGGACTTCTAAGGGGTCCGTGGACCCCACTTTAAGAAACCCTGGTTTGGAGGTAATTTTGGATTGTTTTTCTATCGACAACATTTCATAATTCTGCATTGAGGAAACAATAACATTGCAAATATACCTATCTAGTCTGTTATAAATTATTTTTTGGCGTTGTATTTTGTAAAATGTATATAAAACATGCGTAAGTGAAGCGCATTCAAAGATTGAAGCCCGCACGCGCAAGCCACCGTTCCATCGACCTCCCCCGTAACACGAAATGTAATCACGAAACTAACTGAACTTAGTGAATGGAAACGCGCTTGTGTTTTTGTTCTGTTGTTAAAAAAAGAGGAATCATTACGAGGCGGCGCTGACGTCATTGGAGGCTGCCCGTCACGTTTTCAGAGCCATTGACGCAGGTAAAATGAATTGTGGAGTTGGTGTTGAAAAAAAACTTATAATGATTTATTCTTGTACTAGACGCCTGCACATCGACCTGTCCAAAACTTTTAATAAATTTTCAACTACAGGGTTATTTGTAAAACATCAACAAGCTCGCAAGACTAAGTAGCTAACATCATAAACAACAACATTTGTTCTACGACTTTTGATAATTTGACACATTTTACTTTCATACAAAAATAAATATCAATTTAATTTTACGTCTGAATCTGAATGTTCTTATCTCTGTGCGCATCGCATCGCGAGCGTCGCGCGCGTCGCCTTTTCGTATGTGAATGGAACACCTTGCCTCAGTCTATGTTTCCTATCAAATATAATATTCGGGTCTTCAAATCACGAGTGAATCCGTACCTTCTAGGCAAGCATGTTACATCGTAGGCTACATCATCTTACCATCAGGTTGAGATAGTAGTCAAATGCAAGCCTATCGAATTATAAAAATAAAAACAAATGTCGCGACAGTACAATAAAAGCTTGGAAAATCATTTTTAATTAAAGTATTGAGTTATGATAAAAACTCGTAGAACAAATGTTGTTGTCTATGATGTTAGCCTGCTGTTCTAGTCGTGCGAGGTTGTTGATGTTTTTTCAAGTAACCCTGTATATGCCATATATGACGACCTCCTTGGTCGAGTGGTTTGTACACCGGTTTTCATAGTGTGGCGCCATCTCCGAGGTCCCGGGTTCGATCCCCGGTCGGGTCAATTTTAGAAATTATTGTTTTTCTAAATTGTCTCGGGTCTGGGTGTTTTCTATGTATAATAAGTATGTATTAAAGTATTTCAAGTATGTTTATCCGTTGTCTAGTTAACCATTTCTCGAGCTTCTTAAGGAAGCTTTTCTTGGGGCTAGATAATTGGTGTGAGTGTGGGATACATTTATTTTATTTTTATTTATTTATTTATACATAAAGTTCAAAGTCTATTGAGGAAATTTGATAGTTTGTGGTATTGTGATGCGCATGCGTGTGGCAAAGACGAGGCAAATGACGAGGAGGAGCTGGATGACGCAGTGGATAACGCGCCCGGTCTACAAGTGCTGAGGTTAAGCAACTTTCGCAACGGCCGGTCATTGGATGGGTGACCAAACATGTATCATCTCGAGCTCCTCCGTGTTTCAGAAGGCACGTAAAGCCGTGGGTCCCGGCTGCATTAGCAGTCGTTAACAACCACTAATCCGCACTGGGCCCGCGTGGTGGTTTATGACCCGTTCTCCCTATCCAGACATAGAGAAGACTCGTACCCCAGCAGGGGGGACATAAAATGAGCTGATGATGATGAGGCAAATGACTCCGCTCCACCCGATGTTATGCAGAAGCAGGGTCCAGATGCAAAGATAATGGAGCATCAGGATTGTGTGTGCCTCACTAGCCGACTAGCAAGTTTTGAGGAACCAACTCCTCAGTATCGTACTCCATTGGTTTGAGTATCTCTTCAGTGGTTTGGGTTGAAGTTGACAAAGAAAGTCGTTGACAACAACCAACCCTTGCCTATATACACTTTCAAACTTTCGCGTGCCATAGTTAAACAAATTTAAACGGGGATTAACGCAAACTAATTAGTAAAAAGGTATCATACCTTCTTTATACCCGACGTTTTAAACGGAGACGTAACATCGCGACAGCAGTCAGCCCGTGACCACGGCCGTTGTAACTCGGTCGAAACATCGGGTATAAAGAAGGTATGATACCTTTTTACTAATTAGTTTGCGTTAATCCCCGTTTAAAGTTAAACCCTTGCCTATTGGAGGAAGCCCTATCTGCTTCCTGAGAGACGTAGATGGATAAGTAGGCCTTCCCTAACTCTCTCTAACGAAACATTGCCCAAATGTTATCTGACGCATGTTACAACCGACAAAGAATAAAGTATAACACCTTAATAATTAAACTTTACGAGTTATTTTCGCTTGTAACAACGCAATTACAGTTTACATACGGAGTTTTATAGAAACGAGGTATTTCTACTAGATCACCCAATATAATATCACCTACGCTAAAGTAGACCTGTTAGTGATGTGGAGAGTTGTTAAATTAAACATATCGATAAAATAAATAGTATCATCAATACGTTTATTTTTCAAACTGCTAGACAAATCTTTTGGTTGACTGTACTTTAATACGTAACATACTTAATTGCAACTAGCAATCATTGTAACCATTCACCAAATTAAACCTCTCAAGGAATAATGACATTCACGCATGTGAAAGTGAGCATATGTTTCTAAAAGCGATCTCTCTTAGCTGAGCTATGCATTGTCTTTCAAATAAATATATAAAATTATTGCTTGGCCATTCAAAGTTCGTCTAATGTTATGTAGTTTCTCTGTTTAGTACCTACTTGTGAATCATTCTCATGTACTGCACGTGTATTATCTAAGTATATATTAATACGTCAAGCATAAACTTTGTACCCCTTTTTACGAAAATTGCGCGGACGGTGGAGTATGAAATTTCGCACACTTATAGTTTATACTATAGAGAAGGATTGCAGAATGCTATATTTTTTTAATTATGCATAAAAAATACATTAAATTAAATGAACACTGTTTATAGCTAGACCGCTTAACTGAGTCCTCGCCTGCGGTAGGTACGCGGGGCGGGAGGTACGTAGAGCCTCTGCCACGAGTACGAGCGTTTTGCGACGCTGCGAACGGATTTCTAGTCCATTGCGCGTTATACTACGGCAGACATAGTATGCAGTGATATAAAAAACGCAATGTACTAGAAATCCGTTTGCCGCGTCGCAAGTCACTCGTGTTCGTGGCTCTGCCACTACGTTCTTCCCGCCCCGCGTACCCACCGCAGGCGAGGACTCAGTTAAGCGGTCTTGCTTCATTATAATACATTTTTTAAAAAATTCAAAAATGGAAGAGGAGCAGCCGAAATCTGTCAATGCCAATCCAAACTCACATTCTATCTTTTTTAATTTTTCATTGCTTACAATCCATGCAGCCTTAATAAAATATTGTTTAGTAAACAGTTTTCTATAAAAATTACGGTCGAATTTCGACCACTGGGCGACCACTAGTTTGAAGAACTCCTTGGTCGAGTGGTTTGTAAACCGGTTTTCATGGTGTCGCCATCTCTGAGGTCCCGGGTTCGATCCCGGTCGGGTCAATTTATAAATTATTGTTTTTCTAAATTGTCTCGGGTCTAGGTGTTTTCTATGTATAATAAGTATGTATTTAAGTATTTTAAGTATGTTTATCCGTTGTCTAGTAACCATTTAACGAGTATCATAACGAAGCTTCTCTTAAGGCTAGATAATTGGTGTGAGTGTAGGAAAGTTTATTTATTTATTATTTATTTACTAGTACTATTTATTAGGTACAGACGCCTGCTGCACATCAACCCATCCAAAACTGATAAATTTCTTCAATAAATATTCAACCATCTGCCATATACATAAAGTTCAAAGTGTATTGAGCAAGTTTGACAGTTTGTGGTATCTGACGTGCGGGCGTGTGTACAGCATACCTACAGGTTGTGGCATTATTCGTCATCGATAAATAACACAGTGGGATGTCTTAAATTCCATGCAACTTAACAAATAAGACCAAATAGTAGATACCGGTTTTTCAAAGTTGTATTTAAAGACCTAATCATTGTTAAGCATTAATTCAATTATGTGAGTAATTGACTAAATGTATTTTAAAAGAAACAACAGTGTATGTTATGCGTTACATGTTTGTACAAAAATTATAAATACCGATTACTTCGAAAGCTCTTAAAATAGATTTGTATTTTATCCCGTACTAATGCAGGTAAACGCTCACCGTTAACACGTCTGACAGACACTTATAACAAGTACTTCACAGACATAGGCATATTTTCAGTGAAGGCTAACACCTATAGAGTATCTGTTACAAATAAGTTACATGAAATTAACACCGCGCATTAAATTTAATTATTAGTAAGTTAATATCTACTAATTAGTTAAGACGACGCATTGGTAATTTACGTGGTGGGGATCTTGATTTTTCTCAACAATTACAAAATATATGAAAGTGATGATCATTTTGTTAGTTTCAGAAACACGATTTTTCAACTTTTATAACAGAGTAAAAAATATCAAAGTAGGTAACCTCTTTTAAAACATAGATTCACATTTTACAGGCTAACCAGACCGATTTAAACATCAAAATTTTCTTAGTAGACTAGTCTTAACACACACTTTAAAATTGTAGTTCATTTTTTTTAAATAATTTGTAGTTTTAATTTGAAGGAAAAAAAAACAGTTTTTCTTATGGTACGGGGCACAAACGCTCGTATCAAAACGTATGAGATTTATTGTTTAGCGATGCGTCGCCTTAAATCAAAATTACAAATATCATTAACACTCTCAATTTTGTTATATTTTTGATTAATTCGTGGTTGACGGTGTTGGTTTTACGATTAATAATTAATTTATTGTAAATCTTTAATTATGAAATATTGTAAAACTGTTTGTTGACACCAATAAAAAAAATCTATCTACTACTAATAATACGAGTATAATTAATGATAATAATACATAATGCAATATGATAGAAAGTAATATGCGTCTATTCAATTTGTAAGATCAGGTATTGGTAAGTATAAAATAATAACTAAATTTATATAAGTAAGGCGACAATAATACTTAGTTGCCTCTCGTTTTTGCTGTGCCCTTGCAGCGTCCCTTGCACATTATATAATTTTGTTTAAACTTGTGATCGCAATAAATGAATTAAATTGAATAAATCAATCCACCATTAATTGATTATCTTCAAATTACGGACCCGTTTATATGATTCATTTGGTTTTATTTCAAGCATTAGTGTGTAAGTGCGATTGCGTGTCTTTTAATTGGACATAGTTCCAGGCTGAAACTATGTTCTGTCATAATAGGCCTTTGGCACTTTCACATATGTTCACGGAATCACAAAAGTAGGTACTATTTTCAAGTACGCTACGTTATTAATAGCCGAAACGATATTCCCGGGTTTCAAAGACTTTGTTGAGATTTTTTTTTATACGTAGCACGGCAAATGACTTCATTTAATCTGATGTTAAGTGAATAGTGAGTCCAGATACGATGACAACAACTGGTGCAGCGTGAAAACAACGCAGCATCAGTTACCCTCACTCTGCTGGTCCACAAGGTGCCTCGTCACGCCTCGTTTGAACGACCCTATATCATAGGAAGGACCCCATATCATAGGAAGGACCCCATATCATAGGAAGGAGGGAAAACGTGTGCTGGCAAACTGTTTCATGTTTCGGAGGTGCGACTAAGATAAACCACACACTTTACAGTGACCTGTTGTAGACCCAGAAGTCGAGGTTCGATTTCTAGCGGGTGGTAATCAGTGTCAGTCTTATAATCTACTGACGGATTTATACCGTATAACCTATCTAGTACCTATCTACCGCTAAGTAGCATTGCTATGTTCCGGTTTAATGAGTAAGCGATCAGTGAATTAGAATACTTAAAAAAAAAAATGGCAACGCAGTATAGAACTGTTACTTGGGTCATCCATAGGCAGCGCGGAGGCCATTTTACATCCGCTGATTGACGGCTCAGTATCATTAAACAAAAACAGTCACAACATTTTTTTCAATTTTCAATTTGTCTCTGTTGACTTTGCTTCCAGGTTTTTTCTACCGACATCTGTGGAACATTTGAACGCGGTCCCTGGGTGTATTACACACACATTAACTAAATTAGCAATAGAAATCTCTAGAGAGTCTTCAGTCGCTAATGCTCGCGGCTAGATGAGTATTGTCGAACGTTCCAATATGAAAGTATTGCTAAAGGTGCATTAGCTAGGTTTTTAATTAGCTTCGTATACATGTGCTTTTCTAATGACTGCTGTCTCTTATTTTGTTTTAGGTATCTTTTGACTGCAACTTCGTGCGGAGTATACGATGATTACATAACCTATATAATTAATATTGGCATTTCGAAGCTTAAACAACTTGAAATGATATTGTATGTTTTTTTGTTTGTTTTTGCTTTTAGATATTTAGGATCCATCATCCATTTTTTCTACGTTCTATCACATCCATAAAATGTATTACTGTTTAATTTAAAGTACCTATACAATTTCTTGTAATAAAAAACATCTTTTATCTAACACTGTGTACAATAATAATACCTAGTTATTATAACTTTTCACGAATTGACTCGCGTTTCATTTTACATGTAATATTTTTAGCCTGAGGAGCTCGATGGCGCAGTGGTTAACACGCCCGATCTGCGATTGCTGAGATTAAGCAACTATCGCAAAGGCCTGTCATCGAATGGGTGACCAAAAATTTATCATCTCGAGCTCCGCCGTGCTTCGGAAGGCACGTAAAGCCGTTGGTCCCAGCTGCATTAGTAGTCGTTAACAACCACCAATCCGCACTGCGCCCGCATGGTGGTTTATGGCCACAGCAGTGGGGACTTTATGAGCTGATGATGATGATTTTTTTAGCCTGACGTTCCAAACCCTTTACAGGCTACGTAATATGGTCACAATGTGTTTTTTAATTAGTTCCAAACGATTCCCCTTCACCTGATGTTAAGTGGAAATGGAATCCAGAGTTTCAGACGCGAAGACAACTGGTGCAGCGTGAAAACAACGCAGCATCAGTCACCCTCACCCTGCCGGCCCAAAAGGTACCTCTTCACGCCTCGTTTGAAAGACCCCATTGAGAAATGAGGGATAGCGTTATGTTAGCGTAAACTTTACAATATACAAATTACAGATATGCTTCTTTGAAATATATTTCATCACAAAAAAAGTGCTTTCCACAAGTGGATTTATTACTAATAACTCTACTACACAGAGATACACACGACACACGGGCGACGGACATACTAATGGGATGTATTTATCGTGTCATTATGTGATTAGCACGCGATCTGAAACCACAATCATCATTCCGAAGATCATCGTGACGAGGAATGCCATCGGTGATCGCTCGCGTTGATTCTTTAACTATAGGATAGTGAACACAGGCATAAAACGGAATTCGAACCTACCTTATTAATAATCGAGCATTATCTTTTAACTCCGTGCTTTGGAAGGCACGTTAAGATGTTGGTCTCGGCTGCATTAGCAGTCGTTAGCAATCACCAATCCGCACTGGGTCCTCGTGGTGATTTAAGGCTCGTTTTCCCTATCCATCTTTAAGAAAGGCTCGTGCCCCAGGAGTAGGGACGTAAAATGAGCTGGTAATAATGATGATGATGAGGTGTTATAATATTGAACACAGCTTTGATTCTGCTATTTTCTAACGTCCACTTTTGTTTCTTAGTAGCATCATTTTGACATTTGGACCTTTGAACTTATAAGGAAAGTTTGAGTTAGCAACTAAAAATAATGTAAATTAATGATACAAAGTTAACAATCGCTTCTGTGTAATGTTAATTTATTATTCGACGTCATTATTAGCAGTTTTCTGAAATACTCTGTGTACATTAAAATACCAAATGCGGCAAAAACAATCGTTTTCCTGAAACCTAAAACAAACATACAAAACGGAGATTTCTCATAAAACGTTTGCTTGGCCAAATTTAAACTTTAACTATAACAAAATAGAGGTGTAAGTGAATGGACCATATTGGAGACACGAGTAGGTTTTTTTGATCACACACATTAAGGCGCGGCTTGAGGGTGCTATTCTGGGGTTTCGTTTTACACTTTTTACTGTATCTCTAATTATAGACTGTCGGGTTTCGATCATGACAAATTGTAATTTTAATATATTTATAAATGGCCGTTTGGGGTCACTAAGAAATTTATGGGGTTTGGATACCATTATACTATTTTATTTTTATTAGTAATAGGTTATACGAGATTGAGATTGTTAGAGGCGATAAATTAATGTCGGACTATTTGATTTGTTTTGACAGTACCACACAACAGTAAAAAACTTATTTAAACGTTATGATTGGGTAAACTGTTATTGCTAAACGAAAGCTTGCAATATAATTTATATTGGTTTTAGCGGTAGCAAGCTAGTCATGAAACAAGTCAATCAACCAAACCGTAAAATATGTAACCTCACTAGGAATCGATCCCGGGACACTCTTGGTTTAAGACTGGTAAGTAATAAAGGTTAAGATTAAAAACTGTTCGTAAAAGTGAAGTGTATCATTAGTTTGACACAATTAAAACTTGATTCCATGTCAAAAAATGTGTATTTAACTTATCATGACACCATTTCTAATTCTTAAAAAAAAAACTTAGTCTACCTAAGATACAAATCTTAATAAATAACTAGGTAACTTTAAGGAATTGAAATCTAACAGATCACGTCACAATTTAAACTTGGAGGCCAAGTTTGTTTTCAAGATTTAATGAATCGATCAATCTAGATGTTATCTCCGTAGTCAGATAGCAAATATCTAATTTAAGCGATGACATTTACATTAAATAACATTGACAATGGCGCAAAATAAGGACGGAGCAAAAGGTAGGCTTCATACAAACGCTCGAGCAGCGCGCTCATAGACTGAATTTACAAAGGCTATAAAAATATGTTCGAGAACATACAATCGTTCAATCATAAAACATATCAACTTTATTTTCAAAAAACCATCACACACACGGAAGCAAAAATGGCATATATCGTCAATGTCAATTAACTGAATTCAAAATTAATACGGCGATCAGCGGTCAGCAATGCATGTAGGTAGAGCTCCAAAGGAGGTGCTAACATCCATGGATGGGCAAACTTCGGCCCGCAGGCCATCTACGGACCGTGAATGATCAAAGTCCGGCCCGCGACCATTTATCAAAAATTCAAGTGCGTGTGTGTTTCAGATAATGGTATGCATTTTCTGTATCAATATTTTTATTTCACAAAAAAAATATTTATTTGTGAAAAAATACAGCAATAAATTCAATAGCCTGGCCCGCCATAGATTTTGTTAGTAAATTTTGTCACGCGAATGAAAAAGTTAGAGTGAAAGTACAAACTGAACTGGCTTAGCTTTTTTTTGGCAAAAACATGACGAAACCCCAATCTATTATAGTACAGAAATTGACCGAAATCGCGTAGACTTTGTTAGATAAATTCATTGAATATTGCAGCAACAAATGCTATTCAATTTCATACCGATACTTTATTATTATTTATTATTATTCCAAACTTAAATACAGTAATCCTTACTGTTAGTTAGGTTAAGTTATTTTTTTTCCCGAGCGAAGCGTAGCGTAGCTAGGGCCAGTCACGGAAGGGAGGAGCGGCATAAGATTGTGGTGTGTGGTGCTCAAAAACCTCACGCTACGACACAAAACTTCAAAAAAAAAACTACAGGTTTCCGCGCCTGTGAATATGTACTTTAAAGTACTAGGTTTTGTCCGTGCATTTTCTTTGAAAACATCAAAACAATAAGCTATTTGAGTCAATTTTTTTACTAAGACACCTCGATTAGGTATTGTCGAGTAATAAGCTTAAACAAAAGCTCATCTATTAGAGTCTGACTCGTGACTCTAATAGTATATAGCCTTTGTAAATTTGCCTCACGGGCATGGAATCTCGCAACAGTTGCGCTAGGACTGCTTCGAAATTCCATGCTTGAGCGCGGTATGTAATAAGTTTACATTCTTTAATCTCCTTATTTTGTGTCAATGTTTAACCACAAAAGTTATAATAAGTTTCGTGAAGGCAGCGAGAAGGTTTAATATAACTAAGCGAATACATAACAAAATAAAAATAAAATAAAATTGTTTATTATTAACAAAAATCTTACATTTCAAGTAAATGAGAAACAACCCCAGGTAAGTAATTGTGAAATACTCGTGTTGGGGTTGCTTCGCTCCAACCTTTGTAACTTGTTAATAAATTCAAATTTAAATAAAATAAAACAAATAAAATCAAGCAAAACAAGATCAATAAATTAAATTATATAAAATAGAATAAAATCTGTTGAATTAAATTAACCAAAACAAAATCAAATCGAATTACATAAAATTAAATTAAAATTAGGTAAGATAAAACTATAAAATTAAATTACATAAAAAAATTAAATTACATAAAAAATTAAATTATGTTTATAAAAAATAAGTGTGTGTGTGTGTGTGTGTGTGTGTATGTGTGTGTGTGTGTGTTTGTGTGTGTGTGTGTGTGTGTTTGTGTGTGTGTGTGTGTGTGTGTGTGTGTGGTGTGTGCATGCGTGAAAAACTAACTAGGCTATATAATTCTTTTAAAAACATTTTCAGTCTCTTCGTATGTCAAAGCTTTTAACCATTCCACCAGTATTTCTTTACATTCATGTGTCTTCCTATGGTATATATTTATTTTTTTATTAACAAAATTATAAATAAACACTGGCTGGCTACTGTATTGCCGTTCTGAAAATACAGTGTGTACCCTACTAGAGTGTACAGTATTGTGTCTGCGTCTCTGTATTAGTTTATTTGGGTCAAATGGTAAACTTTTGTGTATTTTCAAAGTTACATTTAAAATATATAATTTTCTGACCGTAAGTAGATTGCTGATCCTGTAAAGATTATCTGTAGAGTATTTCCATGGTTTAGAGTACATTATTTTAATAAGTGACCTTTGGGATCTTTCGATTTCGAGAAGCTTGGTTTTTGTAGCACCACCCCATACTGGGATACAGTAAGTTACTACAGACTGATTTTACCTATTATTTGTGTCGTCAACTCGCACATACGTACAAAGTACAGTCGAATAATAAATTGAAAACAAAATTTATTTATTTATTTATTTGAATTAGGTACGCAGACAGATTACAGTCAATTACACAGCCATGAGAATTTAACAATATAGTAAGACTAGACTGTAATCCACTAATTGCATACACATCATGATTCGAGTACTACCAATTATGCTACGTTAAAATAAAACAATTATAAAATGCAATTACAAAAAATAAAACAGAAAAAAAATTACAATCAAAATAATAAAATGAAATAAATTAACATTCAAAAACTTAATGTAATAACTTGAAAATAACTAACTGTTTGATACTCAAAATAAGAACGCGGCGGGGGCGCCATGCCGGCCTGCGCTGCGACTCCGCAAGATATATTTCTGGATAATTGCATAAATGACTTTTTCTTTTACTTTTCAAGAAGTTTGTGGCGAAAAGCTGACCAAATAGGTATCGCGAAATCTGCACTGGCTCGAAAACACATAAAAATGTGTACTGTTTTGGCACATATACCCAGGGAATATTTGACAGTGGTTGGTTAATATTTAGTCGTTATGTCCAAATGATGAAAGAATTGTTAAATTTACTGATTATTTCGTAGATACATGGTTGAAATAAAATTCATTGTTTGTTGTTTACCAAAAAAAATTTCACATTTTTGTCTTTATTATAAGAAGATGATTATTATCAAACGTTGTATTTAAAAAGGTCTAACATCACAACAAAAAAAAGAAACATGATATCGATGAGCATATCTATACCACAAAGAATTTGTATGGAACTATGTATCCAGCAGCTTGCTGTTTGATATAAAATATGCCTGATGTATGATTTTAAGATTTAAAAATTTAGATTTTTGAAGACTGATTTTGCTCTATTATATACTAATTTTTGTAATTTTATATTATTATATTATATTTTAGAGTTTCGCGTTGGGTTTTCCATAATTGATGTTTTATATTTATAATTTTATATGATTATATTACAATGCTATGTTTGATGTTGATTTATAACTTAAATTTTAAACAATCAATTTTAACCTGTGATTTTTAAAGTAAAATTTTAACTTTTTAGAAAAAAATAGTAAATACTTTTGTGATATCGTTGATTAATATTAGATATTAGTAGTTATATAATTTTATGTTTATTAGTAGGTAAGTTTAGTTAAAATATAACACCACATTGACTGACTATCCGCCCCTCCTCCTTTCCCTACATGGAAGTCGCTGCTTGGTGCTGGCTGGCCGGCTCCGCTGGGTCTCCCTCACGAGTCTCACCCACCCTGCCTGCTTTGTAGAGAGGACACAATATGTACCTACACTAATTAACCCCGCCCGTGATTGATGATTTATATTTCAATTTTGATCTTTGATTTTTATAATCAAATTATACTTTGTTATAAGTATCTATGTGATATTGTTGATATATATTACGTAGTAAGTTTTACACGTATGTTACGTTCATTTTTTATTTTATTTAGTTAAGAAGAAGCCAAATGCTGGTGTGATATTATTGATTATAATACTTTTAATATTTTTTTGTAAACCTTTTTATAATTGACTGTACATGACTACCTCAGATTTTAACTGTTGTGCGAGTTGACGACACAAATAATAGGTAAAATCAAGAGGTGCCATCTCGCACACCTGTGCGAGTTTAAAGTGTGCGAGTTGACGAATAACTCGTTTTTACTTAAAATCTATGAAGTATTATTTACCCCATAATTTAATTCCCAAATGGTAAAACCTTTTTTTTTGGAAAGAGAGTTTGCTTGTTGGCTTCATGCGTTTACAGCATCACCGGACTTTTTTGGGGCGGCGAGAAACTTAAAGGGTTCCTCAAGCCGTGTGATTGAAACACCGTCAAAGGGTTTCTAGAGGGAATGGCGTCACGCAAGCGTGTGTCCGTTAATTGGTAAACCTCACTTTGTTTTATACATTTACCAAATGGGAACTTTGCCAAACGGGATATAACCGACTCATCAACGCCCAGCTTAAACATCTGGACCTAGAATTATGAAATCATGCTTAGAGGTATAAGAATAAACAATAACACATAGAACGGAAACTCCCGCTCCGGACGGGCTCAAGGTCGCGATATGAAAGTACCTGTTAAACAGAATGCTCAGTCGGGCTGTCACGACCGGCTTCACCGCACGCGCGTTTGCCTGTTTGTGCGTTCCGAATTATACTAGCGGCCGCTTCGCGGTTTCACCCGCGTGGTTCCCGTTCCCGTGGGAATATTGGGATAAAAAGTATCCTATGCGTTAATCCAGGTTATAAACTATCTGTATGCTGAATTTCATACAAATCCATTCAAGTTTTTACGTGAAAGAGTAACAAACATCTATCCATACTTACAAACTTTCGCGTTTATAATATTAGTAGGATTTCCGTTTTCGGTATTTTATATTTGGACTGTAGGTAAGTAAGTAATACCTACTTACTTCAATGGCTTCATTTGGCATGGTACTTACTATAACTTATCATTTATAAGTATCTTTGTAGGTAGGTACGTACCTAACATAATAATTTATAAATCTCATATTTTGTAAGCAATATTCAACAGTAAGCAACCCTGGCAACGCCCCTGGACGACAGAGGGGCGTAACGACGTGAAGGGGGAAATAGGTATATAAATGGCGGTGTATGGGACTCGGTCAAAGAAAATTCCGTTCTACTGTAATAATGTTTTTTCTTATGTTAGAGGTTCCCTTTATGACGTAAAGGAACAAGACGTGATTTGCTAAAATACCCTCGGGGTCTCGAGATTTGGGTAATTGCACAAAGACACGGGCGGCGGCGGCGCGGCGTGGCGGCTATTTAGTAGGTACTCTAAGAAATCTAAATAAATAATAAAAAAGATTTTCAAATTCAAATGTAACGAAGTAGGTACACACGCCGGTATATAAACTTATCCAAAACTGTCATTTTTTTCAATACACTTTCAAACATATTTAGGCATTAAGTTCAAAGTCTATTGAAGAAAAGAGACGTTTAATTTTATGCCAAGACCCTGTACATTTACTAAAAAAAAAACACGGTAATTAGTTAAAATAAGAGTAATACTTCAACGTGCTATATCGTTTTTATGTAAAAATGTAAAAAGAAACCGGAAGACATACGTTTTTTTGACAGCTACTTGACATTGGCAGAATACCGCTGGCTGCCATCACAATAGTTAATTTATTTTAGTGTTTTAGATAAATTCTGACATGAAAACTATTCATTTATTTGAAGAAAATTATTTGGAATAAGCTATTTCATACATAATAGCTATCTTTCGGAATTGTGTACAAGGTGTTGGCATTTTCTCCGTACAAACAGTTTAGACAGTTTGACAGTTGACGGTAATAGGTTGATTGATGTGCAAGCGTGTTGTACATTTGAAATATTCTTTAAACTATTGGGGGCTTAAGCTTGGAGTAGTTACTCCGTGATTTGTCTCTTTTACTCTAATATGAAATGAAGTTTACATGACGGGAACAAAACACGGAGTAACTACTCCAAGCTTACACTTTTCTACTCGTTTAGCTTATTTGAGGTCAAGACTCAAACGATGATGACACCTTGCGGTTCTAAGAAATCTTCTTGTTTGGTTTTGGTACTAAGAGTCATAACATGCCCTTATTTATTTGGTGCGATATACAGATCTTTACAGATCAATTACGAACCACTCTCGTTAATGTCAAGTGCAATGTAATCGTTAAACTATAGGTGCAGTGAAAGACAAATTTGACTTTGTAATTGCGATAGTAAATCGTTTTCAAACGAGTTGTGTGAGACGTATGTTTAAGAGATCACGGCATGACAGATACAGCTGGTTATTAGGGTCCTGTCGTACAATCGAAGACAATAAATGTAATATGAAAGCTCACTCTATATTTTTAGGATTAAATTCAGATTTTTTTTTAAATATTAGTTGTTATTCTTGGTGTTGACAAACAACGGATTCCGTTTAAATTCTTTTCGTATTTGAGTAAGATATGTTAATTTAATTTAATTTCAATTTGAAAAAAGACAAAGTAAAGTTAGTTAACTTTTTTAAGTTAATTTAATTAATTAATGATATTTATTAATTTCATTAAATTTGTTATAAATGTGTTAGAAATGGTTAAAGATATTTAGGATGTCTCAACTGGATAACAGACCTTTGGATATCCTTGAGATGACTATTGGCTGCTAAATGCTTACATCATACATACATACATACATCAGCCTATACTAGTCCCACGCACGCCACCGAGCACTACCCGCGGCTACTCTCAACCAGCTCTTGAAAAATGCTTATCGCAAAATGCTTACAAGTAAGAAATTTAAAAAAAGAATGCTGGATAAAACTGGCCTTATACACTTTGATACGGAACCTTTGCTAGATTATACAGCACACGCTTGGCAGTTTTTTTGCTATCTGCAAGTATGGACTTACAGGTGCTGTAGTCAAGTTCATCAAACTTGTTGGTTTCCTGTGTTGATTGGTGATAGAAAATTAACTGCCGTTTAGCGTTTAACGATGGCGCTGGAGTATACTTACTATAGCATACTGATAGTCGCCATTTTTAACTGAATACAAAAAAGGAGGTGGTATTTAATTCGTATGCAATTTTTTATGTTAGTCCCAAAGGTTAGCGCACGATTCTTGGCTAGAGATCCTGTGTTCAATTCTCTGCGTACTGTATGTTATTGTATTCGGTATGGTTGCTGGCAGGGCTTATTTTTTAAGTCCGCCTCTAGCTACCACTTTCTGGTTTAGGTATGTTCCCATACCAACGTAATCAGGCTGCTCCATAGTTTAATATTCAACAAATAGGCAAGCTTGGCAATATCAAATTCATTACGGTTTAGATGATGGTAAAATCTAATTACAATGTGTTCTGGTACGTTCCAGATTATCTCTTAATTTAATTGTGTTGATTAATATTGTTCATTAAAATATTGCTGTAAAATCAATCATGGTAATACCGAGTTTCGAGCTTCACTTTAACCCTTTATAAAAATAAGTACTGCATCGACCCCACTTTGGTCTTTTTTTGAGCGAGTTTGCTTTTGGGGGCAGCGAGAAACTTAAAGGGTTCCTCAAGCCTTCGGAGGTTTTTTAGAGGGAACGGCGGGCGTCTCGCACTAGTGCGTGTCCCCGTGCCCTACTAGATTCTCCGAGGGGTTATCGGATCGGAGAGCGGAACAACCCGAGGGCGCCTCTTAAGGGACCTGGGCACAGAATAAATAATGACCTCGGCTCGGGTAGACTCTATTAGCTGATTCAAGACATTTCCGCTTAAATAAAACTAATATAACAACTTCCTCCGAATTGCAAACAATCAACCCACTTTTCAATTGATGGCATTGCATTTTTGTGTAATTACAACAATTGCTGAATTGTTTCATCGACCTTATTGTCGTGCACCAAAGTTCAATATTGCGTGACAGCTTGGTTGATTAGTTGTCGATAGAATGTAACGTTATTCATAAATGTGGAGCGTACTTAACCGTGTTATACACGGTTTCGGTTATGCAAATCGTGTGATACAATATTTTGAAACTGTTTCGCTATAGTTATATACATTTTCATAAGAGTTATCGTATTAAACGGTATATAGTAGTAGTTTTCAATTTTCCAACTTCATCCCACTTTTAGGGCTTACCTACTTGTTTTCAGCATACTTTTTCGTCGCATTTCTCATCACAGTTTTGTCCTTTATTCTCGTCCCATTTTGAAAGACGATAAAAAATAATAAAAATACTTGAAGTAATTCTTAGTGTCATTTTTATTCTAAAACAACGCCCATACTTAGATCGAGAGCACGTTTAATTATCAACCATTAAATTTTCTGTGTCAATGGTTCTGTTCGTGTTCGCATTTTACTAAACCACTGGGGGTGTAAAAAAAACACCGAAATAAAAGATCCAAAGATGATGTAAAGTTTGTTATTGAAATAGTTTGATAAAGAAAGCAATCATATTTTGCTACCTTTACATAATCACTATAAAGGTGCACCCAATATGGGGCTGTAAACTGTATCCGTTGGTCATAACATTGAGCTTGATGGCGCAGACTCAGTGCCAAATAGCGAGGGACGCGACTCGTAGCAGTATAGTGGTGGTATTAACAATTTTCTTGGTCTCTGTACTAAGTAGCCATTGGACGAAATTTAAAAGACATAATCTGCAAACGTTTATTATTTATAACGTAAACAGATTCAATGGTCTTAAACGTTTCTTAATAGTTTTATAAGGCTTATAGAACACCTGGCCGAGTGGTTAAAAGCACTTTTTTATTTAAGATACATTTCCTATTCATTCCTAATAGTTAGGTATAGGTAGTTAAAGATTAGTTTTGGCATGTTTTGGTAAAATAATGTATGTAAGTCTATAAAATCACTTTTACTGTAAATATAAATAAAATTGGAAAATTCGTTCGCGCAAATTAGCGTTCTATAGACGTCAGTGTCATCTCATCATCTCAGCCAAAGACGTCCACTGCTGGACAAAGGCCTCCCCCAAGGATATGAGAGGTATTTGCCGTAATCGCCACGCTTGGCAGGCGGGTTGGCGATCGCAGTAGGTTGAGGGTAACCTCAGAGAGATGCTGCTGCCCATCCTCTGGAATGGTCCCTTAGTTGGCTTTTACGACACCCACAGGAAGAGATGGGGTGGTGCAATTCTTTACTGGCACTGCACTGCACTGCACTGGCACCACGTCAGTGTATGGAAGCCCTTATAAGTTAACAAATGAAATTTCTTGGTAGGTATTTTTTTACTTGAGGTGTATCTACACCTCAAGTAAACCTTGTTTACCTTGGCACTAAATAATAAAGTTAATCTATTTAACTTTATTACTTAGCCAAGGTAAAGGAGACATAAGTACAAGCAACTCGATGCTACAATTGAACGGTGTTAACAACGTGTAATGTAATGTAAAGTTGTCGTTAAAAGTTATGTAATCGCGTATATGCACAAGGTAATAACTTCATCCACTGCCTGAGCAGGCAACGACCTCTCAAGGCGAGTATTGACGTGTACATAAGCCGACAAAACAACAATCCGCAGAATCACTGGCATATGCCTGTTTATAACCTTTTGTTACTTTGTTTTGTACGCGACTGTACAAAAAAGAGTTATGTGTGCGATTTCGATTGGTAATGCTATTTGACACATTATAATGTCTAGTGTGTTATGGTACTTTAATTGGAGATAATATACCAAGAGAGCCTGCTTATGGCTCTTCACCATTGGATCACGTTAACAAAACCTAGAATTTTTATGAGACATTTTTAACACACCTCGTTGGTTATCAAGGCTTTGCCAGGACTGTCCATTTACCGAGCAAATGTGCAAAATCACGCGCTCAAAATTAAAAATTATTTATTAAGTACTAACATAGGTGATGATAAGTCTCTTTGTTACTAACATTAAATGGACTTTATGTTGTCTGATAAATAAACATTTTTTTTAAATTCTTATTATTATTATTTGCCAGTCGACCACCGAGACGTTCTGAAACTCTAGTGTCATATAATTTAAAATGTCTAGTTACTTTTGTTGCCGACAAAATTCAAAATTCAAAATCATTTATTAGGCTACAAATAGCTCTTATGAACGTCATTTTATGCCATCGGTTCGTAAGTCTATATAATCCTGCAGGAGATCTTGTACTGAGAACCGGCAAGAAACTCAGCAAGTGTCCAGCTCTTTTCTCCCTTACAGCGTCTAAAAAATTGGAAAGTGCCCCATCATAAAAGGAAACTTTCCATCACAAATAAACAGACAAAAAATAAAATAAAAGACAATCACAAATTCACAACACACAACAAAAAAAACCCTGACTGTACCCTACATTACGTATGAATACACAACCAACTAAGTACATCGCTGAAATGCGTCCATAATAGTGTAGTCTACTCTAATTTTCCTGTGGCTTGGCACCGCTGCCAAATCGTACTTCTATTATGCGACAGCCAAGTCATAAGAACTAGCGGTAGCGATAAGCGACGCGTACTGTGAAGTGCAACTGATTCGCACGACTATTATGCTGCACTTCAGGAAAAAAGACAAGAAATAGTTTGTGAATAACGTTGTTGGATACAAAATTCGTAAGCTTCTACATTTTTAGCTGTATATGACACATTTTGTAATTGTTTGTTGGCCCAAATAAAATAAAAAACCGGACAAGTACGAGTTGGACCGAGGGTTCCGTATAAATTTATGGGTATCGAAAACTACACATCATAAAAATAATTAAAACTCTGTTTAAGCTTGTGCAAATGAATCCCTTTCATACGATACCCCACATGACACTGTTAACTTACTTCAAAATTTGGACCCCCGTTCCTTGCTTAAAGACCACAGGGTTCAAAATAAACAGTTATTTTGTGATTTAATTAATTATGTATAGTTTTTAGATTTTTCCCTGTACCTGTAGTATAAGACGATATTACTTGCCAAACTTCATAGTTCTAGGTCAACGGCAAGTACCCTATGAATTTTGATTCCCTTTAGAGTGTCGAAATATACGTTTTTTGCGACATAAACGGCTGTATCTTTTTTTTTCATTAACTTGGAAGTTTGATTTTTTCACAGCTTCAAGGGACCGCAAACCTGAGTATATGGTTTTAATTTCAACTAGATACCTCCATGCGTTCCCGAGATAAAGGGTCTTGACAGACGGACGAACAGACAGACAGACGGACAACAAAATGATCCTATAGGGGTTCCGTTTTTTCCTTTTGAGGTACCTAGATGTAACCGTAAAAATAAAAATAAGATTCTTTGAAATGTATAGTTACGTTTAAGTTCTTTCTCGATTTAAATATCTGTCACATAAGATACTACCACATAGGTACCCAAAAAATCCCAAAACAATCACCCCCAAATCGCTTTTAAAATAAATTTGCTGTAACAAATCGTAACATTAGAATTATAATGTTAAGAATTAATAATAACTATGTCAGTTGATTGTAACTACTATAAATTCTATCGATGTAAGGTATGCGGATCGGCAATTTAATTGAACAAATCTACCTAATACCTAGGACAAAGGTTCTCTTTAGATTCTTTACATTTATCTGTCACCTATAATTGGTTTAATTTCTATTTTAATTTGATTAAATTCGGAGGGGCGAATGAATCATTTTTAGGCAGAACCCGTTGAAACGGTGCCTCTTCAAATGGAATTTTATATCCAGATACTCAATGCAGACCGATATGCAGAGATATGCAAACTTTCGAGAAGAGCGGAGGATTCGTGTTCTTTGTGGGGGTAGTTCCTCCGCGTTGTACAAAGTCAATGCCGGAGTGCCGCAGGGTTCTGTACTCTCACCTACTCTATTACTTGATAATCGCGCTCGCTCATCAATTAAGCCTATCGCCAAATACAGCTCTGTTTTTGCTGTCCGTTCGTTAATGAGCTGTAGCGTGAACAGCGATTTACTGAGCAATTTTATTATAGCAATTCTCATTATAGTTATTATACCGCTCTATAGACATCAGAAGCTTATTATAATCAAATTCACAACACTTATTGGAAACACAAATCCAATCGTTTTCAATTGGAAGTAATACCTACTCGTAATTGGTATTAAATTTCGAATTTTATCATCTCTACTTAATATTATCTGTATGTAGCATCGTAATTATTATTCCTTGAAGGTGTATTCGTATCGCAACCATAATAAGGTACACGTAAATAAACATATAAAAGTTTAATTTGCTAGATAACCTTGTTAGGTTCTTTATCTATGTATTTATTTATTACAGAAAACAGATAACATGGTTCATGGTATAATTAACATAAAGTAAAAGTAAAGTAAATAGCCTATACTGCCCCACAGTTGGGCAAAGGCCTCCATCATTACATGTATATTTATAAAGTAAGTAGGCTGCAAGCTGCAACTCCACAGATGTGTAATTATCATCCTATTATATTAAATTCTTAATCGGCGTGAATCAATGGCACTCGTTGCTGTTGTGTTTCGTCCGGTAAGTGAAAGTACCTGAGGTCCATCTATCACCCCTCCCCTTCCCAATTCCTACTCGCTCCTCGAGATCCACTTTGGTTTTGCGGGTTGTCCATGGGCGGCGGTGAATCCTTCCATCAGGTGACCCGCCTGCTCGTTTGCCTCCTTTTAACATAAAAAAAGTCTGATCGTTAATAAATTTCATTTTGTAAGTAATAATATTATTAATACTTAAGGATGCAATAAATTAATGAACTTAACATAATATGTTTGGTTATTTTGAATTTTACATTTACAATGCTAATATAGTCACAAGATAAAATTTTATTAGAAAAAAAATCATCTAGCCTCAGGAAACTAAACTACGTCTGTAGTCTTCTGGAAACTACTTACTTGGAAAATTCAACGAGTCTTCTGGGGCCTCGGTAGCTTATCGATCAGAGCTTATGGCTGTTCTTCTTGAGGTTGGTTGATTTTTCTAGTAAAATTTTATTTTGGTAACTTATTATCAATAAAAAATGTATAGGCAGTTTAAATAGCTTATGATGGCGCTGTTGAGTTTACCGCTCCTCAATGGAAGCCCAACTTAGAATGCCCCGGAGAATCTAGTATTCTGGGGTCGTCTGCCCGTGGTAGTACAGCACTCCCATGAGGAGTTTTGTACGTAATCTCATTAACCGTCCAAGTACGGTTGGTTACGTTGTGAGAATATCGACGCAGACTAACGACAAAATACAATCATTTTAAATAACAAACATTTTATTAGGTACCTAACCAATTTCGAAAGTGAAGGTAGTTTTTTTTATTTGAGAAAAACAGACGCCCTTCAACTTCGATTGCTATGCCCATTATCATCATCGACATCATCAGCACAGCAGTCATACGTTAATTAGTCCACTGAGGGTTGAGATGAAATTAATTAAAATTTTATTAGCGGCTACTATATTCAAGCTCTTGTGAGCTACCTTGCGAAGATCGTTGCGTGATAGTCTGAGGGCGTTTTCCACTATATGGGGATGACACCCATAATTTGTAGATTTTAATTTATTAATTATTAATACCCTGTGCTTAGGGTTCCATACCTCAAAAGGAAAAACGGAACCCTCATAGGATCACTTTGTTGTCTGTCTGTCCGTCTGTCTGTTTGTCAAGACCCTGTATCTCGGGAACGCGTGGAGGTATCGAGTTGAAATTAAAACTATATACTCAAGTCTGCGGTCCCTTGAAGCTGTGAAATTATCAAACTTTTAAGTTAACGATAAAAAAAGATACGACCGTTTATGTCGCAAAAAACGTATATTTCGACACTCTAAAGGAAATCAAAATTCATAGGGTACTTGCCGTTGTCCTAGAACTATGAAGTTTGGCAAGTAATATCGTCTTATACTACAAGTACAGGGAAAAATCTGAAACTCTACATATTTAATTAAATCACAAAAAAACAAAGTCTCTTTATGCAATGAACGGGGGTCAACATTTTGAAGTAAGTATTTTTAATTATTTTTATGAAAAAGAAACATTACTTACATAACTTAACTTAAAAAAAAACAGAGAAAAATAATTATAAAATTAAAAACTGAAGAACTACAAATAAAAGATGTCCTCCAACCGTGGGCTCATGGGAACGGTCCCAAGAATGCTAGCAACATTGCCTCTTTGGATTGCCATTGCCAAACTAATATGATTTTTATGATGTATAGTTTTCGATACCCATAAATTTGTACGGAACCCTCAGCGGGCGAGTAAGACTCGCACTTGTCCGGTTTTTTTTAATATTAAGTTTGTAACAAATATTGAGTCAGTATCAAATATTTTTCTGGCACGCAAATCTGAAAACTCGAAACATCTTAATTGTGACGACTTGCGATTAGTCTGCGGCGAGCCGGGCAACGAGCGTGACAGTTGTGTCATCATTTAATTGAGCACAAAAAAAACCATTGTGTTGTGGCTTTGGATAAATGCACAAATTATTCGAAAGTCATAAAAGTAGTTACAACGATTTTAACCGTGAATGCTAGCAGTGTTTCTGTACCGATAGTTGTGTAATTTAAAAGGCTTGCTGTAGATATTCTGCTCGCCTAAGTTTAGTTAAGTTAACATACATGCATTTTGTTTTTTTCTCTTTTATATTTTGTTTTCTAACGTCGAAGTTAATAATATTTTCATCTTTAAAGTTAAGCTAATCATGGTACTTATATTATGAACTTAAATGTATAAAAGTATGTATTTTGCCTCGCATCTGAGTTCATTTTAGTATTTATACCTACACGTGGATTTTTTTTTAAAATAAATAAAAAGTTTATTTTCTCCACAAAGGTAGTTACAATTAAACTTACTTCTAATTAAAATAAAGTATGGTTCACATAACCTTTGTGAGAGCTGGAGTCTATACCTGGTTTCATACAAAACCTGTGTTACAGATCACCAGGCTCTCTGCCACCTCGGAGTAATCTAGTGTATGATACTTATAGTCATATATCTTATGATTGAGTGTTAACTACATAGTAGAGAAGACTACTTTAAAAAAAGAAAAAAACAATATTTATGTGTGTGTGTGTTGTGTCTGCGTAAGCGTGTGTTGTGTTTGTGAACGTGAGCTGTATATGTGAAAATCTGTGTTGTGTATGTACGCTAAATATGTGTGTGTTGTGTGTGTTAGTGTGTGTGAATGCGTGTGTGTGTGTGTGTGAGTGGGTTACGTGGTGGGATGTGTTACCATTTATATTACGTAAGTCTATTGATAAGCCAATTTATGTAACACATTTGTTTGTAATCCCTAAAATAAATAAAGAAATAAATAGTTAGATTGAGAGTTGAGCCACAAAATAAACAGACCCAAAGGCAAGTATCTAATCTAGTAATCAATAATAATCTATCTAATACTTAGGGATTAAACGATACCGAAGCGATGAATCGTAAACCGCCGATTATCATGGCTAATACGATTCATCGGTATAGTAATTATATCGGTTCATTACGATTATCATTACTGAATACTGATGCGCTACGATTATTGTTTTTTGACAGCACTATATTTTTACAAACATAGCCCAGCCTGTGTCAGAACAGTAGGAAAACCTGTAAATTGCTGTATTGTAGATAATAATTCTTTTGCCTGCCGGTTGGGGGCACCCGAAAAGTTTAATGTCACTATTTTTGGGTTTTGTTTGATTGATTTCGTGTTGTTAATGTAGTTTCCTTTTGTTTGTAACCAAAGGTGTTTTTTACAAGCTTTTATTTTTTATATTAGTGATGCTTAAGCGCCAGGAACATACCGAATAGAAATACTTTAACAAAATTCAAACGATACGATACTCTCGTTAACGGTATCGTTATTGTAAATACTATCGTTAACAGTATCGTTATCGTAATAGCATTATCGTAGAGGTATCGTTATCGTAATATACATAACGATACTATCGTTAACGGTATCGTTATCGTAATGGCACATAGACCCTCAGCCATCTCACGGACACTGATCTGAGAAGGGCTCGGGACAGTCCGAGCGCAACTGTTATAAATCGATGACTTTTATACGAAAAGTTATTCGAAAACGATGTAGTTAGGAGTATCAATCAGAAATTCATAGCAACAACTCATAGTCTAGTGCGAATTGTATTATTGATAAAACAGGAAATTGTATTTATGATTACCTTTTTACATACAAATTTACGCAACAATTGTTGCGAACAAATTGCAAATTGAAAAAGGCAAAGTGTTGAAAAAACTACACAAGCGGGATTCGAACCCGCACAGAGAAATTGTATGGCAACATTTAGTGCCTTACAAATAAACAAAGAATAAGGTCCGAATACTTATTCCGTGTTTTGTCTCTTTCACTCTAATTTGAAATGACGTTTACATGACAGGAACAAAACACGGAATAACTACTCAGACCTTGTTGTTTGTTTGTAAGGGGTTAGAGTTTAAACTTTCTTCGTTTTATACTAGGAGGCGCTGCTTCAATGCGATACGAGTTCTCATGAATTAAACTCACACTAGGCACCCAGAATACAGTTTGAATGAAGTTTCATAATTGCTTTAATAGTTGATGTAGCCTCCAACCACATTTGGAGCAATCATAAAGGCTTTGTGATTAAAAGCCAAGTAACATCCGGACGGGATGCGCACAATTAGGCCTGAGGTTTCGCCGGATGGAACCCGCACGGGGAATAGCTGTTCATTCTGAACGGGTCGAGGAGCTTGACGGCGCAGTGGATAACGCGCCCGGTCAGCGAGTGCTGAGGTTAAGAAACGTTCGTTAAGGCCGGTCATCGGATGGGTGACCAAAAATGTATCATCTCGAGCTCCTCCGTGCTTTGGAAGGTACGTTAAGCCGTTGGTCCCGGCTGCATTAACAGTCGTTAACAACCCTCAATCCGCAATGGGCCCGCGTGGTGCTTTATGGCCCGTTCTCCCTATCCATCCATAGGGAAGGCTCTTGCCCCAGCAGTGGGGACATAAAGTGAGCTGATTGATGATTCTAAACGCTAAAGAGTTTGTGGGCGATATGGTTAATAGTCTGTTTTTTAAAAAGGTGATCAATTTCCATCAAGCGACCCGCTTGTTGGCAACTTTTTGCGTAAAAAGAAGATAGCTGTGCTATGCCTGGTGTACTCGTTTCTGCTCAGATTCTGACTAGATAGCGACAAACCCTCAAAACTATATCTATTTAAGTAGCATTTTAAAAAATTGTAATGTGTTCACGCTTGTCCACTATTTCATCACCTAATTGGAAGTGTAGATATGGTCTAAAATGGACCGCGCTCACCCCTATGGTGCCCATTCACTCTGACCTTGAATAGATAACATATGGGTTATGTGTGTCAGGAAACACAGCCTTGCCGTTTGCACAAGAACGGATGATGCGAAACGCTTATTGCGGCAAGCTCAATAGAGCAATCTCTATTCCAATTTGGAGAGTACCAGATCCAGTGAAATTCATACAGATCCACTATGGTATGTGCCATAAAAACATAATAGCTAAAGCTTCAATGTCGACAATGCGCGCGTGATGTTATTGGGTGTTGCGACACCCAAGATTTTCTTAAAACGAGCCAAACTCAGTATCCTAAAAAAAACTAAATGGTTCGATTGTAATATTACCTGTCACTCCTGTCACCCCAGTTTTCGTATGATGGCTACCGATGAGCTCTTCTCCATTATGGGAAGGCCTAAGCAGTTGGTCTTAAACATAATTAATACATTATCTTCACTAATTACTATACTAAACGATAGTTGTGAGATGCAGCAGCTACCTATGGTAATTGCACGTAATGTCAATGAATATTTGTTAAACTGAAGCCACGGCTGGACCGGCGGGCGGTGACGAAGTGACATCCGAGCCGGATTTGTAATTAAGGGTTGCGGTTACGGCGGCCGGTCGCCGTACCGTGAATTTGGCTTAATACCAGCAACTAGCTCTCGGCGGGTACTAGCTCATTCATTAGGTGACTGGCTCGCAGCGTGGCTTCAGCCGTGTTTTTGACTTTGGATTTGGACACAACATTTTACTTGCCTTGGTAAATATAAACTACCCGATAATTGCTTACATTTACAAGTGTGGTTACTAGTAAGTGAATTAAATCTATCATTATTTTCACTAGCGACCCGCCCCGGCTTCGCACGGGTGCAATGCTGATACACGCAACCGCTATGTCCCTGCATTTTAAATCTGTAATATCTTCGAAAATATTCATTTAAATTACATGCTGTAACGGGCCATATTGATCTATATTAAATGCACAATGTATTTAAGGTACTTAATTGAATAAAGATTTATGCTGTATTGCTTTAAATCGTTTCGTAAATAAGCCATTATTTCTCGTAAAAAGTAAAGGATAAAAAATTATTATTGTGGGTTATATCTAAGAGATAGACATATACCATTGCGGATTTTTTAGACCTTTTTAAGGTGTACAATACTGTAGTACATTATTTTGATTTATCTCGTAGGGTTCAGCCAGCGTTTGCAATGTAAGCGCAAAAAATATAACATCTAAAATGATCAGTGTTTCTCTACTAAATTATGCATGTATTTATACATATATATATACCTTCCTCTTGAATCACTTTATCTATTAAAAAACCGCATCAAATCCGTTGCGTAGTTTTAAAGATCTAAGCATAGTATACATACATACATAGTGACAGCGGGAAGCGACTTTGTTTTATACTATTGTAGTGATTACTTACACATTCTACCAGCTCATTCATAGCCAACATGTGTTCTTTTATTTCTCCTTGTGAAAGTTCACATTTTTTGGTAATGGAAAGAAGAGAGTCCTGTAACTGTTCTATACTATTTTGTAGAAGTTGTGTGTCCTTTTTATACTGCACATTTTTGTTATGCAGTTGTGATGAATCACGCTAATATTATAAATGCAAAAGTTTGTGTGTATGTATGTTCGTATATTTGTTGCTTCTTCACGCTGCAACGGGCGGATGGATTTGGATGAAATTGGGCATACAGATAGTTTATAACCTGGTTTAAAACATAGGATACTTTTTATCTCGATATTCTTACGGAAACGGGAACCACGCGGGTGAAACCGCGAGCGGCCGCTAGTAAGTAAGTATATAATTTGTCTGTCTATTAATTAATGAGAATGATTAATATTAATGAGGAGCTGGCTATCCTCTTTATGAGAACAGTAGGTTTAGCCGAAGTAACATTAAGAAAACGATAGCGAAGTTCGAAAATAATAAAAGGTATGGGATTGACATAAGCCGCGCTAAATCACGTGGTCAATCTTATGTCAGTCCCATACATTTTATTCTTCTCGAAATTAGCTATCGTTTTCTTAATGTTACTTAGGCTGCCGCCACTGGAGGCCTCGATTGGATATTTCAAAACTTGTCTCAGTGCCTGATATTGACATTTGGTCTATAGGAACAGGAATGGAGTTTCTGTGACCTTACTCCTAAGCATAATTATGTAATTGATATATTTATTTCAGTAATTCAGTACATTCAACATTTGAAGCTTTAACACCAGATTCGTAAAAAATACAAATTTGACTTAATTAAAGATAAAAATCACAATGGCAGAAGATTCCTTACAAATATAATCGGAACACGCAACTGTTATTGATGCGACAATGCATAATGAGACTTTGATCTGTGTGATAAAGTTCAATGTTATTTGTGTTGTGAGCGCGATCATCGGACCGTTGATAATTCGCTTCGGCCTCAGCAGCATATGGCCACTAAATAAAGAGTCTACAGAATCTAAGCTTATTAGATGACGCGCTTGAGCAACGCACACAAACCTTCCTACTTTGACCACCTCACGGTCACAGAAACTCGCAACAGCTGCTAGGGTTGCTATTTTTCAGGAAATTAAAGTAAATTTATCACTAATAATAATAAATAATAATAATAAATAATTTTATTTTCTTTAATAATTTTTGCCTTATCTATACGGTTGATTGGAGCCTCCATTTAAGCAAACGTAGCCGGTGTTTGGAGACTCCGCTTCTCCTTTAATAATCACTAACTAGTATAAAAAAAGGATTTAAAGAAAAAAAATAGTATTTTCCAAATTTATTTATTTAAGCGTTGCGTTTCGTTTCACTTCACCTGAGTCTGAGTATCATTCAGTAGTTCAGAAATTAAGTCAACAGGAATATTCCGTTCAAACGCACGCATTAGTCGGAAATAAAGTATTTTCTATACTTTATTTTTATTAAAAAGAATAAAGTATGTGGATGGAAAATAACGTAGGATACGTTATTTTAAAGTATGGTTGGCAACCCTAACAGCTGCGCTCGGAGTTCGGACGGTTGCGACTGCGAGCTGTTGCGAGATTCCGTGTCCGTGGGAGGGTCTATCTGCAGTGCTATTCTATAAGCAAAACAGCGTCGACCTCGACATTGAACTCGCTCATAACTTGCAAACGAATGTAGACTTTATTACTATTAGAAAGTGGGTTGGAATTCGTTTGCAAGTTTTGAGCGAGTTCAACGTCGAGTTCGACGCTGTTTTGCTTAGAGAATAGCGCTGCAGTGCGTTGTTCGAGCGCGTCATGGATGAAGTTTACCTTCTGCAGTCTACTTATTCTGCGAGCATATGGCGAATGTTTTTATAGGTGTTGGTTTACAGAACTAATTGTGCTTTTTTTGTATGACACACATTATTTTGTTGTGGAGTCACGCGATCGTTGTCAATGGTGAGGCGCGGTCGGTAATGTGTGGTTGGATGTTGCCAAAGATTGATCAACTTTTTTTAATTGCTAAACCTGTTAGATATATTAAATTGAGTTGTAAGGCGGCTGTTCAAAGAATCGCGGCAACTGTTTTTCTTAATAATTCTTCAAACAAGTATACCTACCCGATACATTACCGGCTGAGTGGCAGAGCACTCGGCCCGATACCCGAAGGTGCCGGGTTCAATTCCCAGGTCGGGCAAAATGTATTTTCGATTTTTCGATGCATACCCCGGGTTCGTGATCACCAACCCGCATTTGGCAAGCGTGGTGATTAAGCCATTACCCATGAATTGTAGCGATGACTTCATTTCAATGATGGAGGCCTTTGCCCACCAGTGGGACAGTTATAGGCTGTTTACTTACTACTACTTACTACTTACACTAAACCTGGTGGTTAGAAAAAAATGCCTAATGGTGATTGTAACAATATAGGAATACAATGTCATGTTACAAAGATTAAAACTCATTCTCTGATGTGTTCCCTGAACGTTATAACTGGGGCTTCTTCAAGGCTGGGGTGGATAGATCCTATCCACCCCATAGGCTATTCGGATAGGCTATTTCTAGTTAAACATGTAGGCCACATCTTCACTTAACATCAAGTGACATTGTGGTCAAATGCTTAAGGGTGCGCCGTCCATAAGTGACAAGTGTCATATGTTTTATTTGAAATGTCGTCGTCCATATTTATTTGATGCCGCGCGGCCATACTAATTTTGTATGGGGAATTTAAGGTGCTTAATAAAAAATAATTATTTAAATAACCACTTGATGAATCGAAAATTTAGTCTAGCAATTTGTAGTTTATCCATTGATGATTGTTTAGACAAAATCAGAGGTGCAATAATTTAGATAAACTATAAGAAATCTACTAAACGCCGCCATTCGTTTTCATGATTTTTGCCCAACTTTAAATGATATTGTAGAAAAAACTATAGCGTGTTATGAATTTATGGTTCTGACAAATTGTAAACACGTTCCCTATGATACTAAATATATATTTTGTTCATTTAATACGATAGTATTTTCAATTACATCTACTTAACCGTAACTGCATTTTTGTAATTTTTTTTGTCGGCGCACCCTTAATAAGAAAGAAAGTATATGTAACACAAAAATAGAAGAAGCTTCCGATTGCCGACATAAATAAATATGAAAGTAGAGTAATTTAAACGGGTTATTTTCGGGAACTGTAAAAAAATAGTGAATTGTAATGTATTTCGCATTGAAATAATGAGAAAAGGGTCCCCCAATTTTCATGATGTCAGTATACATGCACCTACTTGGAAAACATTGCTTATGAAAATTTTGTCCGAAACATGACATTAGAGAACAATATAGTTTTGAACTAGTTTAACATAAAAACATTGCTACGCCAACCGTGAAAAACCTTTGCATAATTTGCCACCTGACTTACTCTGAAATGGGTTTCATGATACCTAATTCTCCAAAATTACATGTCCAGTCCTATGCTACGACGACCGTCCGGTCCGCTTGTATTTTAAATCATCATCATCAGCTCATTTTTATGTCCCCCGTGAAGGGTGTATTCGATATCATTAATAAATTTCAGTTAAGTCTATTATTTGTATTAGATCTGCTACTTATAATTATTGGACAGCGACTTTCAATATTAATATTAAGTAGGTATCACTTTTAGTGAAACCTCAATAAATACTCAAAATTTCACCGTTCCAAATAATCTAATCAACAAACTAACACCGATAAACTGTCCAAAAGATAAAACTGCCCCAAAATATTCGAAGCGTGACAACTGACAACGCACCGAACACATCTGCCCTAAGTCACCGCTTTGTCGCGCAGATGCCAGTCCCACAAAGAATGCCTCCTTTGTCCCAGTAGTGGGTGCGAAATTAACAATATTCCCGATACTGTAGGAGCAAGAAAAAAAGCGTTCAAAGCAGATGTTCTTGACAATTAGAAACTTGATAGTGTTGCAAACAAACGGTAACAGCAGTTTCTGTACGGTTAAATAAATAATAGTTAGAGAAATAACGCGTCGTGATATCAGGTTTCATTAGCAAACGTTTAGGAATTCCATTTAAATGGGTTATGTTGTATTGTTTGAAATCTGGGTGGAGTAACAACACTGCTAGCTATAAACTATATTTACATTAATGTAAAACAAACAAAGTAAAGATTAAAAACATCTAAAATAAAAATCTTAAATACGATTTTACAGATTTTTACCTCCTTCTAGGGTTGTTTATTGTTTGATTGAAGAACCAAAGATGGTAAAAGTAAGATTATTATAAATAAAATAGTCCTAAAGTGTTGCTTTTGTCAACTCAAGCGTATAAGTTTTAATCTATTTAACTTACAAATTTTTTGGTAGTTTCTATAAGCACTTTATTTACCCATCATTTCGGCGGTGGTCACGGCTGAACAAACCTTTTTTCTGAAATGAAACGCGAAAGTATAAAATTAAATAAAAATTTATCAAAAAGTGTTTTTGTTAATAAAATAAATACCCCAGTTTGCACAATGCGGCGCCATTTCATCTCAAACGAAAATCACCCTACTTATAATAATAAAATTAATAGTGATACAGAAATATGGTGCAAATATATTGATGAATGAATTGTCGGATTGTCGGATGGGGCTTACGTTATAAACATTTGGACGCCATCGACACAGCTGTGCGCAAATGACAGATGATTGTGAGCATTAATTATTGCTCGAACTTGTATTGTTTCATGTTTAATTTTGATTAAACAGATGCTTGGCCTTCTTCTCATGAAATGGTAAATAACGATAAAGCCGTAGTTGGAAAAACACTCCATATAATTTTGTAAATGTCGTTACATATTATATTAAAGCTGTGGAGCTTCTTGCGCCCATTCTTCTCCACAGCTAAAAAATAGACGTCCTGAATGGGTAGTAGGTAAAAAAAAATCAAAAACACTTTTCTAAAGTTTATTTGAATAATAATATTTGACTTTGTCTTTGCCGGAATCCTCAAATGCTGAGGAACTTAATATCTTACCCTCTAACTCTCGGCTAGTGTCTTTCTTCTGTGCTCTCGGTTCATAGCGATTTAAACGCTTAGAAGAATTACTAAAGGACGGGAATACGTTTTGTGATGGCATCCCTTCTAGAAACCTACTGAGGTTGTTCGATAACTACGGCTTTAGGCACCTGTAGTATCTCGCTACCCCTAAAACTCTAGTTACTCTGTAAAAGCCACCGGCAGCAAATAGCTATCTTTTTGCAATAAATATTTTACTATGTCTTCTCTCCGCTCATCTCCGTTTTCCTGGATACCGGCACTTCATCTCTTTCTAAATAATTACGCGGATAAAAAGTTTTACAATTTATATGTATAAATAAAATGCAGTTAACATTAAACATTAGCATAATTTCCTGCACCACGCGTGCTCCACGCAAGTACTACATTTTAACTTTCTCCTTCATTCTTAATAATGGCCGTTATGGTTGAGAACTCGTACTCTGCGAATGCTTCCTACTTGCAATTCACTTCTGGTTTCTGGATCGTTCAAAGTTCCTTGTTACCAATCATCAAATACGTTTAAAGCGAAAAGTCCCGAATCATTTACTGACTGAATCATCAACGCCAAGTCCCTTTAAGTCATGTTTATGTTGTAGATATGCCACCTTGTCGCACAAGCCGATTAGGTTCAACTTTCTTAGTGCTTACAGCTAGGGAATGGAACGCGCTGCCTGCGAGTGTGTTCCCTGAAAGGTATAATCTGGACCTCTTCAAGGCCAGAGTGAATAGGCTATTTCTAGGCAGGCATGTTCCATCCTCGACCGCACCTTCACTTAACATCAGGTGACGTGTGGTGAAATGCCTGCCTATAACCAATAATAAAACAATTAAAAAGTCCCTTTAGGATGTCGACATAATATGGGGATAAGATGAGATTTTCGAAAATTTCACAAGAATCACGAAATACGGCTTAGCTTATGCGGGCGAAGTCAAGGACGCAAGAACGTATATCGGTAATATATTTTTCGTTTTAATTATTTACTTGACTGTAAGAATAAACCTACCAGCTTTAAGCTGTATAGCCGTACTTAGGTACGGCTATGCTACGCTATCGTTAGCGATAGCGTTTCAATGAACGCGATATGTATCAGTAAAGTTAATCACCAAAAATGAATATTCTCTAACAATTCTATAAGCAATACATTAAAACAAATCGCCAAAACTGTAAGCGCTGTTTACCCAACGCCATTAAGCGTGCATTCGCCATATTTCATAGTACACTGGGGGGCTATTCTCGCGCATTATTGAATTTCTTCGGCTAAAACCCGAATGGACCACATGGGGCCATAGGATTAATTCGGATTTGGACGAATGCGCCCGGGGGCTGCTCATTTGGACGGACATAATGACCTATGAAATGTAAATAGCTTCTATTATTGTTTTGCCTACGTCGATGATTGTGTTACTTTTGAGTGGCGATTTTAAAATGCTTTTTGGTAATCCAACATTTTCATAATACCTAACTAATCTTAAACTTTATACTAATAAGTATACTAAGGTGAAATAAGTTAAATTTAAGAGCTAGGAGTTTAAAACCCTTATTTTTATTAAACTCATTGTGCCCTACAAATAAATAAAGAATAATGTCCGACTAGTTATTCCGTGTTTTGTTCCTGTCACGTAAACGTCATTTCAAATTAGAGTAAAAGAGACAAAACACGGAATTACTATTCGAAGCTTATTCTTTGTTTGCTTGTAACACCCTTAGATGTTATTTTTATCATGATGGTGTTGCGATCATTTCAAAACTGACTTGTTTATTTGTCTGCTTGTTGGCATCTTTACAGTTCAAACACCATCTACAATCTACAACAGCCATTTACAATTCTATACAGATATTACTACCGTTGTATCAACAATGACACTTTCCAAAATGGCTTGGCCAAAGTTGTTTGCAAGCACGATTAAAAAGTTTTAGCAACTGTCAATTTATTAAAAGTAAGAACACCTTTTTTACTAACTCCAATATTGGCCGGGACACATATTAATTTAATCGCGCTACAAGACAGTGTTTTGCATAAAATATATCGATACGCAACTGAAACTTTTTTAATTTCAAACTTGGCTGGAGGTCAATTTGCGCCCCAAAACCGAGGGCTTTTTGTTTCCGCTAACCTTCGCCGATTTATGCAAAAAAATGTTTAAAACATTCTTCAAAGGGTATCGATGATTAACCTCTCTTGAAAGTAGATTGTTGAAGGTTGATGCAACAATAATATTTATATTTTATTATCATTCTGAGATAAAAACGAGGTTAGAGCTTGGATGTCAATAAGATCCACGAAGATAATGAAGACAAAGAGAAAACAATGTTCCATTATTGGGAGACGATGGCGCAGAGGCTTGCGCGTACGGGTCGCGATCGTGCAAATTAAATAGCTTTCGCAATTCTGTTTATCGGATTGGTGACCAAATTAAAAGGTTTCGAGCTCGTTCGTGCTGGTGGTGGTTGGTAGCCACGTTACTGGAAGGGCTTTGGGAGGGCTTCTGTTTTGGACGAACAATGCAAAAATTTAAAAGAAACTACAGTAATAATATTGTTAAGATGCATTCGAAATCTCATACACCTAACTTGATTGCTTGATAGATATAACTATCTAACGATTGATCTTTATAAATTCGTCACCAGTATCATCACCGCTAATTTATATCGCCGCTGCTGGGGCGCGCGCTAATCTTCCCTAATTTATAGATGGAAACACAGCTCAAAATTCAAAATTCAAAATCATTTATTCATTAGGCTACAATTAGCTCTTATGAACGTCATAATGCCATCGGTTCGTAAGTCTACTCTGGGCGAAAGATCTTGTACTGAGAAGAACCGGCAAGAAACTCAGCAAGTGTCAATTTCTTTTTTCCCTTACAGCGTCAAAATATTGGAAAATGCCCTATCATTAAAGGACATTTTCCATCACAAATAAAAACACAAAATATGAAGGACAATCACACATGTTAAAAAAAACAAAAGAGAAAATATAATAATATCTGCTCTCTGTAGTGAACCCTTTCCATCCATAGGGAAAACTCACTGTTTACATTCAATACGGAATACGGAACATACATAATTTAACCGCCTCTGTGGTCTAGTGGCTAAGACCACAGGTTTAAACCCAGAGGTCGGGGGTTCGATTCCCAGCGGGGGGTACATGTTTGTGTACTCGGTTTGGTTGGTGGTAGGGTTTGTTAGTCCACCTGGCTAGCTACCCCCATCTTATCTAAATATGTCGCTATAACATCACGGCTGCCCCATTTCAAAACCTAGGAAGAACCTAAAAGCAAATTTTACAGGAGAGCGTTTAAACGTAAAATAGGTCAGCCTTAGTAAGGAGCACAAACCACATGAAAACCTAGCAAGTCTCAGAGATTTAGTAGGTTTTGAAATGGTTAAAGTGCTTTGCTAGGTTTAAAAATGGTTATGAGATGGTAAATGGTGCACTTACTAGGTATTCATGCTTCAATATCTCTGTTTGTATCTTAGATTTCAATGCTGGTGTTTTTGTATTGTGTAGGGACTTACTATATTTGGAAGATTAATGCAAAAACCTATTTTTACAAAAAATGTTCCTTACTAGGTTTTGAAATGGGGCAGCCGATCAATGGTTGTAGTATTGTTGTGTTCCGGCAGCTAGAGATAAGATAGCCAGTGCCTCACTAGTTATTGAGGTTCCCGGGTGAAGTGCGCTTCCATCATTGGCTTTACAATCACTTTACATCAGGTGAGTTCAAGGCACTGTGCTTACCCGTAAAATATTTAAAAAAAATCAATCCATCCGGAATGCATCTTTAAAGTTTTATGAAAATAATAATACCAACTATTCACATGAATTAACCTACGCCATTTGATTACAAAACGCGTAGAGTATCTGTCAAGGGAAATTTGCACTTCACAAAGGGAACTTCCCTGTCACGCGAAGTTTAGCCCGACATGGCGCACCAACTTAACCCGCCGAATCCTACCAGATACTTAGCGAGGGAGCTCCGGAAATTTCGCACAAAGCTTGTAACGAAAGTAGACAAGATTCGAGCAACTTGTACCTGTGTGAGGTGTTCGATTCAAATCTACTTATTAAGTGTTCTGTTTACTTATATGAACATTAATATGTTGTCCAAGGGTTTCGCAAACGTAACTTAAAATCAATATTGCCGACTGACATTAATTAGGCAGGAAGTAACGCTAGCGTATCTCGTCAAGAAATAATAGTACTTCCATTAACCCCAAATAATTAGCCAGAAACTTTGCTTTTTTCACTTTCTTTCTTAGGGGACTTGAGTGCGATATTGAAGTCTTATTGTGATCTTGAAAAGTAATAAACTGAAACTATCTTATAGTCATGCGGTATAACTAACTGTGTATTCTTTAACGTTACGCCACAACATTTTTTTGTAAAAATATAGTTACTTCACTCAACATGCGGATTCAGAAAGGCCTTTCCTTTCCTATGTCCACAACTCCACAGCTTGAATTTATGAGAAATATTTGGTACACAACACGTGCTCAGGTTTGCCCGCCAATGCAAAATATTTTATTATATTCTACCCTCCTTCGCAAATGGAATCCAGATGCATTCGACTATTGAAGCGAAATGGCTGAAAAGGATGGAAGGTTGCGTGTAGAACCGACGAGATTACTATATAAGTGGTTATGAGAATAAATCGCTTTATTTATTTATTAAATAAAGGCGATAATTCCTTCAAATTGTAATCTTGTTTTTTTTACTTTTGATTTTTAAGTGCTAACTGCTGCACTGAAGTTAGTATTTATAAAATACAGTGAAAAATTAAATGCCTACCCGTTGTTGTTTTATTTGTAAGTTATTTTTAGTCTGGTGCTGTCCAGATGTTTAGCCCGTGTTTTTCCACTGTTGGATAAAATAATAAATATATTTATTTCAGTTATCGATGTTGTTAATATAGCTGGCAATCTCTCAATGCATGCTACTGAGCCCGATCTTTGACTCTTCTCATCCAACTGCTGCCAGCCATTTTGCTCTACCTCTCAGTTTCATACTTATACCAAATACAAACCCCAATTCAAAAAATTTGAACTGTAGACCCAAATGTACGTAGAGACTTAAATATAATATATATGAATTTAAAAAGTAAAACACAAAACCCATTAAACTCCAGACCACATATTTTGTAAAGAGGAGTTTCTGTAACTGATTTTCTTTCCTTTTGTTACAGGATTGCGGAAGTGACGTGTGCTGAGCTGAGTGCGAGTGTTGTGACAGAAGTGAGTGATGGTGTGCTAGTTCACGATGTTGCCGCGGTGGCGCTGCGGGCGGGTCACGTGACGTCAGCTCTTCAACATGGACGACTCCAGCCCCGCCACCTCGATCATCGAGGGCACCGTGAAGTTCCGCGATGGGAAAAAGGTGGGGTTTTTTTATTTTTTATTTTAGAAATTTTAACAGTAAAAATGGGAGAATGTACTCTAATGCTGCTATTTTAAAATGTCAATTATCATAGTCATGGAAATATTAACATAATATCGTCCAACTACCCACTAAACGAACGCTACCTTCTCTTCTTCTTCATAGGTGTTTTAAAAAAACGTTTAAATAAAAAATATCTGTCATTGGAATAATGAACTGTATTTCAAATTGGAGCTACCTATTCGTAACGTAGTAGGTAGCGATACTTCAAATCTGACTACTTGAAGTTTGACTATCGCACCACACTAAGATAAGGTATCGATAACTGGAATTGTGTCGCTATATCGATAAGGGGCGATGGTTAGCAAGAAATCTTGTGAAAATAGCCGTCACCGATAAATTCATGAAATACGGAACATACCAATCATTTATATTATTTTATTTATTTTTACGGTAAATTAAGCTTTGAACTGACACACTTTTGAGATGTATCAAGAATTGAGATTTTATTAAGTCGCTGATAAGTACTATGAAATGGTTCGTCAAGCAACGCAACAAAATCTATATTAAAAAAATGTTTTAATGTTCTAAGTACTTATTAGAAATTTTGGTCCATGAAAAATTCAAAGATTCTATTTTTTTATTACAAGTACACGAATCAAAGTTTCTAAATAATCATTAATGTCAATAGGACAAAAAAGGCAAAGCTTTGCCAAGTTGGAGCAACTAGCGCACTCAAATTGAAAAGGCATTTTTAAAGATATCACATAGGTACTTACATACTTAGTCTTATTATCACAGCCTACAATATTTCGAATGAAAGCATGCGTCAAGAGTCATTTATGTAAGTGCAGTGAAACATTGCAGCATAGCTAATCCTCTATTGGTAAGTATCTGATTGCGATATTATTATGACTAACTCATTTTTATGTCCCCACTGCTGGGGTACGAGCCTTTCCTGTGGATGGCTAGGGAGAACGGGCCAGAAGCCACCACGTCGTCGGTTGTTAACGAATGTTAATGCCGAGACCAACGGATTTATGCTTTCAAATCACGAAGGAGCTCAGGATGATAAAATTTCGGTCACCCATCCGATGACCGGCCTTTACGAAAGTTGCTTAACCTTAGCAATCGCATACCGACTGCGCCATCGAGCTTCTCATTGCGATATTACTAAGTGCCTAAGAGTATGCAGCTATCTGTGCTTAGAGTATGCGGCCATGGTAATTTGAACTCTTATTCAGGCTAATGATTACAAATACCATCCATCCATCCATCCATGTTTCCTTTAGTCTATGCTTTGTACCTTCCACGGAACAGGCCATCCATAGATATCCGCTGACAATGACAATAGCATGTTTGATAAATACCAAACTCGTGTTACTAATAGCGATGGACTTTGATGGAGTCTATGCATAACATCACTGACTCAGTACTTCCGGTTTGTTTGGTGATTAATAATTAGGTATTTCATTAACAATATCATGTTGCGTTAATTAATTGTAAATATACAAATGTGAATTCACGTTTAGGGTAACTGTCTGCATCTAACTATACATTTAAAGATTTAATTTTATCGAATAGGTGTAAATGAAACAAACATAAATCTGGGTGAAGTCTAAAAAGTCCGGCACTTTGAAAAACCAGTAAACGTATTCAATTTATTTCAGAAAGTTTTTGAAGTATTCCTAACTTTTGAGAATTGCATTTAGTAAGCATGCTGGCATCAAGTATTTAAGTAAAATAACAAAACTTTATTTTTCGTATATTTAGAATTTAATTAACATATACAAAAATCTGTAACACAAACAAATTGTTTTCGAATTTAACAGGCGTCACTATCTACGGTCCCATAACTTCCAGCTGTATATCGATCTTTCTGTCTGTTTGAAAAGTTATATTCTGTAACACTTTCAATATCTCAATTTTTGCGTCAAACTTTTGGCGTTCGCTCAATTTCTTAAAACCCGGTACCAGAGACAACATAAACTGTCTATCTTCATCTGCCTCTTCTCTCTTCTTGTCACCTAGTAGATCTAGTATTTTCTCCTCAATTGATCTATTAGGCTGTTGTAATCTTTCATAAACACGCTCTTCGCTTCTTTCCCTGGACATAGGAGTATCTCGACGTTGATTCCTAGAAGTCCTCGGCGATTCATGATAAATGTAGTTCTCTACTTTAATCTCTTCATTTATAGGGTCGAACGAGTTGTCTCCGCTGTCTTCTGCCTCGTTATGGTTAAGAAGGAATTTCATTGCATTGAAGTAGGCATACTGCTTTCTCTTTTTGTATGGATGATCATCGTCGGAATCGCTGCGACCTCTGTCTCTTGCCTGCTTCTCCTTCTTCTGCAGGCCCAGCTCACGTGTGAAGCAAGTCCTCAAGTTCTTCCAACGTTTCTGCAGCTCAAAATCTGGGAACAAATGTTTTAATTACTGAGAGCTATTTTTAAACATTGCGGTATTCCATAACTTCAAATGTCTATTCCTTTCAAACTAATGATCCGATTTTATTAAACTTTCTGTGCTAAAGAGAAATACAGAGATGCTGACAATGCTGGGCAAAGGTTGTCCCCAAAACTCTCATACGTCTTGTTCTTTGGCGGTCTCCCATCAATCTCTTTTATAGTAGTCGAGATCGTCCTTCCAACAACGCTTATAGAAAACAATTTAAAAAACCCGATTAATACTAATAAAAGATAAATTAAAATGAGACTCCACTGCAAAATGTTCAAATCGTTTTTTTTTTAAGGTTTTTATTAACTGACAATATCTCTGTATTTCCCCTTAATATATATTAAAATCGGCTTGTTTGTTTATAAGAATTAAAGCTTTGAAGATTGTATTTCAAAATGTGAAATGTCACTTAATTATGCAACGTAGATTGTGTTAAAGATTACAATTTATATCATAAGTAAATCTCATGGGCAGTCAGACAAGCAAAAGCTATAAATCGTGTGGACAGTTTTTAGTGAGTTCAGTAATATCATAAATTTTCTGTTTATTTACTGTTATTACTTTATTCATTTTGTAATAGTAAACAAATGTAGAATTTTGTGAATAGCTCAATATTAGTCTTTCGGTAAAAAAAAAAGAAATTCTGTTCTCTTCTATCTAAGCTTGTGTCAAACCAAACATGACACTTGACTTAGTTGGTGGTAAGGCTAATTCTAAGTAGTAGGTAGCTATATCAAACATTAGGCAACATTTTTGTGTTTCGGCACTTAAAGATAAGTCAGTAAGTTCCTATTTTGTTGAGGATTCCGAATGAAGTACCCTTCAAGCTTGCCGTCTTACCACTTAAGTGAGTTAAAAACCACACTTTCTTAGTAAGTGAGTACCTAGTTAAAAAAGAAACTAGTATTTAGATAGTGATTCATCAATTTAACAAGTACATTGATTAGAACAGTTTATGGTGCCTAGTGCGATTTTTATTTGCCATTAAATCACGATTTGTAAAGCAAAATATTAACTTCCTTCGCTTGTTTCCTTCACTAGAAGGCGCTGCTTCAATGCCATCCACATTCTCGTCTTCGTTAAGGGTGGGCCGACCAAAAAATGCCAAAAATGCAGTTACGGTTAAGTAAATATAATTGAAAATACTGTCGTATTAAATGAACAAAATATATATTTAGTATCATAGGGAACGTGTTTACAATTTGTCATAACCATAAATTCATAACACGCTATAGTTTTTTCTACAATATCATTTAAAGTTGGGCAAAGATCATGAAAACGAGTGGCGGCGTTTAGTAGATTTCTTATAGTTTATCTAAATTATTGTACCTCTGATTTTGTCTAAACAATCATCAATGATTAAACTACAAATTGCTAGACTACATTTTTGATTTATCAAGTGGTTATTTAAATAATATTTTTTTATTAAGCACCTTAAATTCCCCATACAAAATTAGTATGGCCGCGCGGCATCAAGTAAATATGGACGACGACATTTCAAATAAAACATATGACACTTGTCACTTACGGACGGCGCACCCTTAAGGTGATGGTGTCGTGAATAAAACTCGCTTTTAGGCCTCAATAGACTTTGATCTTTTTGCCTTAGGCATATGTTTGAAAGTATATTGAAGAAATTTGACAGTTTTGCGCAGTCGTCTGTACATGTAACTTTAATAGCTGTACTATTAGCAACAACGTATCTAAAACTACGGTATGCGCAAATAAATCATTCATTCATTCATTCAAAGGCGAACCGCATTCTGCTCACGCAACGCACCGCCCGATGTAGAAAACAAAATTGTCTTTGCAAAGTAAATTGGAGAATATCCCTCTGTGCGAGGAAATATGAAATATCGAACGTCAACTTTCCAAAGATCTATTGCGGATTGGGTTTGTTTCCAGATATATTAAGTTCACAGTTGTGCAGTACCACTATACAACAGCTTGCCATTTGAAATCACCTAAAACGTATACATTTCATATTTTTTGCGCACGCTTACCTACATAAAAGGCCTATTGTAGATACAAACATTTTGAATGGGTGTCAATCTCTATGGTCTCTATTATAGTTTGATACCTGCATGACAGAAGTCATCAAAATCGAAGACGCGACTTTGTAAAAGCATATGAAATATTTGACTATTCTTCATTCTTAATTTCAACCTACCTGTATTCATTAATTTGTTAGTATATTTAAGTGATGTTCCTGTGTTTTGAATGTGTATGTGTAATTGTACCAAATAATGATTTTTTCTTTTTTCTATTTCTATTTATTTTTCTTGAGTACCTATATGACGTTTTTACAGAACTTCTAAAAAATTTAAAAGAAAATCAATTGGCACATTAGATAGGAACAGTACTTCACTAGGATAATGATATTCAATTGATAACTTCAATTATCATTTAATGCAATTACTTCAGTATTGTCTCAACCCTAGGCATGCCAATTCGACATCTGTCACGACGGGTATCAACAGTATCAAGCTATATTGATAGGGTCCTCAATTCGGCACACCGGAACCTATATCTATGAATTCTTCCTTTACCACAGAATAAGTAATAATAAACACGAGTAGATGCATAGAAAGTGTTTCATTTCAGTTTATAGAAAGGTAATTAAAAAAATTTTTGGACGATTCAAAAAATGTTTACCTTGACTTTGACTTTGGTAGTGTCTGCGTAAGTTGATTAAAAAACCTTTGCCTTTTAAATGCTATAAGTAGCTAAATGTATTTAGCGACTTTTGTTGCCGTCTGTACCTAGTTCAACTTATTAACTTGTTAGTAATATCACAGAATAACGTAAAATGATCGATCACTACAATAATTTTAAAATCTCTAAATAGGTATTATGCAATGGACAATATAATTAGACAATACACCGGCGTCATTATAAAAAACATTGTGCACATGCCTGCGTACCAGACATCATTATTAATAAACTTGGCAGTTTATGGTAACAAACTGTCAAACCTCAATTGACGTTGATCTTTATGTCTACGGCATAAGATTGGACATTTTTTGAAGAGTTTTGACAGTTATGAATACTCTGATGTGCAGAATCTATGGTCCGGACGGACCATAGATCCGGTAAACAAAAAACCAAATGTCAAAATGTCAACAATAAAATTTTACAAAATCTATGAAGCCAAGAATAAGCTAGGCAACCGTTCGGCACTTCGAGTCCCGCTTTGGCGCGTCTATCGTCTATTATTACGACATTTGCCGTTCACTCCACTCAGATCCGTTACAACGAACGACACAATAGTCCATGACGACGATTACGCACCGTGTTCAACCTTCTCGGACAGTCTCAGCTCGTCCCAATTATCAAACACTTCTCTGCACACTTCCTTCCACAGGCTCGTCTTATACTTGTGATGAGTGTGGAATCGCGAGTCGGACTTGTCGTACAACGCTGGGCGCGCCCGCACCGCCCTTATCAATTTTTCAGCTTTAATTTCACACGTCATTGTGGCGCGAACAGTCGGCGTGCGGCCGAAGTCGCGCGACCGAGGCAACTAAAGATGGCCGCTTACCGATCGCTGTCGCTGCATTGGCGCCACTGTAGCGCAACTGCGCGATCTCGTGCTAGATTGGCTAGGGTGTACGCGTGGTTTTGTAGTGGTGAGACTGGGAGTTGATTCAACTTTCGCGTTACTATAAATTGTTGTGTTGTGGTGGATATGGTTGGTGAGGTGAGTAACCTGTTACTGCGGGTTATGCAGCTCAGTTGAAGCGTCGGACAGTGGGGATTTAATAACTTTAAAGTACACACGGCGGCAGATTAACCTACCCAAAGCTGTCAAATTTATCCAATGAATATTGATCCATTAAAATCAAACTCTAAAGTTCAAAATTGAAAGTAGAAATTTGACAGTTATGGGTAGGTTGATCTGCCGCCGTGTGTACACTATGTGTGCTGTAGTACTTACCTATTAGACAATTTTCAACACTTTTTTGATCTTCAACAAATGATGATGATGATGATGAAGATGCTTCAAGATGTTATTAAATTTAGTTCTGATGATGATGAAAATGCTTCAAGTTTTTAGTTTTTTTTAAAAAATTTAATGCATAAAGAAATTTATATAACTAGCTTATTCTGTTGAGCTGTTCTGTTGAAGAGCTGGACACTTGCTGAGTTTCTTGCCGGTTCTTCTCAGTACCTACAAGATCTCCCGCCCAGAATAGACTTACGAACCGATGGCATAATGACGTTCATAAGAGCTATTTGTAGCCTAATAAATGATTTTGAGTTTGAATTTGTTATGTATATACCTCATACGTATAGGTACGTTACATTTTCGTAACATACGTTTGTTACCCATAAGTAGATTATTTGACTTCAGGTCATAAGCCAAGTAACGGTGTACCTTTAAAACAGAAAGGAGAGGGCCAAAACTAAATTCTTAAAAAAAATGAGGTAGGTAGCAAAATATTGTGTATATCTTTGTTATAATAAGAGCTCGGAATGTCGAAATTATGGTGACACTTGTTGCCGCGCGGTGGCCTCTCTCGACTAAACTTTAATCGCTCGGATACTTCCTGCGCCAGACGAGACAGAATAGCGATTGGAAGTACGCAGTGGCGCAATGTCTGGCGCGTTCGAGTTACGATTGCGAATGTGAAGGAACTTTCTCGAGGTCTGCTCTCCGGATGGGTAATCAAGACCCATCGGATGTTATATAGACTTTTGATGTTAGTTTTCTTTGTGACTTGTGTACTGTCATGTCAAAGTATATTGTGCACAAAATGTGATAAGTATTAAAAGAATAATCTTATGTCAAACTTCATTATCACAAAATGATTGGTAACCCGACAAGGATGTGGTACAAAAGAGGTACGTCGAGGATGAGGAGGGTCAATACCCAATACTCTAAGGGTCAATATGACCCTGTATTTCAATTAGGATTTTTATATAATTATAACATTATTTTAAACATTGTTTTATATATAATAAGATATATTTTAATCGATTTACAAAAAAAATTAAAATTATTTAATTAATTTTAATTTAATTTAATTAAATTAAATTTAATTAAAGATTTAAAAAAAAAGACAGATTACAATATAAATTCTAATGTTATATTTATATTATGAAACTTTTATAAAATAATCGTCACTAAAAGAACTCTCCGCTAAACATTAAAAATATTTAACAAAAAACAGTTTTTTCTCATTCTAATTGTGTCTTGTCAACAGTCATTTACGAGACTAATCATTAAAAATCACAATAACAGAAATTAATTAGTTTTATAAATTATATAATTATCTTTGGTCTTTGTACTGCATTCTTGGCAGTAGGTTACGGTGTGCTCTGGATATATGCATTTGTAACAAGCTTCACAAATATGATTTGTCTTGCGGTCTGAGGGTATAGGGGCACACTTGATATCTTTTTCGCATACCAAGTAGGTACTTTGACAGCATGCTCTTGTGCAGGTTCACCACTAAATTCTCTATTTCTTTTATGTAGCGGGCTTGGCAATAGTGGTTTTTTGTTTTCGAGCGCTCAGGTGTTCTTTGATAAGCGCACGACCTAATGACTTTATGTAATTGGACATTTTTGGTTCATTATGGTTATTAAAATAACAATGCAAACATAGCACAAAAACACTACGTCGCGGATGACGAAGGGTCATATTTACCCTGTGCGATGTTTGAGCACGTTTTTCTCCTTGCGCAGGTAGGCGCCGCGCCGGTTGTCTGGAAAACGGTGTGTGGCCGGTGAGGGGGACTATAAATGACAGCTACTGAGATGTTCAAAATTGTACGGCTGCAGGAGAAGAAACTGCACACGTTTAAAAATGAGCAGGGTCATATTGACCCCTCCTCATCCTCGCCGGGTTAAATAAATAAATAAATAAACTTTCCTACACTCACACCAAACAGCCCAAGAGAAGCTTCGGAATGAAACTCGTTAAATGGTCACTAGACAACGGATAAACATACTTAAAATACTTAAATACATACTTATTATACATAGAAAACACCCAGACCCGAGACAATTTAGACAAATAATAATTTCTAAATTGACCCGACCGGGGATCGAACCCGGGACCTCAGAGATGGCGACACCATGAAAACCGGTGTACTTCTAAACCACTCGGCCAAGGAGGTCGTCAAATAAAAAAACCTACAATCGCTATAACGAACGTGCCTATTATACAGAGCGTGAATATACCTACCTACATCTACTTATTTTCTAAATAATTATGTGCATGTGATTTAAAAATTACTTAAGTATATCAATCATCTGGTCAGACAAATATTATACATACCTAAGATATAATATTTTACTATTTCCTTTCATAAATTTTTCATTGTTTTAATATTTTTTTCATTATTTAACAACATTTCTTTTATTGTTTCAGTGGAAGTCGCGATGGTGCGTGATGCGAAAACTGTCACCAGTAGCAGGTGAGCTCTATTTGAATATATTTTCGTTCATATTTTATATGAATTACCAAAATTATTATAAAATTGTGCGCCTTGTGTTTTTTATTATGGATTTATTTTGGTTAGATCCCTAGCTCATACTTTACCTACTCAAGTGTTCGACTCCTAGTGTGGTGTACAAAGTATTTCTACGTATATGTGCAGTCGGCGGCAGATCAACCTACCCAAATCTGTCAAATTTTTCCAATGAATATTGATCCTTATAACCAAACAATAAAGTTCAAAATTGATTGTAGAAATTTGACAGTTTTGGGTAGCTTGATCTGCCGCCGTGTGTACCTTTCATATTTTATTTGTTATTATTGGTGGTAACTGGTAGGTAGGGTTGCCAACTATTTTTCAGAAAAATAAAGTAAATCTATCACTAACTAGTATAAAAAAAGGATTTGAAAAATTTAGTATTTTCCAAATTTATTTATTTAAGCGTTGCGTTTCGTTTCACTTCACCCGAGTCTGAGTATCATTCAGTAGTTCAGAAATTAAGTCAACAGGAATATTCCGTTCAAACGCACGCATTAGTCGAAAATAAAGTATTTTCCATACTTTATTTTTATTAAAAAGAATAAAGTATGGAGATGGAAAATAACGTAGGAAACGTTATTTTAAAGTATGGTTCGCAACCCTACTGGTAGGGCTCATTCAAAGTCCGCCTAACAACCACCACCATAACAAAATGGTTAGTAGCACTGTGGAAAAACAACCAGACAATAACTATAAGGTAACTAAAAAAATGTAATTTAAATAATATGTAGTGTTAATTCCGCGATTTTTGTACTATGGATTTCCGCAAAATAATGCCTGATTCCATTAATTATCTTATAAGGTAACTAGCTACACTTCTACTACTTTCGTCGTTATCTTCACTTTAGTGTCAGGTAATCAACTGACGACCATAAATTAACTATACCTATTTGATTTTTAACCAACGGCTTAACGTGCCTTCCGAAGCACGGAGAAGCGCGAGATGAAAAATTTTTGGTCACCCATCCGATGATCAGCTGTTGCAAAAGTTGCTTAACCATAGCAATCGCAGACCGAGCCCGAGCACGTTAACCGCTGCGCCATAAAGCCCATTATTAAAACGTTAATAGGCTAATAAGGTTTTAGAAAATAGAGGTTTAACCCAAAGCCAAGTAGACCATTAAAACTACTGAGTTAGCATAATAGGGTGGCCACAATTTATTTGGATTACGAACAAGGGTGCGAAGGCCGATATTCCATTAAACTGCCTCCGATAGGCAAAAATAGCCAACCCGAACAGGTTAGCTATGCCATTTCGAATGGCAATTGATCGAATATCAAACTATCGAAAAGTCAAATAATATAATTGTTATTCGTCTACCGTTTATTATTACATAGAACGTTCAAAATATCGCACATTCACAAGCATTGATTACATATTTTCGATGCTTTGAAAGTTTGCGTTCGTCGATCATTTATTTAATAGCCTTGTTCTAAATTATTGATTACCTATTTTGATTTAATTACTTATTTTTATTTGTTATGTTAAATTTAGTGTCTTTACAATTAATATTTATTCTTAAAGCAATGTCATAACTTGTTTTAATAATAAAATAAAATGAAAATCTTGTATTCAATTTAGGCATATCAATTGCACTTATGAACGTCAAGTAGTTACTTATAAAAACACAAAAATATATTAAAAAATAATATAAGTACAGTCAACAGCAAAAGTAGATGATGTTTACTAGATTTCAAAATTAATTTTCGGTAGTGTAAGTCGGTATTTTCTATATAACTACCGACAAAAGTCAAAGTCTGCAGGTAGTTATTTGTAGACAAGTTATGACAATAATTACTTATTTTTATTTGTTATTTGTAGACACTCGAAGGTTTGTCGATATGCGTTTATAAAGTTTTGATTTTCTTACTGATTTCATATTTTGAAACTTGACCAATCATCAGTTACCTTTGCTGTTGGCTGTACACACAATAATACTTAAAATATATAATTTAATAAACAATACATATATGTAATGCGATTCTACTGCTGGTTCGGAAGGTTGATTCTGTTAAGAAGGCTCCAGCAAGAAACTTAGCAGATTTTTTAAACTAAGAGTTGTATACAAAAGTGTAACAACACAATGTAAAATAACATGAGTAGCCGAGCAGAATAAGATGACCACACATTCTTATCATAAAGATAATCATCAATTTTATAGTACCTAACCTATTTTCATTAGACCTTGTTTTATTTCTGTCTTATACTTATGTAAAGGCAATTCCGTTTGAGTGAAAGGCACTTTGTTGTATATTTTTATACATTTCCTTACCATACTAATTTAGTGTAATAGAATTTGTATCAACCCCGGTGAGGTGGCAATACCGATAAAATTAAAGAGGGGGGCTTGTTATCTGTGAGCAAAGATGGGGAGAAGATCGTTGTTGCTTGTTGCGCGGCAAAACATTGTTAAAAAGTACTTAATTACCAGAATTGTTCTATTATTCACATCAAAGTGTTTACGCTAGCATGATATTCGATCAATTGGCATTCGATGTGGCGTAGGCAACCCAACCCAAACAATTGGTTTTGTGACCGAAACTCCGATGGGCCCGCAGCCCATTATTGTTTATTTGTGTCATTGAATAAGTTGTGCTTTCAGATTTACCTCTGAAAAGGGTTTTTGTAGAGAGAGAGAGACCAAAAGAAATGTACCTACATTTCTTTTGGTCTCTCTACAAAAACCTTATAGTTGTGTTTTCTTTGTCAGTGACGTTGTCATCCAGTTTTATTTATTTATTCAGTACTGGTACGATATTTTTATGAACAAATCTTTTTATTATTATTCTGAATTCTGAATTCAAGTCAAAAAATATTTTAAATCATGCTTTATTGATTATTTCTTTTTTGTGGTTTCAATTATTGCTTATTTATTGTTTCGTAAAGAAACAGTTTACAAAATAAGATCGTAACAATTTTATAATAAACAATAGTTTCTGTACCAAGAAAGTTTCTACACCTTATAAACACAGAAAGTGAACATCATTGATTCACAACAGTAGACAGAAATCAACATTACCTATTTTATTTCTTGTGACTACTTCTACAAATTGAAGGGAAGACACGCTTACATTATTCTTTTATTTCTAAAATGTGTCAGTTGCTAAATACAAATGTGAACATAGTGGGTTATGTACGTACAGGCACATGTAAATGTAAAACATAACATAAACGAAATAGTACAAGGTCACTTTTTTCTCATAAAGAAGACCGCGGAGATCTCGGTAAAGTCGGGTTGTTTTGTGGTACACTGCTGAAACTCGAGGGCATCAAGAGATAAAGTCATCTTTCATTCATCAGTCGCGAACTATAATCTGATATCATCACACAAAGAAAATCAAATTTTAAAGTGGGGGAAAGATAAAAATGTTTCAACACTTTGTATTTTTTCAAGTTGTAATTATTTTGTTCGCAACAAAATTTGCGTAAAATTATATATGACCATAGGTAATCTTTCTATACACTCAATAAGCAGCACAAAACCGGTCGTTATGGAGATCCTTGGGGGAGGCCTTTGTCCAGCAGTGGACGTCTTTTGGCTGAGATGATGATGATGATACACTCAATATCATGTTTCGCCTGCCATTTTGTACCTAGGCTTAGAAAATAATGAAATATTTTTTATAAATATTATTATTTAAAATTATAATAAACTGCTTAAACACCAAAAGGGCATACGTGGGAAATGCACTTTAGAGTTTAAAATTTAAAATGCATTTCCTACCAATACATTTTTCTCTTTCTACTAACGAATATACCTAATATCGTTATTTTCTTTGTTCGTTCGTCTCTTTAGTAAAACTATTTAACGTACCTACCTACTGTTTTAACATAAATATTATTAGAGAAATACAAGATTAACGAAGTATTTTCTTAACATCGCAAAAGTGTCGAAATCGCTGCAGAGCACTTGAATAAAATTTCAAGTATGGTAATTGAAGAGTTAAAATGACTTCCATCAACAAACATTCTCAATTCCACAACAGCGAATAACCGGCAAATTATCTTGACAGGATAATAACCGTTATGCTTTCAGATTTAAGCGTGAATATTGCTTGTATTAGCGTTACCCCAAAGCAGGTATTAACTAACCTTCGTGAAACCTTGAAGAGTGTATCAATGATAATACGAAATCCAAGAAATAATGAAGGTGCTGATTTGTAAGAAATAGTGTTGCATCATTCGTTTGGTATTAATAAAAGTACGTTTTGGTTGGTTTATGTAGGTTTTTTTTTAAGAAAAAAAAAACTTAAAAAAAACCTTTTTTTTTGATCCAGAGAATCTACCTTAAGGGAATGATCTGGGGCATTTTTTTAACAGTAGATATAGTTTTTATAAGTTTAGTTTTAATTAGTGTAATTTACATAGACAATTATATTGCAGCCAGGAAAGAAAAATTTTTTTATTTTATACCTTTTGCCCTGTTTAACCGATTTCATATTTTTCATATTTTTAAACTTGACCAATCATCACAGTAGTTACCTTTCTCTTGACTGTACATTTAATCCGTTTTACCAAATCGGATGTTTACCAAGCGGGATGTGTTCAGCCTCTTTTGCTATTGTAGCTAAAGCTGGAAGAGATAAATATTCAATCACACATGTAATCCCTCTGTCGGAGGTCTGTCAGCAATTCCTATCACGTAAACCTATCCAAATTGTGGAGGGGCTCGAAATGTCGCGACTGTAGTGTTTTCTGTTACTCATATTACTATGTCCCCTTGAGGGTACAGCTCCCGAACCCCGTTTGTAGAAAAGTTTAATATTTCCTTAACCAAAGTTTGCCGGGTGGCATAGCGCTATGCCCGATATGTAAGTATAGAGGTCTTGAGTAGAATTCAAGTCGGGCAACGCTTCAGATCTTTCAATACAACCTAACCCAAATTCATTATCTATTATTAACCCGCATTTGGCAAGCGTAATGATGAAGACAATACCCATCAAGTGTAGCGATGACTTAATTTCAATGATAAAGGCCTTTGCTTAGATTCTACTACCTACTAAAATCAATCTACCAAATCAAATCAAATTATTTATTCACTGAAATAGAGTAGGTACAATGATGGTAGTTTAAATATAGTTCGTCTATTTTACCAACGCAGGGCATGTGAATGTGGATAACGGAACAAAAAATTATCTAATACTAATACGTTAAGCAAAAACTTTGTACCCTTTTTTTACGAAAATTGCGCGGATGGAGGAGTATGAAATTTCGCAGACTTATAGTTTATATAGAGAAGGTTTTTTTTATAATTATGCATAAAACACGCATAAAAATACATTAAATCAATAAAACAAACATTACACACACTACCATGTATTTGACACACACGTCGTATTATATACTCTTTTCAAAAATTTTAAAAATGGAAGAGGACCGGCCGATATCTGTCAATGCCAATCCAAACAAGATCCAAACTCACATTTTATCTTTTTTAAATTTTTCATTGCTTAGGATACAATCCGTGCAGCCTTAATAAAATTACGGTCGAATTTCGACCACTGGGCGACCACTAGTTTATTTAATTATACGTTAATTTACATCATCAATACAATTTAGAAACAGTTGCCGTTTCTTCCTTTGCCTAAATTGAGTAACTAATCAAAACAAGAATAGACATCGAACGTTGTAAGGAGCCCCCTTTCACCACTTGTTTGGAGAACAATTTACATACATTCTGGGACGAAACTTGTGCCCACGCGTGGTGAGAACTTTCAGATTCTCCTTATTTGTATGTTTATATGTACGTCAACAGCGAAAGTAAATGATGTTTACTAGATTTCAAAATTAAGTTTCGACAGTGTGAATCGGTATTTTCTATATACAGTCAAAGTCTATAGGCACTAGTGGTACTCGAAGGCTTCTCGATTTGCGTTTAAAAAGTTTTGACATTTTCATACTGATTTCATATTTTGAAACTTATCAATCATCAGTTACTTTTGTTGTTGACTGTACGTGACATCGCTATTATGTTAATAGCGAGGTCAAATTAAAATTATTATTTAAATTTACGTTTGAATGCAAATGTCAGCCCTTTACAATGGTAGGGCTGCATTAAAACTGGTGCTTTACAAATAAACAAATATAAGGCTCGGAATAGTTATGCCGTTAGTTTAATATGTTTTAAATGAAACATAATTATAATTCTTATTAATAAATTTTGAATCCCAAATGACCTGTTGGCAGTCTTTCAAGACGCCCATATCTTCTGATAGCAATAGGATCCAACGTTTTCACTTGGTTTTGGTCACCTATCCATTTACCAACCCTTTAAAAAAGTTTAACTTTCACGATTGTTACAAATAACGCTTGCATCGCCTCCACTTATTAAATTTTAATACTGTTCGTTTCTATGATCCGATACATAGCTAAGTATCCCAAGCGTATTACATTACATCATATTCGAGCTAGCTCAGCGGAAACAGACAGGGGACTTTCAACCTTCCTTTTGGGGTTAAAGGTACTCGCGTCCGTAGGTTTACCCTTGAGACCCTACAAGTGACCCCTAAGTGAGTGACACTGTCTGTGTGGTAGAGCCACGCGCAGCACGAAATGGGCCGGCTCGCCCGGCGTAATACCACCCTCTCACAGAATATCGGCGTGAAACAATGGCACTCGTTGCTGTTGTTTCGTCCGGTGAGTGAAAGTACCGGAGGCTCATCTCTCACCCCTCCCCCCTCCCAATTCCTACTCCCTCCTCAAGATCCAACTCCTTCCTTAAGACCGGCAACGCATCTGCGATTACTTTAGTTTTGCGGGTTTCCATGGGCGGCGGGGATTACTTTCCATCAAGTGACCTGCCTGCTCGTTTGCCTCCTTTAAACATTAAAAAGTAAATCCCCGGGCTAGGGGCAGCGGGTGGGTACCTTGCCCGGGGCAGGGCAGGTGAAACACAATAATTTAAGAGATAATAGAAAATGATTTTGTTTGAAAAGTGACTAACTATATTAACTTCTTTAACCTATATTATTTGCGGCTTAATGCGTGTATTCACTATGAAATCAATTAATCTATTCAGCAAATAACAATAATCAAATGTCATACATTGCCGGTGTTTTCTTAAAAAAAACTTTGAATAAAGGAAGCTACTCTACACCTGAGTATAAAACCAGAGTAATTAGCCAGTAGAAAACTTTTTATCCCCATCTAAACGAATGTGAAATAATAAATGAATGTTCTTGTAGGCCAGCGATAAAGATTTTGGTAATAAACTAGCCACTCTCACTCACTCAGACAATAGAGGAAAACTCTTGCGACTTAAATATTAAGACAAATGAAATGTCCATGTTGCGGAAACCCACAACACACACTATGCTATTGCTTAAAATTACACAAAAAAAGAGAAAAATCCACTCACAGTTCAATGCCGCTCCCGCCGTCCAAAACGGGATCCATATGGTCCGATGGGGCCCGAATCCGGCTCCGGGTCTTCTAAGGTTCCCTAAACACACCCAAACTACCCCAAGTGCACTTTCCCCCTGAAATACCTGTTACTCCAGCAGCGGTGTGGCCGACATCCCGGCTAATTGTTTTCCCGAAACAATTCGCTTACGACGCACACTCACAAAACACAGGTTGCACAATCCACTTAATTAGAATAATACGGCTCCAAATGCCCTTATTACTACATAAAATCTATTTAATTATCAACACACGATAACTATCAACCAGCCATATTGCCTTTCCAGAGACAAGTGTACCCACAAAGAAAAAAAGAACAATTAGTGATGGGGCCATTATGCCACCAAACAAAATTGAATCTCGATAATCGATTCGTCCATAATACAAATCAAAGTTTTATTTCCAATAAAAATAAATGCCTGTTTATTTGCAACATCCCGCCACCCAAAGCGGACGTACCGCTTTCTAGCCTGAAATCTTAAACTAGTCAACCGGTAATCGAGCTAAGGTCGCGACTGCGCGATTTAGCACCGATCCATCAACCAACACTTGCGCCACACGCGGAGTCCCGTCCGCGCCCCAGATTAACTTTAAAATGCGACCTCGTCTCCAAAATAACGATGGCAAATTAGCCTCTTTTAATAAAACCAGATCCCCCTCCGAAGGGGGCGACGTCCGGTCTGTCCACTTTACACGCTGCTGCAATAAATGCAGATACTCCAGTGACCAACGACGCCACAAGTCCTGACTCATTTGTTGTATCATTTGAAAACGAGACATCCGGTGTCTGCGTTCATCCTTCCAGGGATACTCAGGCAGGGCAGTGAGTGGCTGACCGACCAAAAAATGACCAGGGGTCAGGACTTCCATGTCATTTGCGTCAGAGGAGAGTGGACAAAGCGGACGCGAGTTGAGAACCGCCTCAACCTTACAAAACACAGTTGTAAGTTCCTCATACGTGAGGGTAGTTTCCCCGACTACCCGGCGCAAGTGGGTTTTTGCCGATTTTACCGCGGCTTCAAATATCCCGCCCCAGTGGGGACAGGCTGGCACACTAAATCGCCATGTGATTCCCCGCTGTGCGAGAGCTTGACTTATGCTATTACAATTTTTATCCAGAAAATCGTTCACATCTTTTAAGTAGTTGGCAGTGCCTCTGTAGTTGGTACCGTTGTCGGACCGAATGAGAGAAGGTAAACCCCGTCGCGAAACAAAACGATCCAGCGTGGCGACAAAGGCTTCCGTAGACAGAGCCGAAACCACTTCCAGGTGGACGGCCTTAGTGGCCAGGCAGACAAAAACGCACAGGTATGCTTTCGTGACCCTAGTGTTACGATAGGCTGTGGTTTTCACCAGAAACGGTCCAGCAAAATCCGTACCGACCCCGTCGAACGGTCTAGTTGTCTGACAAACCCGGTCAGAAGGGAGATCCCCCATCTGTGGCTGCATAGTGGAGGCCTTCACCCGATAACAAGCCACACACTTAAATAACACGCTGCGAACCACTCTCCGAGAGGACAAAATCCAGAACTCCCTCTGTAATATCGCCAGTAACGCATTACACCCCGCGTGAGCGTTTTTCAGGTGTCTATCCGAGACCACCAGTTCTACCAAAGGTCCTCCTTTGGGGAGTAGCAGAGGATGACGGCTACCGAAGGGCAGGTCGGCATTTTTGAGGCGACCTCCAACGCGTAACAGTCCATCCGCATCCAGAAATGGGTTGAGCCGAGAGATCGCTCCCTTGAGCTTTGCGCGACCGACGCGCAAAATCTTCAGTTCGTCCTCGAACCGGTCAGCTTGAACCAGCCGTATCAGGGCCAACAGTGAAGTCCTGCGTTCCTCAGCACCCGCCACGGGTGAGAACTGCCTCTTGTCTGGATGGCGGCAGTTATGTAGAAATCTCCGGATCCAGCAAGTTACACCTAGCAATTTGTCCAGTTTGCTGTATCGAGCCGTCAACTAATTCGGATCTGGCCTTGACTCGTTTGTTGTCACCAAAACCTTTATTCCAGGGAGCATCCCTAGAGAGCCATCGATCATGGTGACCGGCCATGATGACTCACCCTCCTTTAACCACTCTGGACCCCACCAGAGGGCATGCTGCACCAATTCCGGCGCGGTGCAGCCCCGAGAGGCACAATCGGCAGGATTCCAGGGGCCGGGAACGTGCCTCCAACAAATTTCGATGCCCGAGTTCTGTACCTGAGATACCCGATTGGCCACAAACGTTTCCAATACGTGGGGTGCCCCGCGTAGCCATGCCAGAGCTACCTGACTGTCAGACCAGGCGTAGACATTCCGGATGTCCACCGTAGACGTCAGTTCCTTGTGCACGTGGCACAACAGTTTGGCCAATAGATGCGCCCCGCAAAGCTCCAGCTTCGGGATTGTCAGCCTAGTTTTGAGGGGAGCCACCTTGCTTTTAGCCAGAAGCAAGGAGACGGCGACTCGACCCTTCGAGTCCACCGTTCGCAGATACACCACTGCGGCATACCCTCGTTCTGACGCATCGCAGAAGCCATGTAGGCTTGCCCTGTATTTGCCCCGCGGCAAGATCCGCCGCGGCAACGCCACCTGATTGATCGCCTCGATCGTAGAGATCAGAGCGAGCCAAGTGTCGAGTGAGAGCCCTACCAGTGGCTCATCCCACGAGACTCCCGAGTGTCCACAGTGTTTGCAATAAACACTTCGCCATAAAAATGCACGGGCTGATCCATCCATTTGGATCAAACATCCGAGCGATGGTGGAAAGGACCGTCCTTTTCGACCAAACTCTTGTAGTTTCCAGTTCTACCCGGAATGTGAAAATATCGTGAACCGGCTGATATTTAATTCCCAAAACGGCGATAGAGTTCGGGTCTCCTGCGTCCTCGAATAGCTGAGGATTCTGTTGGTGATCTTCCGGAATCCCAACCAGAAGCTGTGGCTCGTTGGATAACCATTTTCTCAACTCATAACCACCAGCCGCGAGGAGTCCGATCAGCTCATTCCTGATGATGAGCGCCTCCTCCAGAGAGGCTGCCCCTGTGCAGATATCATCTACGAACACGTCACGTGTCAGTACAGCGGCTGCCCGGGGAAAGCGAGCCCGTTCCTGCTCAGCCAGTTCCAGCAGTGACCGGATGGCAATGAAGGGACTCGACTTCAGGCCGTACGTGTTGGTGTTGAGCTCGTAGACGGTGATGGGATCCTCCGAATGCTCCCTCCAGAGTATTAACTGAAACCTCCTGTCCGCAGGATGTATTACTGTTTGGCGGAACATCATCCGGATGTCCGCACCGATCACCACCTGGTGTCTTCGGAAATTTAAAATGATGTCGACAATGTCCCGATGTAACTTCGCTAGAATGGAGACATTGGTTCAATGAAACTCCAGTCGACGACGGTGCCGATCCGTCAAAAACAGTCCGTAGTTTTCCAGATGATGCCTTCAACACCGCGTGGTGAGGCAAGAAAAAATGATCTATCGTTGTCCAGTCGACAGTCGCCCGCGACATATGCCCCAAGGCCTCGTATTCTCGCATGAACTCGATATACTTTTCCCGAAGTACCGGATCGCGAGACATACGACGCTCCATGGACGAGAGTCGTTTCTCTGCCAACGCCCTCGATTTTCCCAAGAGAGGGGGACAGTCGATAAAGGGCAGTCGAGTTTCGATCCTACCCGACGCCATCCGGCGTGTGTGATCCTTATAAAAGGTTTCGCACTCCACATGCTCCGGATCCAGACGGGAGACCATGGGAGGCTCTTCCAGTTCCCAGAATTTTTGCATCGTCCTAGCGATGGAGGTAGTAGCGACGACAGGTGAGACATCCCGCGTCTCCTGGTCGAAAACCGGTCCCATTAAAACGTGTCCAAAGATGGTAGGTATAGCTACCAACGAAGAGCGGCTCAGACTCCGCTGAGGCCCTAAAAGGATCCAGCCCAGTACATCCGCTCCCAATATGAGGTCCACCGGAGCCGGCTCCTCGAAATGAGGGTCTGCCAGCATGAGACCTGATGTGTCAGGCATTGCGTCCCGCGGAATGTCTGTCGGTGGATGCCAACCCAGCAGATTGTCGAGTACGATCGCGGCCGCCGCAATCCGTATCGAAGCGGAATGCACAGGAGAGAAGGAAATGTGGGTCTGACCGGACAGACCCCCCACTTCTGTATCTCCGACTCCCCGAATCGGAACTGAGGGAGGCACGCACTCCAGACGTAGGCGCCTCGCTACCCTCGTAGTAATTAAGCAGCCCTGTGCCCCAGTGTCTAGGAGGGCTCGTATCCGGACGAAGTCCCCCCTAGGTCCCCAAACGCGTACCTGCGCGACGGGCAAAAGAACCGTCCTCGGTTCCGACGTAGCTCGACCACAGGCTAGTCACGAGTCAGAGCCAGCAGCCGACCCTGTCGAACCGTGATGACTCGGCCAGTAAGTCGGACGCGTGCAGGCCACCATTCGGGGTGGTCCAGCTACCCTACCATACCGGTGATAGGGTGGGTGGTATTCCAACCTCGGGTACTCGTGCTGTACCGGTGAGAACTGTTGACGGTTCTCATGTCGTTGTTGTTCCGGTAACGGCGGCGGAGGATACGCGTACGAGTATCCGGGTGTTGGGTCCGGAGGTGGGGCTCCCTGTACCCAGTGGCCCTTAGAGGCACCAACTCCTGGTGTTGGTCGCGCCGGGTGCCGGGTTGTAGCCAGAACCTGGCTCCGTTCCGGCGGTCCCCAACTCACCTGAGCCGGGGTGTACGGGGTGTGTAGTGTGGCGGCCGTGGCGGACTCCGTCTTTCCGGAGGCGGAGTTGACCCCGGCCCCAAACCGCCACCCGTGGGAGATCCCCTCTCCCGAACCGGTGCTGAGCCCTCAGCACTACGGGTGCACAGTAAACGATGGTGCGGTCCGCCGCACACATCGCAAGGCCTCGCCTGGGGACACTCATTATACCTATGTCCTCCCAGGCAGGCATAACACAATCCTCGTGTCCGAACGAGGTTTCGGCGCTCTTTTGTGGGCAGCCCGAGAATTGCTGGACATAGCTGTTCCAAGTGCTGCTGTCCGCAAACCCGGCATCCAGAACCGGGGTTGATGGCGGCCGCAGCCACCAGCCTGCCGCGACCCTTCCCTGGGTTGCGTGGCGGCTGGGCGCCGTAGACTCCGGAAGTGCGGGCCGGCGCACTTGTCGGAGCCTCCTGAGAGGCTAGCTGGTTTTCCAGCAGGCCAGCCTCCTCTTCCAGGAACTCCAGAAGTTCCCCTATCGAGGGCAGAACGCTGCCGAGATCCTTGTGGACCAGTCGATTCCGCTCGAACTTGTCCCTCATCTCCTGCGACAACTTGGCCAGAACTATGTGCAGAAGAAGGAAGGACCACTGGTCGACGGGCAGTCCGAGCGTCCTTAACCCGTTTAAGGACACGGTGAGCGGGGTGATCAGCTGCGCCCTCAGCTGAGCCCTATGGTTGACCCTCGGCAATCCCAGCAGATGGGTCACGTGCGCGTCCGCCTGAAGACGCGGCTTCTCGTACCGCTTCTCCAGCAGCTGCATGGCGGTGTCGTAGCTCGCATCCTGCAGCTCCAGATGCTGTACGAGCTGTCTGGGTTCTCCGTCTAGGAAGGAACGGAGATATGCCAGCTTTTCGGCCTTGGTGAAATTCTTCCGAGTATCCACCAAGGCCAAAAACATGTTTCGGAATCCAGCCCAGTCCCGCATACATCCGGTGAAATGCGGGACCTCCAGGGCACCCAATCTTCCCATGGCGCTGGGTCCAGAGGTGTGGAGCGAAGCGGGGCGCGCAACAGGCTTCCCCTCCCGCAGTCGCTCGATGTCCTTCACCCGCTGAAGGACCTCGTCGTAGATGTCTTGGATGTGCTCCAGATCCTTGACATATTGGGCGTGGAGGGCCAGCTCCTTCTCCCCGACCGGGTCGGTTGACAATAGAGCGGTTACCGACCGCTCGGCCAACAAGAAACGAGCCTGCATTTCTTTCGAACGCGTCTCCAAGGCGTCCTCCCGGTTAGGCCGATCTATTAATGCAAGCAGCCCGGTGAACCACCGGAGCTGCTGAGCCAACTCCTGCCGTGACGCTGTCATTATAAATAATTTAAACTAAATAAACCTAAACACAAAATTAAAACGAGTCAACGAAAACACGGAATCGATTATCCCGAATCGACTCGATGCTTTCAATTGAACGAAATTAAATAACAATTAACGTTCCGAGAAATGTCCCAGCCCAAATGAATGAACGAACGAAAACAACGGTACTACCAACCTTACAATTCAACCGCACCTGTCCCGGAAGTGCGATTTTACACGAAATGAGCTTAACCTATTACGAACAAAAAAATACACAAAATTACACCGATTAACCTAGAGGTCCGGTATTAACCACGCTCTGCTACCAAAATGTTGCGGAAACCCACAACACACACTATGCTATTGCTTAAAATTACACAAAAAAAGAGAAAAATCCACTCACAGTTCAATGCCGCTCCCGCCGTCCAAAACGGGATCCATATGGTCCGATGGGGCCCGAATCCGGCTCCGGGTCTTCTAAGGTTCCCTAAACACACCCAAACTACCCCAAGTGCACTTTCCCCCTGAAATACCTGTTACTCCAGCAGCGGTGTGGCCGACATCCCGGCTAATTGTTTTCCCGAAACAATTCGCTTACGACGCACACTCACAAAACACAGGTTGCACAATCCACTTAATTAGAATAATACGGCTCCAAATGCCCTTATTACTACATAAAATCTATTTAATTATCAACACACGATAACTATCAACCAGCCATATTGCCTTTCCAGAGACAAGTGTACCCACAAAGAAAAAAAGAACAATTAGTGATGGGGCCATTATGCCACCAAACAAAATTGAATCTCGATAATCGATTCGTCCATAATACAAATCAAAGTTTTATTTCCAATAAAATTAAATGCCTGTTTATTTGCAACAGTCCACCTTTATAAACATTATACATCAAAACATTCAGGGCTTTTCTGGAAAAGAATTAGAATTAGAATTATATATAAATGAAAAAAATGTACATGTATTATGCTTAACCGAGCACTGGTTAAAACAATGCGAACTGTTAGTAAGCATTGATAATTATAAAGTCATTAGTTCGTTCACAAGAGAGTCTGCTATAAGAGGTGGGTCACTGATATTAATTAACGATACATTACAATCAAAGGAGCGTAAAGACATAGTATATCTCTCAGTTGAACGAAATATTGAACTACCATGTGCGGAGCTCGAGCAGTATGTTATTGTTTGTGTGTATAGGCCTCCCTCTGGTAATTACCACTTATTTGAGTCCATTATGGAAGAAACCTTGCAAAAGGTATGCAATTGTAAAAAGAGGATAGTTGTATGTGGCGACTTTAATATAAATATTTTAGATGACTCACAGAACTCGGTAAGGTTTCTTAATCTTTTCAAATCGTTTAACTTGCAAAATCTTTTTGATGAACCTACAAGAGTTACAGCCACATCAGCTACCTGTTTAGATAATATTTTTTCTAATTGTAATGATATTGAGAAATCAATAATAAATTTTATAAATTCTGATCACAGTGGTCAGATAGTTAGATTTGAGCACCAATATGAATGTCTTTCAATGAATATTTTATACAGGCCAGTGACCACTAATCGATTAGACAGATTTAAGAAGAATGTTAATGATAAAGTGTTACAAATACCATGTAACAATGACAAAGCGAACATCTTATACGACAATCTATTCGAAATAATCAAAAAAGAGTTTAATAACAACTTTACTCAAAAATTAATCAAAGTAGATAAGTCTAAAACTAAATTCAGTGATTGGGCCACAGCTGGCATCTACAGGAGTAGAAATAGATTGTATCAATTATATGATATAAAGGCAAACTCTAAGGATCCAAGTGTAATTGAATATGTTAAAAATTATTCAAAAATGTTCAAAAAAGTTTGTTCCATAGCAAAGGCCAACTACATTCGGGCAAAGATTGTGAATTCAAAAAATAAAATAAAAGCCACTTGGAACGTCATTAATAAAGAAACTTGTAAAGTAAGGTCTCGTGATCGTATACTTGAACTCAAAGTCGATAATGCTTACATCAATGGTGATACGGAAGTGGCAGGCGCGTTTGAAACATTTTTCTCAAAAATTCCACTCATTACATCAAATAAATTAAATTCTTGTAAACATCTTGCCCAGTCTCTTCTTGTGTCTAGTGTAAAAATATGTAATATTCCATTCAATTTTCACTATATTGATTCTGTAATAATAATAAAAGCTTTTAGAGAACTTAATATAAAAAAGACTGAAGATCTTTGGGGTATCTCCACTGATATATTAAAATCTATAATATCTTCTATCGCGTCTAATTTAGCAATAATATTTAATAAATGCGTTGATGAATGTGTATTTCCAGATTTAATGAAGTACAGTAAAATTATACCGTTATTTAAAACAGGCGATAAAAGTGACTCATCTAATTTTCGGCCTATATCCATACTACCGGCTCTTAGTAAAATTTTTGAAAAAGTTATTTTTAATCAATTGCTGTCACATTTTACAGATAACCAGTTACTTCATAACAAACAATTCGGTTTCACTAAAGGTAGAAATACAACCGACGCGGGAGTTGCACTGATTAAGCATATTTTCGATGCATGGGAGCAGAAACAGGATGCGATAGGTATCTTCTGTGATTTATCGAAAGCTTTCGACTGTGTCGATCACGATACTTTATTATTAAAAATGGAACATTATGGTGTCTCAGACAACTCACTTACCTTATTGAAATCATACCTCACTGGCAGAGTTCAAAAAGTTAATATTAACGGTACTGATTCTTCTGGCGCCCCGTTACTTATGGGGGTGCCCCAGGGTTCAATATTAGGACCTCTTTTATTTCTCATTTATGTAAATGATCTACCTTACTACACCGAAGATCTTTGTGAGATAGTATTATTTGCTGATGACACCTCATTGATTTTTAAAGTTGATAGACATAGAGCAATATTTGACGACGTAAGTAATACTCTCTCTCAAATATTACATTGGTTTACCACTAATAACTTGCTGCTTAATGCAAAAAAAACTAAATGTGTGAAATTCACGATGCCCAATGTGAAGCAGGTTAATACCAGTATCATTATGAACGATGAAATAGTTGAAATAGTTAACTCGACAGTTTTCCTGGGTATTACCTTAGATCATAAATTACAATGGGGTTCTCATATTGATGCCCTGGCAGGAAGACTTAGCTCAGCTGCCTATGCGGTTAGAAAAATGAGGTCACTTACTGATGTAGAAACGGCAAGATTGGTTTACTTTAGTTACTTTCACAGCGTCATGTCGTATGGTATTTTATTGTGGGGCTCAGCGGCTGACATTGAAACCATTTTTGTTTTACAGAAAAGAGCCATTCGAGCTATTTATAGCCTTAAGCCCCGTGATACGCTGAGAGAGTTATTTAAGCAGATTAATATTTTAACTGTAGCTTAACAGTATATTTATGAAAATATCATTTATGTTTATAAAAACTTAGATAAATTCGAAAAAAAAAGTAATACCCATAATTTTAACACAAGAAACAAAAACAAACTTGCTGTTCCAAAACTTAGACTTAATAAAGTTGGTAATTCATTTGTTGGGAAATGTATAAAAATATACAATAAAGTGCCTTTCACTCTAACAGAATTGCCATTACACAAGTTTAAGACAGAAATAAAACAAGGTCTAATGAAAAAAGGTTACTATAAAATTGATGATTATTTTAATGATAAGAATGTGTGGTCATCTTAGTCTGCTCGCCTGCACATGTTATTTCACATTGTAAGTATATACACTTTTTTATAAAAGGTTATTATTAAAGTCAAAGAATAATTGGATGATAAAACAGCCTGGTTGTAATAAAAAACACATTATACTCTATTTGTATCAATATACATAATAAAATTAATTTATATAATTTTTATACTGATATGATAGTTTTGAACAGTGTCCTACAGATAACAAACAGCGTTAAATAGATCATTAAGTTTTTATTTAAAGTATCTTGAGTGTGTCATGCTCTCTTTATTGTCTCTGCGGTGGTGGCGTGTGCGTCGGGTCGTTACGTTCCCTAAAATATGGTTGAGCGAAGCGATGGCTGATTCATATGTCATACTCGTGAACGGGTGCCGCCTGTGGAGGCTGGTCTGCTCTTGCATACTTATCTCATTGTTAGTATTAATTACTATAGTTTGACTTTGTTTTTCTTAAACAATTTTTGACTTCTATTAGAGTACTGTAGTGGTACTGTATGACATTGTGGAAATTTAACTTATACCAGATGTAAATTTGATATATTAGATTTGTTTATTTGTTTTGTTTTTTTACATGTTGTAGTTGTCTTCTATATTTTTTGTGTTTATTTGTAATGGAAAGTGTCCTGCTATGATAGGACATTTTCCAATTTTTATTTTTTTTGACGCTGTAAGGGAGAAAAGAGCTGGACACTTGCTGAGTTTCTTGCCGGTTCTTCTCAGTGCAAGATCTCCCGCACAGAGTAGACTTACGAACCGATGGCATAGCGACATTCATAAGAGCTACTTGTAGCCTAAACTGAATAAATGATTTTTGAATTTGAATTTGAATTTGAACCAAGATAGATAAAACATCTAAAATAGGCAAAAGTGTAACCAAACTAGCGGCCGCTCGCGGTTTCACCCGCGTGGTTCCCGTTCTCGTGGGAATATCGGGATAAAAAGTATTCTATGTTTTAATCCAGGTTAAAAACTATCTGCTTGCCGAATTTCATCCAAATCCATCCATCCGTTGCAGTGTGAAGAAGCAACAAATATACACACATACACACAAACTTTCGCATTTATAATATTAGTGTGATTAGAATATAATATTCTCGCATTACTGTGTTGAAAATAAATGCTAACTCATTTAAGGTAAGTTACTAAAGGTTAATAGGGACGTCATCAAGTTTTAAACTACGTTTTGGAATAACGGGTCTAAATTTATATTAAGTTGGAAAAGCGTGCGTCACACAAAAATTTCGTTAAAATAAGTCGTTAAAGGGCATTTTATTAATATTTTTACGGCGCAGTTTGCTGTAATCAGCGCATTACAATCTTAATTAGCTGGGACGGCTCGCTGTCTCATTATTTCGCTAATTACACACGATACCGCCATTTTGCGATTGTGCTTTTAGTTACCTACAACAACATGATAATACACACTTTCTTTGTCACAACTAAAAGACGTTCTGGCGATACAGACTCAAGCAAGATCTAATGACAATAACTAAGTTGTCCAATAAATGCTAAGGCTAACTATTTATTTACTTACTAGCTGTGCTCGCGACTTCGTCCGCGTGGAATAGTGACTTTCGGCAGCATTTTTAATTTTTTAGGCTCTTTTCCCGTTTTTGCAACATTTTTCACTGATGCTTCGCTCCTATTGGTCGCAGCGTGATGTTATATAGCCTAAAGCCTTCCTCGATAAATGGACTATCCAACTCAAAAAGAATTATTCAATTCGAACCAGTAGTTCCTGAGATTAGCGCGTTCAAACAAACAAACAAACAAACAAACTCTTCAGCTTAATATTATAATATAATTTAATCTATATAATATAATAATATTAGTATAGATTTAACATACACTTACACCTATCATTATAGGTTTTAAATATTTATTATTTATTATTTTTTTTATTTATCATCAAATACAACTATCATTACAGGATTTTCCTAATACAATAGTGTGTAATTAACTAGAATTATAATTACATTTATTATTAGGTCCTTACCTATAAAATTGACGTTTTGTTTGAAGATTTTTTATAAAATTATATTTTTCATACTAACGTTATTTTAAATTTTCTTAGCATCTATTTATGTTAACACCACCAGTTCATATGGATACTCTGATACGGTCTCTGCAGTCTGCATATGCATTACGTAGTCGCAGAACATAATTATTGATTTATTTACCTGTTCGATGAGCGAATTTAAGAAAGTCAAGTCAAGTGTTTAAAAAAATAAAATTATAATAGAATAATAAAATGTAATAAAATAGAATATAATAAAAATATTTTGACAAGACATTTAATTATACCAGAGAAATAAGGCCCTAGCATTTAAAAAAAATCAGGCTAGGTTTTTTTAATATTTTTAAGAGCGGCCTATGGAATGAAACTACGGGCACGTATAAGCGGTGAAGGCATTGCGGCCTCTGTTTCGGCTCCTTTGAGTTGAAACTACCGAAAGTGCTTTATTTTACTTTTTAATCGAAATGTCTTTTGGCGTTTTTCTTGAAAACTAGCTTATAAAAATTTAAGGTTTTTTTCATAAAAAATAATTTATATAAGTTGTTGAATTTATCCTCAAAATATTTGCAGTCGCCATAACATCAATGTTTGTAGCATTGTTGTGTTCCGGCGGCTAGAGATAAGATAGCCAGTGCCTCAGTAGTTGAGGATTCCGGGTAGTGTTGCCAGACGTCCCGTATTTTGGCTCTCTCAGGACGCGTCCCGGCAGAACCCTGAGCGGGACGCCCAAAATCCCGCTTTTTCTTTATAGTATTGATAGTAGCCAATTCAGCACGGTAGGTACTTACCTACTTACTTACATGTATGTGTGTGTGTTATGTACTTACATAGCTTTGTATTTTTGTATGTTTGTAACGAATAAACTCAAAAACTACTAAACCGATTTAAAAAATTCTTTAACCGTTAGAATTTTACATTAGCGCTGAGTAACATAGGCTATATTTAAAAAAAGGAAAAAAAATACACTTTTGCAAAGCCGGGACGGACCGCTAGTAAAGTATAAGTAGATACTTACGATTTTTTTTTCTGTCCCAGTCCCGCTTTTTTACGTCGAGGTCCCGATATTTAGAAAATCGGATCTGGCAACACTATCCGGGTGAAGTACGCTTCCACCTTCGCCTTATCATGAAGGCCAAGTGCTTGCCCGTAAGATATAGTATAAAAAGCTTAACTTCTGCGCGTTTCTTATCTTCTCTTGTGATTTAGCTAAAGCCCTACCGGTAGAGCCCGCTACTTGTTAACTCAAAGGTTTCGCAGGCCTAACGGCTGCCATGTTAAGTAGGCGCTTACCGCATTTTCTAAATAATCGCGGCGATCGCTTATCGCCACTGCAAATGTTCCTAGAATACTAAGTTTAGTGGCCACAGTGAAAATATAAGTAGTAAGAAGTGTTGTTTTACATCTACGCTAATATTTATGAAGAGATAAAGTTAGTTTCTATGGAGAGGGTAATATAAGCTGACTTATGGTAGTAGAATAGACTATATAATAATACTAATAGAAAAAAATAATTAAAAAAATATGTCGTTATGTGTTAAAGTTATTAAATAAAGTGATGATAAAACTTCATTTAAAAAAATTTTGGTTAATATAATTTTACGCAAATTTTGTGTTGCGTACAAATTACAATTTAAAAAAAGACAGTGTAAAAAAATTTAATTAAAAAAAAAAACTGATGACGTAGTTGTCGACATTGAACAGAGGGCTCCTATGGCTTAAAGAGTAAAAGTAGATAGATAGTGTAAATTAATTTCGGCGAGTTGGATTGAGCCTCTATAGCATAATTGGTAGTGCACCTGACTCGGTATATCATGGGGAGCGGGTTCAAATACCGCCCGTGGAATTATTTCAACACTTTTTTTTTCCATGGAGTAAAAGAGACAAAACACGAAGAAACTATTCGAAGCTCTGTTTATTTGTAATAGGGCTGCCATCAGCTAAATTACGGACCCAGGAGAAAAAAATCAAAAACCCAAGACATTCGGGTGAAATAAAGATATTATCGCGGACTCCATCGAAAAAACAAATTACAATAAAATAAAAACATAGTTATCATATTTTTATTTATTTATAGAAAATCAACTTAATCGACTAGGGAGGTCACGTCACGTCACGAGACTCACGAGTGCGCGGATATATTTGCCGCACCGAAAAACTATGAAATGCTGTAATTTATTGCTAACCATTCCATTCTATGAAGTTAATCGGATTTCCCCTGACGGAAAAAGTACCCGGGTTTCACCCGAAACCCCGAACACTTTTTAGAAACCCCGCCCGGACGCTCCCCGGACGCCCTCCAAACTAGGACAAATCCGAGGAAACCCGGACGGATGGCAGCACTATTTGTAAGGCACGTTGAATTTAATGTTTTTTGAACGCACAAACAATAATTTTTTTTTACGTCTTTTGGCTGAGATGATGATGATGATGATGAAACAATAATTACCTGTTAGTACGTTGACTATGCAACCTTAACTGCGACCGGCTAGCCTTGGTAGTGTAGTTCTAAGAAGCAGGTGACATCACGCCGCAGCCCGTGTGATCGCATGCAGTGCTCGTTGTGTTCAGCAGGTGTTTACTCTGAAAGCAGCACTTAAGAGGTGTTAAAGTTAATTGAAATGCAAAAGCTAGTGGACATAGCGTAACTTCGATGTTTATAAGCATAGTATCGCTGCCATGCTAATATTTATTTATTTAAATTAATCACCAATATAGTGTACATCATTACTTTGAATTGAAATAAATATTATTCTTTGTCTAAAAAAACCGCATTATCTATAAAAATATTTCAAGTTACCTGTTATCGTTATTCAGACCGAGAAAAAAATTGGAAAAAAAAAATCACGTTTGTTGTATGGGAGCCCTCCCTATATTAATTTTATTTTAATTTAATTATTTATTTTTAAAGTGAACAATATAACTCGATATTATGTGAATATTTTAAGCGTCTACCTGTTGCCGTTATCGATATCCAGCAAAAAAATCACGTTTATTGTATGGGAGCCCCTATTAAACATTTATTTTATTCTGTTTTTTAGTATTTGTTGTTAAAATGGCCACAGAAATACATAATCTGTGAAAATTTAAACTGTCAAACCACTCAAATATTCCTGGATTCTTCTTTTTCAAATTTTCTGCCAATAGTTTTTGCCTTTCCAATAAACGATGTTATTTCAATTATTTATAATTTATATATATTCTTCAACATTAACCTTTAACCACAGTCTAATCTAAAAAGTTCTTACGCTGTGCTTTATCTATATGCCAGTATCGTAATTTGACATTGACATTTTGACAAAGCCCCCGTCCGGGCGCTCCCCGAACGCCTTTCAATCTATGACGAATCCAAGGAAAACCCAGATGGAAGGTAACACTGAATAAAGCCTGGGGAATAACCATAAGCTCTTATAGCAGTATTATTGCAGTTGTGAAAACGAGACGCGTGTAGCGGCGAATATACATGCGTCTCTCTTCCACAACTGCAATAATACTGCTATAAGAGCTCATAGTCAGAGGGCAGTACTTATGTTCATTTTGTTCTCGCAAGGTGATTGACACCAATATATTTTACCTGTTTGGTAGTAAATAGCCTATAATTGTCCCACTGCTGGGCAAAGGCCTCCATCATTGAAATAAAGTCATCACCACAATTGATGGGTAATGGTTTAATCACCACGCTTGCAAAATGCGTGTTGATGATCAGAAACCCGGGCTATACATTGAAATCCGAAACACATGTACCCGAGCTGGGTATTGAACGTGGGACCTTCGGGTATCGATCGGGTATCGACCTGTTTGGTAATCTTCTTAAAACTTACTTTATATACAAATTTCTAAGAAAACATTCATCTAAATTTAAGAGTCGACGAACTCAGCGTTAAAGTAGGTATGTAAACATAACACAAAAGTCAAGGCAAGCCTTCCAACAGCCTTATCTCGAGTGACCTGATGAATGCTCTCGAGTTCTTGACACATTAACATCTAACTGCTACTTAACTTTCAATGAGTTTGTGCTTATTTTTTTTGCTTTTAACTGGTTTCTAAAGTTTCAAAACACTACACATTGAAAAGTAACACTTTATCTACTCGTGTTTATTTTACATTTTATTAGGACACTGGTAACAGGGAATGAGGTGATGGTCGTCGAAAATAATCGATTCATCTATACAAATAAATAAAATTGGAGTGTCTGTTTGTAATATTAAAATAACCGCTTTTTACTAAATGCATAATAAATGGATGTATACACCAAAATAACATTTTTCACTATTTCTGTCTGTCTGTGTGTCTGTTTGTTCCGGCTAATCTCTGAAACGGCTGGACCGATTTTGACGGGACTTTCACTGGCAGATAGAACTAATAGATATAATAGTAATATATAGAACTTAGGGTACCTACTTTTATTTTAAAAAAAAATTAGAAATTTATTTATTTTTATTAATACAATATAACCTATCCACAACTGTCAAATTCCTTCAATACATTTTCAACCATAAAATTTATAGTAATAAAGGTTAAGGTTTAATAATAAAGGTAAATAAAGGTTAAAGTCTATTGAGATAATTTACATACGTACGTTACGTACATAAATAGGTAGGTGTATAAAAAATTGCACTGAATCAAGCATACGAACAATGAAGCCTGAATTGATCCACCAACTTGTAACGATTAACTTATCTACAACATAATTTACTTTGTAACAACTGTTATATATTAAAATAAATACTGAAAACTCGTTATGCTTTTATTGTAAGTACCTAAATTTATTTTACCCTGACGTTTTAAACCTTATAATATGTGTATTGTGCCTATACAGTGTCCTTGATTACTATTAAGAACCACTACTGTGTTTTATTTTTAGATTATAACATACCTATAAATAAACATTCGCAAGAATACATGCTACATACTTATTTGGTATTTAGTATACAATATCGCATAATGATTACGTGTGTATGTGTTGTGTTCATAAACTTTGCACAAAAATAACTGTTTTATATCATAGCATGCTGTTAAACAACCTAAAATATATCTAGATAAAAACTATTTAGTCTAAATGCAAATAAACCTTTTAAAGTGTGCTCAATAACAGTCATAAAACCTTATTTGGCGTTAGTTTTGAAGAACCCGTGACATTGCCTCTGCCGTATGTTTGTCTGACCATTTCGTGGTATCAACCCACTACATAAGCATGTCTATATTTCATTTCCCACGGTCAAACGGTTCAATGGCACTATACTTGACAGTTGGTTGTGGCGAATATCTTTTAGAATATGTGTATTAGCACTTTATGTCAAAAGTATGGAGTGTTTAATCTTTTATCACTTGCTTTCGCCCATGAAGCTGTAGTCAGCTCCATGCTTTCGCTAGCCTTACAAAACGACATTCTGTTCTTAACCTCCTTTTCCTTTTTTGCGGAAAATGTACAACAATAAATGATTCCAGAACATTACACAAATAAATGTCATCACTGGCAACACACACCGTTCAAAGACTTTCGTCTTGAAACACTGCGGTATAACGGACGGGACTGAGACGTGGTCGCTCACTGTGGGCCTTATCAGAAGGCTCAAGGTCACTCAAAGAGCAATGGAGAGGGCTATGCTCGAGGTTTCTCTGCGTGATCGAATCGATCGTATTAGAAATGAGGAGATCCGCTGAAGAACAAAGGTAACCGACATAGCCCGAAGAGTTGCTAAGCTCAAGTGGCAGTGGGCAGGGCACATTGCTCGCAGGACTGATGGCCGCTGGGGCGGAGTAGTCCTTGAGTGGCGACCGCGTACCTACCGGAAAGCGCAGTGTGGGCAGTTCTCCAACAAGGTGGACCGACGATCTGGTGAAGGTCGCGTGAAGCCGCTGGATGTGAGCAGCACAAAACCAGTCGTTGTGGAAATCCTTGGGGAGGCCTTTGTCCAGCAGTGGACGTCTTTTGGCTGAGATGATGGTAATGATGATGATGACACAAATAAATGATATCACGTAACAGCTATTTAAAACATTGACCTAATTTTTATTTCACTTACGCATGAATTTATGTTATCTAAAAAGTTTTTAATAATTACTGAATTGACGAAACAAAATAGTGACGTCATAGTTCACAATTTTTATGTTTACTTGTTGATTTACCAGTCACCGGTCGTTATGGAGATCCTTGGGGGACGCCTTTGTCCAGCTGTGGACCTCTTTTGGCTGAGATGATGATAATAAATAAATAATAAATGAACTTTTCCTACACTCACACCAATTATCTAGCCCAAGAGAAGCTTCGTTATGGAACTCGTTAAATGGTTACTAGACAACGGATAAACATACTTAAAATACTTAAATACATACTAATTATACATAGAAAACACCCAGACCCGAGACAATTTAGAAAAACAATAATTTGAATTGAATAATTTGATTATGAAATGAATACATAACATACGTAATAGACAAATTATGCAAATAGGTATATATTAATCAATGAATATAAACTACAAACAAAAAGAAAGTATATTGACATAATTTATTTAAAAATAAATCTTTACTGGTACAGAAGTAGGATGTGTTTTTTTTCATGTTTCCAGCGATCAGCGATATCTCCACGGTCTTTTTTAACATGGCGCTTTATGTGCTGGAAATGATAGATGCTCTCATAAAAATGACAAAGGAGTTTTTACATGCAACAAGGATGATTTGTTTTGTTTGCGCGCGAGTCGCTAATTCTCGTGACGTAGTGGCTTTTCAAATGTTGTTTGTAATAATGGTTCTTGTTCCTTTTTGTATAACCTGTGCTGACGCTCCCTCGCATGTACGCGCCACCTCACTTCATGTGGGGCTGCTACGGTAAGTGCTGAAAATCATAAACGGCACAAATACTCAAACCTGGGTCAAAATTATTTATTTGTTCCGTTTGCGGTGGAGACTTTGTGTCCATGGGGGCCGGAGGCCAAGCAACTTGTTAAAGAGTTGAGTGCTCGCCTTGTTGAAGCCTCCGATGCCAAGAAGGCTGGCAGTTACCTCTGCCATCGTATTAGCTTGGCTACCCAAAGCGGTAATGTTGCCAGCATTCTTGGAACCGTTCCCAAGAGCACACAGCTGGAGGATATCTTAAACATAAAAGGTTTTTTTAAATTAAGTTACGTTTTTTACTTTATTTTTTCTTTAGTGAGTCTACTTTTATAATTTAAAATTTAAAAATTTAAAAAATGCCTGTGATCTGGGTGTCTCGCGAAACCGTCACGTCATAACCAATAAAACACATAGGTACACTGACTTTTACTAGGAAAACAAAACACACCAATTAAAAACTTTTTACTAGGTGACACCTAGTTGCCAATAATATGCTTTAGACGACCTCCTTGGTCGAGTGGCTTGCACACCCGGTTTTCATGGTGTCGCCATCTCTGAGGTCCCGTGTTCGATCCCCGGTCGGATCAATTTAGAAATACCTGTTTTTCTAAATTGTTTTGGGTCTGGGTGTTTCCTATGTATATAAGTATGTTTATCCGTTGTCTAGTTAATCATTTCTCGAGTTTCTTAAAGAAGCTTTTCTTGGGGCTAGATAATTGGTGTGAGTGTGGGAAACATTTATTTATTATTATTTATTTGTTATTTACTGATTCAGCTTCTGTTCCTCCAGTGAGAGAGAGAGAGAGAGTAACAACACACTGTATTTTATTAGCACCGATAAACTTTTCAATTCACTTTTACGCGGACCCCAAGCTGTTTTTAATTAGTTACAACAAGGAGATAGTGGCCAGCGCTGAACACAATTTGAAAGTGTGCGAGCGACACGAAATGTGACTTTCAGCTGTGCAAGAGAAGGATGCAAGACTCAATGTTGGTCCACTCGAGAGTGCATTACAGTGGTGCATCGACCGCTAATGAATGCTAGCTTTGTCTGTCTGTCTGCTTGATAGATAGCAGTGGGAACGTATTCAGGCCATTCATATCCGGACTCGAGATGGTTTGAACTATCGATTATAGCTCTGGGTACTATGGATCACGTTTGCTATTGTAATTGAACAATTGACCAGAGCTGTGTCTTCAGCCTTAATTTTGAGTGAAATTAGGGATACTTAAACTGCCTTATGCAAATCGTAGCGTCTGCAGGTTACAGGTACACTTAAAACCAGCTTATCACCATCACCGGCACATGTTTATGCCCCCACTGCTGGGGCACTAGCCTCCCCTTTAGATAGATAGGAAGAACACCCCGCTACACACTACTTTAAAGTTTATACTGACACCCACCACCAACCTAACGGTTATAAAGTTAGGTGTCAAACATCCTTATGCAAGCACAAGAGACCATCTACGTCAGGTCATAACGCTAGATCAGAACACGCCGGTTACGCATCCTTCATATGCATAGGAAGAACAGGCCATAAACCACCATGCGGGCCCAATTGGTGAGGGACGTGCCTTCCGAAGCACGGAGGAGCTTGAGATGATAAGCTTTTGGTCACCCATCCGATGACCTGCCAGCTCCTCATCATCATCATCTCAGCCAAAAGACGTCCACTGCTGGACAAAGGCCTCCCCCAAGGGTATGAGGGGTATTTGCCGTAATCGCCACGCTTGGCAGGCGGGTTGGCGATCGCAGTAGGTTGAGGGTAACCTCAGAGAGATGCTGCTGCCCATCCCCTTGAATGGTCCCTTAGTCGGCTTTTACGACACCCACGGGAAGAGATGGGGTGGTGCAATTCTTTGTCCCCGGCACCACACAGGGAACCAGCTCCTCATACCAGCTCAATAACTTATATTGCTGTTGGTTGTCGAGGAACCCGAGGGCCCTAAGTCTTGGACCTGGGTTCGGCATTACATGAGCATATCCTCGAAACCCCAGAGAACTAGTAAGGTAGAGCCTTACTTGAGTCTCTGGGGTTTTCAAAAAGAATTACGAAAGCGAAAGATTAGGGATCCAAAAGACCCCAACCGGGATTGTCAGCGTCTGTGACAGGCTATTTACTTACAGTGTTCAATAATCATGTTCGTGTATGGAAGTTACAATATCAATATAAGCCTTCACCCGCTTCCAAGGAGTTTATATTTATGTATTAAAGCCGACGAAAGTCACCTGCGCCATGACAGGTGCAGCTTACCGTGGTACGCACCTTTTTGTGGCCTAAATCCACAGATAGAACAAGTTTTTCGACACTTCCACTCAAAACACTGTCGAGGGATTTGTTTTTGGCGCCTAAGTAAACAAGGCTGTTAGGCTTACTAGTTTGACACACGGAAAACTATGCAGTGAGATTCTTAAAAAGTGATTTCTTTTTATAAAAAAATATATTTAATAGTTAAAAGTCTTTAAAATATACTATAAGTTATGCTGTCTAACCAAGTCAAACTTATGTAAAACTTGAATAATGAATGCTTAATGAAAAGAATTTCGCAATAGCACAAATTTTATACATACACTGAAAAAAAATATTTTCTACAATACTACCAGAATGTATAGTTGATTTTATTTTGTCTCTAATACAATATTTTTGTGACTATAACAGTTTTTTTAGTAACGTATGCTTTAAAATTATTTGTCGAAACAATTCGTATTGTAGACTTTACGGCGCTATTATAGTTAATGTTATATTGTAATGATCACATCAATATATAGTAGTAGGAACATACTGCTTTGTTTAGACATTACTAAACTGTACAATTTGTAACCATAACTATATGAAAAGTTGCATTAACAACTTAGCGGAGTAATAGATACCCACTAAGTAAAATTTTACAGTACATTTTGTACCAAAAACGAAATGAAGTGTTCCGACTACAATGCATGTCGTAAAGTGCGGGGGCCGCGGGGCCGGGCGGGGTTGGAATCGGCCATGTTTTTTTCATACTGTCCAAGCCGATCGCGGAGTGCGCAGCTCTGTCGTTGAAATTTATATTTCAGTTTGATTTCAGCGCAATTCATTAAAAATCATTCTGCTATTCTATCCAAGACGATTGCGCATAAGTTTGATTTCTGCGCAGTTCGTAACGGTACGGTATACTTGGTACCTGCCTAATAAAGTTGCAAGTGCGTGCGTACCTGCGTTTTAGTTTACGAATAGTGTGGCCCAGCAGGGCAACAGGTATTACCTATGAACGAAGACATCGTCAAAATCCTCACGGATTGGTCGCTAGAGGAGTACATCAACGTATTCAAAGGTAAGTAAGTAGGTACCTCCTTAACTCTTTATACAATACACCTGCTTATTTCTGAAGTATTTATTTCTCATGTGTTATTAATTGATGAGCTTGAGTAATATTCAGTGCAACTAATAAGTAGGTATGTATGTACCTACCTAATTAACTTGTGTCGGAGGTCTAGTGCCTGGGTACTTTACTAGGGTCGCAGTGTCGGTAGGTAGTATGTACCTGGGCCCCATCCATACCCAGCGCATTACGCGGCCAGCCTCGATCGCCTAACCGATCGCTTTGACTATCTACGCGTATAGTTTATGACGTCATCTTGTCGTTTCGTGCCGCCTATGAAAGCAATATCGAAAGTCTTTAGCTTTTGATATTGCTTTCATACGCGTATAGTTTATGACGTCATCTTGCCACCTCGCACCGCCGCGCCTATGAAGGCTAAAGCTAAAGGCTTTCGATATTGCTTTCATAGGCGGCACGAAACGACAAGATGACGTCATAAACCACACACAAAGTCAAAGCGATCGGTTAGGCGGTCGGGCCCGGGGTCGCCCGTCGCGGCCAACTAATTCTTCATACACGTGGTCGCTGGCCGCTGCTGGTCGCCTAGTACGCGCGCCTTGTATAGGTCACGGTCACGGAAGAATTTAGTTGGCCGCGGCGAGCTGTCCGCGTAATGCGCTGGGGCCCTATGGTATGTATCTATGAAAAGTACGTAGTACCTACGCTAAAAAGTATCTACACGGCAAAGGAATGACTAGGTACCTAGGTATTCATTTCATCATTTCAAAATAAATTGTGAGTTTTTTTTCTTATAGAGAACAAAATAGATGCAGACACATTAAACCTCTTAGACCGGGACATGGTGGCTCAATTAATTACGCCTATAGGTGATAGGGCCAAATTTCAAAAAAATCTGTCTCTTTGGCAGAAGGTGTCTAATGACAGTTCATTATCCCTGGTAAGTGTTATTAAAAGTAGTATTTTTTAAATCAGGTATAATTTCTAAATTCACAAAACAAAAACTCCTACAAAAAGGTACTTACTTCTAAATTTTATCTTTTTAACAATTATACATACATATCTATCTATACCTGAGTAACAGACAACTTATTTGAGAGTTTTTCTTTCAGTCAAACTTTGCTTGTAGCTTGTATACCTACTTACACATTTTTAAACTTTCGCGTTCCATGTTCCATTATAAACTATATTAATAATTAATATTTTAACTAGGTAGGTATATTAATAAATAATTTTATGCAAAGTAAAGCCAAAGTATGCCTTTACTAATGTTTAAGAGTTAATCACTGTTTAAATATTGTTTGCTAGTTTGCTCTGAACGGGTAGTAATAAAATTTATTGTCAATTTTTCAAAAAAGAAGAATTTAAGGCATTACTATGTAAATCATTATATTTTACTAGCTGTGCTCGCGACTTCGTCCGCGTGGAATAGTGACTTTCGGCAGCATTTTTAATTTTTTAGGCTCTTTTCCCGTTTTTGCAACATTTTTCACTGACGCTTCGCTCCTATTGGTCGCAGCGTGATGTTATATAGCCTAAAGCCTTCCTCGATAAATGGACTATCCAACACAAAAAGAATTATTCAATTCGAACCAGTAGTTCCTGAGATTAGCGCGTTCAAACAAACAAACAAACAAACAAACACACAAACAAACAAACTCTTCAGCTTTATATATTAGTATAGATTTTAACACATCTGTTTCTATTTTAGAAAATTATTGAGTGTGAGGATTTTTTACTAAACTCCTCAAATGTGTCGTTTTTGAACGACAAACACAGAACAAACAGTTGGAGTGGATTATATTTGTCTGATGAAGAAACAGGAAAGCAAAACGAAAATGTTTGTTCTGCTGCTACATCTGTCACAAGCTTCAAAGATACAGATAAAACAACAGTTTACTCTACTGCTACTGTCACAAGCATCAAAGACACAGACCAAACAACAGTTCTTCTTTCACCACAGTCTACACCGTGGTCTACACATTCAAGTTCCCATGCAAAGGAATTTAAAGTAAGTCTATTACGCTGGTTATACATACACCCTTAAGTAGGTATTTTATTCCAATAATCCCGTGAGAGAACTCATGTATTCAAACAACTTTTTGTATGCTACATTTTGAGCAAATGCTTGGGCTTTCTTTCTTAGATAAACATTAATTAGTACATTAATAAACTGGAGGTTCGGGGCAAAAAAGTATCCTACATATTGTGAACTTTCTGAGTTCATAAATGGCTACATCCTAGTCCTTAGTTCCTGTAGGATTATGTAGGTTTCAGAATTGCTTGAATTGAAATGAAATACCTATATAGATAGATAGATAGATAATACTTTTATTGCAACACTATAAAACATAATCATGAACAAAAAAATTGAATAATTTACAAAGTTACAGTTTGACAGTCTTCTCTATCTCTTTTAAGCGATATACATACAGGTCATATACATGAAATTAATTATTTCCTGTGGTCTTTTAATTTGTTAGGTACCTATTTATTGCAAATTTGAGTTTAGAACCATTTATTTTTTTTCATTACAGCCCCTTCAGGATATACTTAATCAAAGCTTTGATGGCAGAAACATTTTAAAATTACATAAAGAAGAGGGAGTTTTATCAAGTAACAGCCGCAGGAAGCTTTGTAACTTAATAATTCAACATTTGTTAGCAGATGATGTAAATATCAGAATACCTCATGAAACGCTATTTAAATATGCTCAAGAAATAAAAGGTATATTTGATAAAGAAAATGCTAGCACATATTATGTACCCTATATAAATAATCAAAAAATGAAAATCAAAGCTAGTGCAAAAGGCAAGTTATTTGATTGTTTACATAACAGGAAGAGAGATTACAGACACGCACAGACAAAAGTGTTGAAAGGAGATAAAACTGAAGATGTCCAAGATAAACATAATTTGGAATCAAATGAAGGTAACTAATACTTTATATAAATGAAATTGAAATAGGAAATGAACTTTTCTATAATTGAGTTTTGGTGGTTCTAGTACTGTTCCTACTTCTGATTTCTATCACAAATTACTTACCCTGGGATCAGAGCAATGTGATATTGTCCAACATTTATACTTGTTTAATTAAGTAATCAGTTAACAGACTAAAACTATAATGACGTAAACTTATTTTATGATAAACTTATTTTATTATTAACTTAACTTATTTTTGATTATTTTTAATATTACAGATTTAGAACAAAATCTTCAATGGCTAAAAAATTCGACTGAACCTTGGGAATTAGTTGAAAAAAAATGGCAGACCACCACCACTTTCAGGACCACGGAATTAAACACAACTGATAAATCAGTAGCACAGTACTTGTCAGAATTCCCCGTACTACAAAAGCCAGCCGGTTACCAGTTACTTCTCTTAGACTTTAAACATCTTTACCCAGGGAAAGAAACCTTGTTATATGAAAATTTTCCTGTTTTAAAAAATAAGATACTAAGCTATGCACAAAAAAAAGCTGATCGTGACCCTGCATTAAGAGAAATAATTGAAGTACAAAATACATATGGTTAGTATTTATAGTAAATATTTTATGTTTGCCTCATCTCATGTCACTATTGCAAACAATTTATCTTACTATCAAATAATTATAACATCATCCTTTTTAGGGTAACTCTTAAATAATTTTTTGTGTTTCATACATGTATCTGGTATTTTATACCCATAATAATTTATAAAACCCGTGCATGCACATTTATTTGCGTGCGTGCATGCTTATTTTTGCAACACCGTGTAATTACTATTATAATTATCATTCCATTTTGATTTTAAATTAAGTAGGTACCATAACACAGAAATTATTGTTAAGAAGTTATTGTGTTTACAGATAAGGACGATGTAAGGGCTACTGAAGTAAACACATTAAGAGCATTGTTGACATTGCCACTATTGTTGGGAAACCCACTAGCAAAAGGAAGAAAATCTAGCTGGCGGCCATCAAAACAAGAAGCAAGTGAAGGATTTATTACTCACATCTGCACCTCAGCAGATCTACTCACTACCATTAAAAGAAGGAGAGATAAGTTCCAACAACATAATATTACTTTACAACCTTTTATTATTATGGTAGGACGGGACTATATGAGCATTGAAAAATATTATGTGGTAATAAACGACACCTTCTATTTGCTGCACACAATTCTAGATGCTGTCGATGTATGTTTCAAATCAATCCAAGTTCTAAATTGTAGATATCCAATAGAATGTGTATCGACATGGCAGTTTATCCAAAAAGGTGTGTATCAAATACAAACACCTTGGGACAAAAACTTTGTTTCAATTAATACATTGTTATGTGACATTGGTATAGAAATTTCATAATGTCAATCGACTTGGCAGTTTATCCAAAAAGGTGTGTATTAAATACTAACACCTTGGGACTAAAACTTTATTTATATTAATTCATTGTTAACTGATATTGGTATAGAAATTTCATAATGCCAAACTGTTTTTTGTGTCGCTTAATTTTACCAGATATCAAAAGTTTATGTACACATATTAAATTTTTTCATAAAAAAAAACAAATTACATATTACGCATGTGCAGAACAGAATTGTGATAGAAAATACTTTCTCATTAATTCATTTAAGAAACATTTAGCTACTCATGTTGGCTTATCTTGCAATCGTTCAGTTGTAATCACCAATGATAATGCAGCAATTAACAACAAACATAATTTTAACGTAGCTGTGGATCCTCCAACCGATATAAATATTGACGCTACTAGAATTTCTGGAAAACCAACTACAAATTGTGAAAATTTAAAATCTACTTCTATAGATCGACAAACAAATCACTTCGCTCAATTTATGGCAAATATGTATGCAAATCCTTTAGTACCAAGAAATGTGACACAGTTTGTTTTTAATAATATGTCAGATTTAATAAACACTACAGTAGTAAAACCCCTTAAATCTATTTTGAATGAGTCTATAACTATGAATAAGATTTCAGAAGATGGTATTACACCAATAAAAGACCACTTAAATACAATAACAAAACATTTACAACCATTGAGTACAGAACACTTACGTTTAGAATATTACAAAAAAGGGGGTACATATATTGTTCCTGTTGAATATAGTTTGGGTAATCGAATGCGATCTGTTCATACTGGTAATGTATTAAGTATCGAACCAATTTCTATTACAGCGCAACATATTCCATTACACTTGGTTTTACAAAAGTTTTTTGAATTAAAAGATGTTCTTAATGAAACTCTTGCATATTACAACGATATGAAAAATTCCTCAGATGGCAATATTTTACAAAATATTATACAAGGTAGGGAGTGGCAAAAAAAACAAAAATTACATCATGATAAAATAGTTTTACCACTTGCATTGTTTCATGATGATTATGAAGTTGGGAACCCTTTGGGCAGCCATGCAGGGGTTCACAAACTGGGAGCTACCTACGTTACAGTTCTTTGCTTTCCACCTCATTGCAGAGCAAAACTACAAAATATATTTCTAGCATCACTATGTCATTCAAAGGATAGACAGTATTTTGGTAATAAAATTGTTTTTTCGCCAATAATTACTGAATTGAATTTTCTAAAAAACGAAGGAATTGTCGTAAATGTATCAGGATCTCAAACTAAACTATTTTTTGAGCTAGCTGTTATTTTAGGAGATAATTTGGGCTTGCATTCAATTACTGGCTTTTCTGAATCATTTTCCTGTAATTTTCCCTGTAGAATATGTAAAATACCGAAAGAGCGAATGAAGTATCAAATTTCATGTGATGCACAGCTTAAAAGAACAATGACAGAATATTTACTAGATGTTGACATTGGTAACGTATCGGAAACAGGAATAAAAGGTCCATGTGTTTGGCATAATGTTGATGGTTTTTCAGTTATTGATCATGTAGGAGTAGACGTGATGCACGATTTACTAGAAGGTGTATGCAAATACGATTTAATACTTTTACTTAATATTTATATAAATGATTTAAAATTATTTTCGTTAGACACATTAAATAAAAGAATTACTTCATTTAATTATGGCCCTGATAAAAGTAATAAACCACCAATTATAGCTATTGATCATTTCAAAAAAAATAATATTAAAATGTCTGCTTCGGAAATGTTTTGTTTTATAAGATATTTTGGGCTTCTTGTTGGGGATTTGATTCCGTCTAATGATTGCATATGGGATTTATTTGTACTATTAAGAAAAATCCTTGATATAGTTACGTCTACCACTATTCACAAGGACAGTTGTGATTTGCTGCAGTGTTTGGTTTCAGAACACCACAGGTTATATCTTTTGTATAGTAAAAAAACTTTAACTCCCAAATTTCATTTTTTAACCCATTACGATGAAATGTTGCGAAAATTTGGACCATTAGTTTCTATTTGGTCAATGCGGTATGAAGCAAAACACCGCATTTCTAAATTATGTGCTAATGTATCCAATAGTAGAAAAAATATTTGCAAAACATTGGCAATAAAACACCAATTACTATTAAATGAACCGTTTTTGAAAGGCAGTTTAGATGAGAAGATCAAATTAGGTCAGACAAAACTAGCAAATTTAGATATAGTAAAAAAAATAAAACAAAGCTTTAATTTAATGTATACTGGTGATGATATATTAGAAGTTAATTGGATTGATGTTAATGGAACCAAATACATTAGAAATATAACTCTTACGGTGTTTTTAAGTGAAGATGACGTTATGCCATTGTTTGCATTAATTGAGAAAATATATGTTGAAGTAAATCATAATAGCTATAAGGATATTATTTTTGAGTGTAGTTTATATAAAACTTTGTTTTTTAATGAAAGACTTTACGCTTACGAAGTTGAACCGACTGAAACTATTCGTTTTTATAAGTATGAGTCATTATTTAGCTACTTGCCAAATTGTGTATGTGTTACGCCTAATAATAGGACACACATTGTTGTTAGATAAAACTGATTGTTAATAATTCCGTTATTGTGATGATATTGTTTTGTTACATTAGAAATATAACTGTTACGGTGTTTTAAAATGAAGATGACCTTATGCCATTGTTTGCATTAATTGAGAAAATATATGTTGAAGAAAATCATAATAGCTATAAGGATATTATTTTTGAGTGTTGTTTATATAAACTTTGTTTTTTAATGAAAGACTAGTCCTGTTAATAATTATTATTCTAATGATGAGTACAGTCACGAGCATGTGTACACTTTTGACATGTTTTGACTCTTGTTCCATAGTATATACGCTTTCAAAGTTGAACCGACTGAAACTATTAGTTTTTATAAGTATGAGTAATTATTTAGCTACTTGCCAAATTGTGTATGTGTTACGCCTCATAATAGGACACATTGTTGTTAGATAAAACTGGTTGTTAATAATTCCGTTATTGTGATGATTTTGTTTTATAATTAACCGCTAAATGTTTAATTATTAGTCTTTATTTTAATAAAATACACCACCAAGTCAAGTCGAACTGACTGAAACTATTCGTTGTAATACAATGGAATGCTATATAATCTACTCGAACCATCGCATATGTTTCCTTAAAAGTTATCCACCAGACCCTTAACCATTTGATGTCATTCAAACAGTACTATTAGTTTCAAACCTAGTCAGGTCTTGATTTGAGTAGATTTTTTTGCAGTCCTGTGTGGATAGAAATCATTATTTAGCTATGTAGTCTAGTGTGATTGATGTGTGTAAGCTAATTCTCTGTTAGCCCATGACTATATGACTAAAAGCAACCATTTAAACCAAGATTCAAAATGATACCATAATAATTTAAAAAGTGAAAAATTAAAAAATATTGCACTAAATCGCTACGTCTTGCATAAACATAGCGGTATGGTATTTATGCATTCTCTGACTCCGGGAATGAATGAGTTTGAATGATAAATGGAAGAAGTGGCTATTTTCGTGCAGTATTTAAAAAAAAATACTTTTTTAATTATTATGGTAGCGATTTGAAACTTGGTTTAAATTATTGCTGTTGGTCTGCAGGTTTTGTCATTTTAATCCTTTGTAAAAGTACTCGTGAATTCAAACATCTTTTTGTATGAAACCATCCCTGAAATCGTTAGAAAAAAATCAGCTGATCCGTATACGAACATCTGTTTTTTTCTAACGATTTCAAAGTTGTTTTCATACAAATAGTTGTTTTTTTGATTACCCGAGAAACTTCAGGAGGAGAATAACCAATCTAGTTATTCACCTACTGAAAGTTATCGGGTGATTTTTGTTGTAAACATTTTAAAAACAAATACTATTGAACTCCCTTAAACATTTTTGCACTTGACTGTACCAAATTGTATATGGGTTACGCTTACGCCTAAATAAAAGGGTGCACATTGATGTTAATGTTATTCGTCACATGGTTATTGTTTTTATTAGGTACTTAATACTTAAATAAAAAGAAGATTGTGATGAAATAGTTTTTTATTTTCTATGTAGGTACCTACTCTCTTTGACATTGTCATCAGTATACCAATACTGAACGTAACTAAATGTGCTTATTTTATATTTTTATTTTATTTTATTTTATTAAAAATTATATTAAATCATTTATTAATAATGGGGCACATGCTTTGTTACGATCAGTACTTAAGTACTGAACAATGTCAATAACCCCTACTGCATCTACCAACAGTATAGTTAGGTGTAAGATGATAATTACCTACCTATGTACATGATATTTTTTACCAGTGCGCAGATTTTCTGGAGCGACTGAATCGGTAAGTAAACAACTTTCTTATAGTAACATGGGTTGAAATATGTCAAAAATTTTGAGACATCATACAAATCAGGCTAATCAATCAGTGTTCGCTAAAGTATGGGAAGTCCAAACATTTTTGACATATTTCACCCATGTTACTATGAGAAAGTTGTTTACTTACCGATTCTGAGTCGCTCCAGACAATTGCGCACTGGTAAAAAAAAATATCCTGTATAGTAGATGCTACATATAGGTATAGTAGATGCTACATATAGGTATAGTAGATGCTACATATAGGTATAGTAGATGCTACATATAGGTGTAGTAGATGCTACATATAGGTATAGTAGATGCTACATATTGGTATAGTAGATACAACAAATATTATAGTAGGTGCAAACTATCTTTACGGTAGGTGAAACAATGTGTATAGTAGATTCGACGATTCTGTATGTTGGTGCAACAGGTCTTTATAGTAGGTAAAACGTATTTTCATAGTAGTAGCAACGTTTCTGTAGTTAGCGCAACAAATCTTTATGGTAACAAGAACTAAAAACCAATGTACATACTACAAAACATATTGTAAATACTACCATATTATCATGTAGAGCCTAATGGAGGTTATGTAAATAAAACAAGATTTTTTTGTTGCAGACAACATAATATTATAGTGTACTGTACAATAACAAATTGTGTCAAAAACTATTTATATCGTAACAAAAACAATAACATTTAACTATAATTGTATAGTAGACCTTACTAACCGTCAGGGTTGTCACATATAGCACTATAAAAATTGTACAGGGTACGAGATATTCTCGTTGGAGTAACAATTTTTTTTTTCAGTGTACCGAGTAATATAAGGCTATCAAAATATTTGTTAAAACCTGTATTTTGGCTATTTTATCGACTCATGATCGTTATTATGACTACAACCATAGCACATGCAACTCAGAAGTCAGAAGTCCACAATAAACATTGTTATAATCCCGTCAATAAAAAATTTATTGACAACATCAATAATTAATTCCACAAAATTAAACGAGTAAATGAAATCATGTAACTGTTCTTTAAAACATTATCCTATTTTTTATTTGACCTAAGCATGAATTTCAATAACCTAAAAAGTAATTAATAAACACTCAATCGACGAAACAAAATAGTGACGTCATAGTTTCCATTCCCATGATCCCATGCACTTTCTTTTAAATAAAATCATTTGACAGTTGGTAAAAAGTGTCTCGATTGACTATCTATTCCACAGCCCAATTACTCTACGCTACTGACCATAATACATCGTACAAAAATTATACATTAATAAACAGTATTTCCGTAATTACTATATTATTACTTGTATCGAAATAACCTACGTGCATATTTGTATACATTAAATACTTTAATATTGTTTTCTAAATTTTACGCGAACACTACACATTGAAATGAAACAACTTTTACGGATCTACTCGCGTTTATTTTACACATTACTTCATCTACCACCAGCCTGGAATCCCATCATTCAAACTATTAAATCCCAGCCCCAACACCATACTGCCAGCCAGACCAAAAGATACTGTAAGCTCTTTCTGCGTAAAACGGAACGCACCTGATTAAATTTAAATGAGAGTATACAAGCCACCAACTAATTATGAGACGACCAACACCTCAGTCTACCTGTGACCACTGCAAAGGGTTCGAAACGTCAGGATAAACATTAAATAAGTAATGTGTAAAATTAACGCGAGTAGATCCGTAAAAGTTGTTTCATTTCAATAAATACTTTAAGTAAAAAATTAAGCTGCAGGGCTTAGAAAGTGGCGAACTGCTTTCTCGGGCTCCAACAATCACCAATTGAAGACAAGTGTGATGCCGTAACATGATATGTGATTGACATGACATAATATATGTAAATAGTATGTTGAGATGCTTAAGATAGATAGAAAACAGCAACATACAAAGGACTTATGGATCGTTAGTCATGACGACCTCCTTGGTCGAGTGGTTTGTACACCGGTTTTCATGGTGTCGCCATCTCTGAGGTCCCGGGTTCAATCCCCGGTCGGGTCAATTTAAAAATTATTGTTTTTCTAAATTGTCTCGGGTCGGGGTGTTTTCTATGTATAATAAGTATGTATTTAAGTATTTTAAGTATGTTTATCCGTTGTCTAGTAACCATTTAACGAGTTTCATAACGAAGCTTCTCTTGGGCTAGATAATTGGTGTGAGTGTAGGAAACTTTTAAGTTTAAGTTTTAAGTCATTGCAAAATATTTCTTTTGTCTGGTTGTTATGCATTTATTTATTTTTTGGACAGTTTGTTGATAGCCTCGGGCGGCAGTTTCAGCATCCCTGGATTTTTTGGGGGCGGCATCCCTGGATTTTTTGAAACCTGTGACGGTGTTTCTCAACGTCACAGATTTCGAGATGGAATAGCATCACGCACTAGTGCGTGTCTCCGTTCCTTACTGGTTTCACCTGGGGGTTCGGATCGACACCGACGGGGTTGTGGAAGTGTCCGAAAGGGTTCCCATGACCTAGTCAGGTTCCACCATGCCGGCGTTCGATGCGTCCTCCTCAGATGAGGACGACGTGATGATGACGAGATGACATCGCTGGGTTTTTAGTGAGTAGGAGTCTCTCACACCCCACCCCCTCCCCCGGGGGATAGATAGCTCATGAAGAGTTTTCCCAGCGTCAAATAAAAAAAAAATCAAAAAAAGGGGTTCGGATCGGATCGGCGGTAATTTTGACAGGACTATTCAGTACGAATCAGTACTGAACATTACCACAAATCGAATCACTTTTTTCGTAGGGCTTAACTTGTTTCACGGTACAAATTGCGAAATTTTAACTCCGTAACGTGGTAAAAACACACCACTACCACGATCCGCCAAATGTGGGGTTATAGTTAGTGCGTAGTAGGCAGTAGGTACATGTTTGCAGAACCGTAAAGTTCAACGCAAACATTCCAAGCATTGTGTTGTACTTTTAACAAACTCTGGATTTCATTAGCGGGGAAACACGAAAATGCTACAACCTCCAAGCCCCCCCCCCCCCCCCCCCAACAGTTACATTACAACTCATTTGAAATTCCCACCGTTCGTCGTCGCCACTTCTTTGTTCAGCGATGGTTAACTCGATTCGGGCTCCGTGCTCTGCCAGATTGTTTTAAGAAAAATATTGTAGTAGGGGTGTTGGGAAGTGCGGCTGGGAAGAGCATACAAAGCGTGATGCCAGTATTATTTTAATTCTAGTAAGTATCTATCTACAATTCGGTGGCCGAGAGGCAAAGGCGTAGCCCGGGTTTGTGAATCCCATCCCGTTTTTGGCAAGCGTGGAGATTAAGCCATCAAATGTAGCGATGACTTGATTGATGGAGGCCTTTATCCAGTTATAGGTTATACTTAACTTTACTTGTTATTATAATTGTGATAAGATGAACCGCTAGGATAGCTTAATAACAGAGTTTCAAAGCGTGAGCTTTGAAATGCGTGTTTTATGAGCGCAATCGGTGAGAGCCTTTTCAGTTTGAGAGTACAAGCTCTTTTTTTCACGCATACGTGTAATTCTTTTAAACGCTCGCTCGGTTATTATAACCGAGTACTGAGCAACTCAGTTACTATAACAACAAGAGTTTTCAAGAGTAAGGCTTCTCCCTAATTCAGTATAGGAATTACCTATAACACTCGCGTGTCTAAATAAAACAAAACGCGATCACTAAAAGTTGACCGAACACATATAATCGCTTAAGCTGTTAATACCTATCTAAGCGCAGGAACAAAAACCCTCCAAAAGCGTCCACAAAACGGCCCGTTGACAGGTGCATGTCGTCGAGATGCGCGCGCGCACCCCGCTACGAAGGTGCTGTGTACACGTATCGTAGGGTTGAAAAGATATTTTACAACATTAAGATAATATAAATTTTCTTTTGCACCTTGTACGAACGTACTGTTTACGGTTACTTGCTGTGATTTAGTACTGTAGTTTTGAATAATTATTTAAAATAAATAAGATGAACGCAAAATGTCCTCAAATCAACTTAATTGGTAATCTTACTCTTGAATTGGCTAAAAATTGTTGCATAACTTTAGTTGTAATTATTCACAATCAGAATAAAACGTACCGAGTCTTGTGTGTGGGCTATTGTTGTCATGAATAAAAAAATAAAAAATAAAAAACCATTGTCGGGATAACGCTGCTGCAAAGGGTTAAAAAAAATGACGTAAATAAATTCGGTTAGGTATATCATTGATGAGAACAACTTCTGTCTAAAAAAATATTGATCATTCTCGAAATAAACATGCTTATTATTATTATTATTATTACTAGCAATATTTCCACACATGCTTCCAATTACCAAGAAAAAGTAGCAATTGCTCAATAATGGCATGTTCTCGTGCTAGTAATGAGCACGTCTGCCAGTATACCTTTATATTGAGACAGCAAAATGTCATAAGATAATAACGGAGAAAATCGGATTTGGAAAACATAATTTGTTGTGCGAGTCAACCCTAACTCAATAAAAAAAGTTAATAGTTTACAAAGCGCAAGTGGTCCTCAAATAGACTGACTTAGTTCGGGGCCAATCTCTTATCACCGGACCGGGGCGAAGGGGCAACTTTGTTATTCTATTACGAAAACGTCCATCTTGAACCATAGACTTAAAACTGACTTATAAAAATAAAAAACAAAAACACAAATGTTGAAAAAATTTCCACGAGCAGGATTTGAACCTGCACCCTTCTGATATACCTGACCCGTCAGGTGCTCTTCCAATTGAGCTATCGTGGTTCTAAATGTTTATTGCTTAAATACAATTTCACAGTTTTAATATTCAATAGTGACAGAAAAACAAATACCTATAAATAGAGGTCAGTTTTCTTTAATCTGGTTTACTACTATTAGAGCACTATTAAAGTTTATATATTTAAGTTTTTGTTAAGTAGTCTAAAATGTATTAGAATAAATATGATTATTGTTAATAATATTTATTCTAATGTAAGTGACCTTAGTTTAAAAAGTTAAAAAAGTATGTTTGGTTTAATTGTTTGATTGAGTCAATATTTGATATGAAAAGTATAGGAAACTTAATAAAATAAATCACCAGACCACAATTAGTTTGTTTACCCTTTGTTATAAATTGCTACTTATGCACACAATGGTAATTATCATAATAAAAACAATACACTTTATCGGAAATGATTCTATTAGTCACAATAACAGAAGCAAACGTCTATTTAATGTTACTGTTGCTTTTATAAGAAACTAGCGGCCCGCTTGCGACTTCGTCCCCTTGAGTGAACACAGGTATCTTATAGAACCCTATGGCAGCGCAGCGCCACCTACCGGGTCCAATTATATGCATGTTTTATACATATAAACCTACCTCTTGAATCGTGTGATTCAAGAGGTAGGTTTATATGTAGATAGTGTACCTATTGAAAAAAACCGCATCAAAATCCGTTGCGTAGTTTTATAGATCTAAGCATACATATATAGGGACAGACAGACAGCGGGATACGACTTTGTTTTATATTATGTAGTGATGATTTACCGACTAATCTCAGTTACATGACAAAGTTGGTTCACTTCATACACCTTTTCTTTTTTATTATAATATATGTGAATTGAATTGAACCACAATACCCCACATTCTAACCAAGCATCTATCAGTTTGGCTGCCGACGCTTATTATTTGAATATTTTTTATATACTAATATTTTAAAGAGGAAAGCTTTGTATTTTTGTATGTATGTTTGCAACGAATTATCTAAAAACTACTGGACCGATTTCAAAAATTCTTTCACCATTAGAATGCTATATTAAAAAAAAAATGTCCACCCGTGCGAAGCAGGGACGGGCCGCTAACTTACCTAGAAAGCTATAATTCTTGTGTTAGGTACGAGTTCACGTCAGTCAGCGGTCTAACTATGAATATTGGACCACGATTTTTTGCATTCAACCCGAGCATTAATTAGCTTCTAAAGTTCGACCGTTAATATTAAATTATATATAATTTTACGGAAATTTTGTTGCGAACAAATTACAATTTGAAAAAAGACTAAGTGTTGAAAATTTCCACGAGCGGTATTCAAACCCGAACCCCTTGACATGCCGAGTCAGGTGCACTACCAACTATGCTGTCGTGGCTCAATCCAACTCGCCGAAATTAATCAACACTATCTACTCTTAAAGCCAAATGATCCTATTCAATGTAGACAAACTACGTCATCAACATTCGATCTTAATATTTCTACAAATTTTAAAGATCAAATATTTCGGCAAAGTTACTCCTGAATAATAAACATGGTAAGAATCCCGTTAATAATTACTCTATTGCAAGTGACCATGATAGTTTAAATAGTTATATTTTTAATCATAGATCAGTTAAAAATAGGCCTATGTATGAATTAAAATGAAACAAGCTGTCGATTGATCGCACAAACAGGTTTTTTGAACCAATTTTTAAGTCTATGGCAGAAATTTGTTAGTCGAGTAACTGCGTAAGAACAGTTTGTTAAGTTACCTAGGTTAATGCGTCGGTAATTGTGTTTGTTAACTTGTATTGGGTGGATACAACTACTCCCTACACAAACAGTGTCTGGAAACTAATAGGTAATTGAGATGCATGCGGTTTGCGTTTAATTTGAACTAACTAATTACTTACTGCACATGTAGGAGTCTTCCTTGTTTTAAAAATAAGGATTGTTAATAAACTTTGTTTATTTCTAAACATAGTCTAACTGTTGTCACGTATAATGAGGACGATATGATTAAGGATGTATAGCTGATAACCAGCCAGGCTGTGATAATGCTCTTTATAAATCAATTATCTAATTTTATTTATTTTTAATACATAACTATCCTTACAGACTAAATTAATGCAATAGTTGCTTAAATTAAACGTTACATAAATAACATAAGTGTTATTATTACTTATCGCATCATCATCATCATCAGCTCATTTTATGTCCCCACTGCTAGGGCACGAGCCTTCCCTATTGATGGATAGGGAGAACCGGCCATAAACCACCGTGTGTTTGTGCGGCCAGGACCAACGGCTTTACGTGCCTTCCGAAGTACGGAGGAGTTCGAAATGATAAATTTTTGGTCACCCATCCGATGACTGGCCATTGCGAAAATTGCTTAACCTCAGCACTCGCAGACCGGGTGCGTTAACCATTGCGCCATCGAGAATTATTACTTATTACTTGTCTTCTAATATTTAAACTAATTAACTTACCAACTATTCACATTTATACAAATGGTTTTTATGAAATGTGGAGCATTCTTAGTCGCTAGAACTTCTATTTCTGGTATTTTTTTATAATTAACAAATTTTTGACGAAATCCTACTTATACCTTTTTTCACTAGAGGCACAGAAATGTCCTTGGTTAATACGAGTATAATACCAGTAGCTTATATGACATTTACATAATTACCATACCATACCATACCTCCCATACACGAAAACACTGGTTCAGTCACAAATTTACAATTCGCCACAGCATGCGAAGCAGATGTTCCGCACAGCCTGCGCCTGCGTGCCACCAGAACAGACTGGCTCAATTTTTGCGTACCAATTAACAACTGTCCAAAATTACAATTAATCGAACTTCGCAGTTCATTGCTGCGTCTGCACCTGTAGTTTCGTACTTTTGCATGTATACCGTGCAATGTATAACAACATCGGTTCAATGTCGCTTTTTGTTTTCATTTTTGAAGTTCCATTCTGGTTTTTAGTGTGTCTGTTGTCAGCAGGTGGTGTCCGATTGATCAGTTTGTTGTGAAAACTGATACGGACTAAATATAACTTATTCGTATTTTTAATTAACCTTGATCTCTTAAATATCTTATCTGCGATCCATTTTAGGTCAATTTGGTACGATGCAGGCTTACATTCAATAGTTCACGATTTGAAATGTAACACTTTTTTAGGTCTACTCTTTTAGGTCTACGTTTGTTTTACTTTTGGTTTTTTAAAGTATGCATTCCATTGTGCTTGACTTTCATCTCACCCGTTGTTGATAAGGTATGATAAGGCTGGTCGAAGCACATCCGGTACTTCATAGACTTTGTTATTAACACGACAGTTAGTCTAACTAGTCTTGAGGAGGTCGATGGCACAGTGGTTAACGCGCCCGGTCTGCGAGTGCTGAGGTTAAGCAACTTTCGCAAAGGCCGGTCATCGGATGGGTGACCAAAACTGTATCATCTCGAGCTCCTCCGTGCTTCGGAAGGCACGTAAAGCCGTTGGTCCCTGCTGCAGTAGCAGTCGTTAACAACCACCAATCCGCTATGGGCCCGCGTGGTGGTTTATAGCCCGTTCTCCCTATCCATCCATAAGGAAGGCTCGTGCCTCAGCAGTGGGGACATAAAAAATGAGCTGATGATGATGATGAGTTAGTATAACGTGGTTATGACGCCTAAACCAGAAGCTAACACACCATTTTCCAAAACGCCTTGGCGGCTGACTTGCTAAGCGTTTAGCCAGATATGCTCAGGACCTTGGCTCAATTCCCAGGTTGGGCATAGCTTGACTGCCTAACCGGTGACCCCAGTCATCCTAGCGGCACGTGAAGGGGATGTACAGTGGTTTTTAGTGGGTAGGCCCCTCCTCCTCCCGAATTCCTGTCGAGACCCTCGGGTCTGGGCAGGGAGGCGGGAGCTGGAGGTGAGAACCCCACATAACCATCCGCGCCTCCCCAAGCGCGGTGGTACTCGGCCAACGACTTTACCAATGTCAAAAAAAAAAAAAAAAAGTTGGGCATAGTTGGTTTCAGACTTTTCGATACATAGCGCGGGTTTGTGATCACTGACCCGCATTTGGCATGTGTGGTGATTAGGGTTGCCAAGTTTTTTTAGACCAAATATAGTATGTTTGGATTCAGTTCCCTTAAAAATATAGTAGATAAGGAAATAATAGACCTATATAGGCTACCTTTATTTTACTTACTTCTTTATTTTGTTTTTTGTTTGAATTCTAATCTAAGAAGCTTGTACAATTCACACTTGATCTAAAAGGTCAACAGATTATTTCCCTAATTGTGTGTGCATCCAGCAATTTGTTTAATTACATCGTTCATTGTTGCAGGTAATTACCGCGGGCGACACTTGTTAAGTAATTTAGAGTAAGTTGTGTTAATTGGTTCAATTATTGTTAATAATTTGGGCACTGCGGATGTAGTTATCAATTCAATTTTACGCGACGCTAGTTATTTGCTCATAAATTTTGATAACGCATTCATATATAATGTTTTGTAGAAGATAAATACGCTTATTAGTAAATTTATATAAAAAAAGATTTAAGAATAAATAATTTTAATATAGTAGGTACCTAATAGTTGCAACTACTATTTTTGTTAGGAAATTATTAATAATCTATAAATTAATACGTAAAGAAAAAACTTTGTACCCTTTTTTACGAAAATTGCGCGGACGGAGGAGTATGAAATTTCGCACACTTACAATTTATATAGAGATCACTTATAGGTTATTTATTACCTAGAGAAGGAGTACAGAATGTTATTATTTTTTTAATTATGCATAAAAAATACATTAAATCAATAAAACAAACATTACACACACACGCATAATATACTCATTTCAAAAATTTCAAAAATGGAAGAGGAGCGGCCGAATTCTGTCAATGCCAATCCAAACTCACATTCTATGTTTTTTTAATTTTTCATTGCTTAGGATACAATCCGTGCAGCCTTAATAAAATTACGGTCGAATTTCGACCACTGGGCGACCACTAGTTGTAATAAAGTTGCAACTGCTATTTTTGTTTTACAATGTGGTTGTGTTGTGTTACTTAATATGACTTAATATCGCCATTTTTGGAAAACCCTCCATCCTATGATATGGGGTGTCCCTCAAACGAGGCGTGAAGAAGCACCTTGTGGGTCGGCAGAGTGAGGTGCACCAGTTGTCTTCGCGTCTGGACTCCATTTCCACCTAACATCAGGTGGTATGGAGTAATCTGCGTGCTAACTATAATAAACTAAAAAATAAATGCATCGCCACCTCAGATTATTGTTTTTATGACCTGAGATAGCTACCTACGACCATTTTCTTATTGCTTCTTTTCATCTCATTTTTTGTTTTTTATGTGTGTGTATTTGAAGATTGAATTTAATGCATTATGATATAAGTTTTAAAAAAAAAGATAAATTAATCAGAGTTTTCTAAGAATCCGGCAGTCAAGCATTAGTTAGCTTCATTACAATCAATTCAATAACATTAAAAATTTCTTTAAATTACTATTCATTCATTTAATTTTGTTTTAACAAACGAAATAAACAAACGGCTCGTTAATGGCCTATCAATAACTTTTAATATCAATTACGACATTGTTTACATAAAATTTTATAATTACTGCAACATTCTTGTATAAGTTACTATGTCTTTGTACTAATTAAATTCGTTAATCAAATCCATTGTCGTTGCGCCCAGTCGGGTGGTCCTAAGATGTTATTTACGATTCACATTACAAATCGAACGTTAGAACAATAAAATAAAGAAAGAGGTTGGATGTGAAACTTTTAATGTTTTCTTTTAATTGTCATTAGATATTCTTAAAAACGCTTGTACTAAGTGTCTATGATTAACGCCGTTATGTGTGCAATAAAAGTAATAGCCTAGAATGCTGAAAGAAATAGAATTAAAAGAAAAACTTATTTAATTTACGCATAATAGAGCACTTATTAACGTCGAGTACATGTCTTAAAGATAAAAAATATATACTAAAATTTTATCATTATCATCATCATCATCAGTCTCTAGTCTACTGCTGGGCCTAGGCCTCTCCAAGTGCACCCCACTGAGAATAATCCGCGGCTACTCGCATCCAGCTCTTGCCAGCCACTAAAATTATTTGAGTAGGGACACACAATTTTATTGTAGTAATAAATTATTGCTACAATTGTGTATTATTATTATTATTATTAATAAAATATACATATATTTAAAGCGATTTTACCTGATATTCTACTGTTGAGCAAAAGCATTCATTCATGAAATCCCTACTAGTAAATGGAAATTGTATGTATCGAAAATATGAAACACAAATTCTCTGTCTGCAGATTTTTTTGTTGCAAGTTCACGGTCACAACACTAATAAACCCGTGGAAAAAAAAATTGGCCATTTTAAGAACTCGTTTGAACCTACACTCGCTATTTAATGCCCCTTTAATTGCATAAAATACCAGTGTACACAAATCTCACATAATTACTATACACAAAGTAATACCACGTTCGATTTGCCATTCCTACCCAATCCACCTGCTATCACTTTCATGGCGAAATTATTCAAGTAACGCGGAATTAAGTATAGTGTGAGTATTTCAAATCCGTTCAGAAACCCTTGTGATAGAGTTCCTTTTCGCGCGCAGAAGTACGCTTAAAAAGTATCAACATAGTGGCAGATGTCTGAACACCGGCCTGTCTAGATTTCGCAGCTGTACCGACTGGTTTCCATAATACAAGTTGTAGTTTAAATGGTTTTTTTTGTAACAAAACTCTTTAGTGCGAAAATTGTTGAATTCCTTTTTTTTGGGCTAAGCAAAGTAATATAAAGACCTCATGGAAAGCGGTCTCTGCAGTCAAGAGGCATATTTTGAAAATAATAAATTTTTATTGTGGTGAAAAATTTAAGAAAACAAAAACTAGTACTAACATAGATAAGTTTTATTGTTACCTACTAACACAATTTTAAAAGCTACGCCTGAAATAAATGTTTATTATTATTATTATTATTAAAAAACAGTTTTTTATTAAAATGGTGACGTTTATTAAATCTCTCTTCCGTGATTGGGAAGGCACATAAAGCCGTTAGTCACGATTGTTGACGCAAGATGGGAGTCGTTGAATCTCGCCAATCCGAATATTGATGGCGTGGTGGGCTATAGCCCAAACTCTTCATGTGCACATGTTGATGTGGGAGGGCCCGAGCCTCAGAAGAGATATGAACCCGACCGACCGTGGGACATTTATAACTAGCATATAAAAAAAACTCATAGATTTAGTATGAAATCGTACTTTCATAACTTTTCTTACTAATTGAATAAACTTACAAAAAGCATTAATTTTATTTTGCTGAGTTGACTAAAACAGATAATATAACGCAATTATTATATTAACTATGACGTAAAATGTTTATTTGAGCTGTACTTAAGGAGCACCATTTAAGATTTAGGTTTCCTTACAAAAACAGTTACATTTATAACACCTATTCATTAAAACATCAGTCAGAATCACTCTTGGCAGCTGATTCAAGGTTAACGATCAGTTAGCAATGACTTCAATCAGATTATGCGATCATCAGTTGGTTTTTTTAATCGTTTGTGTAAGGGGGCATGTCCAATGGGCAAGTGTTAAAAAAGATTTGAAGAGTTTTGTGAAATTTTAATTCTTGTTATAAATATGCTTGCCTTTAAAGTACTAATAGTTTAGAGTCTGCATTTAAAATTTAAAACTATTTGTTTATCTTTTTAGGTTTTTAATCTTTGTTTTTGATTTGTAGAATAATCGTGACGATTATTCGCATCCCTTTGGATGATTCTAAAGCTGCTGGAAAGTGAGACTTCTATAACTGGTTTGCATATTAAGAAATTCATTTAAATTGCAGTGTCTTCGCGCTCTGATTTAATTTCATATGCATACATAGCAGTAGTGCCGCTTGCGGTCTGCAGCTGTAATAGTAGTTTGCAGTTTGCAGCTGCCGCCCGTCAGAATCATGTCTTTATTGTCTTCAAACATTTAGACGTACTAGTGGTCGCCCAGTGGTCGAAATTTGACCGTAATTTTAATAAGGCTGTACGAATTGTATCCTAAGCAATGAAAAATAAAAAAGATAGAATGTGAGTTTGGATGGGCATTGACAGATTCCGGCCGCTCCTCTTCCATTTTAGAAATTTTTGAAAAGAGTATATATGCGTGTGTGTCAAATACATGGTAGTGTGTGTAATGTTTGTTTTATTTATTTAATGTATTTTTTATGCATAATTTTAAATAAAATTAACATTCTGTACTCTTTCTCTATATAAACTATAAGTGAGCGAAATTTCATAATCCTCCGTCCGCACAATTTTCGTAAAAAGGGGTACAAAGTTTTTGCTTCACGTAATAATATACTTATAGATAAACAAAATGCCTTAGAGTACTTAACAAGACTCCAAAAAGTTTTTAAGCAAAGCACACAAAAGAAACCGATTAAAAACAAAACAGATCAAAATGGGAATGCTTACATTTTTAATGGTAGTTTTAAAATTCAAACGAGTCGTTAAAAAGTAGTATACGACCTTAGACGATAGTAAAGGTGCTTACATAACAGCGCGGCGTGACGTGACCTTGTGATCGGCATCACGCGCCATGCTAATGAGCCATGTAACGAGGTGAGCCTGCCATAGTTGCAGCGGGAGTATAGTAGGACCTTTATAAAAGGGAATTTTATAGAAGATTATCCACAATACAGGTGATATAGACTGTGTGGAAGATGTAGCTAAAAAAAGTACTTAGTAAAAGTTGAAAAGTCTGAATGTTGAATGATGGAAAAATAAAACATCTTGCTCACATGTAGAAGACAACTTCAAAGTACTTACAGTAATTGTGATCAATTATATTATTTAAATACGACGACCTCCGTAGTCGAGTGGCTTGCACACCGGACTTTGGGCGGCGCTAATTCTTCGGATTCGATTCCCGGTCAATGTCGAAAACTAACTTTTCGATGTTGTGTCGGGTCTGTGTGGTTGTGGTACCGTCGTTGATTCTGATTTCCATAATACGAGTGCTAAAGCTACTTACTTGGAATCAGAACAATGTATGTGATGTCTAATTTTTTATTATTTAATTAAATAGTAACTTAACGTGACGTTGGCTGTAATCTTTATAACTTATAATATTCTTACATAACTAACCTTAGATAATATAATAACGTACTACATACACTATAAAATATATATAATATAACTGGAAGAGTAATTACTATACTGTAGTTACCTTTCACTGTGACCGCGCGTTCTCAGAAAGGTAATTATGACAGGGCGACGTGTCGATCCGTCATAGCTGAGATTAAGTCAATCTATGTTAAACAATTCAAATTTAATAATATTCGTTAAAACCTCCACCGGTTTGTGAATGCAGCTTTAGGTTGACCTTTGTGTAGAACCTTGGATTTAAGTCTAGAATAAGGATATTCACTTGTTATAAGATTATAAGTATTTTATTTTTATCGTACCGTTGCTTACCAGGATACAATTTGTTTTTCATTTACATATATTTATTTTCAATGTACCTAATTTGTTAACCTTCATGCTTTTAGATTATTGGTGTGACAAAAAACATAGCTACTCAAAAAAAACCTCACTCAAAAACTAATATCCAGAAAAACACCTGTAATTACGTAGACAAATTGTTTTATTACGGTCGTTAAATTGCAATTATAAATATATAAAATCGAATGTTGCTAATTGACGATTGTTGTAAATAAAAGGTAAGGTCAGTGGTCCAATGGTACATTAATATAAAAATAAAAAAGCAGAGTTATCGATGTGACTGTACGGTGTCTCATCATCATCTCATCATTATGTGTAAATAAATGCCGATGATGATAAAATGAGGCTCCAGCTAAAAGAAATACAGCTTATTGTTCCTAAAGTACATCATTTCCTAATTTATCAAATAGCTCTAAACATCTTATATATTAATAGCGTAAGCCGATTTTTGTCCCAGTGATTATGGGACGATAGCTGCACATAAAAAATCGGTTATGGTGTCATTTTGAAGAGCTCCAGCCGTAGATGTGCGTAAAAATAAAGATACCTGTCATAGGTTTCAAAATTCCTAAAAAATCTGTTGAATAAACGCGAAGTTTTGCGGGCGACCTAATAGTATTTTAATAAATAAGTTTTAAGTACCTAGAATGCGTACTAAGAAGTTTGCATCAGAACCCGTTGACAATAAAACGCGAAAGTTTAAAAGTGCAATAAAACCAACAGCTTAGCATCTGATCATCTCCAAATAGATTATTTCCGAGTCGTCTTAAACGTAATGTTGCTATTGCAAGCCTAATATCTATTCGTGGTATCTGGAGCAGCTCCATGTGTCTGTGACACAACTAACGTCTGCTTTATGGGTAAATCGTGAGGCCAGCACAATGGGGAGGTGAAATCGTTCCTGGCAGATACTGCATCAATCTTTGTAACTGCGAAACGTAGGGCTGTCGACTACTTGCGAGTACATTTGGTATGATATGACACAATTATCGTTGCGTAACGTTTGAATAAGTAAGTAGTCTGTATACTGTCCCAATTTTGGACAAAAGTTCTTTCTTTGGTTATGCACAACGTAATAACGTAATAACGGAAAGAGGCGTGATTATATGTATGTATGTATGTATGTATGTATGTATGTATGTATGAAAAATTTACCACCCAGTTAGATTCGAACTCCATGACATATCGGGTGCACTACCAACTATGCTATCATTGCTCTGTCCAGCCCGCCGAAATTTGTCAACACTACCTACTCTTACTTTGTCAGCCAATTGTAAGTGTTCATTTTGACCGGAATCATCTACCATTTTGAAAATGAATCAGTCGTATCGTATAAAATTAGTATAAATTCGAATTTCAAATTCAAAATCATTTATTCAGTTTAGGCTACAAATAGCTCTTATGAACGTCATTATGTTGTACTGAGAAGAACCGGCAAGAAACTCAGCAAGTGTCCAGCTCTTTTCTCCCTTACAGCGGCAAAAATATTGGAAAGTGCCCCATCATAAAACGACACTTTCCATCACAAATAAACACACACAAAAATAAAATGAAGGACAATCACAACACAAAAAAAAATAAAATAAAAAAATGTCTTAAGCTTGCAAAAATTACATCAGGTACCAATTTCAATTTTCACAACGTTATACAGTACTACTATTTACTAAGGGATTCTGTGAAATCCCTGGTTAGTGGAAAGTAATAGCCTATTTACTGTCCCACTGCTGGGCAAAGGCCTCATCATTGAAATCAAGTCACCGCTACAACAGATGGGTAATGGTTTTATCACCACGCTTGCCAAATGCGGGTTGGTGATCACAAACCCGGAATGGCATCGGATAATCCGAAATACGTTTTGTCTCGTAATAACATAATTATTTTATTTTCTAAGTTACAATTATCTTCACAATGCTCATGTCTAGATTACAATAGTCGTGAGTTCGTATCCCGCTTGAGGCAATTACACTGTGTTTAACAAACTTGAACTTTACTTTCTAAAACGTTTGTTGGTACGGTCAGCAACGAATTTCAATGAAATACCATTTTGAAAAATATAAATAAAATTCATTTTAACTCACAACTGTTAAAACATCATCATCATCATCATTTCAGCCAAAAGACGTCCACTGCTGGACAAAGGCCTCCCCCAAGGATATGAGGGGTATTTGCCGTAATCGCCACGCTTAGCAGGCGGGTTGGCGATCGCAGTAAGTTGAGACTTAACCTCAGAGAGATGCTGCTGCCCATCCTCTGGAATGGTCCCTTAGTCGGCTTTTACGACACCCACGGGAAGAGATAGGGTGGTGCAATTCTTTATCCCCGGCACCACACAGGGAAAATACTACTGACTACTACTGATTCTACAGTGTCTATAGGTACTCACAGCAAACGACACGTTTAATATAGTTGAATCAATTAATTCATAGCCAATTTAAAAGCTATTTTCTACACAACATATTATAAATCTTTATATAACTAGGAAAGCATTTTTTCAAAACAAACAAAATCTTTGCTTGCTACTGACACGGTGCTGAAGTGTAAGACGCTATTCGTCGCGGACAGTACCACAAGCGTCGTACAAATGTGTTTGTATTTTCATAACACCATAACAATTTAGTCATACCACAAAAAAAAGACTGCAGAAGGTAACGTTCATATAAGCGCGCTTGAGCAAAGCACGCACACATACCAAACCGGTTGTTCCGAAAATTGATAGCCACAGAATAAATACAATCTCTTCTTTCATGAAACTATTTTGGATTGACGGCTAATTTCAGCACAAACCTCCTTTGTGAAAATCACTGGCCACCTATGTGTAGTTTAAAAAAAAAATATGTTCAAAGATTATCTGTCACTCTTCTTTTGTTTGCAACAATGGACGTCTCGCGGGAAGCTTTTCGTGCTATGATTTTCTATGATTATAAACGAGAGTTAAACTTCAAGGAATCTCAAGAAAACTTACGAGCTGCTTTTGGGGAGTCTGCTCCTGCGTTAGCAACAATTACTTATTGGTTTCGTGAATTTAAACGTGGTCGAGCCACCCACGCACACATAGACGACCTCTCACGGACACTGAATCTCGCGACAGCTGCACTGACTGCCCCGAGCTTTTGTGTATGGTGCTCGCGCGCGGTATGAATTGAGCTTACCTTCTAGGTTATTTTTTATTATACTAATATTATAAAGAGGAAAGCTTTGTATTTTTGTATGTATGTTTGTAAAGAATAAACTCAAAAACTACTGGACTGATTTAAAAAAATCTTTCACCATTAGAATGCTACATTAGCGCTGAGTAACATAGGCTATATTAAAATAATGTCCACCCGTGCGAAGCAGGGACAGGCCGCTAGTTTATTAATAAAAAGCTACAAAACAGATTACAACCAAAGAGAGTTACACAATAAAATTTAATGGCTTAAAACTATATTGTAGGTTTACATAATATAGGTTACTTATTAAAGAGAGTTATAAATCTAACAAAATAAATTAGATTAACATTTCTGAAAACGTATACTAACAACAGACCGCACAAAAATATACCACGACTGCGTGCCATTCATTTACATCCAAAAATTAATGCTTTGCCGCGAAATCGTTATATCGCGACACATACGGATAATAGGGCTAAATTAAGAGGTATTATTCTTATACACCTGCAGCAAGAAGATGTTCGGATTACGAGTTCTATAACGTGTACTAAAATTAATTAAGAAAAACAGCTCAGGCAAGTCAACAATCAACATTCGATTATATGAAGGCACACTAAATCCATATACTCGTACTTACGTCTTAAGTCAAGTCTCTGTACATTAAAATATATTGTGGACAGACAAGCGTTTTTAAACATCCCCATACGGCAACGGGCACTCCATCAAAGGAGCATCAGATCATCTGCACTTAACTGTTTACGTTAACTCCCACTTTGTAGTTCACTATTTCGGTAGTGGTTGGAAATGAACGCTCACTGAAACGGTTAATGGGCCATAAAAATTAACGGCAATTATTAATGTTTACAAATATGGTAACATCATAAACTTCTAAGGATAATGTGTGTATTATTTTAAGCTGTTTATAGGAGGGTAAAGGGTTAAAGTGATACTTTCTTTGCTGTGGCTTGAAACACTATCGTGAAATGGCGAGGCTGATTTGGTAGATCGAATCAAAATGGTTTTTAATCAGCGCAAGTATTTATAAAATATGGCGTACACTTGGTGTAAGATAGGCTGATTGATGATGACGATGATGAAATATTTATATTATCGTATTTTGTAATGATGTTGTTTATTGGAGGAATTATCTTTTTCTGTATTCAGTAAATTGTTTATTGCCTGTAACATTTTACAAGTGGATATAAAATATTGAGACTATACAATGTAGCGGCCTTTGAAGGTATAATACCTAGTTGTTAGGTTCTTTCTTTGTTGTTAAGATACTTTATTGGCTATTGCGATATTACTTATAACTTTTTATTTGTTTATAAAAGAATGTATAATGAGTTCGTTTTTAATTTACTTTACTCAGTACTGCAAGAGGATGTCTGTTTCATTGTAATTTAGTCTGGTTAGACTTTTAAATGACAACACAAGCTAGTTAAGTAAACCATTACAAAACAAAATTAACAAAGATGTCTAGGTACCTATTACAAAATATACAAAAATATCTAGATATTGCAAGGGAAAAAAAAAACAAAGCTTATCATAGTAAGTATAAATTATTAAGCTAAACTATTTATCTCGTATAATTTATGTACCAATTAATGAAACGATAGGTTTTTAAGTATCTTTTGTTTTGTATACAATGTTTATATGTAACTGTTTGTTCCTTAATAAATAAATAAAAAATCAAAATTACAAAACATACTCTTATTATATTACTTGCAAGTATACCTGATGCCTGTACCCAAACCTGATGCTTGTAAATGCGATTTTTGTTATTTTAATTTGAATTAATTTATTTCTCCATCAGACCCCGCCAGTGTACGCCGCGCCCGACCACCTCCATACGTTTCCGCACCCTTTGACTGAACTTTGATATACTATCCGTATCTTTAATGGGGGAGAGTCTCTTAAATAGCTTTGAAGCGAGACTTAATGCTAATACTTGTGCCGGTGACTTATAGTTGATTAAAGAAGTTATTTTTATTTTGAAAAATGTTTTAATTAAAAAGCTTTAGCACTCCAGCATAGAGCCATGGGGATGGCTACCATCGGCATAGACTATTTTTGTCTAGGTTCCATCTCACTTATTCCAGCGAACTCCACAGGAAGGGCGACTGGTGATGACTTTTGCACCAAAATAACTGCTATTATAATAGTCAAAGTCAAAGTCAAAGTCAAATATTCTTTATTCAAATAAACTTTAGAAAAGTGCTTTTGAATCGTGCATAATTTTTTTACCTACTACCCATTCAGGACGTCTATATTTGACTTAATGACTGTTCAGTCCAATTTTCTAAGTGCTATTTTCAGTTTCATGACTAATATTATAAATGTGAAAGTTTATTTGTTGGTATTTAATTTTTTCACGTTATGACGATGTGTGATTGTACCAAATAAAGATTTTTGCTATTTCTATTTCTATAAAAAGTGTAATGTAGTCATCAGCATAATATCACTCCGACATGGTTGGGGGGGTTGAGAGTGACACGGTCACTTTTCCAATCGTACAAAATGGTGCGGAAAGCTAATAAATGGTGTACGAGTATTTATTCGCCAAACATAATTATTAAAATAATATTTATTTGCTACAATAAAGACTATTTTTTGACTAACCAACAATGTTTCCTTAAGACAAAGAGTATAATGGTTTACAGTTGGTAAAAAGACGAAAACATAAAAAACTACTTAACCCGTTTGCGTATTGAATACGTTCTTTTGTTCAAAATAAAGCATAGCGAATAAACTTGGTATTTTTAGACCAGCGGCAGCGGTTTCGACCGCGTGATACTCGTCGTATTCCGTTAGTCACATGTCTAATCTATATTAATATTATAAAGCTGAAGAGTTTATATGTTTGAACGCGCTAATCTCAGGAACTACTGGTTCAAATTGAAAAAATATTTTTGTGTTGGATAGTCCATTTAACAAGGAAGGCTTTAGGTTATATAACATCACGCTGCGACCAATAGGAGCGAAGCATCAGTGAAAAATGTTGCAAAAACGGGAACAAGAGCCTAAAAAATTAAAAATGCTGCCGAAAGTCACTATTTCACGCGGACGAAGTCGCGAGCACAGCTAGTAAGTAAATAAAAGACAAAGTTTTACACATTTTTGACGTCGTATTTAATATCGTGTTGTTTGAAAAGTAATATACATTTTCTCTGTGTAAGTAAGTAAGAAAATAGCCAATAACTGTCCCACTGCTGGGCAAAGGCCTACATCATTGAAATCAAGTCATCACTACAAATGATGGGTAAAGGCTTAATCACCACGCTTGCCAAATGCGGATTGGTGATCACAATCTCGGGCATGCACGAGTATGCACCGAATTGAAACACACTTTGCCCGACCTGGAAATTGAACCCGAGACCTTCGGGTATCGGGCCGAGCCACTGCCACTCGGCCACCGAGGCATTCGGATTCTATGTATACTTTATGTATAAATGGGCTGGTCATATATCTCGAGGAGCTATGAGTTAAATCAACCACGGAGTGGATTCTGAACAGCGGTAAACGGCAGTGATCTAGGCCCCGAAGGAGATAACGAGTCGAGCTTGATTCATTTCTCTAAGGTACAAAGCCACAGATACTGTGGATAAAGTTAAGTGGAAGGAGGAAAGGAGGCATTTGCCCTGCAGTGGAAAGTGTCCCACAGGCCAATCACAAGAATAAAATTGATTTCAAAACTAATTACGCACGATTGAGATGTTTTTTAGAAATAAAAAGTATCCTATAACACTCCCGGGCCCTCAAACTATCTCCGTGCAACAAATCACGTTGATCCGGACCTCCGTTTCGACGTTACAAACGAACAAACAGACGTATGTACATAAAATCTCACATTCGCATTTATTTCAATAATAGGGATACAATGACAGATGACGTTGACCAGTCGCCACCGTTCATGTGGGTCGGCATTAGCATGACATTAGTGGAGAAAAACAATGATATCACAGATGAATGGATTTACATATCAATGGACCACATTAGAATAGTGCGGTTGTTATTGTATTGATCGCCGTGCGGAGCCACTTCTGCATGTTCCCATGTCGAATGGATGTATGAATAAATGAATGATCTGACAACTTTTCATGCCGCCCTCCTTCTGTTTCTTCCACTGCTTACACACTAACTTAATTCGTACGTATCCTCAACTAAGCTACCCCAGTATCGCCTTTGATTGTATGATTTTACTAAATTTGTTAATAATATTTCTATTTTTTGTGCTGTTTGCTAATTATGTAATTGTTTTTAAAAAAAACACAAATGTTGAAAAAATTTCCACGAGCAGGAATTGAACCCGCACCCTTCTGACATACCGGGTCAGGTGCTCTCCTAATTGAGCTATCTTAACTGATCTTTAGTATTTGTAAAAATATTATGATCAGATGTTAATGACGGTAGTTGTTGACATTGAACGGGCGCCTTTGGCTTTCAAAGTAAAAGTAAATAGTGTTGAATAATTTCGGCGGGCTGGTTAGAATCACGATAGCTCAATTGGGAGAGCACCTGACCCAGTATGTCAGAAGGGGTTCAAATCCTGCTCGTGGAAATTTTTTCAACATTTGTGTTTTTGTAATTTGTTCGCAACAAAATTTGCGTTAAAAATTATATAAACATTTATAATTGTTTTTTTTTTTGTTTTGTCCACTTTTCTTAATATTGATTGTTAATTTTGATTTTTATAATGCTGTATGTGTGGCTTTGTTTTTATGTGTTTCATGCTTGTCGTGTTGTGCGTACACCTTTTTTGGGTCACAATCTGGACCTTCATTAATGGGATTTATATTTAATGATAACAACGATTGTAACTTGTCGGGCATACACGACATATCCTACTAATATTATAAACGCGAAAGTTTGTAAGTATGGATGTTTGTTACTCTTTCACGTAAAAACTACTAAATGGATTTGGATTCGGCATACAGATAGTTTATAACCGGGAATAACACAAAGGATACTTTTTATTTAGATATTCCCACGGGAACGGGAACCACGCGGGTGAAACCGGGAACCACGTGGCTGATACCTGGAACCACGCGGGTAAACCGCGAGTGTTAAATAAATAAATTAATTCTTGATCGACCTCGTTGATGATATGCAAGAAGACTCTCACTTTATCAGGTACCATCATCAAGGTATAACTGCCTCTATGTTCTAGTGGTTAAGACCACCGGTCCAGATCCAGAGGTGCCGGGTTCGATCCCAGTAGGGGGGACATGTTTGTGTACTCGGTTTGGTTGGTGGTAGGGCTTGTTTGTCCGCCTGGCTAGCTACTACCGCCAAAGTCAGTAGCATTGTTGTGTTTTGGCAGCTAGAGATAAGACAGCCAGTGCTTCAGTAGTTCAGGGTTCCGGGTGAAGTCCGTTTTCATAGTCATAGTCATAGTCATAGGTATTTATTGCATCATGTTGTACAAAGATTTTATAAAAACAGTATTAAGTCCCAAACATGGCCCTGCAAGGGCATTGCAACAATAAACATAAATTATTATTTAATCAATTTAAACTTAATCTTAATTAACACGAATTCTTGAGATCGTAATATACTTAAATAACTTAACTATTAAAAAACTCTAGTAAACTATAAAAACAATTCTCTGCTAAATATTTCTTTAACTTGACATAAAACTCTCTATCTTTAGAAATATTTTTAATTGCAGTAGGTATTTTATTAAATATTTTAATTGACATGTGATGAGTGGATGAGCTAACCATATGGAGTTTAGTGAAGGGAAGAGCCAGTCTATTTTCCACCTTCGGCCTTAATGAATGTTTACAATAAGTGAGATGAGGCCACTCAATCTCTTTGCTAATGCGCACGATCATTCCTTTAAGTTATTTTTATCTTTAATCGCGTGTCGAGGAAAACTAATTTTCTCAAACAAAAACAATGCTTCGTGAAGGCCAATAGCCGACCTTAAGCTGGAAATTAAAATTCTGTTGTAACTCCTTACACGCATGAAAACAAAATATTTTACCTTAATGTTTAGCAGTCAATGAAAATATTTATGAATAAATACAAAATTCATGAATATATTATCTACCTACCTAATCTTTGGTGTAAACAGATGCGTAATAAATCAGTATTAGTGTAGGAACATACTATGCCGAAATTACGCGACCGAAGTTCGGCGTTTTCGGCCTCAGAGGTTAAAGACTACGCTGTCTATAACGCAACGTAATTTCGGTATTATGTGTCGTCAGTAATTCAAATAGCATTGCAGGTGTGTTTTTACACTTAGTGTAAAAGCACACTATGCCGAAGTTACGCGACTGAAGTTCGGCACGATTACGCCTGCAATGCTATTTGAATTAATAACGGCACATAATACCGAAATTACGTTGCGTTAAAGCGTACCTCTAGCGAACCTCTGAGGCCGAAAACGCCGAACTACGGTCGCGTAATTTCGGCATAGTATGTTCCTACACTTACGCAACGCCTACTAATATGTTCGGATTACAATCGTAAAAGCTAAGCAACTTCGAAATGGCCAAATTTAATTGGTCTTGGTTGTGAAGGCTGTGACTAGGCTAAGGTATAAGAAGAAACATTCTTGCGTTGATGAACCTCGATTGATTGGTCACGCCTATCTTGTTCTGAGTTCTGATTGCTGTTATATAAGTAGTATCCAGTATAATAACATTACTTTGTTATTGAAAACAATTAATAAACGTTACATATACTTAAGTGCTTACAGTGCATCTAGTTTCCTATTATCTCTCGGCGAACTCCTTTTGTTTACTATTAATTTGTTTTAGAGCGAAGGGATATACTACTGTGTCAAACATAATTGATTGACGATTTATAGTTTTACAGCTCTCTATAGTTTACACGAAAATCAAAAACAAAACAACGATAAAGTTCGTTGTTCTGAATTCAAATTATTATTTATTATCTATTACCAATATTATAAAGCTGAAGAGTTTGTTTGTTTGTTTGTTTGAACGCGCTAATCTCAGGAACTACTGGTTCGAATTGAAAAATTATTTTTGTGTTGCATAGTCCATTTATTGAAGAAGGCTATAGGCTATATTACATCACGCTATGACTAATAGAACGCGTTGAAACCGCGGGGCACAGCTAGCACCTACATGATATTTCTAATAATTAAAGGACATGGAAATTAACATTCGATTGCATTCGGAAATGTGATGTTTATCGAGAGACATTAAGAAAATAGAAGCATTGTACTTACTTAATACTTCAGCGAATTTCGTTGCGACCGTACAACCTCTGGTTCACATTCAAATAATCGAATCTCCATAATCGTTTGTCAAATGATCACTATTCAATTAATCTAACCGCATAATCGGTTCAGCATTCATTCAACAACTCAATGCAATCATCGGTCAGTATGCTTCGTTAAACTTTTCAGCCAACAATGCGAATGCAAATTTGAAAAGGAAAAATAGCGTTGCGTTTTATTAGCCGTTGTGAAAAAAATCAGTTCGCACGCTGCGCGCTGGAACGAATTACCTTAATGTCCAGAGCAAATTGAACTCCGGGATTCCTATGAAAATGGCCACGAAATATAATCAAAATGGGTGTTGGTGCCCTGTTAATGTCTCCATAAAGGCCTATTGTAAAGTCCGATACTATTTCTGTGTAATTAATAACATTATATATCCTATAAATAAATGAATGTCTAATGAATTTACATCATGGATCCCAACCCAACAAACGGACGACGAAAACGTGAAAGACCTAGACGGAGATGGCGGGATGAGTTGGAATCCCACTTGAGGAATTGGGACGAACTAGATCAGGATAGAGATAGGGGGAAGGGGGGAGGGGAGGCTTTTGCCTTGCAGTGGGAAAGTAGTGGCTGATAATGTGATAATAATAATAATGGATTGTCCCGTTTGCGTTTATTATAATATATACTATTCATCCGATTACAACGAAACTTTGGTAAGTTGTGCGCACACCCGCGAAGATTTCTGAAATGGCGAAAACGTTCGCGCGGTCTTGGTCCATTGTAAAAAGTATTATATGTTGCTACACTACTAAACGAAAATACAAACAATAAATTTTCTGCCAAATTGATAAAATAAAATCTGATACACTACTACGTCTATTCTGAAATAGTACTAATACTCCTGCGTGTCTTTCTGGCTCAAATTTCAGGCATCCATTAACATGTAATCATCCTTATATTATAAAGAGGAAAGCTTTGTATTTTTGTATGTTTGCAACGAATAAACTCAAAAACTACTCTACCGAATTTAAAAAACCTTTAAAGGCCAGCAACGCATCTGCGATTCCTTTGGTTTTGTCCATGGGCGGCGGTGATTGCTTCCCATCAGGTGACCCGCCTGCTCGTTTGCCTCCTTCTAATATTAAAAAAACCATTAGAATGCTACATTAGAGTAACATAAGCTATATTAAAAAAGAAATGTCCACCCGTGCGAAGCAGGGACGGGATATATTTAAAATATTTAAAGTACTTATTTATTTTTATTGGTTTGTATTATTATGTACTTATATGTATATATTTAAAATATTTAAAGTACTTATTTATTTTTATTGGTTTGTACTATTATGTACTTATATGTATATATTTAAAATATTTAAAGTACTTATTTATTTTTATTGGTTTGTATTATTATGTACTTATATGTATATATTTAAAATATTTAAAGTACTTATTTATTTTTATTGGTTTGTACTATTATGTACTTATATGTATATATTTAAAATATTTAAAGTACTTATTTATTTTTATTGGTTTGTACTATTATGTACTTATATGTATATATTTAAAATATTTAAAGTACTTATTTATTTTTATTGGTTTGTACTATTATGTACTTATATGTATATATTTAAAATATTTAAAGTACTTATTTATTTTTATTGGTTTGTACTATTATGTACTTATATGTATATATTTAAAATATTTAAAGTACTTATTTATTTTTATTGGTTTGTATTATTATGTACTTATATGTATATATTTAAAATATTTAAAGTACTTATTTATTTTTATTGGTTTGTACTATTATGTACTTATATGTATATATTTAAAATATTTAAAGTACTTATTTATTTTTATTGGTTTGTACTATTATGTACTTATATGTATATATTTAAAATATTTAAAGTACTTATTTATTTTTATTGGTTTGTACTATTATGTACTTATATGTATATATTTAAAATATTTAAAGTACTTATTTATTTTTATTGGTTTGTACTATTATGTACTTATATGTATATATTTAAAATATTTAAAGTACTTATTTATTTTTATTGGTTTGTATTATTATGTACTTATATGTATATATTTAAAATATTTAAAATATTTAAAGTACTTATTTATTTTTATTGGTTTGTACTATTATGTACTTATATGTATATATTTAAAATATTTAAAGTACTTATTTATTTTTATTGGTTTGTACTATTATGTACTTATATGTATATATTTAAAATATTTAAAGTACTTATTTATTTTTATTGGTTTGTATTATTATGTACTTATATGTATATATTTAAAATATTTAAAGTACTTATTTATTTTTATTGGTTTGTACTATTATGTACTTATATGTATATATTTAAAATATTTAAAGTACTTATTTATTTTTATTGGTTTGTATTATTATGTACTTATATGTATATATTTAAAATATTTAAAGTACTTATTTATTTTTATTGGTTTGTACTATTATGTACTTATATGTATATATTTAAAATATTTAAAGTACTTATTTATTTTTATTGGTTTGTACTATTATGTACTTATATGTATATATTTAAAATATTTAAAGTACTTATTTATTTTTATTGGTTTGTATTATTATGTACTTATATGTATATATTTAAAATATTTAAAGTACTTATTTATTTTTATTGGTTTGTACTATTATGTACTTATATGTATATATTTAAAATATTTAAAGTACTTATTTATTTTTATTGGTTTGTACTATTATGTACTTATATGTATATATTTAAAATATTTAAAGTACTTATTTATTTTTATTGGTTTGTACTATTATGTACTTATATGTATATATTTAAAATATTTAAAGTACTTATTTATTTTTATTGGTTTGTACTATTATGTACTTATATGTATATATTTTTTTGTAGTTATTGTTTTTACCGTGTGCTGAGTCCTTTTCGATTTTACTCGTTATATACTATTTGTCTTGTATCATCATCATATTCATCATCAGCCTATACCAGTCCATTTTTTGTGAAGCCCATAAGATTATTCTACCTTCGTTTCTATAAATCGAACTCCAGCTTTCGCCGCATCTTCAATTCTAGTAAAAGGCTTCCCAAATTGGTTATACCTCATGAAAAGGAACGTCGCGTTGACATGAAAACGTCTACGTTCCGTTTTACGCTTTCCATTCCATTGTCTCAGCGTCCCCGCCAGAAAATAGTCTTACAAAGAAGTCGGCTGCCCGGACAATGGGGTAAATGGCTGCCATTTTGTGGTAACGCGCTACCATTTTGTGCTTAGAACTTTTTCTTTGTTATTTTATGGGACCCACTTTTGTGTGTATAAACTTAGTCTTCGCTTCGGTCTTAAATGTAATGTGATTCTTTCATGTAAGCTTTTTTTATTACACATGGAAGCATTGGCCTTCATTTATACTTTATGGTAAAGGTTGTACTAAGGAATGGTTAACTTAACTGTGTGACAGAACACTACCTACTAATACTGTTAACATTGTTGATGATCTAAGTCTGTTGTATGTTTTTGTTTTGTGTATATAATTATTAACGCAAATTTTGTTGCGAACAAATTACAAAAACTTGCAATAGCTTGCCTACTTCACAAATGATCTTTAGTATTTGTAAAAATATTATGATCGGATGTTAATGACGGTAGTAGTTGACATGGAATGGGCGCCTTTGGCTTTCAAAGTAAAAGTAAAAAGTGTTAAATAATTTCGGCGGGCTGGTTAGAACCACGATAGCTCAATTGGGAGAGCACCTGACCCGGTATGTCAGAAGGGTGCGGGTGCAAATCCTGCTCGTGGATTTTTTTTCAACATTTGTGTTTTGTAATTTGCTCGCAACAAAATTTGCGTTAAAAATTATATAAACATTTTATAAATAGCTTTCCTACTTCTTAACTGATCTTTAGTATTTGTAAAAATATTATGAACAGATGTTAATGACGGTAGTTGTTGACATTGAATGGGCGCCTTTGGCTTTCAAAGTAATAAGTAAATAGTGTTGAATAATTTCGGCGGGCTGGTTAGAACCACGATAGCTCAATTGGGAGAGTACCTGACCCGATGTCAGAAGGGTGCAGGTTCAAATCCTGCTCGTGGAAATTTTTTCAACATTTCTGTTTTTATAAAATAAATTATTAAAATTGGTAAATATTTTGTTTACTAATAATATCCACTCAATAATTTTACTCAATATTTTTGACCTACTGCAGTTTAGCTTTTTTAAGAAGTTTTTTTAAGTATCAGATAAGTTGTCAACAACAAAGTTGTTTTTAATATCACCAATAATCGCTTTTATCGAAAACGATATTAAAGTCGGGTCATTTTCTTCTATATACATGCTATTGGGCGCACACATAGCCAGGCGGGCTATGGACCAATTTCTACCAATCAAACCGGGGCGGGCTTTGCACAATGACGAAATAACTTAAACTAATTACAAAATGAAGCCTTTAAAGCGATCTCTTTCAGACAATTAGACGGATGAAGATAAAAAGAGTGTTATGCCCGTTTTTACCAACCCCTGTATGTTCATGGTAGCCCCTAAGCCATGTTAGATTAGGATGACGGTTCATTCAATTCAAATATAGTATAAGATCAACAGAATGATCCAACAACCGTTAACAAATTAATTGAGATATTGATATCATTTGTAAGGTTATATCTTTTGCTTTAATAGGTGGCGTCATTCAAATGCTCTTCATAGTTTATATCAATTGTTCTATCTTATATATAATGGACGCGCTCTGATAAATGAAGGAGGAATTAATTAAATATGCTTCAGATAACACAGTACAACTTCTTACAACTTTTTAAGCTATAATGCTCACATAAAATAGAATAACAATAATTATTAATTGAAATGAAATGAAATATATTTAATTTGCGCTTGAGAAAGATACATTTTTGGTCTTATTCTAGTTTTCTTCTCTTTCTCAGCTGACAATGTAGCATACAAATAACTTTAAATGACAATGACTAAATATTCCAATTAATTACATACACATAAAAATACAAAATTAATACTCCAAAATGTCAAATACCAATTAAATTTTAGTGCTGCTGCGGGGTGTTTACCTTAAGGTATTTGTTACATTTAGCTTTACGTGTAAGAATCTTTAATAGTATTAATGAAAACATCTATTAAAATAAATTAAAACTAATAAATTATTACCGTGTTTTTAATGTATGTTATTATTTCAGCACAGTTGCATGCGCAAACTATACTAAAATTACTGTGGGTGGCAATTTATGAGCAGACTCTTTCATAATTATCTACGTATTCAGTTTAGGTCACAAGAATTTGAAAAAAGACAAAGTGTCGAAAAAATTCCACGAGCGGGATTCGAATCCGCACCCCATGACATGCTGGGTCAGGTGCACTGCCAACTATGCTATCGTGGCTCAATCCAACTCGCCGAAATTAATCAACAATATCTATATTGACTTTATAAGTCAAAGGAGCCCTATTCAATGTCGACAACTACGTCATCAACATCCGATCTCCGAAGAATTTGCTCTTATATGTCGCTACACCAGTAAGTCTTCAGGGATAATCAGATTCAGATCAGATAATAAGACAAATCAGATTCACAGGTTCAAAACCGACCTTTTATGCACCCGAAATCCGCCCATTTGGCGATCACTTTACTGTCAATTGTAATGCAAAGCGAGGGCACCGTCGCCTCTCTACTATCAGCTCGAACAGCCAAAATCGGGCAACCACCTCATTTATCACGGCCTACGTGCCAAGATTACGGATATTGAAATTCGGCGTTATCAACTCCAATGCAATTTAAGTTATGCCGTTATTGCGTAAGGTCGACAATAGTGTTGCGATGGTTTTACGTGGCGAGTTTAGGTATGTTTGATTGTTATTTGTTATATCTAAAAAGATATAGGTTTTTTTTATATGCGCGTCAATAGCTTCTTATCTATAGCTTCGCGGTTATGAATACTTATAACGTACCTTTATGCTCTATCAATCAGTATTGATCATAGAACTGTGATTGGCCACTTCTTAGGTAGTAACTAAAATTCATCGGTAAGTCTGCAATAGTCTGGAGAACTGACTTTTTACTTGATGTTTTTTAATTGGATTACATCAACATCTAAATTGTACCCTTCAGGGTTACTCAGGATGTTTTATGTTTATGTTTCTTAGTTTTATTATTTACGTAAATAATAATGTTACGTAATGACATAATTAAAGTTAGATAAATTAATCAATAACGTATCATGTTTATTAAGGCAATAACTCAATCATTTTGACGTTGTTCAGACAAGACTTTGGCTGCAATTTGGTATCTAAGCCGATGGACGCTTTGTTTGCAACTGCCATCAATCTTCGTATATCACAACCACAAATGATTCTGTAAGGAGTCCTTGCGACTTGTGAGTAATCGGGCGATACAGGCATCCGAGATATTTGCAAAGAGAAATGGCCGAGCGCGATGCAATTCGATAAATTTGGCTACGGGAAATTGTTGGCCGCTCTGTTCGCTTTAAACGCTCGTTTTATTAATTAATCGAATAGTAGAAGCAAATTTAATTTGGTTTGCAATATTGATATTCATTGTTGTAGAATATTAATGTAATACCTGATCACCGATGGTTTTCTGCATCAGCACTCGACTGTAGATCCAGTCTGCGAGAAACTAAGAAAGTCTAAGGAGGATTGCAAGTATTATTCTTTTGTGTTTTTGGATTCACAACAGGCCTTCGACTAAGTATGGCATTGATCTCCTATGCAAAACAAGAAATTATAGTCTCCCAAACAGTTACTGTACTTAGATAAGAATTTGTACTTGCATGACAAGCTGTACCAAGTTAAAGAATTTAGAGAAATATCGGCATTCAAAATTCAAAATTTTCATAATTCAAAATCATTTATTCAGTTTAGGCTACAAATAGCTCTTATGAACGTCATTTTATGCCATCGGTTCGTGAGTCTATCTACTCTGGGCAGGAGATCTTGTACTGAGAAGAACCGGCAAGAAACTCAGCAAGTGTCCAGCTCTTTTCTCCCTTACAGCGGCAAAATAATTGGAAAGTGCCCCATCATAAAAGGACACTTCTGTGACATATTGGTAAGGAGTCCCGCATGGTTCCAATTTAGGCCCTATCATGTATTTCTTTTAAGTCAGTAATGTCTGTCTGTACTTCTTATGCAGCACAGGTTTCATTTACATACATACAGTAACGTTTCAACAATAAAAATTTTACTTACTATATTATATAACGATTAATGACATTACATAGTCATTACATGCGTATGAAGTTATTTTCAATAGGATTGTAAATTAAAAGCACTACTTAATTAAAATGTAATAAAATTCTATTTTCTTGTTGCTTCAAAACGTTCGCATAAAAACTAGTACAATCACTTCCAACTTCACGTCACCAATGATCTGGAAAAGAAATAACAGAGGGCTCAACTTTTTTACTGTAGTAATACCGTACTCTATGTCTAAAGAGATGCCTGCTTAAGTCTGGGGTCTATTCCGTATCGTCATTGTATAGAATTTAGTTGACAAGTTAAATATTGCAACTAAAATTAAAACCATTTATGTATAACATTTTGCTATTAAACAAAGTGACCACAATTTGTTTTCTTTGTTTATAGACTCTACAAAGTTTCAGAATAACAGAAATAAATGCTCACAAATGGTGTTTCGTTTCAATGGCAATCGTTGTTATAGGTTCTTTTAACGACCAACTTAAGTAAAATAGAACCAAAGTTACAATATAGTTATTCATTGTTATAGCGGCAATCTCAGATGGTTAGTAACAAATAAGTATTTAATCGTTTTAAGAAAACAAAAAGCTTAAAGAGTAGAAATAGGAGCAGAATATCTAAAATGTTAATATTTTTAATTTGGAAAACGTAGTAGGTGTTTAATTTTGTATGGAAAAATACGAAATCCACGCTGACGAAGTCGCGGGCAAAATGCTGCCTGTAAAACAACCAACAAGTTCGATACGACTACAGTAATAAACCCCCAATGCTCAAAATGAAATATAAGCAGCTCTTATGGAATGCGTCGGGCGCCTGTGCTAAAGTGCTGCTTACACCAATCGCCTGGAAATAGTTTATTACGGGAATTTGGGACATCCACCTCATTTGAGCTTCCTAGCGCTGATCCTTGGGAGTGGAGAGAGCACTCCAGTACATACTATAATCTCTTGTATGTGATTGAATTAAGACACTGCACTGGATTGCTTTCCTACGTCTGAGTAGAAAGGAAAAAGTATTAGGAAACAGGTACAGTGGTTACTAGGCAGTCGGAAATCATAGATACTAGGGTTGAATGCATGAAATCGTGGTTCAATTTCCATAGCTTCGTTAGGCTACTGACTTGAATTATCATCATCATCAGCTCATTTTATGTCCCCACTGCTGGGGCACGAGCCTTCCCTATAACGACTGTTAATGCGTGACCAACAGTTTTACGTGCCTTCTGAAGTACGGAGGAGTTCGAGGTAATCAATTTTTGGTCACCCATCCGATGACCGGCCTTTATGACAGTTGCTTAACCTCAGCACTCGCCATCGAGCTCCTCTGATTTGATTGAACATGCATAATAATTAATAACGAATTAATCTTTATCTATATTATATTCATAATAATATTATAAAGCTGAAGAGTTTGTTTGTTTGAACGCGCTAATCTCAGGAACTACTGGTTCGAATTGAAAAATTATTTTTGTGTTGAATAGTCCATTTATCGAGGAAGGCTTTAGGCTATATAACATCACGCTGCAACCAATAGGAGCGAAGCATCAGTGAAAAATGTTGCAAAACGGGAACAAAAGCCTAAAAAATTAAAAATGCTGCCAAAAGTCACTATTCCACGCGAACGAAGTCGCGAGCACAGCTAGTAATAATATATTTTTTTCATTACTGATTTGCGTTATGAACTTATGTGTTTTTATTTGATAACATTAAATCTTAATAAGAGGTCGTGGTCCTATCACTTCACTTCCATCAACTCTTGTCACACTAGTTGAAACAGCAGTCGCCACTCACTGCGTATGTTAAACAAAAGGGTCTTTGTTTATTTTTATTTTTACATTTCTCTTTATGCTCAATACATTTGGTCACTTGTAGATGTAGTGGTTTGTCAAATGTTTTATGTGTAATGAAACATTTTAACTGTAAAGGTTGCTATCCAAGAAAAGATGTTCGAGATTAAAACTATAAAAGCAAATAGTTTATAACATAATACTTTATTAACACTACCTTTCAGGTTTAAATCTATTTATTTATCTTCGGGCTCGAGTGTAAACCAGAAGAAGCTAGAAAAGGCACATAACGACCAAATGCTCGCGTTCGTTAAAAATAATACAATACCCATTAAAATAGTTTACAGTTCCCATGGAGAAGGAACCAAATTTTTGTTAAGCCAGATTTCTATGAACGTATTAGGTATGTCAAACTATTAACGTACGTATTTGGTATGAAATTATATACAGACACTAAACCACTTATTACTGTTTCTCATGCTATTCAACTTTGTAGGAATGTAAGTACTTATAGTTTTTAGTTTTAATTCGCCGATTTAACTTACCAAATTGTAACTACCACGGTCTGTATGGGAGGTGACTACCTAAAACAGGTATTTTCTTACTTAGTAGGTATGTCACCACTGTTAAATTGTAATCAAATGGTCTGTTATGTTATGAATAAAGCATTTTTGATTTTTTTTTTGAATTGATTTTTTGATTAACAAACTCTTTTCAATATTACACTATAATTAATTTGTCACATCGCCTCTTTCCTCTACACATCTCTGTTCCATATAACTGATCGAAGGTTCTACAAGTTATATTTTGTTACTAATGGCATTTATAGTCTAATTAGAAAATAATTCAAGATGTCTGAGAATTCTATAATTACTAATCAATTATTAATTACCTATTAAAACAAGAATTTTAATTTTTATAATTATAAAACTAGCTATAAGTTGAAATATTAGCATAGTCAATGTCTCGAACCGCTTTAGTATATTATATCTTTGTTATAGTGGAATGCTATCTTAACTAACAGTAACCACCACTTTATGTAAGACCTAAGTATTTTATTTATAGCTTTGTTAGGTATACTCGTTGTGGAATGCTAGCCTTAACCCAACAATAACCAAAACTAAATTATTTTTTATGAATGGCCATAGGTACCCAGCATCCACCTTAACAACAATGACCTCTGACCAACTAAATTCAAACAAAGAACAATGTGTTTCAATAATAAATTCGTGTTGTGCCAGCAGCGACGTGATCGATGCCAAAACAATCGAGTTGTGCATCGATTGCGATACGGTTAATCGATAGATTGTCGAGCTCTGTCAGCGAAATGTGATGGATTTGTTACTTTTTGTAGATGTTTGTCGTTTGTCGCGATAATGTATTTTACATTAGAGTAAGTTATTAAATGGAGTTTAAAGAAAAACTATAAAACATTTTATGCATATTGCGCGCACGGAGGACTGTGAAATTTGGTATAGTTAAAGTTTATATGGTGAAGGAGTCGCAACTGATAAAATGTTAAGTTTATGGTCATGAACCAGCAAATGGCAAGACGCCCGTCAATTGTAGCAATGATTTGATTTCAATGATAATAATAATAATAAATAACTTTTTTTGCCTCTAACACAACAAAAACACAGTATACAGAAATGGTAACATCCAAGCAGAGTACAGGTGATGGAGTGATAGAGGCACTTGTCTAATGGTAGGTAAGTAAGTGTCGTTTAAGCTTTTACTTTTTTTACCAATTTTCAAAATTCTAAATTCAATTCTAAATTCTAAATTCAAAATCCAATTTTTTTTTATTCAAAACGAACTTTACAAGTGTTTTTCGAACGTCAATTCAAATTCCATGCCATCGTAAACCGAGATCCTGTACCGAGACTGAAGAAGCCGCAAGACACTTGGCAAGGGCTGTTTTGGCTATTCGCTAGGTAGGTATCTGACATAAATAAAAAGTGTTGAAACGCGCTCTCACCTGCCGTGAATATTTAATATCCCTTTCCCCCATTCTTCATTGCTACGAATTAATTCCCCCATTGACGTTTGTTTTATGATGGGATGTTTGCTCGCCAAATTATATCCTGGGGCAAGTTCCTGAAGTATGCCAGTTACAATCCTATGTCTGGGTAATAAGGTTGTTTTGTGTTTAACTTGTTTGTGATGCAGTTGTGTTGACAGATCGTAGGGTTTTAAAATTGGCTTGTGATGTAGTGTTTTTATGAATACCGATCAAATTTATTTATGTATTGCTACACAAAACAGGATACGGACGTTCTCTAAACGTTATAAATTGTGGTTCCAGTAGCCACCTACAGCACATCATCAGTGCATGCATATTTAAATTTGTGACGAAATTATGGGTTTTGTTAAGAACTGTCAACATTTTTAGTTCAGGCAGGCAGAAATAGACTGAACAGCGCGTAGTTTATGTTTGACCATACAATGCGTTCATCTATTGATTGCTGACTGTACCTATATAATCGAAGGATAAAGTTTTCGGCGCCATCGCCTAAGTTATTCCGTCAACGAATGTTGAACAACGTTAACTGGTAATGAATACCGACAGCATAGTGAAAATACGAGCGGTAATGTTTCTTAGACAATACCATGTTTTTTTAAAGTTAAAACGCGAGATTCTCGTGGCCATTATTCCTAAATATGATAAGTGATGATAAGGCGTAATTTTTGTATTTAGAAAGCTCACTTCACCCGGACTCGAAAACTACCGAGGAACTGGGTATATTAGCTCTAAGTGTCTGAACACAAGAAATGCTACCACCTATAACGTTGTTTATTACTTAGTGATAGATACGGTGGTAGTATCTAGTCAGGCGGACTTTAAAACAGCCCTACCTTTGCTTAGAGCTTACCTGCAACTCAGAGGTCATTGGTGAATACGAGCATGAGGAAACTAAGTATTGTATTCTTTACGCGAACACTACAAATTTAAATGTAATAACATTTTTCGGATGTTCTCGCGTTTGTTTTTTTTTATCCTGACGTTTCGAACCGTTTACAAGGTCCGTAGACACAGGGACACTGAGTTGTCTCATAATTAATATGTTACTTGTTGTTATTGTTACAAAGTAGTTTCCGTTGAACCCCTTTCAACATTTTATTTAAGTTTATAGACCAATTTCTTAGGCCTGAGTCATTCCTGATCTTACTGTATGTTTCTTGTTTGTTGTGTCCTTTCCGTGCTCAACTATTTCGGTCACAAAGAGACGCCATTAAGCTGCAGCGTCGTAGCACGCGGCCGTTCTGCATTTAGAACTAGACTGAAATGTATTCTGCTCGCAAATTGTCTTGTGCACTGAGCTTGCCTTTGCTGCAACTTTATTTTTGAGCTAAAGCTTTGTTTAGTTACCAGCGGCCCTTTCGTTACATGTTCTTCTTGAACAGCTGTATCCTGTGGTTTTACCAATATAAAAACCATCATGGGATTCGCGGGCGTGCGCAGAACCACTTACCAAAGTTTTCAATCGAAAGATTGGAACATAAAAGGAACATTACACTTTTTAATAAAGAATTTAAGAAAGACCAGCTAAGCCAGCCAGCTGGCGTGTTAAAAGGCAGGCTTAATACCCAGGAGTGGGTGATCACGGGCTGTAATGATGATGATGATTGAATTTTTTATTATAATTTTACTTCGATAATGATTTGATGATGATAGATTAAGTACACAAAATAGATAGGTTTTATACAAATTTTAATAATGTACCTACATAATTATTTGAGCTCCCTTTATAAAAATAATTCTATATTTACTGTGCCCAAATATAGGATGCTCAAATAACAAAACATGCTAAGAATCCCGTTAATAAATTACTCTTTGTTATTATATGTATTTTGTTTAGTTCGTATTAGCAAAGCTCAGGTCTTTAAAGATAGTCTGAATATGGAGAGCATTTCCTAAATTAAATGTCACAATCGCAACCGGTATTCATTGTTCAACCCTCATTGTTACCAAAAATCTGTTTTAAAGTAAGCAAAAACCCAAAAGAGTTTCGCAAAAAAACGTCGTCTCCAAAATTTTTGCGACGCAAATGCGTTTGTCTTGTTAGGAATTAAAACCGGACAGTCGGTCGGCAGTATCCGGCAAACTGACAACCTGCAAGGGCTAAGTGGCCGCTCCATTAGATAAATACTTACTTTGTACAGTCAACAGCAGAAATTGATGGTTAAAATCAAAATATCAATACTTAATGACACTAAAGATCATTTAACTAGGTGTGTACACTGTACACATTGCGATGTTTAACATTAAATAAATTTCATGTTATCAAATGTAAATTGAATTTAATGATGGAGGCCTATGCCCAGCTGTGGGACAGTTTTAGGCTATTTACTACTTTACTACTATTACCTATCAAATCTAAATAGAATATTTGCAAGTATACTCGTAGGTTTTTACTATTTGTGTAGAATGTGAAGTTGGGTTTTGATCATCAATTTTAACTATTGACTGTTATGCATGATACACTCATGTATTTATGCTGTTTCCAAGCCGCCGCGCCGCGCGCGCTCTCTTTGGTTGGTGATGGTCCCCGCCTGCGACAACTATCAATATTTAATGTATTTAGAAATATTTCACGTTGCATTCAACATTGCTCAATCTGAATTCTGGGATCGTAGAGCTTGTTTTTTTCTTTTCAGTTTTTTCTCTTTACAGTTATTTTTTACATAGTTGTTTCAGCAGTCGGGTTTTTTGTTTTATTTTAATAATTTTTGTATGTATGTTTGTAACGAATATTCTCAAAAACTACTGGGCCGATTTACAAAATTCTTTCACCATTAGAATGCTGGTTGGTTGGTTGTTTTCTTCGGCCCCTGCTTTGGGGCCGGTTCGGGCGTCGAAGTCTGGCCTCTTTACCCGGGTCGTCGTCTTGGTCGACATCGGTCGAACCGGGTCTCCTTGGCGGCACGGCAGGGGTACAGATGCTCTTTTCTGTTTCTTGTTTTTTCCTTTTTTTTTTTTGGCAGTTTTTTTTTTTTTAGTTTGTTTTTGTATTTTTTTTTTTTGTATTTTTTTTTTGTTGTAATTTTTTTTTCCTACACTGCCGTGGCTCGAGCCTTAGTGTGGCTCCTTGGTAGCGCCGCATGCCTGTCCCTTGCCCTGCGAAGCCCTCGGCGCGGTCAGCCCCCCGGGTGATTCGGTGTTGACCGAGGCCCGGTGAGCGCCAGCGAGCGGACCGCGGCTTACGGGTCTGGTAAGGCGGGCGGCGGATGGTAGGTAGGTATGGAGTCTGTGTCGGCCGTGTGTGGCCGACACAATGCGGATTTTTACCCGCGGAGCTGGTGGCGGTGGTTGAAGGCCCGCCGCCTGTTTTGTTCGACGTGTAGTCGAGGCGGTCGTCGTCGTGGTCGGCAGTCGCGGCGCAGTTTTGGCCGCGGTCAGAATCGACCGCGGCAGCGGTCTGGTGGCCGGGTCCGGTGGGCGCGCGTGGAGCGGAGCGATGTCGCGGAGATGTTCGTGCGGCCCGTTGTCGGCGCGGTCGTACAATCGACGCGCCATTTGGGCCACAAACTCCGCGAGTGGCTCGACGTCGAGGTCCCGGGCGATTACGTCATTTCTGACAAACCGCCCGGCACGCGCTATCATGCGCAGGGAGATTGCTTGTTGAGCCTGTAGTTTTTCACGCTGGACGCGGTTGGTGAGAGGATACCACGCCGGGGACGCATAAGTGAGCTGCGAACGAATGTATGATTTATACAACATACATTTCGTTCGCAGCGGTAGTCTTGAGATTAGAATGCTACATTAGCGATGAGTAACATAGGCGAGATATATTAAAAATATGTCCACACGTGCGAAGCAGGGACGGGCCGCTAGTAAATAAATAAAGAAATAGTTTGTGATAAATAATAAGATAACATTATTATTATTATTTTGTCCAGCAGTGGACATTTTTTGGCTGAGATGATGATGATGATGATAATTATTATTATTATTTGGTGTTCTTATTTACGTCCCATTAGAAGAAGAAGAAGACAAACATTTTTTGACACTCGCACATACACAATTAAATTAATATTAATAAAATAAAAGTTAATAAAAAATAAAACCCTTGAGACCCTACACGTGACCCCTGGGTGGTGCTAAATGAGTAACACTGTCTGAGTGGTAGAGCCACGCTGCGTTGCAGCACGAAATGGGACGGCTCGCCCACCTTCTCACAGAATATCGGCGTGAAACAACGGCACTCGTTGCTGTTCTGTTTCGTCCGGTGAGTGAAAGTACCGGAGGCCCATCTCTCACCCCTCCCCCCTCCCAATTCCTACTCCCTCCTCAAGATCCAACTCCTTCCTCAGGGTTGGCAACGCATCCGCGATAACTTTGATTTTGCGGGTGTCCATGGGCGGCGGTGATTGCTTTCCATCAGGTGACCCGCCTGCTCGTTTGCCTCCTTTTACCATAAAAAAAAAATAAAAAAAATAAAGGAGTAAGTAGGTAACAGAAAATTTAAAAAAAAACAACTAAAAAAAAATAAGTGTTTGAGGACATTAGTAACTCAGTGTTACTGCAAAATTAAAATACATACATATACCGTAGTGGTACCAGAGTACGACACAGTAAGGACCAGTGTTTGACAACAATTTTGGTCGCCAAATAATAATATAGGGGCTTATTATATACTTACCCAGGAATGGGCAAACTTTTTCATTCGCGTGATAATATTTACTAAAAAATCTTTGGCGGGCCAGGCTACTAAATTTTTTGCTGTATATTTTCAATAAACATTTTTTTTTATTTACTATTAACATTAATAATATTAAAATAATAAATGGATACAATCAAATAGTTATAATAATTAAATATTCCAATTTAAAACCTTAATCTAAAAGACCACCGCGGGCCACCCCCGGCTCAAAGGTTCCCATGATACCGGCAGCGTTACCACGTTGTATTGCCAGGGAGAGTCTCTGAACCAGGTACGACCCGCAGCGGCCAAATTTTTACAATAAATAATATTTTTTTTGTGAAATAAAAATATTGATAGGTATGCATTTTCTGAACACACACGCACTTGAATGTTTGTTTGATGGTCGCGGGCCGGAATTCGATCATTCACGGGCCGGAGATGGCCCGGGGGCCGTAGTTTGCACATCCCTGTACTTACCTATAAACTTAAAACAGGAATGTTTTCTGCATCGTGCGGTGGGTTGTGTGAAATAGATTTTACGAAAACATGGCAGCCCAAACTAAAAAGTTTTAACTTCCTCCGCCCCGTGTCGAACTAACAAACCTTTTAGATCTCGCTCAGTTTTATTCTCTGTGAATAAGTAAACGGAACACCGCTCTCGTGGAGCATGGCGGTTGGTTTATTCAAAAAAGTGTCAGCGGAACTTTGCAGACAGACGCAGACATTCGGACGGACTTCACTTAAACTTCTGTGTTCGTGCTTTGTGCGTTACATTGCGGTGGTTTTATTGAAAAAGGCGTTTTTTAAAGTTTTTCTTGTGGAAGGATGAAAAAAATTAGCTGAAATGTTTTGTGCAAAGACAAGGCATAATATTTTGTAAATTTTATAAATATTTAATTTAGCTTCAGTGCAGCAATTAGCACTTGAAAATAAAAAGTAAAAATTTACAAGGCATAAGATAAATATAAATAATAATAATAATAATTGCTAGCTTACTGGGCACTCTGCCTGATGGGGATGATTTGGGGCAAATTTTTTATTTATAGTTAATAGTAGATATAGTTTATAGTTTTTTGTAAGTTTTATTATTATCTTGTTTTTGTCTTTGTTTGTAAATAAATCTTTGAGTAAGGTAAATATTAAATAGGATTTCACTATTATAGTATTTAACCGCCTCTGTGGTCTAGTGGTTAAGACTACCTGTTTAGGCTCAGAGGGCCCGGGTTCGATTCCCAGGGGGTACATGTTTGTGTACTCGGTTTGGTTGGTGGTAGGGCTTGTTTGTCCGCCTGGCTAGCTACCACCATCTTATTTAAATATGTCGCCATAACATCAATGTTCGCCGGAACATAATAAAGATAAGATAGCCATAGCCAGTACATCACTAGTTGAGGTTCCCGGGTGATGTACGCTTCTACAATTAGCTTTACCATCACTTTACATCAGGTGAAATCTAACTGGGCACTGTGCTTAACCGTAAAATATAAAAAAGGAACTACCTACATCATTAATTAAATCCACAAGCGATTCGTGACTTTAACAACAATTGAATAAGAGCCAAGCAACCAGTAAAAATTCAATGAAATTGATATCTTTTGTCAAAAAAGCCAGGGCGCCTAGCATGAGTTTCGTTTACAATCCGTATTCATTCGATTACGTTCACGAGAACGAAAACTTGTATTGAAGCAGCGCCTCCTGGCGGCATACGAGAAGAGTTAACATTTTGCCATAGAAATTCTCGTTTTCGTTAACGTATTCGAATTGCGAATGAAGCTCGCACTTGGCAGCCTAGTTTTTTTGACGAAACATATAAATTTTATTGAATTAAATTAAGTAAGTAAATAAATAATAATAAATAAATAAACTTTCCTACACTCACACCAATTATCTAGCCCAAGAGAAGCTTCGTTATGAAACTCGTTAAATGGCTACTAGACAGCGAATAAACATACTTAAGATACTTAAATACATACTTATTATACATAGAAAACACCCAGACCCGAGACAATATAGAAAAACAATAATTTCTAAATTGACCCGACCGGGGATCGAACCCGGGACCTCAGAGATGGCGACACCATGAAAACCGGTGTACAAACCACTCGACCAAGGAGGTCGTAAATTTTATGTATTTATAAATTAAGTAGCATCTCTCTCACTGGTTTCCACTGAAAGCCAGCGTCATGGCTCGCCGTGACACATGCTGCGTGGCGACCATTTTGGCTGCATTACTTGTTAGTTTTTAAATATTTAATTATAATACCTATTCTAAACGTAAGGGATTTGATATTATTGTTCTCAAGTGTTGTTTGTGCACCAAATAAACATTTTCTTATTCTTATTCTTAATTTGGTGTCAGTAGATGATGATGTCCTCCACGTCGTATCCGCCGATGGCGACACTCTGGCGTCATCTCCTGGCGTGCATTGACGTGACTTGCAAAGCCGAACTTGGTCTTGAAGGTTCGGTTACAGGTCGCACAGTACAGCTGACCACGGTCATTGTTAGTGTAGTCATATGATAGTTTTGGCCGGGTCTTTCGTGTTTGACGTTTTGCGTCAAGATCTTCTAAACGCATCCTTTCAAAATCGTCTATACATTTTTGTGGATTCTGTTACGCCATTATGGCCTGTTTTAAGCATACCGATCCCAATTTTCCACAGTTAAGCTGCTTAATATTAGGTGTAGTATCAGCCTTGCGTTTGCCATTACGGAGTTCCGAATAAAAGAGTAATTTTGGAAAATAATCGAAACACCAGTTCCAATAACAATTTTATTGCACCGAACAGTTTTGTGTATTGAAAATACATTCGAGCTTTTATATAATTACTCATATGCTTTTACTGCCTAATTAACATCTGTTAAGGTACCTGCGAGTATGGGAGCAGCACAAACCCGGTCGCTGTGGAGGTCCTTGAGGGAGGCCTTTGTCCAGCAGTGGGCGACTTTTGACTGAGATGATGATGATGATGATGATGGTGAAGGTATTCGCAAAATACCAGGGTCGTGGCACTCTGTGCCTCGGCTATAGCTGAGCGGGGACCTATTTGTCTTTGAAGTGTACCATATTATATGTACTAGTGGCCCGCCCCGGCTTCGCACGGGTGAACCTTTCTTTTTTTTAATATAGCCTATGTTACTCAACGCTAATGTAGCTTTCTAATGGTGAAAGATTTTTTTAAATCGGTCCAGTAGTTTTTGAGTTTATTCGTTACAAACATACATACAAAAATACAAAGCTTTCCTCTTTATAATATTAGGTACTTATAGACTAACTAGGTTGGCAACCCAAAGTGAGTCTTGGCCTCCGGTAATAAGAGCTAAGTTTTATTAATTTATTCATTCATCCATTCAATTGTATACATATTTAAATTGCATTTTATATCGAATCCAAGATTATAAACATCCACATCTTACACAAACGAAACATTGATCTACGGTAATATTACAAATAAAGCAGCTTTGTTCCAAACAACTACACCATGCAAATATCGTTGCGTATCATTAAGGTTACTTTGCCCGAACGATTTATCTTGATGTGCCTGACACTGTTGGGTCAAATCATTCTCATTATAAATAACTGATTCAAACGTATGAAGCAATATCAGCATATCGCTATAGATGTTGGGAGTTTAAGGTCAAACGGTCACAACAGGAAAGCGATTGATAAAACTGGTCCGAATTAATCATTGTGTAATTAGTAATTACTTAAAGTAATTTATGATTTGTGGTAATTGTTATAAATGCAGCTGATGTAGGGTTCCCTATAGAACCGGAATTGGTGGCTGCCATCCTCATACATAGGTATGTCAATCCAGGGTATTTTATGTCTCTACTACAGGGGCTCGAGCCTTTCATACGGAAAGAAACACGTCAGGGACAACTCCAGTATAAACCACTAACTGATAAATTAAAAAAAATACAAAAAAATCTTCACGAAACTGTTCACCATCTTATCTAATTGTAATTAATGGAATCAGGTAATATTTTGCGGGAATCCGTCATTGGAAAAAGAGTTAGCGGAATTAACACTACATATTATAAAATGTTTATATAATTTTTACCGCAAATTTTGTCTAATTGTAGTTAATGGAATCAGGCAATATTTTGCGGGAATCCATCGTTGGAAAAAGAGTTAGCGGAAATAACACTACATATTATAAAATGTTCATATAATTATTTTTAACGCAAATTTTGTTGCGAACAATAAATTAGTTATTAGTTTATGACGGTAGTTGTTGACATTGAATGGGCGCCTTTGGCTTTCAAAGTAAAAAGTAAATAGTGTTGAATAATTTCGGCGGGCTGGTTAGAACCACGATAGCTTAATTGGGAGAGCACCTGACCCGGTATGTCAGAAGGGTGCGGGTTCAAATCCTGCTCGTGGAAATTTTTTCAACATTTGTGTTTTTTTACTACATATTATTTCAATTATTATTATTATTTATACGCAAAGTGGTTGGCAGTGGTTGGATGAGAGTACCCGAAGATCGAGCTTAGTGGCATGCATTGGGAGAGGCCTATGTCCAGCGGTGGACTGATGTGGGCTGATGATGATGATGATTATTTCAATAAAATTATTTTTATCTATTTGTTCTGACACAGTTAAAGACATGACACCCAATTCCACAATAGTTGAGGATTTATATTGCAAAGAAAGTATGTTTTAAATGAAGCTTTGATGTTATGAGGATCAATATAGGTACCATCGCTTTAAGCTATCTAGTGTCTAACACGTTAATACACCAATAAAATACTTAACAGTTGAAACACTGAAAATAAACGGCCGACGCTGCCGATGCCGTCACAAGCGTCTAAACATCCCGCTGACACAAGATATATTCCCGCCACAGCGATCACAGGCTCCATAAATTGGTCGTGACACCGGACTACCCCATAAAACTATTTTTATGGCCCCCGGTGCTTAATAACAACCTCATGGCGGTGGTAACGATTGTTTTTGGGCATGTACGTTACGTATTTTGAACATGTACACACGCCTGCAACATCAGCCTGCCAAAAACGGTTAATTTTCCCCATTAGACTTTGTACTTTAAGAATATGGCGCACCGTTGGACATTTTTTGAAGTCTGTCAGTTTTGGATAATTCCATTTGCAGGCGTCTGTACGTAACGTTTCACGATTGCAGTGAAATTGGTGAATCTTAAAACGCGAAAGTTTGTAAGTATGGATGGATGTTTGTTACTCTTTCACGTAAAAACTACGGAATGGATTTGAATGAAATTCGGCATACAGACAGTTTATAACCTGGATTGACACATAGGATACTTTTTATTCCGATATTCCCACGGGAACGGTAACCACGCGGGTGAAACCGCGAGCGGCCGCTAGTTTACAATGAAATGTTTCTCTATCGTCATCATCAATTGACGTTGCCATGGTGGACTGAGTATTCAATTCAATAATAAAGATAGCGCATGATCTCTCAAAAAAAAACCGATCCGATCCGAACCTCTCGGAGAATCTAGTAGGGCACGGGAGCACGCACTAGTGCGTGATGCCGTTCCCTCTAGAAAACCTCCGAAGGTGATTCGCTTCACACGGCTTGAGGAACCCTTTAAGTTTCTCGCCGCCCCCCCAAAAAAGGCCGGCGAGCAAACTTAATCAAAAAAAGTCATTGTATGTGTCATATACAGGTGAGATTAGATGGGTGAATAGAGGGTTTTATTTAAACGTTTAAATTTATTTTATTGTTTTTATAAAAAGATACAGAAAATTTGTTTCTCCTTTACGAGTAACAGAAGGCAGTGGTTGCACAATTGGTGGAGAATCGCCGGCATATACATCTTAGAGTTGATTGGCACAATTTATAAGCTCAGAGCTAAAGATGTGGATTAATATGTACAGTACATACAGGAACCCAATAACTGGTTCCAATGGGTCAGCAACTCGTGAATAATCCGCTATAGTGTTGCAAACGTTCACAGGCTACGCTAACCGTTCACCATCAGGCGTGCCGCATTCTTGACCTGTAGTATGTGAAACGAGCTCAGGAGTGTTTCCGTGCGCTATATCATGAGGTTCTTCAAAAAGCGTGGCAATTAGGGCTCTCAAAGTCGGTAACGCATAGGCAGCTCCATAGATATTCCAGTTGGAACCACTTCCTATCAGGTGGCTAACCTTGAAGTTTGACTGAATATTTCGCAACAAAAACAATATAGTGTCTGTTTCTATGTATCATGTACCTACCTACTAAAAATTGCTTGCCCGACTTTGTGACTGTGTGCATATAACAATGGGAATTGTTTGTTCCCATTGTTATATGCACACCTGCTATGTATTTACACAATGTTATGGCAATAAAAATTATCTTATCTTATCTCGTTTGTCCACTTTTACATAAAAAAAACTTGATTAAATGGCAAATATATCTTGAACATAGTGAGTGCCGAGTATTAGGTTTATCTTAGTGTTATAAAAAGAAACCCTCTGTCTCTTATGTCTTGCGCCAACTCCCATTGCAACTGGAGCGTTGGGCTGCGCAAGCGCACACGTCTCCTAATTGGTGCGGTTTGACGGCTTTGATCTCGCCGCGCACGGCTTGCCGCCATGCGCCACTCCGATATGCCACTTCCGTTTCCGATGGATTCCGACTGCTACTGAAAACGACTTTTCTTGAAATCCGTTCCCTTCTTTGAGATTTCCCTATGGACATATACTGTGTAAATGTTTACGGTTATAGCTATTTTTGACTATTTGATTTATTCTAATTCATTCATTTGAATATCTTGTTCTTTTTGTGTTGATAGAAAAAAATAATGGCACATTTGCTTTATAAACTACCTAAGGAATCCATTATATGTTCATCAAAAATAAATCAATATTTTCTGCTTTATGTGACATTAAAACATGCTACCTATCCTTTATATTTAGGGTGTTTTCCCCCAGGTAAGGTAACATTAATACTTTTCACCCCGTACACATAGTATGCAAATTCATGATTTTAGTCACAACACAATAAAAAAACTTAATAAATTTAATTAAATCGGACCTACCCACGTTTGCGCTAAGGGTGTGGTCACAAAGCATTTTGCCGCCATATTGCATCTGTCAAAACGTATCCTGCTTTCAAACGGGAAATGAAACCGATACTGTCGTGATGTTTCATTTTGGGGTTGGTAATGGGGTTTAGGGGGCCGCGGTGTATGCTTTTTTATAGACAATTTTATTACAAGTGTACAATCGTGCGATAGAGTTGTTATCCAGATCTTATGTGTTCTGTATATGTATAGATATCGCCCTCATACTTAATTCCTTTTTATAAGTTTGACTACCTTCATTTATGTATGTCGTTAAAATAACTGTTAGTAGTATTAATATTGTTGTACTCCGATAGTTGGAGATAAGATGATTCCTTCCATCTTCGGCCGTATCATCACACAACATCAGGTGTGATCGCAACCAAAGATTTTTGGTCACCCATTGGATGACCGGCCTTTGCGAAAGTTGCTTAACCTTCGCAGTCGCAGGCCGGGCGCGTTAACCACTGCGCAATCGAGCTCTGAAAAAACTAATTTCATATTAATTCACAAAGCCTGTGGGACAACAAATAAACTATAACTTAAGACAAAACATACCTACCTATCTCTCTCTCTAGCATAGCGTTTCATTTTGCTTTCTTGTTTCACCCTAAAACAAGTAAGAAGGTACATAAACTATACTTTATGTACCGAGCTATGGAACGAACCAAATCTTTTAGCGAAACAAAAAAGTGCAACACAAAAACATCGGAAGGACATTTTTTTTAAGTGGCTTGACGAGTCATTAGTCAATTTCAAGGGGAAGGGGACGGGCACACGAAATATTCGAACAAAAGGATGTGTACACTAAACAGGTCAAGTGGCTACAATATTATAACTGTATGTAGGTATTACAATATGTCAGTGCCCCAAGAGTACCCAAGAATAGAATCAGGCAAACTGAATGTTTTAAAATTTTACTTTTTTTGTAAAATTTACTATAGCGTTGTGTTATCAAATTTGTGGTATTTCATCTGTAAAGATGAATCTGCATGGCCATCGGTTGCAATAACCGTTGGATATCTGGCACTGCTGCCCCTTAGAGCAGTTGGTTTAATGCTCTAAGGCTGCCCCTAATAAAGCAGTCAAAAATCAAAGCAGTGAAAAAAATCAGTGCTTACATCAGCCTTCCCGGTAGCATAATGGTCAATGCAGCCGCCTGGATTGTGGAAGACCCAAGTTCGATTCCTGGCTGGATCGGGTAGGCATTTAATTTTTAAACTGTATTTTTTAATTAATATTGAATGGTTTTTACCAAAAACTGTACTTTTTTATTTTTTTCTAGATAGGAAGGCCCTTGGGTGAAGGCCATCTGAAAAAAGTGACGATAATTCAGAAAATGGCAGCGCACTTCACCCGACATCCTCAACTACCTAGGAACTGACTATCTTACCTTAAAATTTTGAAACACAACAATTGTAGTTAGAACCAGACCCAGATAAGATAGTAACATCTAGCTAGTCAGACTTAAGACAAGGCCTTCCACAACCAAACTTAATACTCCAATAACATGTACTTACCCCTACTAGGGTATCAGTCCAGAACCTCTAGGTTCAAGACTGGTAGTTTAAGGACACTAGACACCTAAGTCTACTTTGAAGGCATTAGGTCAACAATATTTCCAACCCCGAGACTAGGTAGGTCAACCTTTAGAGGCGCTTTTAGGTTGTTCCGCTCTTGATTTGGAACCGAACGAAGAATCTAGCAAAGACGCTGACTTCAGTTACCCTCCGAGGATGTTCGATCACTACGGCTTTAGGAACCTTCAAGCCACCTTTCACCGCCCACAAAAGTCCGGTTATACTGAAGAGGCCAAAAGCAATCCCTTTTTTAGAATAAAATAATTAAATAAATAAATGTTTCCCACACACACCAATTATCTAGCCCCAAGAAAAGCTTCCCTAAGAAACTTGATAAATGGATAACTAGACAACGGATAAACATACTTAATATATTTAAATACATACTTATTATACATAGGAAACACCCAGACCCGAGACAATTTAGAAAAACAGGTATTTCTAAATTGATCCGACCGGGGATCGAACCCGGGACCTCAGAGATAGCGACACCATGAAAACCGGTGTGCAAGCCACTCAAGCCACCAAGGAGGTCGTCAAAATAGAATAGAATAATCTTTATTGGAAGAAATGCCCTCCATTTCTAGGCCTTTGCCATGAGGGGTTATAATAAATAAATCTCTAATATAGGTACTGTGTACATTTTTGCAGTTGATAATACAATTTTGTAACAAAGGTAGGTCTCAACAGTAATACCCATTACGGGCATACAATATTATTTTGTAAAAAACATAGCATTTACTTAAATATGTTTATATAAAAGTATTCATCCAAACTGTAAAAAAACAATATTAAACAGCCAAGTTTTTAATGAGACTTTGAATTTACGACCTCCTTGGTCGAGTGGTTTGTACACCGGTTTTCATGGTGTCGCCATCTCTGAGGTCCCGGGTTCGATCCCCGGTCGGGTCAATTTAGAAATTATTGTTTTTCTAAATTGTCTCGGGTCTGGGTGTTTTCTATGTATAATAAGTATGTATTTAAGTATTTTAAGTATAAAATGTTTTTGTCTTATTATATATATAATGTTTAACGCAAATTTTGTTGCGAACAAATCACAAAAACACAAATGGTATGTCAAATGGATGCAGGTTCAAATCCTGCTCGTGGAAATTTTTACAACATTTGTGTTTTTGTATTTTAATAAGTATGTTTATCCGTTGTCTAGTAACCATTTAACGAGTTTCATAACGAAGCTTCTCTTGGGCTAGATAATTGGTGTGAGTGAAGGAAAGTTTATTTATTTATTTAGTTTATTTATTTAATTTAGGTAAAAAAAACACAAGTGTTGAAAAAATTTCCACGTGCAGGATTTGAACCCGCACCCTTCTGACATACCGGGTCAGGTGCTCTTCCAATTGAGCTATCGTGGTTCTAACCAGCCCGCCGAAATTATTCAACACTATTTACTTTTTACTTAGAAAGCCAAAGGCGCCCATTCAATGTCAACAACTACCGTCATTAACACAACAAAATTTGCGTCAAAAATTATATAAACATTTTAATTTAGGTAACTCAAGGTTTTTAATATTGGAAGGCAGGTGGTAAAATACTTTTATACTAGTAGTGAAGGCAATCTTATAATAGGTACATATAATTTTCATAAAAAATCAACATTAAGTATCATGTACCTTCTGCTCTCAACCTTCGCTGCTGCAGCTCCGTGCCCACCGCCTCGCTGAAGGCTGTATCGCCTCCAACGAGCGCCGATATCTTCGCGGTGCACACCCCTGATTAACATTCACCTTTAAGGTTGTCAACTGTTTGTAACCGACTTCAAAAAAGGTGTTAGTTTTTGAAATAACTAAGGAAATTTGCAAATATTCAATTTCCATTATAATAGATTATTAAAGATTTCTACCTAGGTTTTTATATAAGACTGGCGACTCAGCCCGGCTTTACTTGTGTTGTTTTGTGTACGTAAACCACACTCGAAATATTATCTATCTATTAGAAAAAACCGCATCAAAATCCGTCCAGTGGTTCCTGAGATTACTGCGTCCTAACAGACAAACATTAAGCGTTTTGGGGACTATCTTTTTATACTATGTATAAATATTGCAAACTGCTTTTGCTTGCACAGCAACAGAATGCATCGAATGCATTCTGTTGCTGTGACCAGGAACCCTGCAAAAGCTACTTCAGGATAAAAATAAACTTACAATAAGTATACTCGTATAAAATATACTACAGTATGTACATTTGTATATTCCGCAAATGTTGTTTCTTATAAAATAAATTGTGATAATAAACACCTTACCAAAAGTCATAAATCTCTATTCAATGCAATCCGCAACAAAACAATGCGAGATTTAACGTAAATATTATTTCGAACCGTTCGAAAAGTTACTTTATTTTCATTGTATAGGATTGTTATGTAATCGGCAACCCTGTTTAGGAAATATTTTTAAAAGTTTCCTCCCCCCTTCGCTGCGAGTGTCAGTGAGGGATGGTGGGGTCTGATTGACGCAGTCGGAACTGACGGGTACACGGGAAACTAAACATCACTGTACACTTGCGCAGCAACGGAGCTATGGAAGCTATGTTAGAGCTATAAATCAAAAATATATTAAATCGCTGTTTTCTTATTTCTATAGTATCGAATCTGTGGAAGTTAAAAGAGCTACAATGGAATCATAGGTCGTAATAGGTGTAGAGTCTTAAGAGCAAATTATTTGTAGCCTGAACGGAATAAAACTTTCTAAGTATCGTATGTAGATACATGTAATGTAAAATCGTGGGATCGAATTCCATCTAAGACAGGTCATATTTTTCTTATATTCAAATTCATACGCTCTTTAGAAAATAGCTTCATTATTCTAGCTAATACATTGCTCGCAGATACATCGCTGGCAGATACATCGCTTGCAGATTCGTCGCTCTCTAAAGTAGACAGTGAGCATAGCGCTTTTACGTGTATAGGAAAAACCGCTTGTCACTTCGGGAACGATTCTTCTGCATAATCATGATATTAAGGTGGAGTGTTATCATTGGCACGAATGTACGGTGTCACTTTGTGCGTATTTCTTTTTTATTTTCTCTCCTACGAGGGCAACGCGCCCCCATGTTTGCTGTAACATGGATCGTTCTTCCTGTCAATTTATCGGTATTTATGAATAAACAATTTGTCAATACGAGTAATAGTGTAAACATCCAGGGGGTCGCTATCTCTGTTTTACACTACTAAGGGATTATAACTTATTGCAATGGCAATATATACTCTTTGCGAATTTACTCGCGTGTAATTTTTTTGTTTTTTTTTATACTGGCTTTTTAATCCCTTTACAACATAGTCCGTCGGTGGTCACTTTAGAAAAAACCGACTTAGAATACCACCCACTATTTGTGCTAAAGAGAATATGCTTGAATGGAATTCGAACTCGCACCCTCAATATACCAGGTCAGGTTCACTACCAATCCTGTCTATATTTATCACAATAAATTTTCTAACTTTAATATTTCTTAAAAATATTTTTTTTACGAGTACACGAATAAAAAGATGTGATAACATGACGACTACCTAATGATCTTATTAAGCCTGTTGCAAGTTTATCATTATTAATGTGTCTTATGTTTGTTTCAGGTAATGATGCAGCTATGTTACCATCCAAATGAAACTGTTTACAAGTAAATAATTTATGTAATACATACGTATGTTACGTAATTTTTTGCCTTGTTCGTTCCAATTCTGGGCAAAGGCCTATAGTTATGTACAGGCCTGTTATGCTTAAAAGAAGGCTTTATCAAATACAGTAGAGTCCGTTTATAGTGACATCGAAAGGAATTGACAAACACGTCATAATAAGCGGACGTCATATAAAGCGTTATGTGAAATGAAAAACTTTTTTTATGTAAATATGTATGTATTTAAGTATGTATTTTAATACAGAAACATAGTACATATGTAATTACATATGTATGTATACATACATATTAAATCAAAATCAAAATTGCACGTAATCAGCACATTATTATAATAACACATACAAATGTATTTTTTACTGTAAGTAATCTGTAATTTTTGTCTGCTTTTGTTTTTTCATTTTATTGTAAAAACAGTCTCTAATACTATTGTGTATAGAAGTCATAGCTATGGTCAAATTATCATTTTCAATATTGCTGTGAACGAGCCACGTGCCGAACGTCGTCGGGAACCAACGAACAATACCGAAAGTGTAAAGAATCATGTCGGTCATTATAACCGGACATAATTTATTAAAAATGGGTCATAATAAGCGACATGTCACTGTAAGGGAAGTCATTATATCCGACTTTTTTATAAAGAATTTTGTATGAAAACCAAACTTCGTAGTGCAATTACGTCATAATAACCGGCTGGTCAATATAGGCGGAGTCATAATAAACGGATTCTACTGTAGATCTTATTTTTGTAATCATGAAGAGAAATATACAATTTCGTTTTTTATTATTTTATTTACTGATATTTAACTGCTCTTCAAATTAAGGATCTTGTTTCGATTTTGCTATGAACCCGCGTTGTTTAATCAAAGCTAAAAATAAGTTATGTAAGTTTAATAGGCTGTTTAATTCAATGTCAGGCAAGTTTGACGGAGCGGGCGGGACGTCCCCCATCCCAAAAGACGGACGTGAAGGGTACTCACCTTTAAATTAGACATTAATTTAAAATCTGTACTCCCCTATAGGTACGGTGCTTAAGAGAACTACCAAACTTAGGAATTTTGTGAGACTTTTTTTTAGCTACAACCCCTGAATGTGGAATGTCAATTTAACAATATTTGATAATTTTCTCTTATCCATCACCTTAAAACGATAACGATTATTTAAAAAAAAAACACATTTTTGTATATTGGATGCCACACTTTCAAATTAAATTATTCAATTAATAAGTTCCCTTTTGTAAAGTTTTTATTTAACTAAAGTAGATAATAGGTACCTATTGCATTCTTATTCTATTTCTGCATCGAGAGGAGTCCGGCGGGAAACTAGATAAATATTTGCTCTTTTACAATTTTACTTAAATCTGAGTCACAAAATACTTAATATACCAGACGCATTACACGTCTGAGGTATTAAACATTTCTTAAATTATCAGCACCTTTTGTTGTTATGCTACAATTCATTATAGATCTATGTTCCGATCCGAACCCCTCTTGCTTGCATGATGCCATTACCTTTAGAAACTCTCTAAAGGTGCTTCGACCACACGGCTCGAGGAACCCTTTAAGTTTCTCGTCATCACTAAAAATGTCTGGTGACGTTGACAAGGCCGTATGAGACCATGAGCAAATTTACAAAGAGAGAGACTTTCTTTGACCCATGCAGTTTCAAGCAATTATTATCGCCTTTATCATGGGGAGTGCTCTGAGGAATTGTTCGGTTTGATCCCTGCCGCTGATTTCCTTCACCGCACTACACGCAATCGACTGTCTTTCCATCCACACCATCTTGATGGATGGCGATCTACTGCCGTGCGTTTCTAACGTAATTTTTACCACGAACTACAGTGCTGTGGAACCAGCTCTCAGCGGCGGTATTTCCGAACAATTACGACTTAGGGATCTTCAAGAAACAAGCCTTTTCCTTTCTTAAAGGCCGGCAACGCATCTGTGATTCCTTTGGTTTTGCGGGTGTCCATGGGCGGCGGTGATTGCTTCCCATCAGGTGACCCGCCTGCTCGTTTGCCTCCTTCTAATATAAAAAAGAAATCTATTTTACTCTAAAAATAATAGGTATGTACCTAATTGTTTACATGTTTTATCCCCTAGTACTTATTTAGTGGGGTGTCCCTACTTCACCCCGGAGACAATATTAAGCACAGATGATAAATCTAATCCGATATTTCAACCGTTTAGTGGCGGAGCGTCGAACCTGCTCCCCTGCGCGCTTTGTTTAATTCCTTAAAATTGCTAAAACAAATTTTGTTTTAATCAGTTTTCATGTTGAGTTGTAAATTGGTTTATACTTTTAGAAACAATAGTCTGTTGATTCGGTTCAATTGTGTTTGAAATTTGAGCGAGACTATTTTGTTTCATTTAGAAAATCCCAAGTTACTCAATCAAATACAAAAACATTTTGTTGTTCAGTTTCTTTTTTTTTGCAGCAGAGAAATGTTTGCGTAAATCAAAATTGGAACAAGAAATTGTTGAATACAAAATAATATTATTTTTTATGTCGTTTTAATGATAAAATACAACAAACACACATACTAAGAGTAGGTACGAATAGGTACTCTTCCCAAAATACAGAAATAATCATATTTTGCATGTTTCTTGTTGTCCTTCCTAAAACTAAAAACATGGTTACTAAAATAACATGGTTAACTTCAACTCTTATCTTATTGACAAATATAGTTTAAAAGTTATATTGAAATAGCCATTGAGAAGTTAATACATTCAATATATACATTTGTTGTAGGTATATCAAATAATTATGTAACCAAAGTCTGTAACTTATTTGTCAGTAGCACACAGCTACAGGTAAATGGTAAACACTCCACATTATTTATCAATCATCAGCCGCCCCAGACCCACAGACTCAGTGTTGCCAACTTTAATTTTCAAATTCATACCATAACGATGTCACCCTAAAATCTCAAAAAAAACAACATTTATATCAAAAACTTAACAAAGTGACACTTTTCATAGTAAGTGACTAGTTACTTACTTGGTGTTGCACAAATTTCATCAATAATCAATCAATATTACTTAATACAACATTATTTAACATTTTGTCATTCCGCTAGAAAATCCGTTAGCCGTTATGCGACCATACTTTTCCCGTTTTACCTCATCCCAATCCGCTAGATATGACGGGAAATCCGTCAAGTTAGCAACACTGAACAGACGTCATAATAATTGGCGCCAACCCACCTCAATCTGTATTTATACAGTGACACCATTTCCATTTCGGCGTTGGGAGAAATCTACCCAAAACAGGTGCGTTCGAAACTCAAGTTAAATGCGCTGTGCATTTTATTTAGAATCACTCCCCTTGGTGACGCAATTCACGAGAGACTTGCAGTTTGTCAAATTTTAGTGTTTTTTTTTAAATTTTATTTCCACCTAATGAAAGGGAATGAGAGCACTTACTTCTCCTGGAATCCTTAACTAGTGAAAGACTGGTTATCTTATAACAATCGGTTAACAGAAAGATTCAATCGTACGTTAGTGAATATGTTGTCGATGTACGTGGCTGATGGTCAGCGTGACTGGTGTCGTTGGTTACATTCGCTTATAATTTGTGCCAACAAGCGTCTACAAGGGTATCTTCTTTCATGTTGTTGTACGCGCGAGAGCCAGTGTTGGCTGTCATAGTAAATAGTACTGAAGTAAATTCGTTAGTTGAATATAATAGTAGAAATAATATGTCAAATGCCTTCTATTATGGGGGAGGTGAGAAGAACGAGTATTTACTGCATTCTCTGTATGACTTGTAAAAAAATATACGTCATGGTTAATTCTATAATTCTATTTTCTATTGTGACATTGTTTTCAACCCATTCGTGTGTAATACTCAACATTGTTGTTGATAAGAACGTGGGAGCTAGTAAGGCGTACCTTAAAACAAGCCACCAGCAGCTAAACATAGTAGGTGATATGTTACCATCGCTGAGACTCAAACCCGGGGTCTTAATCAGTGGTTTATTAATTTAAATATAGTGCCTTTAATTTTTTTCTAGTTTTCGACGTTGCGACGCTTGTCTTTCTTTCTAAACCTGAGACCGTAATCTTGTCACTATACACCACAAAGACGGATTTTGCATAACCTAGCATCGAACGTATAACGTACTCGCGTTTTAGCTAGAAAATTCAATTCAACATCGTAGGGTACAAAGTAAAATAACCATTTTTCGATGCCAGAAATGAAATGTCACTCATCGCTCACTCTCACACCTTGGGCACAACCCGAAGGGCGAGGGAACGACCCTACAGGAAAGCTTGGCCGGGCACCGAACCCGTTACCGCCGTAACGCGCTCGTAAACTGCGCAAAACGCGAATGCGACCTGAATACAACCGCTGAATGAGCACAGAGTCTCATTTGCATTTTTAAATGTACTTTTAATTGTAAAGGGTTTTCCAAATAAGACATATTTGGACACTCATTTGTTATTGTGTTTACACTCTACTAATTAGGGCGTGTGGGATTGCGTATCTCACTTACGTTTAACACGGTAGTCTCATATAAAGTATGTTTCCCGTGGGGCTATTTGTAAGTCCGCCTGGCTAGTTACTATTAACATTTCGACCGTCAGTCAGCTATAATCAACAAGTGATCAAGTGAACGACGACAATGATCGACAATACTTATAGTTTACAAAAACACATAAAAATATTTGGAATTTTTTTAAATACTTACCTATGAATCTATTGCAAGTTTTTACTCTGAATTGAATGCTTGGCGTACAGGACACGGCGACGCATTTATGATGTGGCGTTCAAATGGTAGGTAGCATTTTTTGAAGTGTGAAACCTTTGTTTAGTTATAATATGAAGCTGTTGCTTTTAGTGGTGGTGTTTAGGTCAATACCCATCAATGTATTGTAGCGATATGACTTGATTACAATGATGGAGGCCCTGCCTAGCAGTTACTTTAGTTAAACGACATTATAACGGATTTTCTCCAAACCACGACAGTTTAAAAGGTTATATTTTGTTGTGTGTTTTGCTATGTGATTCCAATAAATGTCTTTTATTGTTATTCTATTCTTATTCTATATAAATTGTTAAAAGCCAACGAAACGGGACTACACTTTCTAATCAATACACAAACAGGACTATCCCACGGCCGCAACGTCCCAGCGATATGTCACCTAGCCACCAAGCCACCAAGCCTCGCCTGACGCGCGACTGCTCTGACGTACGGTATGACCCCTATTCACATATTTACTCAACTCGGTTATTGAACTGACTATTACGTATGTCGATTTTTTATATTGAAGTTTATTAATGTGCTATTAATACCTATTAAACACATGAAAAACAGACCCACATAGAAAGCTCATCTTGTGTTAGGCATTGTCATGTCAATTGCATTGCAGTATTATAATTATAATCGCCTATGTGGTCTAGTTGTTAAGACCACTGGTCACAGATCCAGAGTTCCCGTAAGATTAAGTATTGGAAGCATTGGAAAAAATATTTACTCGTTGCACAAAACAAATATTGTGCTTGGATGTATTTCTGATAACGGAGGAATGAACACCTATTTGTATGTTTTTGTATTGCCAAAGCTGTTAAGATAAAAGGATTAGATTAAGCTACTTTAAACAATATGTTGGTTACGCAATATGGCGGCTTTTGTGGTATGGGTGTTTATGACTCCTTATTTTTAAAAATGTATAGGTAAGTACGTTTTTTTTTGGGAATTATTACAATTTGGAAAAGTGTTAAAACAATTATGCTTTTTTTTTAGTTTTTATGATAGTTAAAAACTACTCAAACTTCAAGAAAATATACGTAAAGTCAACGCCCAATCATTACGCTCATCAAATATTAGCCTATTTATGCACTCATGCACAATAGCATAGGCAATAATATTTCACATTTTTTTAAGGCTACTTACACACTGAAAATAGCAAAGCTTTCTGATAATTATATTTATGTAGACTGTCTGTACTTTCGACATATACCTAATGTAGAAAAGCTACACGAGCTCTACATATCGTCTACTGTTCATTAGCCTCTTAAAAGCCCACTACCATGGTACAGTTGGCTACGAAAGTCGTCGAACACTTTATGTTAAAGCAACAAAAAATGTAGCAGGCGGTCGGTTGTCAAGCTCGCTTCCGCGCGTCTTTTTATAGTAAAGTGATTGTTTTATTTTTTATTTTACAAGTTCATGTACTTACTCACTTACAAGAACGTTACAAAGTTTTTATCAGTAAAAGTAGTACAAAGGCGCTGGATATTTCAGTCTGAAATATCTTCCAGCAGACCTGCAAAAAAAAAAAGTCACGACCATTAACATCTATACACTTTTGTCTCTTATTCCACTGTATTGTATTATTAAGAGTTACATTGTTTACATGTTAAGAGCGTTTACGCCGCACACTAGCGCCACTAATGAAAAAAAACATATCTAGTAATTAGAGATAGAAAATCAAATTATGCTCAACAAACTATCTGAATGAAGTAATTTAGCATTTTTACGTCACCTAATGAACACCTCACATGATATGGTTTAGTTAAATAAGACGTTACGGCCACTTTTAACTATAACGCCATATTTAACTAAACCATAACATGTCAGGTGTTCAATAAGTGACGTAAAAATGCTAAATTACTTCATTCAGATAATTTGTTGAGCATAATTTGATTTTCTATCTCTAATTACTAGATATGTTTTTTTTTTCATTGGCGGCGCTAGTGTGCGGCGTAAACGCTCTTAAAGTATCGTGTCTGTACCAAAGAGTTTAAAGACTTTTATTGCTGACTGTACTTTCACTCACTAACCAAATACACTCGTCTACATAAAATCACCGTCAATATTTGACAATGACTTAGTTGACCCCAATTCGGACGTTTTTAATATCGAATCGCGTTCAAAAAACAGGAAAGGTCCATCTAATTTGTGTGCGCTTTGAGTGCGTATTGTGCGTACAATGGTACTTGAACCAACAAACTTAGCTGACAGTCTACCGAATGCCCTATTTTGCGAGAACAAAGCTCTCTGTTTGTACATGTGGCTTTTCAAATGGTACACTTTATTATGGACCATTCTAAGGTATAAAGAATTCACAATATTTTGATACTCTTAGCTTGGCACGCGTGTAGTAGATAGTCTTATTCAGTATGATATTTTGACATAAATCTTAGTAGTTGAGGACTCCGGATAAAGTGCTCGTCCACCTTCCGCCTCATCATCCTCAACATCAGGTGAGATTAATGCCAAGTGTTTGTTTGTAAGGAATAATTTGTCATTTGTTATTTGCTTGTTCTCCACCCCTAATGTAGTGGCATTTGATTGTGTCTCTGTGTGTTTCATTTAAAACTGTATTAGTGTAGGTAAACTATGTTAGTGCTCGTCTAAACTTATTAATAAAAAAAGGCGATTTTTTGAAACGGTGGGAACGCGCGGCTCCATCACAACACTAGCTTTTGTATGCTCTTAACTTAACACGCGTGTATATAGTGTGATAGTCTTCTTTTACTGTTTTTTTTAAGTAAAGTAAGGCTTCCGTAGTTACATTATATCAATTTAAATTGAAGCAGCGTTTTTAAGTATTCCACGAAGCACACCTAAAGTATTCCACGAAGCACACCCATAGGCGTGCTTCAAATGAAAAGTGATGTTTGGGTTGATTGGACATGTTTATTTATTATCTTTTTGCTTTTGTTTTCAGATTGTTATTTGACAGAGAATTTTAATACTGGTTTTTTGTAAAACTTAGCTACAACGATTAACGACTGTGTTTTTAGTGTATCGCTGGCAAAAAGTCGCAGTGTGCAAACGGCTTTAAGCTATATATTTTTACACTGCTGCTGGATGTCTTACAAAATGTCTTACAAGATGTAGGTATATCGGAAAATACGTAGGTACCTATTATTGGTTCTTAACGTCTTTTTATGTAGGTAGGCCGACTCTTGTGAAAAATAAAACAGAAATAAATGCATATTAGTATTAATTGGAAGATATATACACTCAGCATTGGGTTGATAACGGATGAGAAAGAAGAAGCAGAAGGTAGATTACAGTACATAGTACAGTCAGCGGCAGATCAACCTACCCAAATCTGTCAAATTTATCCATTGAATATTGATCCTTATAACCAAACAATAAAGTTCAAATTTATTGTAGAATTTTGACAATTTTTGGTAGGTTGATCTGCCGCCGTGTGTACCTACTACTGCTATCTAGGTAGTAGGTAGTGGTAACGGTCAGGTAGATAAGGTAGAAGAAGAAATACAGTTATTGGCACACACTAGGTACAACAAAAATTTATTACATGTAAAAAATATTGAAAAAACAAACAGTTAATAGTATTAGAGTACTTTTGATTCATAGCCAGTTTACACGGCTTAGCCACGAAGGATGGCAGTATCAGCCCACTGACAGCTCAATGAGGCCGAAATCATGGCGGCATCGTAAATCAATACCGTCACAGATTGGCGCTAACTCTCCCATCCGCCCACAGACTATCAATTTTCGAAACGACCCGACGCATCGTAAGTTATCGAGTATGTGACGCATGCACTGTGTGTGTGCTGGCTGGTAGATGAGATGTAGACTAGAAAATAATAATAAAAACTTTCGTCATAGAAATGCATTTATTTGTAAACTTTATTGTTTTAGTATACTCGTATTGAAGACTGTCTAAATGTCAAAATAGTGTTAATCAAAAGTAAGGCGTCGCTTGGCGGGAAGTTGAAGAGTCATGATGTCTGCGGTTTTGCTTTATTTTCTAAAATTTGTGTTATGTCGAATATTAATGTGAAATAATGGTGGATTATTAACCGTTAAGTGTTCGTGAGTGTGCATGAGTGTTGGCAAATGAAACAAAACAGTGCAACGTCACTTTTCAAATTCTCTCAAGAAGTACGCCCGAGGACTTAGTAAAGCCCCACATCTTTACTGAGATACTCGAGGGATTGGGGGGTATATCATTTCTCTCTTCTCATTTCTATTATCATTCATCATCATCATACAAGAAGGAAATATTGTTTATTTATGTATTACTTGTAAGAAAAATTACTTTGACACTGGCAAAATGTGCTAATCGCACGAAGCCATCAACTAAAAAAAGTGAGGCGTCTGCATTGCGTAAGGTGGTGGGTACGAACTCCATCTGAGGTCATTTGCTTCTTTTAAAGTGCTATATTGTTTAGGAAATAATATAGCATTATGATTACAAACAATAATTGCGTAATATGGCTATAATTTTGACATACTATATTAGCATTTGAAAATTACATTTACATAAGTAGCTATACATTTAGTTAAAAGATATGCCTTAACAAGTGTAAATTGTATTGTTTTTACACAAAGTAAACCAAATACAAAGTCGGGAAACAAACATAAAAATAACAATCAAGGGTTTCCATTTTAAAAAATCGCCATCATTTTTGCTTCTGCAAAACTGTTACAATGTGTGCGTTATTACCTCCATAATTTAATTTATGTACATATATATACCGAATGGGAACGCGAACAAAAAATGAATTATTAATCTTAATTAAACTTTTCAAACTTTTTAACCATATGTGGAGGGGATGAGCGATGGCCTAATAAAAGTGTAACTTCCAAAAAAATGGGGGGTTATTAATATGCCATATTCGAGTTATTAAGGCTCGGCACGGCCTCTAGTAATAAACAGAGAGTGATATATTTCATCACAATTACGGGCTTTTGAAATTATATTACTCTTCCTAACTTTATGGCGGCGTGAGTTACAGATAGGGTTGCTTAACTTTAATCTCAGCGTAAAGTATATCGGTTGTTTGTGGTGAGAAAAAGCAAGTAAAGTAAAATAAGTAAATGACCTATAAGTAGCTATCACACTGCTGGGCAAAGGCTTCCTTCATTGAAATTAAGTCATCACTAAATTGATGGGTAGTGTCTTAATCACTACGCTTGCCAAATGTGGGTTGGTAATCACAACCCGGGCTGTGCATTGAAAAATCCGAGTGACACTTTGCCCGACCTGGGAATTGAACCCGGGACCTTCAGGTATCGGGCCGAGCACTTTACCACTCGGCCACGGAGGCCTTTCGGCCACCGAATAATTTATTTAACATATGCTATCCAATATGTCTATGTCTATGGTTGACTGGTAGAGAATGCCTCAAGCATTAAGTCCGCCATGTATATGATGCAAAAGTATTAAAATAAAATAAAATAAATAAATATGTTTTTACAAAAACAAATACTGTTGTTCGTATACAAAATTACGAATTATTATTAATTTTACAAATATTTTTTTTATGATTGACAGAAAAATTGTCATAGAAAAAGTCTTTTCGTGTACCTACTTTAGTTTCTAGATAGATAGATAGATAAAACTCTTTATTGCACACACACAGAAAAGTAGAAACAAAACAACAAAATTTTTATATCGGGGTGGGCAAAGGCGGTCTTATCGCTTAAAGCGATCTCTTCCAGACCACCTTTGAGGTATAGGACAACTGAAAGGAAAATACAAAGGTAGTGCACTAGTTTAAAGAAACAAAAAATAAAAATATACAATAATAAAAATATAAGTACCTACATTACCTACCTAGATTATACAGTTTAGACTAAAGCAATAGTGTAAAGTCATTATTTTATATTTATTATACTATAAAGTAAACTAGATACAGGTGGCATCCCTAGTTACAGACAATTATATGCCTTAAGAGCGTTTACGCCGCTCACTAGCGCCGCCAATGAAAAAAAAAACATATCTAGTAATTAGAGATAGAAAATCAAATTATACTCAACAAACTATTTGAATGAAGTAATTTAGCATTTTTACGTCACCTAATGAACACCTCACATGTTATGGTTTAGTTAAATTTGGCGTTATAGTTAAAAGTGGCCGTAACGTCTTATTTAACTAAACCATAACATGTGAGGTGTTCATTAGGTGCTGTAAAAATGCTAAATTACTTCATTCAAATAGTTTGTTGAGCATAATTTGATTTTCTATCTCTAATTACTAGATATGTTTGTTTTTTCATTAGTGGCGCTAGTGTGCGGCGTAAACGCTCTTAACCCGAAGCTGAAAGGGTGGTATTTTTAGTCGATCATGTCAAAATAAACGGCCGATATGACAAATGTCGTACAACTTGTTTGGCCGTAACTAGTTCTAATCTGAGTTAGTATTATTGCTTTTAATAATAGACACAAACATATGGTTGGGACGTTTAAGTAAAGAGTTGTTGGGTTTATTACTTGAGCTTAAGTATTGAGCATCATTTATCATCATGATAATTAAAATGTAACATTCCCATTAAGATTCGATCAACTATGTATTGGATTTCCGATGAACGCTTGAAAAACGGTAGGCGTCTTTGAGGCCAAAGAGCCACAATGACGTTTCTGGCGATGAAATGAAAAATATGTACGAAAAGTAGACATAATCAACGTTTCGTAGTCCCCCGATTCCTCCTCCAAAACTGGACCAATTTAATTACTTTTTTCATTAACCTTTTTACCGCCAACAACTTCTATAGAAGTTCGAGATTTTCGTGCCGTCCACATTTTTTTAAAATACATTTATACGTTGGCGTACAGCGGGACATCGCGTGCAGGATAGTTGGGCAGTGAAAAGGTTAAAAATTAAAGAAAGGCTTTGGCTGTGTCCCTATGTTTTCGTTTTTTTTTTTTTCATAAATTCATTATTTATAAAAATATGAACCTTTAAAAACCTTGAAAATTGGCTAGATTTTCCGCTGTTTTTTCGAAATATGACGAGATTATATAAAAAAAAAAAACATATAGGGACACAGCCAAAGCTTTTCATTAATTTTAATGAAAAGAGTAATTAAATCGCTCCAGTTTTGGAGGAGGAATCAGGGGACTGCGAAAAGTTGATTTTGTCTACTTTTCATACATAATTTACAAATTCAGTCGACCTTAGTATTTCCTCTTGTACTAATACTTTGCAACCTTACTTTAATCTTTATTTTTAAGATGGTTCACAGTAAGCTGAAGTTGTTGATGCTATACAATGTTTTTTCAGATCTTTTTATTCGAAATTTAAATGTTAAGGTGTGACCAAACAGGACCACTTTCGTGATGCATTTTTGTTCCAGATCTTGTACTTACATTTGGTCGAAGTCATAAGCGACGGGTTTCCTGGATTTCCCTTTGTGTTTTTGTCAGCTTGAAGCCACACCCAATATCGGTATGGTACTATAAAAGCCGGAGGGGCCTTTACTTAATTGGGGGCGTATAATGAAACAAATAGAACGTTTACTTAATATATTGGTATTTTTCAAGATATTACATTGATATAAACATTAATAAGACGTCGCCGCTCCTGCGGTCGATGCTCAAGTCGATCGTCCTTTCTTCCGCCGCGTGTCGTTTTTTTAGATTTGAACGAAGAACGCGACGGCTGCCAGTAGGTCCGTACCTCCAAGCACCCGATCACTACAGTACCTATGTAAATTTATTGATCTAAATTGCGGGACTATTGTTTCTATATTAACTACACCTAACAGAGATACGGATTCCAGATTGACAGATTAAAAAAATCCAACGTTCTTTATATTTTCCATATTTCCTGGTATTTTCCATATTTTTTGATGCACAAACTAAAATTCTAACATTCCATTTTGTAGGCTGAGAGTATCCAGAGTTTTGCAAAATGGGTGAACGTTACGTACGTTACCTACGGGACATAAACCCCGCCGAAGCGTGTTCATTTACGTGGCCACATAAACTGGCGCACTTTATTAGATCGCGATACGATCTGCGTGGTTAGCATAGTGTTGTGTTACATGAGAAACTGCTAATATATTTTTTAAAATATGCAACTATATCTCCAAGGGAGAGGAAGTTCAGTATTGTATTTTTGACAACAGAATAGTGAAAATAATCAATACATACTCGTAAAAAAAATTTAAAAATTATTTAATTTTTTTTTTAAATATTTGTGCAATTTTTTCACCGCGTGTATGATTGCGGTAGTAAGTGACGATGTAAATTAAGTAAATACTATCCTACTAATACACTGGCCTGCAAAAATAAGTACTACACTTTTAATATTTATTTATTTACTAAACTATAGAAGTTAGAGATTTTTAAATAAAAAACGTTTTGCAGCAATTTTTATCAGCTTTCTTTAAAACTAAAGTAAATTATACATTAGTAACATTTTCCTTTTTGTTTCGAAAGTATATCTTGCTTACTTAAAAAGTTATTGCAATTTTAAAAGTGTGATACTTAATTTTGCAGGCCAGTGTATTATAAATGCGAAAGTTTGTAAGTATGGATGGATGTTTGTTACTCTTTCACGTAAAAACTACTGAATGGATTTGGATGAAATTCGGCATATAGATAGATTATAACCTGGATTAACACATAGGATAGTTTTTATCCCGATATTCCCACGGGAACGGGAACCACGCGGGTGAAACCGCGAGCGGCCGCTAGTACAAAATAAAAATATGAAAAATATTTTAACACTTTGGCTACATATTGACAAATAAATATGATCAAATGGGTCGAACTGCACTGTTATTTATTTATATACAGAGTGCCTTACAAATAAACAAAGATTAAGGTCCGAATAGTTATTCCGTGTTTTGTTCCTGTCATTTAAATGTCATTTCAAATTAGAGTAAAAGAGACAAAACACGGAATAACTATTCGGACCGCTTTGTTTATTTGTAAGGGGGATAGAATTTCAAACTCAATGTTGTAAATATATTTCATTACTTTTTACCACTCCTAAGATACCTAATCAGAATAGAAGCTAAGCGTACATTCAGGATTCCGGTGCCTTCTTGATTGTCTTCTTAATTGTGGTATGTGGTGTTCGATGTCCCCGCCCTAGTGATCGATATACAGTGATGTGTACACTGTCCTGCCCTGTCCTGCTATCTCCATTAAAACCAATTGGACTGCGAGAAGCCATCGCGGATGCCATCATGCGAGAGAAAACCATGCTTTTTAAAACATAGTACAGTCAACAGCAGAACATGCTGGCCACTATACAGGTGTCCCAAAAATGGCACGCCAAGCTGACACTGGAGATAGCTTAGCTATAAACCTATCAGATAAAAAAAAACAAAAAAAAAAAAAAACACGACAATAAACATGGTAATAATCCCGTTAATAATATTTATTCTAATGTAAGTGACCATGATAGTTTAAAAAGTTATAAAAAAAAAGATCTAAAAGTGGAGTTTTTAGAAAATAAAAAAGTGGCATTTTCTCCAAAACTATGAGACTTTTACAAGAGTCATGTTATTTTTATCTGATAGGTTTAAATCGAACTATAAGTGGAGTTTCTAGAACATAAAAAAGTGTCATTTTCTCCAAAACTATGAAACTTTTACTAGAGCCATGTTATTTTTATCTGATAGGTTTATAGCTAAGCTATCTCCAGTGTCAGCCTGGCGTGCCATTTTTGGGACACCGTGTATAGTACCATGTCATAAAGCTTAACTAGAAGTTGACGAGCGCCTGTTAGATTATTTGGTCGTTTTGACAAAGTGCTAAAGTAAGGAAGTAAAACATAAAGTGTTCAGCTACTTTTGCTACTTTTGCTTTTACTTTTGCTAGGTACTGACTGTACTACGCATAGTCTATTTTATTCGTTCGTGAAAGGAAAGTCTATCAGATTGCAACCTCAATTACAATGTACAAACATGTTCTAGATGGTATGATTACTACACGGGGATCTAATCATACTAGAGAAACCCTGTAAGATTAAAATCTTTAAAAATTGTGCAAAACTTGATCCTCTAGATTAGTCTAGATTGTAAGGCTAAATAAATGTCTCTCCAATCCCATATTTTCTAATTTTTTTATTAATAGTTTAATAGTTTGTTAATATTTATACCTGTTGCTAGTTAGAAATAGCATTCCAATATACATATTTCAGTCACACCGAATCCCATCACCACATCACCAGCTCATTTTAAGTCCCCACTGCTGGGGCACGAGCCTTCCCTATGGATGGATAGAGAGAACGGGTCATAAACCACCACGCGGGCCCAATGCGGATTGGTGGTTGTTAACGATTGCTAATGCAGCCGGGACAAACAGCTTTACGTGCCTTCCGAAGCACGGAGGAGCTCGAGATGATAAATTTTTGGTCATCCATCCGATGACCGGTCTTTGTGAAAGTTGCGTAACCTCAGCACTCGCAGACCAAGCGCGTTAACCACTGCGCCATCGAGCTCCTCCCGAATCACACCGAACATTGTTATGATATTCAAAACAGTGAGTTGCTTGCACACGAAATTAAATTAGCTGGTTTTGTTAAAAAAAAAAAGCTATAGCCATTGTAAAATTGCTTGAGATTTGAAGCAACGAACGCAAACGGAGCAGTGAAAGGCTAATACTCGCATCTATACGATCGCAGAGATTTATCTTTTGTTTTATTACCAGCAAGCATCCAATTTGTTTCGGCGAACAACTGGTAAGTAATTGTGAGGCATTTTGTTATGGAGGCTCCTATTGAGTAATAACCATTAATAGTCTACACTTTAACATTAATCAATTTATACACATCACAATGTATTTGCGTTTGTCTAAACATTGTGAATTTTCCAAGTGAGCATGGATAGCCAAATAGAAAAGAAAATTAGTTTCGGGACCGATTTAATGAAATCTAAAACGGTATTATTGTTTTTTTTTCGTTTAACAAACTTTTCTATTCAGTAATTACCCATTAATTGTTAAAAAACACATAATATACAATTTGATGCACTATTCAATAGTGTAGCAAATTTTTGAATAAAATTTTGGAATTTTAAAATATAAGTAACATACGGCATTCTCTTACGCACTTTGCTACTCTTCCGCCAAAGAACAAGAAGAAGAAGGCGCTAACACTATTATTTAAAAAAACAACTTTATTAGGTATATTTATGAATTAATTTAAAAAATTAACAAAATTAAGTTCTTGCTTCTCTCCTGCATAAAGCCGCGTCGGAAGATCAAAGTGGTCGTCAATAAGCGTTTGTCTCACGAGAACAGACGCACGGACAACTATGTAAGCAGTTGTGCCAATGAATTCGTTAGTTTAATAGATGTTTTGATTTTATTGTTTTATCGTTATGGAACGATGTGATTCCCAATTGTAGCGTTTATAATAAACAGCGCTGAGACAATGTAAACATGAGCGACATCAGGAAATTGACGATATTTCCAAGTGGGACATGAGATCATGAGATAGGCCATGAGAGATCACTAGTTGAGGATTCCGGGTGAAGTGCGCTTCCGTCTTCGGCCTTATCACCACTTAACATCCTGATGTGAGATGAAGGCTTACACGTAGAGTATAAAAAAAAAACAAAAATTAAAAAAAACATAAATTAAAGCACAAGGAAGTGCTTAAACACTAAAATAAACATAAGTTAGGTATTTACTAAATTTTTATTTTTTGTGCTTAAGCTGAATTAAGCATAATGGTCAGCGCAGCCGTCCCGGATTGCGGAAGACCCAGGTTCGATTCCTGGCTGGGTCGGGTAGGCATTTAATTTTTTCACTGTATTTTATTATAAATATTTAGGTATTTACTAATTGATAGTAGACACATACCTAATTATCTTAGGGCCTATTATTTTGTAACAATGTTTTCTGATAAATAATTAACCGCCTAAGTCTGGTTAAGACCACCGGTTAAGATCCAGAGGTCCCCAGTTCGATTCCCAGTGGGGGGATGTTTGTGTACTCGGTTTGGTTGATGATAGGGCTTTTTAACCCGCCTGGCTAGCTACCACCATCTTATCTAAATATGTCGCCATAACATCAAAGTTTGTAGCATTGTTGTGTTCCGGCAGCTAGAGATAAGATAACCAGTGCCTCGGTAGTTGAGGATTCCGGGTGAGGTGAAAACCTAGTGCTTTCTCGTAAAATATATAAAAAAACAACAACATATAATATTTTTCACGAAGCTTTCGAAAAGTCGATTGTTTCAAAACTAACAGCAATATTTTTCAGTGGCATTCCACTTCAACATTTATACACGCCCGTTCCAATCGACCGTCCACCACAGACGGGCAAACAAGACGAGCGTAACCGCTACTGACGGCATTTACATGCAACAAAAAGACTATTACACAGTTGTGGTACGCTGCCTGTGGCTGATTGCCAGTTGGATGGTCCTGGGATACACTTTAAGTCTAAAATATATTTCAAAAAGGAAAGCTGCTCAAAATTGGGGTTGCCTAAACAATGCTGACTCATATGAACAGCCTCTGTGGGACCACATAAGACAGACAGACAGATAGACATACAAACAAACAGGCAGACAGACAAACAGACAGACAGACAGATAGACATACAGACATGCAGACAGACAGACATAAAGACAGATTGTTGACAGTTAAGACATGTGGTCTAATAGACATTAGACCACATATCTCAACTCTCAGACTAAGTGGTGCTGATTTTATTTATCAGCTGGGGTATGAGGTAGGCTGGTCGGTAGCTGGTTTCAAGTCCGCCTGGCTAACTTAGCTACCACCATCTTATCGAAATCGGTTGCCATAACAAAACCGTTAGTAGCATTGTTGTGTCCTTATTTAGTTTTATTTATTCTGAAATTCTAATTGGAAAGGTAGTAAGTAGTTCCTTATGAAGGCTTTCAATCGAAGACCGCATCCAAAATCATACAAACTAAAATTGAATTAAGATTTTTTAATGGCATTATAGATTTAGAATTTAGTTAATTTTTACTTCTACACATTTTATTTTCTTTATTTTTCTTTCATCCAAAGGTGCAAGAGATTGCTTCTTACCAATAAGACCGCCTATTTTGTACTTATATCTCATCGTCAAAATGTCTGTATTTGTCTTTTTTGTGCGCAAATAAAGTTTATTATTACTATTTTATTTTAAAAAAAATGTCCTATTAAAATTTTTAATAACATTGTTTGCCACTGTACCAGTAACATACTACGCACAGTCACAGCGCACAGTGGACTAAAACTTAAATAGGTAAAGAGATTTAACTATTACCGACTATTCATTCACATCCACCACTCACAATTGGAGTATGTGTGCTCTGCAATAACGCGTCCTATGTAACAAGTCATTTACATAACCCGACAAAAAATGTAGGCAGCCGAGTTTATTAACCCCGTGTGTCATTGTCAAGTCAAGGTTACTGTCGTAAGACTGAGTGATATGATAAGGTTAAGTGTGTAGATTCGCACAGTACAGTCGGCGGCAGATCAACCTACCCAAATCTGTCAATTTTCTCCAATGAATATTGATCCTTATAACCAAAGAGTAAAGTTCAAAATTGATTGTAGAAATTTGACAATTTTGGGTATGTTGATCTGCCGACGTGTGTACAATAAAACGCATATCAGTAATGTAAAGATAGTTGACATATAGGATAACAACGTGGGCTGTATTGTTATATGACTTCTATTACTGTGTCACCATCAATTACCAGCTCATAATGTCCCCAATGCTGGGCTGAGCCTTCCCTATGAATGGGTAGGGAGAACGGGCCATAAACCACCACGCGAGCCCAGTACGGATAACTATATTATAAGAGTCTCTGCTATGAACCCTTTTAAAAAATTACTTTATCTTTTTTCTTTGTATCTATAGGTATCCTAAGCATTTTTTAATTATTTCACTTTAATTATAAAGGACAAATCAATTACAGTAAATAAAGATTATTATCTTTTTACAACCGAGCGATGTTTCCATAGAGTTGCACTGGACACAGGCTCTCGCGGTATGCCCACTGCCAATTCTAAGTAGATTGTGTACCCCTTTCAAAACGATTTAACGAGCGCCATCTTATGACAAGTACTGCAGGAACTCGATTTGTCGAATTTGGCCACCCATCTGCTGATCCGACATTACGAAAGATCGCTCTTCGACAGCACTCTTCGCGGAATAAATTCGCTCTAACCTCTTACGTTAGCATTATTCGCACATTTCTATGTTGATTCCGTTTTTACTAACAACCGCCTACGCTTGATTAGTTGGCTGCAAGTGAATATGTATAGCCTTTACATAGTAATAGCTTTATAAATAAATTTAAATTGTTTTATTCGTGTGGGGTTACACACCTGACCGCGAAGGATTTTAGATTAACGATCACAAACTTTCATTAGGAAACGGTTAACTAAACTCACTAACGGTTAAAGTATCCTCACTGGCCTTGTAGTAAAATGACGGGTTAAGAACTCTATATATTAGGTCCACTTATGAAATTGGAGTTTTGTATGAAGATTTTATATAAAATTTTATTTTTCATACTAACGTTTTTTTAATTTTCTTAGCATCTATTTATTTTAACACTATAAAAATTGTAGAGTAGTGTGTTTGTTTCACTAGTTAACTATAGCAGATATTAAAAAGAAAAAAAATCAAGTCCTTTCAAAGCAACAATGAAACAAAAGGACAATTCCGCGAAATAAAAAGTTAGTCGAAAATTAGGCGATTAAGAGACAAATTTAATAATCATTGTTATTTTTACTGAAGCCTAAGTAACATAGTCCTAATTAAAGGTGTATAATAATTAACAACCGGTATTGACTTTTAGAAGTAATACACCTATTAATAAGTGAGAAAAAAAACTCCAATTTCATAGGTAACGACCTATTGTGTTCCAAAATTTAGACTATTTAGCTAGTTCTTCTGCGTTTGAGGATACCGTGATAGTGCTTTTCCACCTTCGCCCTGAACTCCTGATCGTCATTTACTTCTAGTACATAGATATAGATAAATAAAAAAACGTATTAGAATAACAGTCTTTGACAGGAACCAGTTATTGATACTTCTCTCCTTTTTTTTGTTCCTTTTGTTGATGGCTTCGTGCGATTAGCACATTTAGCCAGTGTCAAAGTAATTTTTCTTACAAGTAACTAATACATAAATAAACAATATTTCCTTCTTGTATGATGATGATGAATGATAATAGAAATGAGAAGTGAGAAATGATAGACCCCCCAACCCCTTGAGTATCTCAGCAAAGATGTGGGGCTTTACTAAGTCCTCACGCGGGCTTCTTGAGAGAATTTGAAAAGTGAAGTTCCACTGTTTTGTTTCATTTGTCAACACTCACGAACACTTAACATTTTTTTCACATTAATATTCGACATAACACAAATTTCAGAAAATAAAACAAAACCGCCGACATGACTCTTCACTTTCCCGCCAAGAAGTCCACTTCTCCTCTTTAATTTTTATATTAATACGTGAAGCAAAAACTTTGTACCCCTTTTTTACGAAAACTGCGTGGACGGAGGAGTAAGGAATTTCGCACACTTATAGGTTATATAGAGAAGGTTATCCGAATGTTAATATATTTTTTTATTATTCATAAAAATACATTAAATCAATAAAACAAACATTACACACACTACCATGTATTTGACACACACGCATTTACTCTTTTGAGAATATATTAATAAAATTTCAAAAATGGAAGAGTGGCCGAAATCTGTCAATGCCAATCCAAACTCACATTCTATCTTTTTTTAATTTTTCATTTCTTAGGACGAACTATTACGGTCGAATTTAGACCACTGGGCGACCACTAGTCATTAAAAATAAGCTACTTTAATTTTTTTTCTTTAGCAACAATTCAATGCAGACCAGCTAATGCTTCCTAGCTGTCATTCAAAAAAAAATTCGATGTAATTCTATTTATTTTTTGTCGACGAAATCTATTGTCGGACACTGGGCTTGCTGTGTCGTAAACTGGTGCCACTACAGTACCTGTTTTTATTTATATTGTTTTTGAAAATACTGACTAAATTATCTAGATTAGGCTAAATAAATGAATGCCTAAACCACAGCAGCACAATGCCTAGCCGAGCCTAGCAGCCAGCTGCTATCTTAAACTTGACAACATGAAAGTAAATCCATGTTCCCTGTTCCACGCCGCTTGTACCGCAACCGCATAGCTGCAATTATTGCGAGCGTCTAAATTTACCACACCCTGTATATACGCGTCTTCCGGCCACAGGGTGTTGCACATTCTATTATTGACTTGGAATGACGACAGAATGGGAATGGAGAGTGTATTTGACTATACAGATTTGTTACTTGAATAGCATTGTTAGTTTGTAATGTAGAGCAAGTGTGTAAGAAGGTTATTACTGTCTTATAAAATATTTTATGTAACAATTAACTTCATAAATTAACACAGAATTTAAAGGTTATTGAACAAAGGTCTGATTCTGCTTGTACGGCAGATGCAATATTTATAGACTATTAACATTATTATTGTTATAGGCGACAAAAAAATATTGGTACAATGTAGGTCGCCAACAAATATATTATGTCTGCTTCATAGAGCAATTAAATAAGTGTATTAAACACAATATATTACAACAATAAAATGCCTCATAAAAACGATACACTGCATCCTAGAAGCGACGACATATCAAACATTAATCCTGTTATTAGCACTCAACGTGACTCAACTAAGGATATAGCTGTAACATAAAGATATTATGGCGGAACAAAACGATTGTCGGCACCACATTGGCGAGGAATAAAAACTCCCATTTTGTTTATGGTAACACAAAATGGCGGACGATATCACAGTGATGTTGGAAAATTTATTCGCGTTAGACGTTAGAATTCATAGGACGCGGTGGTCATTAATATTAACGGAAGTTTTTGAACTTTTCTGACAATTCCACTTAAGGAAATGGGAGCGAAAGTTTTATAGCGCCATCCATGAATGTATAGGCTCGTGACTATGCAGTTTATACCCTACTAGGATCTTATCTTATCTTACTACAGTCACAATAGAATTATCCTGCTTAGTTACTCCGTGGAATTTTGGTGTTAACAGTCGTCACTTAGAGCATGATATTTGGTCAGTGGCACACACACTTTCCGGAGCACCAAGTATGAAAAATTACATAATTAAAATATCCTGGAGTTCTTTTTAGAGTATACGTCACTTTTGGATTAAAAATCGGGAGACAGTCTAAGTGGTTTTTGGTATGACCGTCGGTTTTAATCTTCGCGTTTAATTCCCTGTAGGTACGTACCTACATTTTGTGCCCGATTTGTTTGGTAGTACGAGTAATGCTTGTTTTGAATACACCTGAGAGAAATAAAAATATTTCAGCACCAAGGCCTGAGGATCCACCAAGACTGACTATCCTCTCCCAGGCACTGCTGCAAGTACTGCCTTATCAGTGCGAACGCCAGCACACTTGCGTTTCCTGATTATTCATGCGGACGTTTCGCTTTTGCGCACTGATATCCTTGCATTGACTCATTCAGTTCTAAGTTCTTGTTATGAAACATGGTGTTGTGATTTTAAGGGGACATTTTTAAATTATATTACCGGTTTAATAAGGTAAGTGGACACTCCTCACTTACCTATCTATACTATATTCCTGACTAATCTAGAGACTTTTGAACACTAGATTATTTTTTTATTTCTTATTTTTAAATAATCGAGAGTTTAAAAGTTCACAGTCATATAACTAGGTAAAGTAGATAAAGAAGCCCACTTCATAATAGAAATTGTCATGATCATGTTGATTCAAAAATGAGTACCTCTATGTTATATCGTAAACAGAGTTACATACAAAATTTACAGCAACGGTGTCTCTTTTTTATTCAGGAAAAAATGCTTTAAGCATATCACTGCGCCTAAGAAGATGCAATTATTGTTGTGTGACTCATTTATTTTATAATTCAATGTCATTTATTATAAAATATATTTTTTTGCGTTATTAGTTTTCAATGTAGTTGTTCCAAAAACATAAATTAATACACAGAAACGAACAAACTGCGTACCTATGTTATCCAATCCATTACGACTAGAGCGTCCAAATCAAATATAGATCAAAGATCCGAAAATACATAAAGATGAATTTATTCACCGCCGAGCTATGGTTAATCCATTGAATCTCATTATGGCTGTGTAATGCCATACATCAACTTTATGGCTCGGACGCAGAATGAATGTCCGTAGCCACCTTTTTACTGAAATTAATTTTGTTGATAGCGAGCAACAACGTTATCTTTTTTCTTTACCTTTTACTAGTTGTTGTAGGTACATTGTGTATTTCTTTGTGTGTTTTTACTTTTTATCTTTCGTTATTTTTTATCCATTACTGTCCCAGTCAAAGGTCCTTACCTGCTTTCGCTCTTCATGATTTATAGTTGAAATAGGTCACGATTTGAGACGTGTTTTCAAAGCTTGATTTCTTCATCTGATTTTGGCAGTTCCCAGGGTAAATTCGGGGGTTCAGTTACTGGTAGGGCTTGTCACATCTCTGATTAGTTAGTTACCATCATCTCTTCTTAATATATATCACCATTACATTAATGTTTGTAGCATTGTTGTGATCTGACAGATAAGAGATAAGATATCAGTTTTTCTACGGAATAGATAAGTAAACTGTGGTTTTTTCAGTAGTTGAGAATTCCGGGTGAAGTGCGCTTCCAATTTCGGCCTCATCATCACTTAACATCAGGTTAGACGAAACCAAGATCTAGGATTTATTTAAAAAGAAGTTAAAAACGCTGGTTTAATTTTCGAACACGTTTTTTAATCTGCGCCTTACACGTAGGTATAATGTCACTTTACTCCGAACTTTCGTTGTAAACAAAACACGAGCATGAGTCACACATACCACTCATATGCAAAATATGTGAATGGTCACCTGTCACGTGCCGGGTCATTGACCCTGTGCCGCCCGGCATGGCCGACCGCCTTGCAATAAGAGCCTCACCTAACACCTGTTGTGTCTACATGCACCTCAACGGCTTTGATTATTACATTCCTGTATCTGGTATCACTTCAGCGAATGTAGTAGGTACTTCGGTCAGGGTAATGTTGCCAAACAGTAGGTATTATTACCCACGTAATACGACTATCACCACCATTACCAGCTCAAATTATGTACCCCACGCTAGGGCACGATCCTACCCTGTGAATATGGAAACCGGTCCAGTCTAGTCTGAGTGGTAGAGCCACGCTGCGTTGCAGCACGAAATAGGCCGGCTCGCCCGGCGTAATACCACCCTCTCACTGAATATCGGCGTGAAACAATGGCACTCGTTGCTGTTGTGTTTCGTCCGGTGAGTGAAAGTACCGGAGGCCCATCTCTCACCCCTCCCCCCTCCCAATTCCTACTCCCTCCTCAAGATCCAACTCCTTCCTCAGCGTTGGCAACGCATCTGCCATAACTTTGGTTTTGCGGGTGTCCATGGGCGGCGGTGATTGCTTTCCATCAGGTGACCCGCTTGCTCGTTTGCTTCCTTTTACCATAAAAAAAAAGTCCATAAACTTACCACGCGGGCCCAGTGCGGATTGATGGTTGTTAACGATTGCTAATGCAGCCGGGACCAACGGCTTTTCGTGCCACCACTGCGCCACCATCGAGCTCCTCGACTACCACCACTCTATGTTACTGGGTACGTCGTAGTCGCACCAGTGTTTGACACAGTAGCCTAGTCATTGACACCAGATCTAGTCGCCAAAAAAAAACAAGCGAGCCTTACAGTAGTCGCATATGATGTGTAACATTTGACATTTCACCTTAGTAATAAGCAATTTTAACATTATATTCTGAAAAAAATGGGTCAGGTATTACTATAGAATAAATGATGATATCACACGAAAGGGTTGAAATCAATATTACAATAGATTATAGAATTAACAATGACGTATATTTTTTTACAAATCATAAAGAGACTGCAGTAAATACTCATTAGAAGACATTTGACATATCAAAATGACCTTTGATAGTCAAATGACACAATATGTCACATATAATAGTAATATGTCACGTTCATCCTGACACGACTTCCTGTTACACTGTTGGATACTTCCGTCCCATTTCACGAAATCACTCCCACAAATTGTTAGAAAGCGAGAGGGAAGATGTTACACATCAAAAATTATAAAGAATGTCATTGAAATTTTACTGGATGACTTGACTACTTACATGGTTACTTTAAGTCAAAAATCAGCAGCTGGCTCCATTTTTATGATTAAAGGGAAAAACCGTTGATCACTGGTAACACTGGACTGAGGAGCTCGATGGCGCAGTGGTTAACGCGCCCGGTCTGCGAGTGCTGAGGTTAAGCAACTTTCGCAAAGACCGGTCATCGGATGGGTCACCAAAAATTTATTATCTCGAGTTCCTCCGTGCTTCGGAAGGTACGTAAAGCCGTTGGTCCCGGTTGCATTAGCAGTCGTTAACGACTACCAATCCGCACTGGGCCCGCGTGGTGGTTCATGGCCTGTTCTCCCTATCCATCCATAGGGAAGGCTCTTGCCCCAGCAGTGGGGACATAAATGAGCTGATGATGATGATCAACACTGGTGCCACTACTCTATCTATTCAACGGTTAGCGAGACAATTGCCTATTAGTTGACGTATACTCGTATACACATCAATTTGGTAAAGTATGTATAAATTGGCGTGACTTATGTAAAAGAAATTCAAATTCAAATTCAAAAATCATTTATTCAGTTTAGGCTACAAGTAGCTCTTATGAATGGCGCTATGCCATCGGTTCGTAAGTCTACTCTGGGCGGGAAATCTTGCACTGAGAAGAACCGGCGAGAAACTCAGCAAGTGGCCAGCTCTTTTCTCCCTTACAGCGTCAAAAAAATAAAAATTGGAAAATGCCCTATCATAGCAGGACACTTTCCATTACAAATAAACACAAAAAATATAGAAGACAACCACAACATGTAAAAAAACAAAAAAAAAACATCTAATATATCAAATTTTATATAATAACTTTATATCTGAAGTTCCTTAGCATTATGTACAATTATAATGATCATTACATACATATATATATATACATTCCAGTCCTGTGTCGAGTTATTAACGAATCGATAGATGGCGTAACTAGCGAGTAAAATGTAGCCATTCAATGCGTCGGCGATCATAACAATCCTATTTTGCATACCAAATGACGGTCTCATGACTGACATTACTCTCATGACGTTTATGGCTTAGGGCACAGTATTAATAGTGCTTAGGGTATGTATGCAAATGGAGTGGGTTTTTTTACCTTTATTGAGTTTGACGGTATGTATCGACGAATAGTAATTAAAAGGTCGTTGAACTTAAGAATAATTGGGACACGAATATATTTGAATAATTAATTATTTTTGAATAAGTGTGGTATTGTGTTATGTTAATAGGAAACTTTGGAACAACAAAAAAGATAATAACTTGTAGTTTTGTACTTTGTATGTTTTACCTTTTTGGGGTTCCGTTGCCAAATGGCAAAAAACGGAGCCCTTATGGATTCGTCATGTGTGTCTGTCTGTCTGTCCGTCCGTAAGTCACAGCCACTTTTTTCCGAAACTATAAAAAGTATACTGATGAAACTTGGTAAGTAGATGTATTCTGTGAACCGCATTAAGATTTTCACACAAAAATAGAAAAAAAAACAATAAAGTTTGGGGGTTCCCCATACTTAAAACTGAAACTCAATATTTTTTTATCAAACCCATACGTGTGTATCAATGGATAGGTCTTCAAAAATGATATTGAGGTTTTTAATATAAATTTTTTTTCTAAACTGAATAGTTTGCGCAAGAGTCACTTCCAAAGTGGTAAAATGTGATGTGATAAATAAGAGAATGATAAAACTAAAAAAAATATATGGTGTACATTACCATGCAAACTTTCACCGAAAATTGGTTTGAACAAGATCTAGTAAGTAGTTTTTTTTTAATACGTCATAAATCGTAAACCGCAAAAAAATATTTAATTTCATAAACATAAACGAACTACAAGAACTTTTATATTATGTTACTTGCTGCTACGGAACCCTTCACGGGCGAGTCCGACTCGCACTTGGCCACTTTTGTTTTGGAGAGAGTTAACTGAATGCCTTAGCCATTTCCAACGTCACCGGACTTTTTTGGGGGCAGTGAGAAACTTTAAGGGTTTTTCAAGCCATGTGATTAAAACACCGTCAGGTATTATTAAACCTTTCTTTATTCCCTCTATTAAGAGGAAAAGGCATCACCCACTATTAGTGCATGCCCCGTTCCCTCATAGATTTTCCGAGGGGTTCCGATCGGATCTGTCTATCAAATTGTACAATGAGCTACCTAATGACATGAAAGACATGCCCATCAAGAATTTCAAATCTTCCCTATATGAATTACTAAGTAAGTAATAGTTTTATAGTATTAATGAATTTATTGTGTGCAAAATTTGAATACTATTTTTAATTAATAACAAATTAATTATTTTCTTGTTTTTGCTAATTTAGATTTCTTTTAATTTTTATTTGATTATTGTTTTATTTTATTTTATTTTACTTTATTTAATTGATTGTAATTTTTTATTATAACAGCCAGACTTCTCTCTCTGTATTTGCATACCTAGTTTTGGTTAAATATGAGATGCTAAATGTATGTAAGAACTTGTTCCTACCATATTTACAGCAATATAGAGCTATTATATTCTATCGCATTGCTTTTCCTACTCATCAAAACCAACATAAAATAGGTTTAGATTTAGGCCCATAAAGATGGAATCTACGAGCACACGTTCCCCCTCCTTCATATGACATGGGGTCCTTCAAACGAGGCGTGAAGAAGCACTTTGTGGGCCAGCAGGGTGAAGGTGATTGATGCTGCGTTTCTTTCACGCTGCACCTGCAGTTAACTTCTCTCTGTCATGCAAGGGTTGTACTGAAAATCAGCGCGACGGATAATCCGTAGCTCATGCTGAGTGCAGACCCTGTTTGGGCAAAGTATGCATAATATGCATAACTAGAGAATGTACCTACTGTTTTATTACGATTTTTAAAACATTTTATTTTCTTTTTGTAATCTTTTGTTTATGAATGTTGAGCGTACAGTGTTAGTCAAATTAATGCCGATTCTATTATATTCTATTTACCTGCTGCATTTGCGTTTGGACTCCATTTCCAATTTCTCCATTTTCAATGGGCTAGGTATGGCTTAATGGGCTAGATTTCCGTTCATAAAAAACACTATACCGCCTAACATTCATTTAATAAAGAAATGAATACGTAATAACAGCTTTTCTACATTACATAATCTTAATATTATACTTTGTAATATATGTTAGCATATTAGCTGAACAGTTTCCACAATAGTGTAACCTAGTTTATAATCGACATTAGCGTACTTTGCCCAGAGGCTCTGTGTAAAGTCGACATAGCCCGGGCAATGTCAATTCTGCCCACCGGACTGCCCGCAAGATATCTGCCATTCGCGATTAGCATTGCTAAATGTGACGCTGTTTGGGATCCGCATTGTCCGCGCCGTCGGTCCCGCGTTCGTCACTACCATAATATGTAAATCACACCTGTGATGGAATCACACTGCGCCTTATAACTACTATGGTATTATAACTAGGTATTAGGTCCTTACCTATGAAATTGGCGTTTTGTATGAAGATTTTTTATAAAATTTTATTTTTCATACTAACGTTTTTTTAATTTTCTTATCATCTATTTGTTTTAACACTATAAAAATTGTAGAGTAGTGTGTTTGTTTCACTAGCTAAATAAAGCAGACATTTAAAAAAAAAGTCCCTTTAAAGCTACAATGAAACAAAAGGACAATTCCACAAACAAAAAAAAAAGTTAGTCAATTTATAAAAAAAAATTGATTGATAAATACACAAAATTAATAATCATTGTGATTTCTGAAGCCTACGTAACATAGTTCTAATTAAAGGTGTATAATAATAACACCTATTAATAAGTGAGAAAAAACGTCAATTTCTTAGGTCACCCACCAAAAGTATTAGGTTTTTTTACGTGCTTCGGAAGGCACGTAAAGCTGTTGGTCCCGGCTGCAATAGCAGTCGTTAACAACCACCAATCCGCACTAGGGCCGTGGTGGTTTATTGTCCGTTGTCCATGTGGTATTTCTATCCATAGGAAAGGCTTGTGCCCCACCAGTGGGGACATACAAAATGAGTTGCTAATGATGATGATGTAGGTATAAAGATTTTTAATCATTTTTTTTCACAATATGAAAACGCTCTAGCAAGCAACCTTCATCTCACCTGACCAGGCCTGTAGGGTTAGCCAAAGTAACATTAAGAATAAAATGTATGGGATTGACATAAGCCGCGCTACATCACGTGGTCAATCTTATGTCAATCCCATACATTTTATTCTTTTCGAACTTCGCGATCGCTTTCTTAATGTTATTTTGGCTTTCGCCACTGATAGTCAAAGTTTATAACAGTAAGTCTCGATAGAAGTGATCTTCATCTTAATGTTTCTCTCTCTCTCTCTCTCTCTCTCTCTCTCTATCTATCTATCTCTCTCTTAAAGCTTCGGTAGCTGAAAGGAATACTCAGGTTGAATGCAGGAAGTTCACTTGAATGAATGTGTAAGTAATGAATAATAATGAATGATAACTTGATTGGAAGAATTTGATCACTTGCCTTCTCACCAGCAGACCCTGTTTCAATGACACACATATTCTACTTTCGAATGGGAAAAAAAAACTCGTACGCAACACCCTATGCCACTCGGGCTACAAAGATGGTCTAGGGATAGCCCTTTGCAAAGAATTACGTTGATTCGTTACTCCGTTTTGCAGTAAAGTATCAACAAACAAACTTCTGCATACCATAAAATATTATTGTCAAAATGTGCCACCCTGGAGCTGAACTCCGATGAAATTGGATTCCTGCAAGCTTCCAGCAATTGTCTGAGTTGCGTATTAAAGCCACTGTTCTATGACGCGTCGCTTCGTTCATGGCTCGCTAAGCTATATTCCAAATATCCACCGTGATCTTGGTCTTCCCACTATCAAAGGTTTTAAAAGCTTGTAATACGATGATTACGGATCTACCTCATGAAAGTTCGTATAGGCAAAACACATTTCTGTTATGGAGTATAATAAAACAAATCCTCATACCTACTGCTTCATGCACCTATAGAGCGATGATTTATGTATTGAAGACTTGCTTTTTGATGAATAAGTTCAACTCATAAATGAATATAATATGTTCCATTCAGATTTTGCGAGAACATTTAAAATTAAACTGACAAGAGCCAAGAAGTTTTGCCTGTGTAGCAGCTATAAAATAATGGAAATAGATCAAAATCGTGCACTGAAATCTATCTAGACATGGCAACGCTTCAATGGACAACGCGGCTAACTGGTAAACGCGATTTTTGCCTTTTTGGGCGTTCGACGCCGCCCGCCTAGCTGACTCAACAGCCGGTGGGTTTTATCGAACGCAATTTATAGTTTGATACGTGGACAATAAGATCGAGTTCAGACCACTAAAATTGTTTTGACAACAACAAATACTGTACGAACCATAAAGTTATTATAGTACATAAGTCATACCTTAGCTACTACTACAGTTAAGATGTTACGATTATGATGACTGAATGAAAAAAATAAAAATAAAATATTATGATCGGATGTTAATGACGGTAGTTGTTGACATTGAATGGGCGCCTTTGGCTTTCAAAGTAAAATGTAAATAGTGTTGAATAATTTCGGCGAGCTGGTTAGAACCACGATAGCTCAATAATTGGGAGAGCACCTGACCCGGTATGTCAGAAGGGTGCGGGTTCTAATCCTGCTCGTGGAATTTTTTTCAATATTTGTGCTTTTGTAATTTGTTCGCAACAAAATTTGCGTTAAAAATTATATAAAGAAAAACTAAAAACATTTTATGACTGAATGAGTTAATCATCAGTAAAAAAAAAAAAAAAAAATATTATGTTCTCGTTTATTTTTTGTTAAGAGCTTTTACACCTTTCGCAATTTAAACTACAAAATACAAACTAAAAAAGCCTTCATCTCACCTGGTGTTAAGTGATGATAAGACCGAAGGTGGAAGCGCACTTCACCCGGGATCATCAACTAGTGACGTACTGGCTATCTCATCTCTAGCTGCCGGAACACAACAATGCTACAAACATTGATGTTATGGCGACATATTTATACACCGAGACATTTAAGTGGTTGTTTTCCCGCAGGTGGGTAGTTGAGATTATGAAACTGAACAACTTTCCCCAAGAAACATAGGTCGAAAAACAAGATATTTTTTTCACTTTTCTATACAAAGCCTCTATTGACCGAGCATGGTTTGTATGGGAAAGTTAAAAATTATCTCGTTTTTTGACCTGTTTCTTGGGGAAAGTTGTTCAGTTTTATGGTCTGATCGGGTAGATCAGACCATAAAACTGAAGCCTTCCTGAAGAACCTGCGGGAAAACAACCACTTAAATGTCTCGGTGTATAAGATGACACCAACCACAATTTTCATTAAACATAGAAAGTTTCATTCTCGTCTTCTTGATCGGGCACCTTGGCAGTGTGGTCGTGGCTGTCAATGGACAGGGTTGCGCCTCGCCGTCGCCACTCGCTTCCAGGGCGGCCACACGTCGCGCGATGTCTCTCCACTTCGGTCGACTTTCAACGTTGCGTTTACAGAAATTTCCATTAGAATTGACTTATTGATTAAAAAAAATACTTTGAAGGTCTGGGATACCGAAAGTTCTTAACATTTGCCGAACTCAGTGAACGATCATATAACACGTTTCAATTACTTTTTTTCATCTACAAACGAGCGGGAACGTCAGAAACGGGCTAAAGGGAGCCATCGGCTATCACGCGCTTCCGACGTGGCGCGTCGGCGCCGAGCCGTGCCCGTGTCGTCACCGTGACGGTGACGTCACGGTGACGAGTCGTAATTAATTTTGTGCCGTTTCAATTTGTTTTTGCGTCGCTCCATCGCGACACTGCGAGTTAATGAGCGTTTTATGGGAATATCCTGACAATTTAACGATGATTGGTGTTACTGTGCACAATTTGGACTGGGCATGTGGTGCGTTTAAATTTGTAAAATGGCGTCGTACCTGCGAGCGATGACTTAATTGAAAATTGGTCATATTAAAAATCATATTGAAAATTTGAAATATTGAAAATTCATATTGAAAATCGGTCTTAATTGAAAATTGCTGTAAGTTTTTATATGTTATTTTTGACAGCACTTATTAATTTGTATTGAAACCTCAATACCTATTTCTGCCGCCAAACATCAATACTGCTGTTTCAGTTTAAAGGGTACATAGATCCATTGAAATTAAAGAGCATAGAAGTATGAAAACACAAGCTTTAGTGCCGGCATGGGCATCAGTGGTCGTTTTCCATCAGAAGACAGGCTGTATTTTCGTTTGCCGATTCAGAATCACATTAAAAAAACTTTAGGAATAGCTCCTTATCTTTGCAGCTAACAAGGCTGGCTTAGCCTATCCTACTACCAATCAAACAAAGCAAAGCATGCGGTGTACAAATCGGTACATTATACCTCTACTGAAAATCCAACCAGTAGGCTTAGCCAAAGTAACATTAAGAAAACGATAGCGAAGTTCGAAAAGAATAAAATGTATGGGATTGACATAAGCCGCGCTAAATCACGTGGTCAATCTTATGTCAATCCCATACATTTCATTCTTTTCGAACTTCGCTATCGTTTTCTTAATGTTACTTTGGCTATCGCCACAGAGGTCTCTGACAGTATTATCAGTAGAACACTTTAAAAAATTACAGACAATTTAAAAAAAAATGCCTAATAATACGAATTATTCTCGTAATTATGAGCAGCGTATTAGGTGAATTTTAATATTTTTAGGTTGTCATCAATGCAGATTTAATGTAATATGTTTTAGCACAATGTGTGAAAGGCCTAAGTAGGGCGGGAATAAGCTGCGTCATTGCCCAATATTGCACTAATTTAGGGTATATTTCCATTATTACGGGAAACCCAATATTGAAAGTGGTTTAAGAAATTGTGTATAAAAGCCGACTAAGGGAGCATTCCAGAGGATGGGCAGCAGCATCTCTCTGAGGTTACCCTCAACCTACTGCGATCGCCAACCCGCCTGCCAAGCGTGGCGATTACGGCAAATACCCCTCATATCCTTGGGGGAGGCCTTTGTCTAGCAGTGGACGTCTTTTGGCTGAGATGATGATGATGATGAATATCTAATTGTGCTTAGTAACTACCTTTGTTTTAATGAATGAGTATTTAGTGCATCATTGTAGATAATTTGACCTTCGTTGTACTGATTGCAAGTAACGATAAGGCCGAAGAAAATGCACTTTACCCGGACTCCTCAACTGTTAAGGAACTAACTATTAAATTTTTACGTTTGTGTTAAAATTGCAATCATACTTGATCTATCTTTATATAGATTGCAATACATCATCTATCAACCACTTTCGGGCTTAAGGCTAGATAAAGTATGCAACGGAAGAGTCAAAAGAACTAAAGAATCAGACACAAACTGATGACAACCGATGGATCAGATGAAATAGACTACTATGACTTATTTTGACCGGGACCCGTGTTTAGCGTCGTAGCTGACTGTACCATGACACTCCGGTGTCCAGTGCGAGTTTTATCTGCAATTCAATCACGTTAACGAAAACGATAATTTGTTTGTCGTTAACTGTGCGCCTCTTGGTGAAAAATGAGGTGAGTTAAAACGTTGCCATACCAAATTTTCGTTTTCGTCAACGTGATTAAATTGCAAATAAAATTCGCATATTAAACACCCGTTTCTCAATCCCCCTAGCAGATCCGGACTTCGGTTTAGTCGTGGTGACTTTGTGGTTAACTGTGAAGGGGAAAGTGCGATTGCCCGGTCGTGTTTCTCAACCTTTCATTGCACATTGCGCTGGCATGCCCGTTATTAGTCTGAATACTTAGCTAGCCACGTCTCCTGCTCAGACATCCGCGTTGATTATATGGAATCGCTTATGGCACTTGTCTGACAGCGTCAGCGGCAACAGCAGCAGAACGGCGACAAAGCCCAAAGATGTCTCTTTGACGGACCAGCTCATTTTGTCCCCACTGCTGGGGCACGAGCCTTCCCTGTGGACGGATAGATAGAATGGTCCATACACTACCACGAAACACAATGCGGGTTGGTGGTTGTTAACAACTGCTAATGCAGTCGGGATCAACAACTTTAAGCACGGAGGAGCTCGAAAAGATAAACTTTTGGTCACCCATCTGATGACTGGCATTTGCAAAAGTTGCTTAACCCTGGCAATAGTAGATCGGGCGCGTTAACAACAGCGCCACAGAGTTCCTCAAAGAGGCATTCCCGTCGAAATAATCATGACTAATGAAAGTTGATGTTCCCTCCGATATCCTAGAGGTTCGGTAAAGATGTGGGCTTCACTGAAACCTCACGACACGCGGTCTTCTTGAAAGAAATTGAAAAGCCACGCTGCACTATTTGACTCCGTTTGTCAACACTCATGCACTTTCACGATCACTTGGTTCATCCAACATAGGTAGGTACTTCATTTTGGAAACAAAACAAAACAAAACCGCAAACATGACACTTCACTTTCCCGACTAGAAGTCAACGTTAAGTAGCTTTGTCATGAAACAGAACTTCATTCATTTTCATAAAAAGAAACAAAAAAAAACGAGCGAGCCTTATAGTCGCTAAATGATGTATAACTTTTGACATCTCACCTTAGTAATAAGCAATTTTAACATTATATTCTGAAAAAAATTGGTCAGGTATTAATTACATCATTTTATAACTATAAAATAAATGCAGTAAATACTCATTAGAAGACATTTGATAGTCAAATGACACAATATGTCACTTAAAATAATAATAATTATGTCATGTTTATAATATCGATTTTAAAGGAGGTCACTAAAATCTGGCCAGTTAATGTACCGAGGTACACTTTATGGAAAAAAGTACTCTATGAAACGCTGAATAATATAGCAGGTCTACTTTGTTTGTTAGTTATTTGAATAAGACAAAAAATAATAATTTCGGTTTGAAAAAATACGCCATAAAATGCGGCAATACGCCAAAAATACACTGTCTATGTTAAATAATCTGTGATACGATTATCAACAGGAATTAAATCACAAGGAAAAACGGAATACCACAGGCAATAGCCAAGTTATTAAACAAAAATACGAATCGCAAACGAAAACAACGAAGCACCCCGAAACGCCGAAACGAACGGAGTAACATTTATGACATTTGTTGTGTTTTGACATTATGTAGCGTTTAGTTACTTGCAGAGAGACAACTATTTGCTGAATTAATAATATTATTTTCTATTTTTTATTGTTTTACGCCCATTAAATTATGTATTGATAAAAATGAACGACCAGTAGATGCATTAGAAATAATTAACAGCAAATAAAATATTTTTTTAACACTACAGGTTTTGGATAAGTCTGATACTAAACGCAATTGAACATCATCAATTTTTCATCACATGGTAAAAATGTGTTACAAGGAATTAACAACTTTATTAATTTATTATCTAGTTTTATCTAATTATAAAAACAAAATGATACGTTTTTCGGAATCCTCGAATTTTTCTCTACATTTTGGTATCTATGTACCTCAAGGTACAAAGATGGCCAAAGATGTATGGACTATTAGTGACCTCCTTTACAAAATGCCGCACGCTTGCGCGCTTCCCAAACTTCCTGTCACACTGTTACACCTACTTCCGTCACATTTCACGAAATCACTCCCACAAATTGCATATATAGAAGGCGAGCGGAAAGATGTTACACATCAAAAATGCTTCTTATGAATGGACCAAAGAGGTGTAACATCTCTTTAAGAAATAAAACAAAAACGAAAGTAACCGAAGATGGTCCACAAGCTATGGGCGAAGTTCCCAGGCATCGTCCCAGCTATTGTGTGGTAATGTTAGGCCAAGGGCTTCATGCATTATGCAGTGACAACTAGAAGCCGGCACCCACCTTATTTCCGTGCCGAGTTATTCAGTGGCAGGATTACCTTTAATAGTCTCTTGTTGTTGGAAATGAGGTTGTTTATGCTAAACTAAAACATAATATCTTTAAGAACTCAAGAAGAAAAGTTTAACGCATCCTTAACGCAGTCGTATACAATTTTCTAAGTCGGCCTATATTATACTCGTAACGCTGAATAAGTGAAGAAAGAAATACAACAGTAAGTACTATTCTAACCGGCAGCTTCTGGCATTTTGTTCGCAATTAATTTGTTAACATTTATCAATTAAATATTTACTAAGCATTTTTCATTTTGTAACGAGGAAGCTATTTGCCTCATCTCAACTGATGTTACCTAAGCTGAAATAAAGTTTAAGACAGTCAAAAACGCTGTTCATCTAAATGTTTAATTTATCGAGATCGATATCTCTTAAGATCTCTCTAAAGACTCGGACGAAATAGCGACCGGTCACTAGTTAAAATACTTGCGTAAAAAAAATTTACGTCATTTGCCCACCAATTGATCTTCAAGTAAAAGGCCATGACGTCATTTGCCAGCCGATACCGCTGTGTTTGTGTATCGCGCCGCCCGCCCTAAGTTTGCCGAAACATATTTGATAGTTTTTTAGTTTGCTAAGTTACCCACAGGCGTGTACACACAATATGAAACCAACTACGTTAATATCATGTTTGACAGACAATCGATTGCACGTTAAGTAGCCTCCTTAGTAACGGTTCTTATACCTACTCGTATATTTTGTACCATTTAATATATTTTTAGGATTATTCTACAAACATTTCAAAATGTTTCTTTTTCAAATGTAAAATGACTTTTGTTTTTCTACACCCCGCTCCAACAAATAGAAAGTAAGAAAGAAACGTTTATTTCACACTTCAAAACAAATACACGTAATAAAAATAAAAAACGAACTAATACTTAAATGCCAAAACAGCTTCAGAACCGAAGCTAGGACGCGGGTTCATTCAAATGCACTTAATAGAAGTAAAATAAAAAAATAAAAAATTACCAAATATTTATTATTAAATCTGTTTATTGTTACAGTTGTTATAACCTTACACTACACCATCATCATTAGCCTAGGAACTTCCCACAACTGGGCCTAAACCTCTTCGTACACGAACATTAGTAGATTGGGCTATATCCCATGACTCTGGCCCAATGCCTCACTCCCAATACAAAACACTAAAACGTAAACAATTTTACATCGCCATCGATGTAAAATTGTTTCTGTGGTGTAATCGGGCTCTCACGTTTGATATTTATTCATTATCTATCCCATTATCCCCCATTTTATAAACGGATAAGAAGAATACTTTTTGTAAATGGTACACACAAATCAACAGGTCACAAATTTACAAATGAACGACATTTTCGCCGCCCGCCCAAAGCGCCGAGGGCGGGCGGGGCGTGTTCGATATTTTTCTCTCGTTACGACCCAATTTGGGACAATATCTAGTTTTCGACTGTCTTTGCGAGGTTCTATCGAGTTATCACTCCTCTCTCTCCCTTTCTATTCGGTGTGATTTCTTTTATCGTGCCGATAAGTTTATAGCAGTTTTCGTGTTTCTCAGAAGATATATTAAGGTCAATTTATACGATAATATCGGCGCTTTGGTATTAATAAATATACGGAATATTTTTCTGACAATTCTACGTTACGTGCCGTTTTCCTTGATATTTTTGTGAACACATGACTGTTTGTTTGGTGTTTATCCGAAACTTATTTAAAGAATGAGTTCTTTAACAATTTTTTTCATTTGCATTAGATAACAGATCATGGAAGAAAATAATAAGACATATTTTTTTATTAATGAACTTAACTATAGTTAATTTTACGTATTTGAACTTAACAAACTATCCTGACGAAGATTTGGAAGCCCTTAGGTTTTATTTCCCTTAGACCGTAGGTAGGGCATGTGGAGAGAAAACGGAGTCAATGCAGCACCTACTGTGTGACTGCGACTCTCTGGCTAGGAAAATATTGGGACTCCTGGAGTCGGCCTACCTATCCGAAACCGGAGGACTTCAGGCTCTTTGCTCTTAAGGACGTTGCCAAACTTATGGCATCTATCTTTACAGAGGAGGAAGAGTGAAAGGATGGGGTTGTACAAAAGATCCCGATGGGTCGAAGTGTTACTGATAGAGGGAAACCAGCAGGCCCCACTAAGATAGGATAAGATAAGACCGACGAAAGTAGAAAGTGCAGCTCATCAGGCATTCTCAACTACTGAGAAACTGGCTATTTTAAATCTAACTTTTGAAATACACTAATGCTTGTTGTTATGTTGACGTACTAAAAAGCCCAGCACGGGAACCCAGATGAGCCTCTACTCATTTTTATGTTTACCAGTTTTTGCCACCAACCAGCGCTGAAGGTTCAGCCTCTCGTCTAACCACAAATTTTGCACACAATGCTGCTTGGCGGCAGAAATGTGTTGAGGTGGTTGCCATCCACCCAATTTCCAGGCAAAATACTTTCACCAGGCAATGTATAGTTTTGTTAAAAAAATGTACCCTTCTAATGCAATGTAAAACAATGTGCTTCGCGGCAGAAGTTTGTAAGGGTGATCGCCATTTATGCGGATTGCAGAATCCTACCACCAGGCAATATACCATTATAATAAAAAAATAAAACGCTTTATTACTCATTATAATTATCCATTCGAATTCGAAAATAAACAGCGTTTTGTGCCACACAGCCCGCATGTAGCCCTGAGCGTCGCGTTATCGCGTCGACAGTTCACGTCGCGCTCGTTACCGGAGAGTGCGCGCCATTTTGCTATCAATCGCACGACAAAATGGCCGGTAGCGTCACGTGTCACCGCCATTTTGCGTGATTCGTTAATTTCGGATTTAATGAGCGGGTGCACTATTTTTTTTATTGACCAAGTTTGAGTGTGCTGATTTGGTTAATTAAATGTGTTAAGGCTTCGATACGGTTCTATTTTTAATTAATTTCAACGAATTTTACTTAATCATCAACATCACATAAAAAAAGTTAAAGTTTCAAGGCCTTTGTTTCTCAATTTAAACAATATCTAAGAGTACATCATACAAAAGTTAATTTGAGTACTTAATACAATTTTATTTTAAGAAAACAACGAGGTTTTAATGGAACTACATTCTCAACCACAAACACTAAACTGAAAAGAGCATTTTTTTTAGCTTAATTCTTTTAATTTGTAAAAAAAATTACCTCCAAATTCACAAGTGACTTCATTACCATTAAGGTCATTACATCACCTTTCTTTTATAAAAGTTGGGATTTCAAAAAGACGTTGCTTTAGAAGCATTTACGAAAAAGGTAATAATTGGGACCGTGTGCTCGTAAAAGGCCAAAGAAATCTCCTAATTTGATTTATCTCTCTAATGAACGGTAATTCTTTGGGAGTGAATGAATAATGCTGTCTTCGGATAATCGGGGGAATCTGTTTTGTTCAATAATGAATTAGTAATTTAACGTCTAACACATAAGGTAATTACGGTGTGATTTATTTGTGCGCCGACCTTCCGATATATTTTGCTTTTAATTGGATGAAATTTCTCTTTGTTGTTTTTTAAATAATTTTATCCCGACCGTTCCTTGGAGTAGAAGTCTTCGTTCATTCGTTCATGAGTAAGTTTAGTTTGAAAAAATGTAGGTAATTAACTACATTGCAGAACTTATAGAAGTTTTGAGACTAAACTATTAGTTTAGATTAATATTATTTAACACTTCGTTTGTCAAGTTCTTAGCAAAATGGGTATGTGCGTTTTTCAATAGCATTTTATGCGTTATTGTCTAGTAACCATTTAACGAGTTTCATAACGAAGCTTCTCTTGGGCTAGATAATTGGTGTGAGTGTAGGAAAGTTTATTTATTTTTTATTTTATTTATAGTCTTCCCTCTAGAGTACAAAAAATAGATTATGTTCATTACCATACACCGTGTTTCATCCCGCGCTGGTAAACATTAAAAAAATCAATCTACTTTATGTACCTACTTTTAAAAATATATCTTTATTATTTGGGAAAGATGATAAGCCAGTTTACCAATCTATCGAATTGTGTAATCCACTGCTCATCCCGTGATTAAAATTTCTTATGAAACGAATTTAATTATTCGATTATTTGCGGCACTTAAGTAACTTTTATTAATATTTATGCATGTTATTTACTTATTCTTTAAAATACATATATTTCTTACAGTTATTCTTGTATTTTATGTTCGGTTTCAAAATGTTTACCATGTCTAGGTACTGGTAATGTTATTTAAATATCTAAATAAATATTTTTAATGGTTCAGGGTTGAATATTAAGTAACATAAGGATAACACTATCATAGATCATAGAATCATAGAATCCCTACTAGGACTCATAGCCGTAAACCATGTCGGTTGTTCGCAACCACCTGCTGCCGAACTAACGCTGGTAAACGTTCTCCGATGTACCGGCTTGTTGAATCCTACAACAAAACATTTAACACAATTGACAATGCGGCTACGCGTCCTAGTATATTCAAAAAAAATATTCTTGATATATTGTGTAATTATAGCTAGTAATCTGTGTGCTTGTGTTTTTAATTGTATAAAAAAAAAACAAATACTTACGAAAGATAGATAACGTACTGCTCTTTAATGTAAATTCTTAATGTAAGATGTGGTAAACGGTGTTGGTGTCAAATGTATTAGTTGTTAATGTATAGCTCATAAATATTTGTAATTTGTCACTGTTTGTTTATCCTAATAAATTAAAAAAAAAAAAAAAAAAAAAAACACCAAATGCTTGATGTCGTGCAAAAGCGTACACAAATCATAATAACGTTAAAATATATCTCAACGTTATACCAACGGTATGGCGTCGTTTTGTTCGCCGAAGGGAAACAGTGTCGTTTCGCTTTTTATTAATACATTTGCGTCATTTTTTTATATTTGACTTGGGGTGATGAAAAATGCTGTTTATGTAAGCAACTGTGCTTGGTGACAATATACGAGTAGTAAAAAAAGTTTTTTTTTTACTTTTATTTTCAAGTGATAATTGCTGCACTGAAACTTAATTAAATATTTATAAAATTTAAAAGTATAAATTTACTATAGCGTTGTGTTATCAAATTTGTAGTATTTCATCTGCAAAGATGAATCTGCATAGCCATCGGTTGCAATGACCGTTGGATAGATGGCGCGCTGTGCCGCTATTAGCACTCTAAAATTACAAAAAGCAGTGACAAAATTCAGCGTCTACGTCAGCCTTCCCGGTAGCATAGCGGTCAGTGCAGCCGCCCGGATTGCGGAAGACCCAGGTTCGATTCCTGGCTGGGTCGGGTAGGCGTTTATTTTTTTACTGTATTTTGTAAATTTTATAAATATTTAGTAAAATAGTATGAAAATTGCTCAATGTCATTGTTGTTATTAATAATCGTGGAAAAGTAATAGTTCATGATATTTGTAGGTGACTATTAACGTAGATCACTAAAGGAAAAACCTTAACATAACGATAATATTGAATTGAGCACATCTGTGGATGTCATGTTAGCGCGTGAGAGTAAGTAAGTACCTACGTAACGCACAGGCAGACGCCTGTCACACTTCGATCAATGCATAATTGATTGCAATCTAAACAAAACTATTAAATGTTTTTGTTTTGTTTATATAATTTTAACGCAAATTTTGTTGCGAACAAATTACAAAAACACAAATGTTGAAAAAATTTCCACGAGCAGGGTTTGAACCTGCACCCTTCTGACATACCGGGTAAAAAAGTAAATAGTGTTGAACAATTTCGGCGGGCTGGTTAGAACCACGATAGCTCAATTGGGAGAGCACCTGACCCGGTATGTCACAAGGGTGTAGGTTCAAATCCTACTCGTGGAAATTTTTTTAACATTTGTGTTTTTTTTTCTAAACAAAACTGTCAAATTGCTTTAATAAATGTTCAACCGTATGCCCTAGACATAAAGTTTGAAGTCCATTGAGGAAATAAGACAGTCTGTGGTAGTTTTACGTGCAGGGCGCAGGCGTATGTACTTACGTACCTACAGCTTCATGCTTACTTATCGTTCTTTTTTCTTATACGGAAGGCGAAGGAACATCCCTTACAGCCATGGAATATTTAATAATGTAATAGACTGTGGTATTATATTATAGATATCCATACTAATATTATAAAGCTGAAGAGTTTGTTTGTTTGTTTGTTTGAACGCGCTAATCTCAGGAACTACTGGTTCGAATTGAAAAATTATTTTTGTGTTGAATAGTCCATTAATTGAGGAAGGCTATAGGCTATATTAGGTTACGCTATGACTAATAGGAGTGGAGCAGTAATGAAAAATGTTGCAAAAACGGATAAATATTTTTTTTGAGAGCTAATTAACGCGAGTGAAACCGCGGGCCATCTTCTATAAAATGCCACAGCCTAGGTTTTCTTCTTCGTTTTGTGTTAATATCATTTGTGTGCAGGTACTAACACAAAGAAAAGTACCAAATGTCATATTTTTTCTATATCGCTATCGCCAACTACATAGTGCCATCATGCCGTGTACAACTGCAAGAGCGAACTCCAATTTCAAATTACTTATGACGAACATTTTCGTCGAACAACTCGCGGGAAGTAGGAACTCGCATCCTCGCAATAAATCCTTCTTAACGACGTCTGTTTCCAAAATAAATAAATTAAGACTGCCAAGTTTCGACGCGCAGAACACCGAACGAGGAGCTAATCTCGAAACTTTTCGATTTATGCTCCATCGAAATGCCTAATCTGCCATAACGCGGCGAAATAGTTTCTGGCTTTGCAATAGGGAAGTCGTAAGTAAAGATTGATCAAGAACGCTATTTTAGAACTAATGTCTTTTCTTAAGTTTACGTGAACACTATGCATTAAAAATATGTTTAACATATGCTACGAATAATTATTATTCAAATTCAATTCAATTCAAAATAATTTATTCAGTCTAAGCTACAAGTAAAGCTACAGCTAAAAAATAGACGTCCTGAATGGGTAGTAGGTAAAAAAATTTTGGACGATTCAAAAGCACTTTTCTAAAGTTTATTTGAATAAAGAATATTTGACTTTGACTTTGACTTTGAAGTAGCTCTTGTGAATGTCACTATGCCATCGGTTCGTAAGTCTACTCTGGGCGGGAGATCTTGTACTGAGAAGAACCGGCAAGAAACTCAGCAAGTGTCCAGCTCTTTTCTCCCTTACAGCGTCAAAAATATTGGAAAATGCCCTATTAACGGGATTTTCTAATTATTCTAATGATAATGACCATAATAATTCAAAAAGTTATATATTTTACGGATTTTACTCGCTTTTAATTTAAAAGAATTTAATTCATTTTAGATTAATTAAAATTTAGATGATTTAATTCAAATAGAATATGTGCTTGATTTAATTATTGCAAAAAATTAAACCGTTCTTTTTAAATTATTTATGTTAACTTACACTGAACACGTAGAGCGTAAACCACCAACATTTTATGTGTGATGAAACTCCATAAAAATACGTAAAAGTAAAAATAAACCAACAATTCCTTGTAGATACAGCTAATAAAACGCAGATCCAATTACATTCATATCAATTAACCATGACTTAACCCTACAATAAATAATCAAAAATCTCTTAATTTACGATCTCACATTTTTTCACATAAAACTGTTAATATATCAATTAGTTTGGTCCCATGAACACCCGGGAATGTCCAAACGGAAATTATGGACAATAAACATTACAATTTTACGGTTCTATAGTAGATACCTATGTGGGTTCTACCTACGATGCGAACCGTGACTAAATTGGATTATCTATATTCACTTTGTGTTAATAAGATAACTAGTTTTGTAATCACTTTAAAAATGTCCGGTCTCAGACCTTGACTATGGGACAACCAGGTAACCGAAGAGAGAAACGAAGAAACATTTTTTAATATAAATTGTCGCAAAAGAATTTAAAAATATTAAAAAATTGCATTGCATGAATGCAACTCAAATGTTCAAGCCACTGCACCAAAGCAATAAAGGGTAAGTCAAAGTCAAAGTAAAAAAAAAATATTCAAATAAACTTAAGAAAAGTGAAATCAAATGTTTTACCTCAGTCTCCCTCTGACCACGGACCCTGCAAAGGGTTCGAAACGTCGGTTAACATTAATTAAAACTAATGTATAAAGTAAACGCGAGTAGATCCGTAAAAGTTGTTTCATTTCAATGTGTAGTGTTCGCGTAAACTTAAGAAAAGTGATTTTGAATCGTCCATAAATTTTTTACCTACTACCTATTCAGGTTGTCTATTTATTAGCTGTGGAGAAGAATGGGCGCAAGAAACTCCATTAAAAGGTAAAAAATTTGAAATCGCTTCTGTTGCCACGGTTGCGCAGTTTTATGTCTAGGTACTATCAACATACCACGCTTTGTAAGTCAAATCGGCGCAAATATAGTAATGTCACGCCATTTTTAATGTTTTGGTCCTCTCACATTTTCAACGCGCGGGTATTTTAAAAACCCTTCGATGCAGTCGGCGCGAAACACATTTGCCGCCTTTTAGTCCGTGGCGGGTTCAAACAGCGTTGTTAACGGAAATGGAATCCATATTTCGCATTCGCATATGAAAACAGTGTTTTTTCCTGGACGGGCTGTGAAAGTCATCAGATTTTATTTGCATAAGGTGATTAATTTTATTTTGCATTAATATAAAAAAAGTTCAATAGAATTTTTTTTTCTTTTAAGATGATGGGAACACTGCACGTTAAAATTATACTAATGGAGAATGGGTGTAGATGGAATCATTAAAATTCAAAAGAAAGAAATCTTCGCACTAACTTCAGGTCGAAAATGGACTGTATGTATTTTACGGAATATAGGAATAGAATGCACCCGCAAAAATTTTAATGATTTGGACAATATAGGTATAAGGCGATGGATCTTATAGGTATTGCCATTGCGCTGCTGATGCCTGTGAGACAGGAGACAGGCTTGTCACTTAGCTCAGACACCTAAGTCTTTCACGATCTTAATCCATACCAAAACATTGATTCTCTTTATAGTGTACTGTAACCTAAACCGGCATGCAGGTATGAAGAAATTAATGAGAGTAGATGAAACGAAAGAAATTTGTATGAATCGTAGCAAGTGGCAGGAAATGGTATCTGCCTACCTCTATAGGAGACAGGCGTGTATTAAGTTATATGTAAGTTTAAGATTGTGGAGAGAAATAAAATTACTTAAGAAAGTTAATGGGTACACATGCGCACTTCGCCTCAATTCTCCGGCAAGTCCCTCCATAATCACCAACTTTTTTTGCATCTTCATGCATTTCATCATCACCATCATCAGCTCATTTTTATGTCCCCACTTCTAGGGCACGAGCCTTCCCTATGCATGGATAGGGAGAACGGGCCATAAACCACCACACGGGCCCAGTGTGGTGCGGTGGTTGTTAAGCTAATGCAGCCGCGCGCGACCAACGGCTTTACGTGCCTTCCGAAGCACGGAGGAACTCGAGATGATACATTTTTGGTCACCCATTCGATGAGCGGCCTTTGTCAAAGTTGCTTAACCTCAGCACTCGCAGACCGGGCGCGTTATCCACTGCGCCATCAAGCTCCTCATCATTATCTTTGCATTGATTGCATTTGACCTCCTTGGTCGAGTGGTTTGTACACCGGTTTTCATGGAGTCGCCGTCTCTGAGGTCCCGGGTTCGATCCCCGGTCGGGTCAATTTAGAAAATTATTGTTTTTCTAAATTGTCTCGGGTCTGGGTGTTTTCTATGTATAATAAGTATGTTTGTAAGTATTTTAAGTATGTTTATCCGTTGTCTAGTAACCATTTAACGAGTTTCATAACGAAGCTTCTCTTGGGCTAGATAATTGGTGTGAGTGTAGGAAAGTTTATTTATTTATTTATTATTGCTGTACAAAGTTCTCCACAACGACCGTTTGAAAAAAACATTATTTTTTTTAGGTCAGTACTGTTAGATTGACCATTTTTGATGACATATCAGCAACGACGACGCGCCCGAGCCTCGTTACCGTTATCTCCGTCAGTCCGTCGCGACGCATCGATAACGACCGCTGGCAGGTGTCACGTCGTTATTGTAATTGTTAGCGCGTGATGTTTGTGGCCGATTGCGGATAATAGTCTGCGTGTTTTAATGAGGGATAGCATACAATACATACCTAAGGGACAATCCAACAATGTTTATTTTTTATATTAGTTAGATATACGACGTGTAACAAAAATGTGTACTCAAAATGAAAAGATCCAAAGTGTATCCCATCTAGAATTTGTATGTGTTGTTATTATTATTATTAACTTTAATATGTCATGCAATAGTTAATGAAATATTTATATACAACCATATTTTTAGTTTATACGAAAATTGAAACACGGGTCAAATATTTTCATTTAAAAAATCAGTACAAAAAAGATTAAAATAATATCTTGAAAACTCACGAAGTTACAAGCTTTTTGTGCTGTCCCGTTGTGTTTTTTAGTAGGGTATACTTTATTTGAGATTTTGTAAATATTATTTGGTCAAAATGTAACATGGTATAAAAAATATTGAAATCGATTCTATTACTGATTCTGAACAAACAGTTTTTAGGTTTCATATAAACTAATAATAACATTGTATATGAAGTGATGCGAATCAGGCGCGCATAAGCAAGCAGCAGTGATCATAAATGTAAGTACACAGAGGTTACTAAATCACTAGGGCTGAGACTTGTTCATTTTGATGTGACGTCACAATAGAAATATGAAATTAAAAATTGCATAACACATTAAAGTTAATAATTGTGTCTAAGTAACTCTGCATACAAGATCTAGATCGGATACACTCTGGATCTTTTCATTTTGACCACACTTTCTGTTACACGTTGTATAAACAACACTCTGAAAGTAATTTGTCTAGGCTAGGACAATGATTTATACAGAATGTTTGTTAATTGGTGTATAATCCCGAAACAGCCTTGTATTAGGTCCTTACCTATGAAATTGACGTATTGTATGAAGATTTTTTATAAAAAAATTTTTTTCATACTAACGTTTTTTTAATTTTCTTAGCATTTATTTATGTTAACACTATTAAAATTGTAGAGTAGTGTGTTTGTTTCACAAGCTAAATATAGCAGACATTAAAAAGAAAAACAATCAAGTCCCTCCAAAGCTACAATGAAACAAAAAGACAATTCCGCGAACATAAAAAGTAGTAAATTAAAAAAAAAATATTGGGTGATAAAGACACAAAATTAATAATCATTGTTATTACTGAAGCCTAAGTAACATAGTCCTAATTAAAGGTGTCTAATAATATTAACTACTGCCATTGACTTTTAGAACTTTTAGACCTTTTAATAAGTGAGAAAAAACCGTCAATTTCATAGGTAAGGAACTAATATCTAAGTACAAAGAACACCGTGATAATGTGCTAAATCATATTTACGTCGATTTATTTTTCAACACAAAACTTTTATTTATTTAATAACATTATTTTTTTCAACCCTGACATGTTTTGACTTCTGGTTTTTTTATTCATGAGGTTGACGACCAAACACTATGTATTATTTGGACCTAGAACATTAGTTGGACCTAGAACTGCCACGTTGCAATTTTACTCAGTAACAAAGAACCTCCAAATCTCGGCCAAAATGCTGATTAACAGGTATGTTCATAATTTTCCGGGGTTATATACATGGTACTCTATATATTCGGGATCGTATGATCAAACACCCTATACAACGTGTAACAGAAAGGTGTGGTAAAAATGAAAAGATTGAAAGTGTGTCCGATCTAGATCTTGTATATGTTGTTACTGAGACATAATTATTAACATTAATTTGTCATGCAATTTTAAATTAAATATTTATATGAGTGAAGTCTGCGCGTCAGGCGCATAAGCAAGCAGCAGTGATCATGAATGTAAGTACACAGAGGTTACTAAACCACTAGGGCTGCGACTTGTTTTTTTTTGTGTGTCATCACAATAGAACTTTTTAATTAAAAATTGCATAGCAAGCTAAAGTTAATAATTATGCATTTGTCACTCTGCATACAAGATCTAGATTGGATACACTTCAGATCTTTTAATTTTGACCACACCTTTCTGTTACACGCTGTATATAGGATTTTTATTCAAATAAAGTAAGTTGGATAGTCAAAATAAACGAAAGATGAAGGTAAGTGTCCATGGTCATTTAAAAAAAAAAGCCTTCTTTACTGAATGTAACTACTATTTAATTTTGTTTTTCTACTGTCCAACCTAATTAATGGAGTAGGTATAACGAGTTACTTTTACTTATAAACTTGAAAATGCATTACGGTAATTTATTCTTTATAATCGTTATAATATCGATGTTTATGTTTTGCCCCGTAAGATATAGGTATAAACCGCAACAGTAGATTTCACAGTTACGATTAAACACCGCAAAACAAACCTGACCATAAATTTCCGTTATTTTCGTTACACGCATCTTGTTTAACTAAATCTGCAATAGTCATACGAGTGGACTTACTCCTCATATTTACATCATCATCACTAGCAAATTTTTATGTCCCAGCAGTGGGGGTATGAGCCTTCCCTGTGGATGGATAGGGAGAACGGGCCATAAACCACCACGCGGGCCCAACGCGGATTGGTGGTTATCAACGACTGCTAACGCAGCCGGGACCAACGGCTTACGTGCCTTCCGAAGCACGCAGGAGCTCGAGATGATAAATTTTTGATTACCCATCTGATTACCTACCTTTGCGAGAGCTGCTTAAACTTAGCGATCGCAGAGGGCGCGTTAACCACTGCGCCATCGAGCTCCTTCTCTTCATCCTATTATTCGCTATTAATTTTAATGAAACGTTCCCGTAAAAGTTTCACTTTGTAACAAGTTCTGTCTTATTTTCTCGAGAATGTTTTGCATTGACCCTGGGGAGTGCGCGGGCGGAGTGAAGCCTTTTCTTGGCATCGAGTTTCCTTATTTTAGGGCGTAAGGGAAAAATATATTTATAACGTTTTTTTTCTTCTTTGTAAATCGGCTTTTCATTTCAATTGTTTCGGTTCGAACACTTAATTGTAAACACTTTCATTACATCTGAAATCATAATTTTAAAAAAATTACGTAAATAGAAAAATAGAACCTAATCTCGATACCGAATATCAACTTTACGGATCGGACAGGGTCTTTTTTAACATGTTTTATGATTATTATTACACCGTTTTTTGTTCGATCTTTCATTTAATATCAATGACTGTTCATACTTTAATTCCTGCTGTTTTAATTGTGATCTGTTGTACAATCTGTAGTTTATAGGTAAATGCAAAGTTTATTTACATAGTAATGTAAACTGTTACGTGTTATTATTTTTAAGTTTAATTGAATAAATGTAAAATGAAACAAAACCAAAAAGTTAATAACTAATTCCTTGTCAATAAAGCTGTTGTTGAATAGTGAATAGTCTATTCCCGAAATTGGATTGCAAGTTCCCATTGTGTCTACACACTTCTTCAGAAGACACGATAAGCCTTTGGTCAAGTTAAGTCGTACCACAAACCATGATTAGGACCATGAATCAGCGCCTCCTGGCGACATATGAGAAAAGTTCAAAAAAACAACAACAAAATTTTACTTCGTTTTCGTAAACGTAATCGAATGAATACGGATATTTAACAAAACTCACACTAGGCACCAGTAAAACCTTCGTACACACGACATGTAGCAAAACCTCAATAATAATCGTCACGACTTGTCCCTTGTTTGTTCAAAGCTATGAACACACGTAACAGCAAACCTTTGGGTTCTTTGAGCTCCGCCGTATTACTTATTCATGTATCTAACGACGACGCTTCGGAAAATGTTCGGCCGGCGATATTTCGGTGTAGAGGAAACACAGTTCTGGTTTATGAACGCGCCCGTCACTTTTTTGTTTTGTTTGTGCCGCTTTTGTCGCTGTTCTTCTTTAGGTACACAATGTACAATGTTATCTTTTGCTTTTTGTGTTTTGCCAGTTCCACAAATTAGTTTCCTATTAGTTAAAATTCTGTAAACAATGTATCATGGATAATATAACAAAGGAGTTATTGGACAGTATTTTTGTCAGATTAGGTACCCACCATGTAGCCCAGTGTGGGTTGGTGAATGTCAGCGATAGCGTCTGCCGACTTTAATCGAGTCTGCCTTCTGAAGCAAAGAAAAGCTGAGCTTTTATTTATTTATTTTAAATGGACTACCAACAAAACATACTTTAAAAGTGTTGTCTTATTATAGGCAGACACGACATGCAGCATAATTATCATCAATAAACGGAACAGAAATAGACAAGACAAAAATAGAAAACAAGCAGGACAAACACTTTTCATTCATTGCAGATTAAATTAAATTAAACAGACAAAATTGAATTATGACAAACCTAAATTCAAAATCAAAAAATTAAAATCAAAATAAAATCAAAAAAAAATTAAAAATGTAGTTAATTTAATTAAAATAATTAATATTCACAAATTTGAGCCGAGAGCTCATTAATTTTTCCACCCATCTGCAAATCAGCATTGCGACAGTTTAATGTTTGTATGCTGACATCAGCAGAGCATGTTTGAAGGCAACATACCAATTATCATAAATTGTGTTTGCAAGGCAACATACCAATTATCATAACTTGCTGAAGCAAATCACTTATGTAGTTTATCCGCCACGTGCCGGCTTGCCTTACGGGCCCGTGTGTTTCCACACGTTCGCCAAGGGATCCGAGGTGCAATGTCAGCAAGAGATTTAGGCAAATTGACATAGGCGCGGGTTTTTATTGTATTTTATGAGGGGCGTTACTTCGACTCGTGTGGAATATCAAAACGAAATTTTAATATTATTCTTTTTCCTTGTTTTTATATCCTCAAATCCGATTTGTCAACTTGGAATCGAACTTCAGAGATTCCCGATTTCAAATAAATACAATAATATGTATTTGATGTGTTTCTCTTTATGGTACTTACGAAGAATGTTATTATAAAGATTTATAAAACGAAAAATATTATTTACTCATTTCTAGATAATTTTATTTCTATCTGGAAAGTCTACGTAGTATGTTAAGCCTCATTCATTATTTTAAATATGTTTTAGCAAAATTATTAATTTCTAGAACCTACTAGATCTACAGTAACCACAGCAACCTGCTTTGGCAATTTCGTCTGTAACGGTTTTGTAAGTTTTGATCTATGATAGCTTATCACTGTGCAAGTATATCTATACTGATTTTATGTATGTAAAACATAAAGATTCTTACATAAAATCAAACAAAAATCTTCAAACACAATATCTACTTACAAATTATATATTTTTTACGACAAAAATTAAAAGTATCACATACATCTAGGATCCAGCATGGCTTTCATTGCTTAGCCTTCACAATCGTACCACAAGCGGTGGTGCCCTCGCGCTCCTCAAACTACAGAGTCTGGTAGTAAAGAAAAAGTTGCGTTTGACCTACTTACTCCAGTACATCGCTATCTCAGATTAGCAAGTCACGAGCGCACAAGGATACGGACAAACACGTATTTAACCCGCCAACAAATAGGTATCACAGTTTAAGCAGCATACTCATAACAATAAAACAATCTTAGATAAAAAAAAATATGCGCCTAGTCTGCGATTGCTAAGGGTAAGCATAAATTAGCCATACCCAAATGTAAATTAAGTTTATTTCAAAAAATAAATCAAATTTACCGTTGGACATTATTGATCAGCCACTAGACAAAAATGTATTTAAAAAAAAAGTTATTTCAATGGCTCTTTACAGCACGTGAGTACATGAATAAAAAAATATAATTGTAGTCTATTTATTTGACGACCTCCTTGGTCGAGTGGTTTGTACACCGGTTTTCATGGTGTCGCCATCTCTGAGGTCCCGGGTTCGATCCCCGGTCGGGTCAATTTAGAAATCATTGTTTTTCTAAATTGTTTCGGGTCTGGGTGTTTTCTATGTATAATAAGTATGTATTTAATTATTTTAAGTATGTTTATCCGTTGTCTAGTAACTATTTAACGAGTTTCATAACGAAGCTTCTCTTGGGCTAGATAATTGGTGTGAGTGTAGGAAAGTTTATTTATTTTTTATTTTATTTTTAATGACTTCATTGCAATACTAATTGAAAAATTGTAGTACCTAGATTAATAATTTGTATTTCTATTGACATTTCATTATATAATTATTTAAATTAAAAATTTGCATTTTTGTAAGTTTAATTTTAAGTAATTTAATGATTATCTTGTTTTTGTCTTTGTTTGTAAATAAATACATTATTTCTTTGTGGGTAGGTATATTGTTTGTAAAGTTTTATACTGTATTGACACTTGCATGCCTAAAAAATTAAGGCAGAATATTGTTGACCCTGCTCAACATTGTCGTTCATCTCAATGTACTGTACACAATGTTGTGCAAATAAATGTTTGACTTTGACTTTGATTTTGAAAGCAAGTTTCGCAAAGGTCATCGAACGAATGACCAATAATTTGAAAACCTCCTGTGCTTCTCCGTGCTTCGGAAGGCACGTAAAACCTTTGGTCTAGGCTGCATTAGCAGTCGTTGACAACCACCAATCCACATTGGGCCCGCATGGTGGTTTATGGAAAGTCCCCATCTATAGAGAAGGGTCGTGCCCCAGCAGTATAAAATGTGCTGATGATGATGATGATGATGATGAGGTAAGAAGAATATGTTTGAAACAGTGCCTTCAAAAACAGTAGGTAGAAAAAGTATGTAAAACTCTATACTTAAACTAGCTGACCCAGTGGACTTCGTATCGCTTTGACAGTTTCTATGCCAACAATATACAATCAAATCGTTTCTATGACAACAAAACAAACAAAACGTAGAACATTTTATATTGAAAAAAAAAATTTTTGGGGTGGGCACCCTTATCACTTAGTATATAAAATAGGTTACGACGGATTGTCAGACCTACCGAATATACAAATAAAATTTTATAAAAATCGATCGAGCCGTTTCGGAGGAGTATGGGAACCTACACACGGCGGCAGATCAACCTACCCAAAACTGTCAAATTTCTACAATCAATTTTGAACTTTATCGATCAGTATTAGGGATCAATATTCATTCATCACAAAAAATTTCATCAAAATCGGTCAAGCCGTTTCGGAGGAGTATGGCAACGAAAACTGTGACACGAGAATTTTATATATTAGATATAGATATAACGACTTTTTAAACTAGTTTTTAGTAATTTAGAAAGAAGGAAACTTTATTGTAGTTATTGAAGTTAAGCGAGATTAAAGTTAGTTAATGTTAAGTAAAGTTAGTTAATGTTAAGTAAAGTTAGTTAATGTTAAGTAAAGTTAATGGTTGTTACCATTTTCACCAATATTTATTTCATTTTAATCAGGCCATTAGATAGCGACTTTCACATCTTATCAATGACAAAGACAAATCTTTGTCTATTTTACACATAGAGAATTAGTAAATGTGAAAATATCCCGTAATTAGATGCTTTGACAGCTTCCATTCTGTTTTGTTAACGTTTTGAAGTAGCGGGTTGACTTTGTCAGTATCTATGGTCGTGCTACGTCCTCGGGCGATTTACCAGCTATTGAATATTACGTAGTTCCTTCCTAGAGTGGAAACCTGACACTTTCACTAGCCACGAATAAGGTCTCCCTGTGAGCACGGTCCCTGCAAAAGTTTCGAAACCTCAGGCGAAAATAATTAAAAGTGAAATAGAAGCACATGAGGGGGGTATATTTACTCTGTGATAGAAGTGAGTAAATATGTTATTATGGGCATTCTATAATGTTTTACTAACTTATTTATTATATTTGCTGCTAGATTTAGAATGGGTGTGTGTCCTATGATACAGTGAAGTGAAGAATGAAGTTCCCTTCTATAATATGAAGTGCATATTTTTTCAGACATCTGCAAAAGAAAATAAAGTACTTGCTGGTTCTTACTGGTACTAAGTACAAGTCTTAGACTTATATTATAACCCGATGATGGAATATTGACTCTCATATAGATCAACAGTAACCTTAGACAAATAAAGACTTTAAACATCCAATCAGTTCGTCATGTAATTATGAATATCCCACATCGAAGTACAACACCAATTAACCTGGAAACTAATTAATTTCACTTTGCTCGTGCCATTACACGCGTTAGAAGCCAACTCTACCCATGATTTGTTAAGACACCATTACGGCATGTTAATTTAATTGTTTCCGGAAACTTACACAAAGCGGGGCACAATCACAAAGGTTCGAACACACAAATTAGATCCAAACATTCTGTGATTAGATCCGAACACAGCGGAGTCACGCCGCGCCAATTAGAAAACGGCTCAGAATTAATTTGAAAATGGGAACACTCGATTTTGATGTAGTGGAATCTGTCATGTGCCCTTTGTCTCAGCCCTCAATCTACTTCCGACTTTATTCGCTTACAACAGAGATCAAAGCGTCGCAGCTCGAATCTGTCGTTAGATAATAGGTGAAATACTGAATGTCATTCACATCCGACAATAAGGATGGGATTTGGATCCAACGTGTAGGAGGGTAGAGTCCAATGTGGCGCGCTAGGTGTCCTAGTAATTACTAAATGCGTTCCGCCCGGGTCCTTATTAGTACGTGTCGTGTTTTCGGAATAAGCTGCCGCAGTTTGGTAATAGCTCTCTGCTGTTAGGTTTTTGGCTGATAGTAATAAAACGTTTTCAATGTGACGATATATCGCACGATATATTCATATAACTAAGTTTTTTTTTAAATTGTATATTCACTTGTTATGACGTGCCATGACTTCGTAACCAATGCTCAGTAATACAATATATATGAATAGTCTGACTTTTTGCAAATAGTTTTAATTCTAAGTCCTTGCCAGCTAATCCCTGAATGTTAAGATGGACAATATTATGAATAATATATATATACTAGCAGCCGGTCGCGGTTTCACCCGTTCCCGTTCCCGTGGGAATATCGGAATAAAAGTATTCTATGTTTTAATCCAGGTTATAAACTATCTGTATGCCGAATTTCATCGAAATCCATCCATCCGTTGCAGCGTGAAGAAGCAACAAATATACACACAAACTTTCGCATTTATAATATTAGTGTGATATATATATATATGAATGTGGACTTGGCTTTTGTCGTAGATCTACATATGTTTATGTTATTAAGTATACTTACTATACTTAGTTATAGCCGCTGTAACTGGTATCCTGTTAATTAGAGCTAACAAATTAGCTATTTGAGTCCTAGACTTCTTATGTGAAGTCAAACTAAAACGGTTAATACATATCGTTATGTTTATAAAAACTTAGATAAATTCGAAAAAAAGTCATCATCATCATCAGCCTATACTAGTCCACTGCTGGACATAGGCCTCTCCAAGTGCACAAAAGTTAAATTGTGTCACTATGACGACAAATCAAACCATCATTTGGCTAAGGTGGTAATACGCGGCTCGATCCTATACGTGCTAAGTGGAATCATGTGGGATCATGTCGGATGTTTAGGTTCATAATAATGGTGATATTTAAAAATATTTTCTTTGCTGTTGAGAGACATATAATAATGTTTCAAATGAGTTTTGCGCCCAGCCAGCTAGCCAGAGCACAATTTGAAAGAAGTAGGTATTTCGTAATAGTTACCAACAATGCCTAAACTGCCATAGAAATTCTTAATTTAGAACTTGAACTGCGTAACGGAGTCACGTAGCCTATCTGGCTAGAATACCTCACTATTCCTGAGAAATAAACCACGCGCCAAGGTCATCGGAGGCTGTCGAGACGAGACCCGCTCATTACCCCTGCAGGTATCGGGTGGTACAAAGCGGGATCCCCTTCACCCCTGGTTAGACACGTGCCGAGTCGCAGACATTTTGTCTTCAAGAGTCAATAGTAGCTTTAACTTGCTTGATTCTTTCTGTCGGATCTTTTCTATCGTTACTGAGATAAAAGATTTCTTGATTTATCTATTCGACACATTAGTAAAGAGAAAGGCTGTTTTTGTAAATGTATTTATTTTAATTAATCGTCGTTTCATGTCGCTGTTGTTGTAAAATTTAACTCACCAAAGTTACTAGGTATAGGTATTTTAAAACGATTTTTTTATAAAAATAGACTTAATTTAAAATGTAAAACTGCTGTCCTCAAATGTTTGCAATATCTTAGCGGTACTAAGTTATAAGTTCTTTTGTTGTAACACCTTTTATATCACTTAGAGGCAAATAAAGAAATCGAAATTGAAATTGACTGAGTCGAAAAGTCAGAATATATTCCACCTGACCGCAGCAGATGCTTAGATCGCATAGATGTAACTCACATAGCCCTGAGTTTTAAAAATAAAACTAATATAGCTTTTAGCGACAAGACCACCTTTGCCCATCCTAGCTTTAAGATTAAAAGTAATCTTTTTATTTTTGTATTTTAAGCAAAAATGTGTTATTTTATAAACCCGTCTTTTTTGTTAAATATTTATACTGGGTAACTAAGCTAATAGCACAGTTTGGAGGTATTAAATACTTCCTTATTCTGTGCTAATAGTGAACTGGATGTGGCCTAAAGTTACATGCTTACACAAGCAATGTTTATTCACTCTAGCCTTAAGGAGACCCAGATTATAGTGGTCAGGGAATACATGATCATGTAGCGCATAAATCCAATAACAAATATGTTCTTTCCAGACTGCGTCCACATCCAGCTGTACAAAGACCTAAAAGAGCGGCAGAAGAACGGGCAGACGAAGGCCTCCCTCTCCCTGCAGCAGTTCCTCGGCTTCGAGTCAGGGTTCACGCTGGACAAGGAGTCCAACACCCTGGCCTTGCTGTGCGAGGACGTGGTGCCAGTTCTGGCCTTCGACACCAGGGAGATCTTGATCCAGTGGAGAGTGAAGGTTGGTTTTGGGATTTTATATACATATAATTCATACAACAATTTGAAAGGGATTATAGAAATTTTTGAAGTTCTAATTTTTCTAGCCAATAAAACACAGAAATAGACAAAGACATTAATTTATTTACTTCATAAGCACACATAAATACTGTTGAGGACGCCGAGTTTAGCTAGTTAGAACCTATGTAGAATAAGAATAGTTGATTATTTTGTTATTATTTTGTATGTAAAACTTAATGTAGGAATAAGTACATGTAAAGCGATAAGTATGATTTATTAAAGTTAGGTTTGATCTTGTCAAAACACGTCTAAACATGAATTAGCCAATAACGTTAAAGTACACTTATTTGTTTGTCTAGTTAGTATGGGATTTTGTAACGGTCGCAAAATCAACTGTGTCAACGCGTCGCTAGTTGCCATACGTCCAAAACGGACATAAGTAGCGCAGTTTTGTATGAAAATCATGTTCAACGTTCAGTATTCAATTGTAACCTGGGAAATAAAGAAGATACTAAATACATCGAAGAGGAGTTTAATTCTACAAAAAATACAGTCCACCACATTATGGTCCTTCGATAAGCCGGATTACACATTATGGTCCTTCGATAAGCCGGATTACACATTATGGTCCATCGAGAAGCCGGATTTCAAGAAATATTTTGAAGAAAGAAAATATTCAAAAGAAAATATTCAAGCCTTCGTCGTCTACGGTACTGAATATTTTATCAACGTTTGGAGCTGCTATCAAGACGTCTAGCTACAATCTTCGTTGCCATTAGCCGATCGCAATGGTTGTCACAAGAAGTCAAGGTGATATAGCGGAGCTGGAAGAGCAAAGGCGTCAAGAGATGCAACGCGTTGAAATTGAGCGAATACGGCGACTCTCACTGGAAGCACCTACTTCACCTGCGTCGAGACATGTAGACCAGGGGCAAAGCAAGGCGAATCCAGGGGGCACCATGGTTCATAAGGCTGGTCCCAGTATGGAAGAAAAGGAACGGCGTCGCGTCCCGTCACCGACGCGTTCTGTGCGCTCGCATCGATCTACGGCGAGCGCTACTGCGAGAATACGACTGGCGGAATTAGAAGCCGCTGAGAAGTTAGCGTCTATAAGAAGAAAAGAATTGGAACTGGAAGCCGATTTAATAAAGAAGAGGTTTGCCGCCGAAGTGTCGGCCATTCAAGAGGATGACGATAGCGTCCACGATGAACCGGTTCGACGCGTCTCAAAGGAGGAAGAGCGCCAGCGAGTTGATGAATGGCTACAAGTGCAAGGCAACCAAAAAGAAGATGTTCGACAACTACGCTTCGAAACGCCTAGAGAAACAACGTCACATACCCCATCACGAACAAGGAGCGGAATCGATCGACTGGCAGAAACTTTAGAGAAGATGGTGCGGCCTAGAACACGAAGTATGGACCTACCTATTTTCTCCGGGGCTATCAACGAGTGGCTACCATTCAAAGCGGCGATGCAAGACAGCACAAGAATGTACAACATATCCGACGCTGAGAACGTACAACGGTTGAGAAGCTGCCTTAAGGGAGAAGCTAGAGACGTCGTGTCAGCACTGCTACATACGGCCACCAATCCGAACGTCATTATGAGAACATTAGAACAATGCTTCGGACGACCTGAAGTTATCATCGATCGAGCCATGGAAGAGTTAAGGAAGACGCCGAAACCATCATCATCAGCCACTGACCTCAATCAGTTCGCCGTGCGGTTACAAAACACCATCTGCGTATTGAAGACAATCGATCGTCGGGGGTACCTCTACAATCCTCTACTGGCAAGAGAGGTGCTGGATAAGCTGAGCCCGCACATCAGATCACGTTGGTGTGACTACGCTTACGAAAATGAAGGGACGGCGGAACCAGAGATCGTGATGCTTTCGCGATTCTTAATGCAAGAGGCGGACCGAGCGTTGCGATACACATACGCTCCTCCATCAACGAATGCAACGAACACAAGAAGAGAAGTTCGACCTGCTGCAGCAATTGCGATGCCAAGGAAGAAGGCTAACAACGTGTACAACGTGGAAGAAGTGCAAGATTCGTGCCTGAGCTGCGGTCAAGCGCACATACTACATCAATGCCCGAAGTATAAAGAAATGACGACTGAACAGCGATGGGACTTTTTAAAAGAAAAGCAAGTATGTTTCAAGTGCGCTCATCACAAGCACCGGCGGAGCAGCTGTCGCGCCAAGCCATGCGGCGTGAGACAATGCAAACGTCCACACCATTCGTCGCTTCATTATGAAAAAGAAGAGAAGCCCGCAACCGCAACACAAGAACAAGCAGCAACGAGCAACGAGGCCGTGTTGTCGGTAGCTACCACCAAAGCTGCCGGACCACGTGCCGTTCTTCTGAAGATGTGCCCTGTTGTCATCGGTGGACCACGGGGGGAGGTGAACACTTTCGCGCTGCTGGATGAAGGGGCTACAATCACTCTAATCGACGAGGATCTGGCCAAACAAGTCGGTGCGGAAGGACCTGCACATCCGCTACATCTCCATGGCGTCAATATGAGGCAAACACAGAACAACAGCAAGCTCGTCACCGTGCAAGTTCGCGGCAAGCAGGAAGATCACGCATACCAATTGAAAGCGAGAACAATGAAGAATTTAAAGTTGCATCAACAATCAATTCCAGAAGAATTATTGCAACATAAGCACCTTCAAGATCTGAAGCAAGAAGAAATATGTTACGAGAGAGCGCGTCCAGGCCTTTTGGTGGGAACCGATCACTGGGAAAGTATTGTCTCCAGGGAACTGAGAATCGGTGGCCCCAACGAACCGGCTGCCTCAAAGACGCAACTCGGCTGGGTGGTGCACGGAACCGTACCACGCAACATGATTATGAAGAATGAGAACGTGCTTCATCTCTACGAGCCCGATCGGCACAGCGATACAAGAGAGCGGCACGACAAGCAGCTTCATGACCTAGTGGAGTTTCACTTCAAGATAGAAGCGCTGGGCGTCGCACGGGAACCACGAATCAGTGAGGCCGACCAGCGCGCAATGAAGATAGTACAGAACACAATTAAGAAAATTGATGACGGCTACGAAGTTGGCTTACCATGGCGACAAGACAAGGTCACCACGCCACCAAGCTACCACGCGGCACTACGAAGATTACAGAACATTGAGAAGAAGATGGACGCCTCGCCAGAATTCGCTGTCGAATACACTGCCCAGATAGAAAATCTTCTTAAGAAGGGGTACGCGGAGCCATGCGACGGATCGGAGATGAACAGCGCCCACTGCTGGTTTCTGCCACACTTCGCTGTACACAACCCTAACAAGCCAGGCAAGCAACGGCTAGTGTTCGACGCGGCGGCACGATGTAACGGCGTGAGCCTCAATGACCTGCTGCTGGAAGGCCCTGATCTGCTGCTATCGCTGCCCGGAATACTATTTCGCTTCCGGGAGAAAGCCATCGCCGTCACAGCAGATATTCAAGAAATGTTCCTACGGGTCAAGATACGTGTTGAAGATCAACCGGCCCAACAGTTCTTATGGCGAGGGGGAGATCGCACAAGTCCACCTCGACATTACAAGATGACCAGTATGATATTCGGCGCAGCAAGCTCTCCATTTATGGCGCACTTCGTTCGCAACCACAACGCAGAGCTACACGCCGAAGAGTATCCACGGGCATTAGAAGCAATAACGAAAAATCACTACATGGACGATTTCGTTGCCAGCTATGAAACAAAGCAAGAAGCTCGGGCTGCAATAAATGAAACAAGGAAGGTTCATGCAGCGGCGGGATTCACTTTGAGACAATGGAGCGCAAGTGACACAGAAGCATTGCGCGACGTGCCCACGGAGCTATACGCCACCTCACCTATGCGACTGGGGGGAGATCAGCAAGAAAGTAAGATCCTCGGTCTGATGTGGAACGCTGAAAAAGACGAACTGGGATTCAACACTTCAATGAACAGAGTTCCAGTGGAAGTTCGAAGTCGGCAGCGTGCACCAACGAAGAGAGAAGCTCTCAGCGCGGTCATGTCTATATACGATCCGCTGGGCCTACTGAGTCGCTTCACCATCAGAGCGAAGATAATTTTGCAAAGTCTATGGCGACTGAAGACATCGTGGGACGAACCTGTACCGGCAGAAGCACAAGAGCTATTCACGGCGTGGTTATCGCAGCTTGAAGAAATTGCAAGCCTGCGAATTCCAAGATGCTACTCGCCGGGAACCTACGAACAAATGGAGCTACACGTACTATGCGACGCGAGCGAACAAGCCTACGCAACCGTGGCTTATTGGAGAATCATCTACAGCAACGGCGACGTTAAAGTCGTGCTAGTGGCCGCCAAAGCTAAAGTGGCGCCACAACGCACACAAACAATACCACGGTTGGAGCTACAAGCGGCAATCATTGGAGCGCGACTTGCTGATCAAATCAAGAAGGAACACAGAAGTACAATATCAAGAACCGTGTACTGGACTGACTCCACTACGGTAGTTCATTGGGTGCGCAACGACGCTCGACGCTACACACCATTCGTGGCGCATCGACTCGGCGAACTGGCGGAACTCACCCATAAAGAAGAATGGCGATGGCTACCAACAACAGAGAACGTAGCGGACGACGCCACGAGAATGACCAGCGATCGTATAAGTACGAGCGATCGATGGTTTCAGGGACCTCGCTTCCTATATCAGCGTGAAGACGAATGGCCCCTCGAACGCATAGACGACAACCAAGATGAAGAGCAAGAAGTTCTACACACGACAGAAGTGGAACCAAGACGGGATAGCTGGATACCGGACCCGACTCGCTTCTCTAAATATGAAACGTTAGTACGAGCGGCTGCGCGAGTGTTGGCATTTATTGACATATGTCGACACAGGGCCACCGGATTGGAATACCGGCATATAGAACGAGCGGAACAAGAGCTCATCAAGCAAGCACAAGAAGATAGCTTCCCTAATGAGATGAAGAAAATGAAGACTGCTCAACCAATCACTAGAGGAAGTCGCCTCTTTCAGCTCGACCCGGTGTTAGAAGATGGCATCTTAAGAGTACGCGGCCGCATTCAAGCTGCTACTACGCCCGACAACATGAAGAGGCCAATCATTATGGACGGACGGCACCGCATCACAAGACTGATCGTTCTGAAAGAACACTGCTGCGCGGGTCACGCAAACAGAGAACGCGTAACTAACGACCTGCGACAACGCTACTGGATAATACATTTGAGACCCACAGTACGCGCTATAGAAAAGGAATGCGCACTCTGTCGGGTACGAAAAGCAAGACCGAGAGCACCGGCCACTGGAGATTTGCCGCGCGCCCGCCTTGACCCTTTCCATCGCCCGTTCACTAACTGCGGGGTGGATTACTTTGGGCCAATGATGGTGAAGATCGGACGCCGGCGAGAGAAAAGATGGGGCGCACTGTTTACGTGCCTCACGTCACGCGCCGTGCACATCGAGCTCGTCTCATCACTCACCACAGATTCTGCAGTGATGGCACTACGACGGATGGCGGCAAGAAGAGGATGGCCAAAGCTTATGTACTCCGACAACGCTACGAACTTTCGCGGAGCCGATCAAGAGCTACGAGCAGCATACACCGAGTGGGCACCCATATTGAAAGAAGAGGGGTACCTACATCGTATGGAGTGGCGTTACATAGCGCCCGGAGCGCCAAATCAAGGCGGCGCCTGGGAGAGGTTGGTGCGATCAGTAAAAGTCGCACTCACCGCTACGCTGCGAGAAAAGGCACCCGCCGAAGAGGTTCTGAGAACGCTATTGACCGAAGCCGAGTTCTCTATCAACGCCCGACCGCTGACCCACGTTAGTGTGAGTGCCCACGATCCAGAGGCGCTCACCCCCAACCATTTTCTGTTGGGATCATCAAATGGACTGCCTACGACGGGACCCTGTGACGAAGCGGACCGAAGACTATGGAGAGCCAGCCAAGCGTTAGCCGACCACTTCTGGCGACGCTGGCTACGCGAGTATCTGCCCACACTGATACCGCGAGGCGAGCCACGAGACAACGGACGGCGACCCATACAAGTTGGAGACGTCGTAATAGTGGCCGATAACACGCTACCACGAAACGTATGGCCTATGGGCATCGTAGAAGGCACCTACCCAGGACCAGACGGCGGCATCCGGATAGCAGATGTGAAGACAAAGACAGGAGTCTTCAAGAGGCCAGTCAGCAAACTCGTCGTGCTCCCGGTAGAAGAGGCTTCGCGAGCTGCGCCGGGGGGAGGATGTTGAGGACGCCGAGTTTAGCTAGTTAGAACCTATGTAGAATAAGAATAGTTGATTATTTTGTTATTATTTTGTATGTAAAACTTAATGTAGGAATAAGTACATGTAAAGCGATAAGTATGATTTATTAAAGTTAGGTTTGATCTTGTCAAAACACGTCTAAACATGAATTAGCCAATAACGTTAAAGTACACTTATTTGTTTGTCTAGTTAGTATGGGATTTTGTAACGGTCGCAAAATCAACTGTGTCAACGCGTCGCTAGTTGCCATACGTCCAAAACGGACATAAGTAGCGCAGTTTTGTATGAAAATCATGTTCAACGTTCAGTATTCAATTGTAACCTGGGAAATAAAGAAGATACTAAATACATCGAAGAGGAGTTTAATTCTACAAAAAATACAGTCCACCACAAATACATTTGAACAAAGCGACAAAATTAACAATAAATTAGAACCAAAGAACATGTTTAACATAACAAAAAGACTAAGTAATGAAATATGATTTAAAAAGTATTATTTAAAATTGGCTAATATTTAATTAATCTAACATAATGTTAAAGGAAAATAAAGTAATTTAAATAGTTTGTAAAAACATTTAAGAAAAACGTTAAATCAATTAAAAAAAGTCCACTATAGAATTTTTTTAAAAGTTGGTACTTGAAGTTTGTATGTGTGTATAGAGATACTCTCCACTACTCGTGTTTATTTTACAAAAAAAAAATTAAATACACATTACTTTTAATTAATTAAAAGTAATGTGTATTTAATTTTTTTAAAGTAATGTGTAAAATAAACACTAGTAGATCCGTAAAAGGTGTTTCATTTTAATTGAACGCTAAGTTTAAAAGTGTAAGTATTTGCAATTTCTTATTTTAATCGGGGAAAAACTATTAGCCTCGCTAGCGTATTGTGGATTCAGGAAATTGATTTGTTTACAACCGAGCAATGTGGCGTAGGATCATTGGGTGCCGTATGTGGAATAAACCTATTAAATCACACACGTCTGTGGCCGCACTAACGAGTTCTGTTACAACTTCCTTTTCATGACTGCTTTACCCTAAACAGATTAAATAGAACCGCTATCGACTGAAGTTCCTCTCATAGAAACAAATGGGCCCCCAAGGATTAGTCGACAGACCCAAAAGAAATTACTACTGATCGGGGTCACAATCGAATACACCCTTCGACTTAAACCCGATTCCGTATGGTTCTATTTCGTTATCGTATTATTATTAAAACCATATATTATTTCTTTATTCTTGGGCAACGGAATTACGATATATACCAATAGGCACTTATAGCACAAAGAATATTTGAGGTCCCAAATGACATCCCTGTGGGAGTCATAACACGTTGGGAACATTATTATTTGACCTTTGTCATACCTTGACCATACCTTTCATTATTACCGTATTTGGCACGGCTGGTTTCTAGTGTTTCTAGATCCTTCAGAGCTATGTCCGTAACATTTAGGTATCTATTATTTAGAAAGCTAGATGTTGAAAGTGTCACTGCCAACAAAAGAAACTGTGCAGAAATTACAAATAATTTGTAATACTCTCGGTGTAGTTTCGTTATAGAACTTGCTAGAAACGGTACCTAGTAGTAGTTCTCTCCCTCCACTCTTTCTTGTTCATGTGGAAACCTTAGCCCAGAATTGAGATGTATGTAGGCTAATGATAAATTCAAATTTAAATTGTATCTTGCACACATTGTGTTTAAGAGTTTAATGCCCGATTTCACCAACAACTCTTAACATTTAGGTAACCCCTTAGGCCAGTTAGGTGACGGTTGCCGGAGTAAAACGGTCACCTTACTTTTAGCCAAGTAGTAGGGTTACCTAAGTGTAAAAACACACTATGCCGAAGTTACGCGACTGAAGTTCGGCATGATTACGCCTACAATGCTATTTGAATTACTGACGACACATAATACCGAAATTACGTTGCGTTATAGCGTATAGCCTTTACCTCTGAGGCCGAAAACGCCGAACTTCGGTCGCGTAATTTCGGCATAGTATGTTCCTACACTAAATGTTAAGAGTCGTTGGTGAAATCGGGCATAAGACATCCAGTACATTAAAAACTCCACTCATTAAGTCCTTTGAATAAAAACAGTAACAACGCTACTCATCAACAGGTGCAACACAACCTCGGTAGCAGCAAGGAGTTCGGAGCGGTGCTGGTGTCATCACCCAGCAGCAACAGCATAAAGGCGGGCCCAGTGCGGCTGCACGCGTGCGGGCCCCGGCTGGCCCTGTGCGCGGGCCGGCCGCCCGAGGTGCTGGCGCTGTGGGACGTCAAGCTGCTCAGGTCAGTAGTTCAGCACAGCTTGCAGGTGTGTCTATGTCATACCCAGCAACAGCAACATCAGGCGGGTTCCATACGGCGTTAAGATAGCCCTATGCTGAGCCACGAGCCCTCGCAACTTGCTTCCCTTGCTACCCATATTTAACTAAACAATCATAGTCATCATAAGAGTAGTTTTTATAGGCAATATTTCCATTTACTTTATTGCAACTCTGCCGGAATACTTGAAAACTTCGCTCAAATACAACACATGGTAAGTAATAATTTACATCGAAGACATTATCAAAAATAATTACATTTGTGCATAGATACCTTATTTAATTTTGTTTTTTTTTCACATAAATAGTTACCGTTACGTAATCAGTAAGCTGACAAGTTAAATGAAAGCATTTACAAAAGCACGGCTGCCCCATTTCAAAACCTAGTAAGGAACATTTTTTGTAAAAATTGATTTTTGCATTAATCTTCTAAATATAGTAAATCCCTACACAATACAAAAACACCAGCATTGAAATCTAAGATACAAACAGAAATATTGAAGCATCAATACCTCGTAAGTGCACCATTCACCATCTCATAACCATTTTTAAACCTAGCAAAGCACTTTAACCATTTCAAAACCTACTAAATCTCTGAGACTTGCTAGGTTTTCATGTGGTTTGTGCTCCTTACTAAGGCTGACCTATTTTACGTTTAAACGCTCTCCTGTAAAATTTGCTTTTAGGTCCTTCCTAGGTTTTGAAATAGGGCAGCCGAGCAGTTCTATGTTATGTGATTCTCATTTACGTACCTACGTAATCTAAAATAACGCGGCAGGACCGCGAGAGCTTTAGATTTATACGATAGCTAATTTCATATTCCGCGTAGCTACCGCCCCGTCGGATTCACTCCCATTGGCATGTCACATTCAAAGTAACTGCTTTACTAATATCGCGCTGTGTCACATCACATTTCAAAACATAACAGTTTGAATAAAATATTCTACGCCAGTGGAAATAAGCAGAACTCAGCAAACTCCTCCGTTAATCTTTTTTCACGCAAAGACGTCTCCGCGAGAAATTGCCGTTAATATTTCATCAGGTTCCCTGCGTTTGCGTACGACTCGCATTGCGGATAGGATAAGTAAGGATTCCTCGAAGAGTTTGACCTACTTACCCCGTGACGATTTAAGTTTGACTTAAAGGCTGTTTCGAAATTTAAAAAAGTAAGTTCCTCTTGCGTAACTAATTCAATGTTTTAATCCGGGATAGCCTCTTGAAAAAGGAAATGCTGATTTTATTAAAAATATAAATGATGGTTGTTTTCATCGAGCAATTACTAACTTTTTTATAAAAATGTCTTAATATAACTACAACGTTTACGACAATCTGTTATGCCAACGGTTTAGTTAAAATTCAAAATGAGATTCGTATTAAGGTACCTAATAATATTTATCACAATCAACTTTAATTTCTATTTCGATAAATAATAAGTCTTACACAAACGAAGTAATCAATACCTACAGATTAAAGCTTCTACTTTCATTATTATAAAAAGTTACTTGTTCCTGAACAGTTTAGTTCGTCGTTAGTATTTTGAAACGCTTCAAAGCGAGTCAGTATACAATTCCCACTACAGTCCCTATTATTGCATAGGTATCCGATTAGAACGCCCTTGAGAATTTAATAAGCTTCATTGATATACCTTACCTTCTCTACGGACAGACTCACATGATGCCGTCTTTCTACGTCAGGGGTATTGGTCTGCCAAGTCTCTCGTAGCTACCAAATCCGGTAACGCTGTACCTACAGCCCATAGACGGAAAGCAATTTCCTTCCAAAAAGTACAAGTAGTAAAAATTAAAAGTCCTGGAGGAGTGATGAAATCACTGAGATAGCACATTCTCTGCCGCGGCGCTCGAATAGAAATATCAGACGTGCGCTGAACAAACATTGGAGGCGTTGGAGCTGCAAACTCCAGAAAACTCCAATATTGATATGTCGGAAAAAATAACAGCTCTGCAATTGTGAGAATTTCCTCTTTTGGAAAAATTTGGAAAACGTGTAGAAATAGACATTCAAGGAACAAGACATTTGAGGAATGGACTTTCAGACAATAGACTTTCGAAAACTGGACATTTAGGGAATTGGACCTTGGTGACCGGACCGTTTTAACTTGACCTGTATGGACCGGTGGAAACCTACAGATATACCGGGTCGATCCCGCTTATTTGTTTATTTTTCAATTTTTAAAGTCCGCCACAAAATATATACTTGTAATTTCGGCTTTGTCATTTTAAAGTAAAATATTTTTAAACAAACGTTTTACAAATACGCAGTTTTCGTAAACGTGTAACTCGGCAAAGGGTTTTTCTTTATCATTTAATTAAAATTACATTTATTTTGTTACAAGCGTCAGAGAAACATCAAAGGAAGTTATTATTACTTTGGAGCTCTTTCCAATTGATACGCGAATCACGTTTTAGTTGTTATTCAGATTCTATTAGCGAGGGGAAACGCGATAAAAAGCTCACGTTTTCACCTTGGCACTCTTTGAAAAATTCTAGTCGTAATTAGTATCAAATCTCCTCCGTGCTTCGGAATGCACGTAAAGCCGTTAGTACTGGCTGCATTAGCAGTCGTTAACACAATCAATCTGCACTGGACCCGCGTAGTGGTTAATGGCCAGCTCTCCCTATCCATGTCGGCTAAGGCTCGTGCCCAGCAGTGGGGCAGCAGCAGTAGGGATATAAAATAACCTGGTGATTAAGATGATGATGAAGTATCAAATAATATCGTCATCACTCACTCACGCACTGACTGACTCATCAACGTCCTGTGGATTTTTGGCTTTGATACTAGTCGCCAGTTCGGCCTCTGGTCCCGATTCTGGTATTATTATTAATAGCGCACTATGTATTAATGGGCTAATTTATTTCAAAAATAGAATTATATTGTTTTCTAAAGTTTACGCGAACACAACACATTGAAATGAAACAACTTTTACGGATCTACTCGCGTTTATTTTACACATTACTTTATTTAATGTTTATCCTGACGTTTCGAACCCTTTGTAGGGTCCGTGGTCACAGGGAGACTGAGGTGTTGGTCGTCTCATAACTTTTTTCGACCAAAAAAGTCAAAACTTTTCAGTATTACCAGAGTTTACATAATCCGAATGCAGTCCCTACCTGTATCCCAAACTCTGTGGATCCCACTTCACAATCAAATTATCTCGCAAAGAAAGAGCAAAGTATTAAAGTCGTTAAAATATAAAAGAGGCTGAGAGAGGACGGCCGGAAACGCCGGTCCTCGCGATTGTTAGGGCTGTTCAATTAAATACGACTTTGGAGAACTTTTCTAATAGCTTATTCAACGTTATGAACGTTCCAAGATTTTAAAGAGATACGTTCTCTTCACGTGGAGTTGTTTGAGGAATGGAAATGATGCTTAAAAAATTTTTCTTATTTATAAACTCTGGTCATTTGTTAAAAAAGTTTTACAGTTTAGTATTGAGTATTAATTGCTTAAAAAGGCATATGTCCAGCTGATGATGATGATGACGATGATGGAGGAGTATTAATAGTAGCGGAGGTAACGGTATTTTATAATGTACTGGCTGCAAATAGTAATATAACATCTTCATCCTAATTTTAAAAGTTGTAAAGTTTGTTAGGAAGGCAGCATTAATGGTAAAGGAAATACCTAGCGTTGCATTCGATAATGTAAATTTTATACGCGCTACAAAATAATATTAAGAGTAGTTTTCCCTAACACATTAGACTTTCGACCGTCATCAATGCTGGTATAGAGGTGGATTTAGGATTGGAGAAAGAAAGAGGGTCGTCCCAAGAGGAAAGCTACTTTTAATATTGAAAATAGCAAATGGACGCAAAGGACGAAGTAACTATTGTTTATTCTGTGGCAAAGGGTTTTTTTGTGCGTATTTCTTTTTTCTTTCAACTACAAAACAATCCAAAAACTAAAGTAAAACGAAGCTTGTGACAGCGCAACAAACATCAAAGAATTACAAAGTAAGAGTCAATCAATTTCGGCGGGTTGGACAGAGCCGCGATATCATAGTTGGTAGGGCACCTGACCCAGTATGTCATGTCAGGTTTAAATTCCGCTCGTGGAAGTTCTTCAAGACTTTTTTTAAATCAAAGACTAGACTAAGAAACTATATAGGAAATCCAATTAAATTAATCTCCTTCAAAAAACACGTTGAATAACAGAACTGTTTGTAATTAACTATATTCGCATATAACACATTGAAGTAAACTAATTAAAAGTTACCGCTCATACAGAATATTAAAAGTTCCGACGAAATGTAATTACACATGTATACAATTTGCCTGCGATGAACTTTTGCAATAAGGAACAACGACCTTTAGCACAGAGCTGTTCAGAATTAGTACAATTCTGCTTATGTGTCTAGCGGTAAGACCACAAGTCTTAACCCCATAAATCTCATGTTCGACACCCAGCGAACATTTTGTGCAAGTCCGCCTGACTAGCTACCATTTGTCATTAACTTAGAAAGATTTTAACACCATAGCAACAACAAATTTAAGTAGTTTTCAATTTCTTTATTATCGGACAACAAAGTTACAAAACAGATATAAACTTCATAAACTTACCATTTTAAACAATTTTTGAAACTAAATAATAAAAATAAAATAAAATATAACATATAACTATGTTAGTATTAATAAGCTCTACCTTGGTAGCGTCAGGCAATCTGAAAGTGCAAGTAGTGATGGACCGATTAATATTCCATGCTCTCACTCCGAAAAATCCTTCAATAAAAGTGTGGAGCGCAGGCCTCCAGGGAATCTCCCAATTAGTCCCGGAGGATTCGCCTGTCGCCCGCTACTCGAGTTTTTGAGAAATGGCAAAGATAATTCACGCAAATTCGGGACGACCAGGCCTACGCCTGGGTGACGTCAACTGGGCTAAAAAATGTTACGTGATTCGGGGAGTTGACTGGCAAATGCTGATTAAGTAAAGACTTCACTGAAAAGTTAATTTCTGGAAAGTGTCTCTCCGACTTTGATATTTCACAAAAAGACTTTGTGATAAATAATTGTGTAACAGGTCGTTTCTTTCAGACAATTAACCAATAATGTATAAGAAGACAATTTACAAATTGTCACAACTGTAATAGAATTTCAGAATAAATTGAGAATAGGTAGGCTTTGAGTCAATTTTCAATTAACTTGTAACTAATTCAGGACTCGCTTATGCATCACTGTCCTAAATCCACAGGTGAATAGAAAACATAGAAAATTTTATTACTTATTCTCGAAAATTTTAAGTCGATCTGTCAAGAAACTGCGACCCTTTGGTTCCTTTTAATACAAAGATTCTCACGAATCCTAGAAAATCTAGAAAACGTTAATTGTCTGTCAAGAGCATTAATGCTGGGGATTAATAACACTTGCGAGTGCTCCCGACATCGCCTGATATTTATCGCGAATAGAGAGGCGAAATAAATTGCGGCCCGATTTGGTGGAGGGAAGGAGAGGGTGCTATAACTGTTTTGTGTCGCACTCATAATACTTTTATTAAGAGAAAATTGGAGTTTTATTGTTGTTTTGTTGCGTTCCGTCAAGTCAGTTAACTGCTGTATACGATTTCGACACTTGTTTCTTTAGTAGTAAGGCTCGGATTTACTTAGGAGTTCCAGAAAAATAATCGAACGTGACCAATGGATTTGGTGGAAGTAATGGTACAATAGTTATTGAATTTTCCTCGCCTTTGCTCGTTATTATAATGTTTTATTGTCAAGGCTTTGAGAATTATTTTTTATTTACGCTTTGTTAACACTGAACTAAGTCGAGCTCAAACCTAATTACACAACACTTGAGGACTCAAGATTTTGATTCATTCATAAAAGGCAAATTAAAAGTCTACCATGAAAGTTTCTAGTATTTAGTTCTAGTTCAAAACTTCGAAAATTTGGAATGTGAAGCAACAGTAACACGTTCTGCGGGAAACTATAACTTGACACAAAACTGTATAGCTTTTGTGGAAATCCGTAACATATGTGCACCCGGAAGACAAACACTAGGGGGCCAGAGGAATCAAGAAAAGTTGTACAGTGAGACACTGGAGTACAAGTACACTACCTTATAAACACGGCGAAGAAGTGGATAACTTTCTCAATAACTGTAAAGTAAATATTTACAAGAAGGTCATAACTAGTCATCATCAATGTGACCAGATTTGTTTGGAAATCGACTGTAAAATTCTATTAAATTCTACTCAATAGAAAATATAATCTAGCTAGGTATATAGGTATTTAAAAAAATAAAAAAGAATAAAAAAGTGAAAAAAAGAGAAAAATACATACGTCATTGTTAATTCAATATTCTATTTTCTATTGTAATATTGATTTCAAAAGGTGAGATGTCAAATGTTACACACATATGCGACTACTGTGGGGCTCGTTCATTTTTTTTTTATACTAGTACCTTCCTACTTTTGTGATACTTCATGAATATTGCGGACCGTATGCTTGTTTGCCGTCTCTGGCAAATAAAAGATTACAAAAGCAAGGAGAATGCCTTAATAATGAATAAACCTTAGTGTTATTATTACACTAAGATTTATAAAGTCACTATTGTGACATTTGTGACTGTAAATCATTGGTACTTAATGTCCAAAGCAGCCCTTTGCGACTGCTAAGTTGCAGTCCGGTCACAAATTCGTTGCACTAAATCCCGATGTTCAAAACCCTAGTGGGAAATTTCATTATTAACCCGTGTACACACGCGCGTGCCTACAACTATTCCTTGGGGATTTTGACGCGACCATGTTGCTACCAGACCAAGTCACAAGCGAATCATTCAAATACATAGGACGCACTACTTAAGCAAACTTCTGCTCTTGCAATGCAAGACTTTGCGCTACGGTTTGGCAATATATTATTTTAGGGAAATGCTTGGCCTTTATCAGACCTGATGTTCAAGGCTAAAGATGGAGACGTACTTTCATCATCATCATCATCATCTCATCCAAAAGACGGCCACTGCTGGGCAAAGGCCTCCCCCAAGGAACTCCACAACGACTGGTTTTGTGCTGCTCGCATCCAGCAGCTTCCAGCGACCTTTACCAGATCGTCGGCTCACCTTGTTGGAGGCCTGCCGACACTGCGCTTTCTGGTACGCGGTCGCAGACGCACTTTACCTAGAACTAACTGCTGAGGAACTGGCTATTGACCTCTTGCAGTACTCAACACTGCTTTCAACATTTGTTGTTATGGCGACATACTTAGACAAGATGTTTGGGTCATCATAAGGATTTATTTGACATTGCTGCTATAGTACGTGACGTGGTTTTGGAAGCATTGCTTAAACACTCCCACCTTCGCAGTGCGATATGTCCAAATGCCCATCTCTCCCAAGTTCCCAACTCAAGAATCCCTGGGTTCCTGCACAGATTTTGTAAGGGCCAACGCGCCGCATGCGCCCACGCCAGATATCTATATATCTAAATAGCCTATATACTGTCCCACTGCTGGGCAAAGGCCTCCATCATTAAAATCAATTGATGGGTATTGACTTAATCACTACGTTTGCCAAATGCGGGTTGGTGATCACAAACCCGGGCTATGCATCGAAAAATCCGAAACACACTTGCCCGACCTGAGAATTGAACCCGGGACCTTCGGATATCGGGCCGAGCGAGCCACTCGGCCACCGAGGCAAGGCCACGCCAGGTAACACTGCTCACATTATTTTTTTAGAAACTGACACGTAAGCTTGTTCCCGCTTGAGTTTTAGCGGTCACTCTCAGAAGTGCTGGATGTCCTTACATCTAACTCCCAGAGATCTCAAATAAGCTGACCGTGCCTATATATTCTTAACAAACTGCCACCAGCTTTACACTTGCACCACATAGTTTCCACATAGCCTGAAGCAATACGCCTTAACTACACAAACAAGGCCTTAATGAAGCCAATGGAAAATAATAGATCCCCTAACTCTTGTTTGGTTAGCCTTCGTGGACTCGACTATTGGTCTTTGTAGACCTATATAGACTCATTGTCTGGCCTTACTTACGTGGTATTTAAGCGATAGTTGTATAAAGGGAATCATACCAGTTGGAGTTTGAGATCAGAAATAAAGATATGTCATTGTGCTTAATAAGTTCAAAATGTTAATAACGAAGGATACATCATGTAGACACAGAATTAACAGCAATAACAGACGCGTCACACGTTTGATCGATGACTTTGGCCGCGGTTTTTTCCACCCCTAGGGACCTATTACGAAAATCATAGTATGCCATTGAAATCGCTACATTCGAATCAGCCTTTTTTTTAAATTTCAACTTAGGTTTCGGGTTTTATTCCAAGCAAAGGGGTAAATAGTGCACTTACTTAGTTAGGGTTAGTGGTAAAAGGCTTGTTCTAAGTCTGCTTGGCTAGCTCACAACATCCTATAAGGCTGTCGCTATTCAGAAAATTAAAGCTAAGATAGCCAGCTCCTCTTTTTAAGGGATTCAGGCTGAAGTGCACTTCAACTTTCGGCTTTAATTCAAAATCAAAGTCTAAGTCAAATTGTTTATTCAATATAGACCTTTACAGGTACTTATTGATTAGATTGATTAGATAGAAGTCTCAGGTTTCAACTACTAACACCTCGACAGTCGAAATCTTTGTGTGCAGCTCGCTACCCATACGAAGAAATAAACTATCGTTATTCGATACTCGTTTTGGTAATTGCCCCCTGACTTTGTGTGTCACATGTTTGACTAAGTTTAGGGTCACGCAAGAACAAAGTCAAGAAGTTGCCAACTGGTTTTGAAGGGCAAACTACTATTACTTATCGTTAACTTAAGAGACATAGTTCAGCAGCAAGACTTAATTAAGCAAAACTCTGAAATGTAGTTAAATGAAAGAAAGAACTTTGATGTTTGGAAAAGCTTTTCAAAGGTATTGGGCGAATACTTTATATGTTGTTGGACTGCGTTAGTGAAATTCTATTTCATTTTATTTCTCCTTTTGGACTAAGCTAATTATTTAAGTGTGTTTATTACATACCATAATGTTAATAAGTCTTATAGTGAGGTAGAGCAACATGGGCCCTGATGGGTACAACAATAGTCAGTACTGGATTAACCTAAAGGCAAAAAAGGCACGTGCCTATGGGCCCCGCGCCGCTTAGGGGTTCCTCGGTCATGAAAATAAGTATTTTTTTACCATTTTCCAAAAAGAGAGGTAGAGTTTAAAAAATATGAATTCTTAACATTTTAATGTACGCCTTGCCCGCATATAGTTCTTCGAACGTGTTTTTACACGTAACGTTGCGTAATTTTCATTTAAACGAGTATACATAGATATACATAGAAAAAAAAACGTAAATATTAAACTTAAACTTAAACTGTTCTTAGATATTTTGGTGATAACAAAATATTCGAATTTCTCGTCGCAAATACCACAGAGCCGACGAAAGTCTACGAGTACAACCAGTGCGTACACCTGTAATGACAAACGGAGCCAAGACGTGGACACTCACAGTACGACTAGTCCACAAATTTAAAGTCACTCAGCGAGCTATGGAGAGAGCTATGCTATTGTGTTCAGCTTAAAAGGTTTACGTCAAAATGTTTTATGACAGTTAACTATTCCATTTCCATTTTTTTTGTACTTGAGATTCTCAAATGTCAGCTTCTATTATTATTGGCAATATTCGATCAAAATATAGCCAATCCACTTTTATAGCAAAAGCTCCTATTAAACGTTCAAAACAATACTGCCATAAGCTATAACCTTCAAAAATATCCATCAATATTTGAACCGGCGGAAATTGGACGCGTACAGCGGGTTTTAATGTTAATGACGTCATTAATACGCCAATGGCCATTTTGTTTCACTACGCCTCCATTTTGGAACGGGATTAAAATAAGGAATGTACTTTTAACAGCACATTGACAACTGCACCTCGTTTTTGTATTCGAATTTATATGCAAAGTTTTATTTGTAAACTAAGTTTATTAGATTCTGATTTAATTTATTAACTTTAGGCTTCTATCGACTTCTTATTCGTTCTTACGGGTAAGGGTAATATTTCATTTAAGAAATATTGGGCTACCTATGAGCTCAATAAACATTCCTTATAGAATAATGATTTTTTATAAAAATCAATACTAAAAGAAATCAAACACGAAGTATATGACTAAGTTTATATTCCACTGATTATACTTACCTTTATGTGCTTTCGAAATCCGTGTTATATGAATTTCAGCTAGGTACTTATGATAATTATGTTTTTGCATATAATTTTGTGTGTTTGATATGTTTTGGATTGTACAAAACACGTTCCAACTTCTAACCACGTTCAACGAAGTGGTTAGGCGAATCGCGATGTAGATTTAATTTTAATGTATGATATATTTTTGTGTTAAATACATAAAGTGTTATCAGACTACTTATCTATGCTGGCAGTCAGGCTATCGCAGTTGGTTCCAACCCGTGCCAAATGAGTTAACACTATCTACTAACTCTGTATTTCAAAAGAAGCTTTATTCAACACCAACAACAAAGTCGAGTTGAGAGGTTAAGCAACTTTCGCAAAGGCCGGTCATCGGATGGGTGACCAAAAATGTATCATCTCGAGCTCCTCCGTGCTTCGGAAGGCACGTAAAGCCGTTTGTCCCGGCTGCATTAGCAGTCGTTAACAACCACCAACCCGCACTGGGCCCGCGTGATGGTTTATGGCCAGTTCTCGCTATCCATCCATAGGGAAGGCTCGTGCCCCAGCAGTGGGGACAAAAAATGAGCCGATGATGAATAGTCATAATTCGATTCCCATATTCGAGCCTTTATATATATTAAAATATTGTACTTCTATTTTTTTCCTGAATAAAAAGTAATCAATTAAAATATATCTTGGTTTAAAAATATATTCGCGATAGAAGTTACTTATTACATTACATTTCAAATTTGTAGATACTGATATATTAGATATCAGCTCCAAAACATCAGAGAGGGTTTCAAACGATTGAGTGATATTAAATCAGATTTAGATTACTGTCATGACTACGATGCGATGATATCTTATTACAGGGACATGAAAGCACAGCTATTATTAATTAATACACCTTCGTAAATACCAAATTTGCAACTGGTAAGGTAAATATTGGCTCCCTTTGAACTTGCGAAATCGAGACGTTTGAATATAGGGTTGGCAATCACGTTTTGTGCGTTTCTTTTTGAAAAGGAGTTGAATAACAGTCAGATTGATTGACAGTAAGTAATAAAAAAAATCTTTGAAAAGAAACGAGAAGCGCTAAACCGAAGCCCTCCGGCCTTTGTAAGGCCAGTAGGCTTAGCCAAAGTAACATTAAGAAAACGATAGCGAAGTTCGAAAAGAATAAAATGTATGGGATTGACATAAGATTGACCACGTGATTTAGCGCGGCTTATGTCAATCCCATACATTTTATTCTTTTCGAACTTCGCTATCGTTTTCTTAACCTACCGCCACAGGAGTCAGGACCTCTTCGTTGGGATTGGGAGGGTAGGGTAAAAAGGCCTAAGTTGAGGTCTGTCTATACTAATATTATAATGAGGAAAGCTTTGTATGTGTGCTTTGTATTTTTGTACTTTGTTTGTAACGAACTCAAAAACTACTGGACCGATTTAAAAAAGTCTTTCACCATTAGAATGCTACATTAGTGCTGAGTAACATAGGATTATTACCAGAAAAAAAATTGCTTCTTTTCTGCCAAAGAAACTGTCAAAGCGATACGAAGTCCGCCGGGTCAGCTAGAATCTAATAAAGCGCGCGTATGTTGCTTCTCGTCGTTTGCCCTAATGTAAAGTTTTGCATTTTCTACATTGCTTTTTTCCTTATTCTTTAAATAAACGTTTTTACATTTTTTTAAAGCGGGATAGCAAAAATATTGATGAAATTAGTGGCAACCCTAACTTTAGGGTGGTGAAGTTAAAACCGTGTTGAATTTTTATCTACTTTTCTGGTAATTATCTTCTTCGTAACAAGCTTAGGGTAGGGCCTATTCTCGCTTAATATCGTATCGTGTTTTGAGTGGGCGAGTTATTTTATTTTAATTTTATGTTAATTATTTGTTTGAGTTCAAGTCAAGTAAATGTCTGCTTACCTAACCTAATTATGAAACATATTATTTTTAGTCCGTTTGTCTATTACGTTAATATGTTCGGCATTTACAGAGGTACCAGAATTGGTTTTTTATTGAAAGAGTTTGCTAATTACTCGCCAAAAAACAACATAGGTTTTCATTTAAATTCTACGGAATGACAGCTAGGAAGCACTACCGCGCAATTTATGAACGCAATAAAGAACACGTGACAGTTTCGAGAAAATAGATCGTAATGTCAACACCTCAAATATCACAATCGTAAACACAGTAAATGGTACTTACTGCGCTCATAAATTGCAGGCGATCTGTAATAATTGCTGCTAAAAACTAAGCCCCTTACAAATAATCAAAGAATAAGGTCCGAATAGTTACTCCGTGTTTTGTTCCTGTCATGTAAACGTTATTTCAAATTAGAGTAAAAGAAACAAAACGCGGTATAACTATTCCGACCTCATTCTTTGTTTATTCGTAAGACTCTAGGACTCCTACTTTTAATTCGGTCTAAAACTGGTGCTACTGCTCTAATAAACATTAGAAAGCAACACGACGAACCATATTTGTTTGTACACCGGTTTTCATAGTGTCGCCATCTCTGAGGTCCCGGGTTCGATCCCCGGTCGGGTCAATTTAGAAATTATTGTCTTTCTTAATTGTCTCGGGTCTGGGTGTTTTCTATGTATAATATGTATGTATTTAAGTATTTTAAGTATCTTTATCCGTTGTCTAGTAACCATATAACGAGTTTCATAACGAAGCTTCTCTTGGGCTAGATAATTGGTGTGAGTGTAGGAAAATGTATTATTATTTTATTATATTTATTTATCTCAATTCAATCAGCATTCATATCCTTTCAAGAAAGGGGGATGAAAATATAAAGCAGGTTTATCTGAAAGTAAATCTGAGAATGCTTCTTGAATAAACGTGACCGTTTTCCAATGGAAGGACGAAAGGAAAGCAATCACTTATGTTGAGCTCCTAATCGTAAATCAGCGTTGGAATTACAGGAGGCACACCACAAACAGCTCTAATATTTCTTAGAAACAACTTACATAGTTTCTGTTGTGTAGTGGTCGCTCGGCCCGATATTCGGAGATCCTGATTTTCATTTCCAGATGTATTTCGAATAATTGAATACATAACCCGGGTTGATCATCTGCATTTGGCTAACTTGGTGCTTAAGCTTAATAGGTACCTACTCTTTACATTTAGTTTTGCTGCGATGGCTTGATTTTAATAATGGAGGCATTTGGTAGCAATACAGTACTTAGGCTAATACTGCTACTTACATAGTATCTATTTAATCAAGTAGGTACGTGTGTTTGGTTTTCAATCGACCGATTCATTGCCGCTGACATGGCATGTTATACGACTGTAGTCTTTTGATAGTAGCTAGACCAACGGGTTAACGATCCCTCTAAAGCACAGTGGACAATCGAGAAACAATTTTTAATCACTTATCCGGTTTTATACTGCCACTAAAGTAGCTTCACATTTGCGATCGTTTCAAAATTCGCGTAAATGCGGCGTCAGTGAACTCTAATACATTACTAATACTGTTTGTTTCTATGATCCAATACGTAGCTATCCCAAGGGTTTCACATCATATTCGAGTTAGCTCAGCGGAAACAGACAGGGGACTTCTTACCCCCGGGCGAGGGGTAGCGGGTACCTGCCCCGGGCAGGGTAGGTGAAACACAATAATTTAAGATAATAGAAAATGTTTTGTTTGAAAGATGACGTCGGCCTTACTGTGTTCAAATTGGAGGGTGCGACGACAGTTAAAATACTGACCTCGGGGTTGGTTAACAAGCTCCAATACTTTTAATCGGCGAGAGGCTAGTAACTCAGTTTTCCAAAAAATTACGGGTTTGTATCAGCTTTATTTCGAAACTAAAACAGTCATAAACAGTAAAGCATTTTACATGAGGACAGCATCTCATCTCATATTTCATAAATTATCTTTAAATCAGGCATGTAAAACTTACTTTAGATGCTATTGGATTCTCAACTCATTTTTATTTTACAGAAAAGAGCAGTAAGGTCTATAAATAACCTAGGAGCACGTGTGTCTCTTATGGAGTTGTTTAAAGAAATTAATATTCTAACGGTTGCGTCACAGTTTATTTATAACTGTATTCTATTATGTGCGCCAAAACATTTCGTTTTACAGAAAACATTGCGATATACACAATCTTAATACTAGAAATAAAAATAAACTTGCAATACCTACCTAAACTTTGACTGCAGAAAGTTTATGGATCATTCATGGGACAAGGTGTCACTTATTATAATAAAATCCCGAATGATGTTTTAACTTTGCCCTTTGAGAAATTTAAGACACACGTTAAGGAAACACTTTTAAAAAGGGGTTATTACAATGTAAATGATTAAGTTCATGATAAGAATGCATGGAACTTACATTCCTCCAATTCTCGCACACTGTATAGGTATAAAACGTTATATTATAGTGCCCAAGTACGTTTTTTTTTTAGAATAAAGTGTAATGTTCAGTAAATAGCTCCGTGAATGCGGCAACTCAATATTGTAGTGTGTGTAAGAACGGTGTCCTTCTTATTTCTTGTAGTATTATTTTTACACAGTTTAACTACGCAAACTGGCATTTTACTTCAGTTTATATGACAAAAATTTAACAAAACATTCGGTACGCGCACCTCACACACAGTTTGCAACGCGACTGACTCGAGTACGCCGACTTCGGCGTAGTATTTTTTGCCGCATTTAACAAGTAGGTACGCCGCCGGCTGGCGGTATCTATAATAGTCGAGCGCAGCGAGACCAATCATTCGAGACTAATCATTAATTTAAGGGGTAAGCATTATTTGTATAAGCGGGCTCTTGAATGTTTTTAATTGTAAATATTGAATGATTTGGTAACGACATAGGTACTTTTTTTTTGTAAATGTCGTAACTTCTATTAAAGCTGTGGAATTTCCTGCGCCCATTCTTCTCCACAGCAAAAAAAATAGACGTCCTGAATGGGTAGTAGGTAAAAAATGTATGAACGATTCAAAAGCACTTTTTATCGTAAGTTTATTTGAATACAAAAATTGTTGAGTTTGACTTTGACTTTGACAACTACTCAAGCCCACAGCGGCAGCGCAGCGTGGTTACATTATCTGTGCATTTACAAAAACAGAAAGTTTTTTTAATAGTTGGTTCGGCAAAGGACTCTACTCTCTCTCTCCATCTCTCTCTTTTATAGTATAACACCGCAGTCGTAACGCATTAACTGCCAATACTATTAACTAACCCAACAGTTAGTTATTTAAACAGAACCCACTTACGTTGAACAATGAGATTTGCGAGGATTTAACTGAGCGCTTAAGTTAAGTTAACTAATCGCTGTTGACTCAACAGCTTAACAGCTGTGCTGTTAAGTTGCCTAACTTATGCATTCAGCTTCCCGCTTAAGACTTGAGTTATTGGAAAAGTGATCCCTCACATAAATAAACAGTGTTAAGCGTTCTTGTTCGTAACGATATGGGAGGATAAAGTATTTCCCTCTTCCAATATCCTGTTTGATATAAATCCATTTGTAGCAGTTGTCCATTACCTACGAGGAATCTGTGAAACTTATAGCTTTTAGAAATTTGGTGATTCATCATTATCATCATCAGCCCGTTTTATGTCCCCACTGCTGGGGCACGAGCCTTCCCTATGGATGGATAAGCTATTATGTATTCTGTGGCATATGGAGAACGGGCCATGAACCACCACGCGGGAACAGTGCGGATTGGTGGTTGTTACCGACTGCTAATGCAACCGGGACCAACGGCTTTACGTGCCTTCCGAAGCACGGAGGAGCTCGAGATGATAAATTTATGGTCACCCATCCGATGACCGGCATTTACGAAAAATGCCTCGCAGACGTACACGTGTAAAGGTAATACACCTTTATTTCTTATTTAAATATAAGAGTTACTAGGTACACTTACGAGCAAAGAAAAAATATGGTAAGTATATCGAAAAAAGTACCGCTGAGTAACCCATTCTTCTTAAATTACCTTTGTGTATTAGACTACAAATGTACCCAATAGATTGGGTACAGTTTTCTTATTATAGTTACACTACAATATTATGGTTACACACAAAAATAAGTTGTACTTACTAATATATAGGTACATTCTCGTATCCATCAGAACTTAAAACATGGTTATGATCGGTCGATTTCTGAGATTTGAAACAATCACACCAGCCGTATTTCTACTGTTGTTCTGCCAAGGTCTTAAATTATAAACTACAAACCCAATTTTTGTTGATAAACACCGCTCTTTTTTAACCGTCTTAGATCCGCAGGTGGGTTGATCGGGCCATGAAACTGAACAACTTTTCTCAAAAAACATAGGTCCAAAAACGAGTTTTGTTTTTACAAACCATGCTCGGTCAATAGAGGCTTTGGTCTGATCAACCCACCTGCAGGTGTTACAAAACACGGTGTATAATTAACTTCAATGTAATTCTAACATAAAATCTGTGAACCTTAACAATATTTCCTACCCGGCACTGTAGCAGCGGGCTACGCCTAGGGCTCTTGCTTTGATATTATGCTTTATTTTAATGGGATAGGGCTCTAAGACAGGCTCGTATCGAGGGGAGAGAAACAAAGTTGTACATTTACAGATGTGGCAGTGTAGAGAATGTGTACCATAAAATGTATCCCTTGGCTTACAAATTACTAATCGCTTCTGTTAAGCCAAGAAATCCGCTAACTAAAAGTGTAGTCAAAATATTAATACCAACTCTGCTAATAAAAAAAATATAGTCTTCTTAAAGTTGGTAAAATACAAAGGAGACCGCATTCTGCTTACCTTAACTTTAGTTTAAAAACCCTGTTTAATATTTCGTATTCTATTTATACTGTGCCCTGAAGGCGCCTCTGTCAGAATTTTATCTGCTATCGTATTACCATTTTATTTCAAATTAACGAGTGCCGGTAACAATTCGGGAATTATCTTTGCTCGTTGCCGTCTGAAGGTTTTCATTATATAGAATGGTTATTTTCAGACGATGAATCTTAAGTTGCTGAAACGAGATAGGATTATGAACACACAAAAATATTTAGATCTTACATAAAATCTCAACTCTATAGGTAGTAAATAAAAAATCTACATAACAATTTACATGGAATACATAAAATAAAATGGTGCACTAGTATAGCTATGTACAGTAATTATAACGTTCAACTTAATGTATCAGGAAACTCCGTTCGATGGCAAAGGCATTCTTTATTCATACTCTGTGCTTCTTGTAATGTCTAGACCTACGTGATCTGCTTGCGAAACGAAGTTAACCGACCAATTTTGATTGCACCAACCTTCTATTCACAGCACCTATTTCACCGCCTTTTCAATTTGACAGTACGTGTTCGTGAATGCACTTTGGAATTGGAAATTGGAATAGTCCCTCTTTATCATAGACAACATCATTTAGAGAAGCGATTTTGACGTTTCCTTTTTGCCGCCTTTTTTAACTTGATTTAGGCAAGTGTTATATGAGTTTTATTACCGTTGTTTTAGCATTTATCTGGTTAAGTTTTTAGAACAGGAAACCACTTTGTATGTGGTTTCATTTTACTGCCGGACGGAACAATGGGACGCTCCCGAGATCTCTTAGCGAGATTTAGATTTTATTGAGAACTATAAAATCTACTGAGAAGATATAAAAAATTTGTGATGAGAGTCGCTTTTGATGAAAGTCGCGGGTGAATGGAGTGTTCCAGGTTTATTGTTTGAAGAAGATTAAAGTTAAATCTTTATGGCGCGAGATACTCGTTTGAATTAATTTTGTTAATGTTTTTATTATTGCGTTAAGTTTATTGTTGCTTTTAATGGCTTGGTATGGTGTGCCCATCCATAGACAATTTCAAAGATAAGAAAGATACCGTAAAATTAAATTAGCTTTGTTTAGTAAAATACAATAATAAAGTGATGATAGATGTTGAACGATAAATTAATGGTATTCATAGTTACTTCCAAACTCAAGTGGATTACGCAAACTTCTTGAAAGAATTAAAGAGAGATTTGCACTGTTTTTTATGCTATGAACGCTGCACTTTTGGTTATTACATCATCATTTTATGATATACACAGATCACAGATACTTACTAAAACTTAGGTAAGGTATGTAAATTAACTACAAATTCTCTTATAGGTATCTAGCTATAAAACTAAAACGTAACCATAGATAGAACGCAACGGATTGCCCCTTCCTAGCAGGACCTAGGAACCTAATATAGCCGTATAACTCCCGACATAAACCAGCTAAAGCGGTACTATGAGTTCACGAAGACTACTTACTCATTAGAGAGATAAGTACCTACTCTGTTTAACCACAAAGTAAAGAAAGTTTAACACCGTTACTTCGTAGGTATTCATAAATATCTGGGTGCTTAGTGTGAGTTTCATTGACATACGAAAAGAGTAAATATTTTGCAGAAAACGAAAATTTGATCGTTTTTACCCGACTGCGTCAGAAGAAGGTTTATGTTTTTCGAGTGTATGTCTGTTTTTTTGGCACGCCCTACAGCCCAAACGGCATGGTGGATTTTAACATATGAGGTGTCGTTAGATTTGTTTTGACTGTGGAAGTGACATAGGCTAAAAAAAATAAAAAAACAAAAAAAAAAGTAAAAACATTGGCTAATTCGGGAATATTAGCAGATTTTATTCCCATGTTTCAAAAAACTCAAAAAACTAAACTTGTCAGTCAAAAGTACTAGACGTCAGAGTTTCGTTTTTACGCCAATTGGATGTATGCGTTATGATTTTGCTATTTAAAAGAGTAAAGCGTTTTAATATAATTATTTTATGTAGGTTTTGAAATGCTAGGTTATTTCCTACTTTACAAAACTAAAAGTTTAAAATAATAAATTAATAGACTGATGATTGTCATCGGTCGATTTTGTAGGCCAGCATCAGTCGGTTACGCTTTGTGTGCCTCAGCACGCTACTCAGCTGTTGTGAAATCTGTAATATCACTAATTCGCCATGTTATGATAAGTGACAGTTTACTCCGGCAACCTATATGGGTTATCTAAAACTTAGGGGTTGTTAAATAATATTGTTGGGGTTCAGGGAGAGAGAACAATTTTAAAAAGGAGTCGTTTATTAAAACGGGAATAAAGCACACGATTAGTTTTGCGATGCAAAATTTTCACGTCATCGTAAGCGATAACTGTGTATTGAACGTATGGTAGGGCTTCCGGATCGGTATCTGTGAAATGCCGATGGAGTCCGCGAAATTAAATACCTTTGCGGTCAAATAATTTCCAATCCAGCCGGGAACGGGCTCAGATTTAAGCTTTATTAGAAGTTTAATTGAGACCTGGACGTCCCACGTAATAATATCGCATGAGAATCGGATCGGAAGATACATATGGAGTGGAGTGGATGGTATAATACTTACCAAGATTTCATTCGTTAGTGAGGTTTTAAAAGATTATTGAAATTAATTAGATTGGCTTGCGATTTTGCAACTTTTGTTATGTCTGCCGGTGCTGGGTGACCAGATTGAAATATCACGAGCTTTTCTCATTTAGTCATACATGCTTAGGTTCCGGTTATTGACTATTGTCGTGATATAGTCGTTTAATCCCACCGCAACGCCATTCATAGGTATTTGTAGATCTAAAAAAGTTTGTGTACTTGATTCGTGAAACTTGTTTTCGAGGGGAAATAGGTGCTTAGTTGATTTAATAACTAAATTGTCAATAACAATTTTGTTATTTATATCGCAACATTTTCGAAGGGTCGTTCAAACCCGCTGGTTGAAAGTTCTTTACTGCTGTTTATATTCTAATGATTCACTCATTCATACCATTTCAATTAAACTTTCCATAGGTAGGCGATTTTATTAAGTTGATTCGTGCAGCCCTCATCGCTCATCAAGCCAAACTCCAAAGCTTTTGTTCCTTCTAATTAATTACCGTGTGTAAGTTAATTTAAACCATGCGGGCGGGCTCCTCAGTTAAACGTTAAACGTCAACCGGCCATGCGGAGATGGCGATTAAACGGTTTGCGTCAATTGACGCAAGTAATTGCTTGCGCGTAACAGCAGTTGTTTTTACGACGTTCTAACGTTACAGATTTTAGAAATTAAAAGTGATTTGTTATGCCTATTAGTAAGAAATTGTATTTGATTAAATGTTTACATTAAAAATATATACTTATCTAATAATAAGGGTAAAAAAAGCAAGGCCCTTCTTGCCGCTTCTGCTCTGATACTGATCGACAACTGAAACAATAGGGCTCCGCCGAATATCAGCGTTGCATTGCAGGTGATTTTCATGCTGCAATCATGTGCTGAGTGGGTACTTTTCAGTTTCACTCTTAATATTGTATTTTATTTAAACTTTAGTTTAATTAAATAAAAAATAAATAAAATTCATTTATTTCGGATTTGCATCCATAGTATTAGTACTTAATTAAGTTACAAAAAAAATAATTTGAAATCAAGCCATATCGTGGCTTGCTACGTTGGTGCTATGAAAAAAATACATATAAAAAAATACCACTTTACAACTCACTTATACCTAATTGCCATACAGTTCAACATAAATCATAAATCATAAATATTTATTGCACTTTCATGTAGGTAGTTACATACTGCAGGTAGCAGTAGTCGTTGCTTCAATATTTTATGAATAAGTTTAAGTTTTTCTGTCATTATTGAACATTGAAATTGTGTAAGTAAACAGCCTATAACTGTCCCACTGCTGGGCAAAGGCCTCCATCATTGAAATCAAGTCATCGCTACAATTGATGGGTAATGGCTTAATCACCACGCTTGCCAAATGCGGGTTGGTGATCACAAACCCAGGCTATGCATCGAAAAATCCGAAATACATTTTGCCCGACCTGGGAATTGAACCCGGGACCTTCCGGTATCGGACCGAGCACTCTTTGAAATTGTGTAATAAACATTTTTATTCCTTGTCCACAGACGCTTCGGGCTGGTAGACAAGCGGTTCTGCGTGGAGGGGGGCTCGCGGTGCGGGCGGGGGGAGGGGCTGTTCGTGCTGGCCGCGGAGGGGGGGCGCGAGCTCACCAACCTGCTCAACGCGCACAGCCACGACGCGCAGTCCCGGCTCAGCATCGCCTCCAGGAGCGGCTCAGGTACATCACAAGCTTTTTTAAGCCCTGACTGCTGGTGTGTGGCGTGAGCTTTCTCAGTTTTAGGTTCAGGTACACATCATCATTACTATTAGCTATACGTTCTTTCCACTGTTGTGCTCAGGCACAGCACAGCAGGTGTTTCCACATGTACAATAGCAATAGCAAGCGGGGAGTCCGAACCATATTCACGCTGGGAGGCTGATGCTGCAGAGGTCTCCACTATTGATATTAAAGATTACATTTTCCTTGCTTCTGCGCGAATCTTCAACCAAGGGTTCTAATATAACCACGTAGCTTTCACATAAACCAGCTGAAGCACTATAATGCTGTCTTGCTCGCCATTTTTGTACCTTCACCTGGAAGTCGAATCCGGAATCTCGAGGTGTGAAACCGAAAATCTAACTCTAGACCATACCATAGAGGTAGTTAACATTTAAGAGTAATAACTAACTCATATATTCTCCCACAGTCTTGGACAAGAGGTTCTCGGACAGCAGTTCGTGCATGGATGAGTTCGCGCCGTCTATGCGCTCTGCCTCCCCGTCGTGGACGGGTCCTGCCAGCCAGACTATGCACTGCCTGTCGCAGCTGGACGGCAGCATGGAAGAGGAGCGCCCGCGCAGGCCCAACGCGCTGCCAAGGTGCTCCAGCTGCATTGGCAAGATCAGTCACCTCACTAGGTAAGACTTTTGATTTTTTGTTCTTTTAATGGCTTAGTAGTTAGCACTTAACTTAGTTAAGGAAGCGTTCTACCATCCAGACTATGCGCTACCTGTCGGAGATGGATGGCGAGGAGATCCCAAACGCACTGCCCAGGTGCTGCAGCTGCATCGGCAAGATCAGCCACTTAACTAGGTCGGACACTTTGTTAAATCTTGCGATCGTTTACATCCCAGGGTTGCTATACAAAATTCAAAGTTCAAAATTAGTAAATCTTAACAAATTATACAGTTTTACGACAAAATACACTGACCACGAACCCTGCAAAGGGTTTGAAACGTCAGGATAAACATTAAATAAAGTAATGTGTAAAATATACGCGAGTAGATCCGTAAAAGTTGTTTCATTTCGACAAAATACAAATTAAATACAGCTATTGATGATTAATCGGACAATATGTTTAAAGTATTTATTTAAAGTATGGCTGAAGTTGGTTAAACTAAACAACTCTTTTCGAACGTCACAGTCGGCTATAATCGACAAGCGATAGCGTGCCCTGTACGCCAACAACGGCAATGGTCGACAATACCTATAGTTTACAAAAACACAAACAAAAAATGTTTGGAAATTTTGGAATCCCTATTCTTGTTGCATGTTTTTACTCTGGAATGATTGGCATACAGAGCACGGCGAAGCATTTGTGCTGTGGCGGGCGGTCTAAAGTTAAAGTTTGATTGGGACACCTTAAGGCGTAAACCCTTTATATGGATCTTGTTTTATTTATTTCACTGCAGGGATTGTCCTTCATCGTACTTGAGTATATAACAAAAAGAAGTTTTATTTAAAATTATGTTTTGTACCAATTACTTTGCATGATTAATATAGGTAACAGAATTATACTCTTTGTTTATGTGCAAATACTAAGTACTTCATAAACAAACAAGGTCTCAGTAATAAATAACGTCACGTCGTTATAATTATCGGCTTTTATAGTTATAAACCAGTCGTGTAACAGGTGGCTTATGAATAAATTCCATTTACACAAGCTCTAGTACAATACAACATTATACAATAACTACATTGAGAAAATCAGCAACTGAGTAAAAAATCTTGAAAGGCATGTTAAAATGTTGGTAGTGAAATTTGACTGGCATCTATATCCGGTTTTAAATAAAAGAATTAATATATTTTTAATACAGTCTCATTACATTTTTGAACGACGACACGATTACTTACCTACAACAGATATTACCTACCTATACCCTACCTATAATTCCAGCATTTCTATTACTGACACAAATAGATTGCTCGTCTTGTGTAGTGTTCTAATTTGGATCCTAAATTGAATACAGTAGCTTCGATCTGTTTTATTTTTTTAATCAGAGACGTCAATTAAGTTTTAGTGACAATTAAATGTCTCTCCTTCTCTATTTAGCACTATACATAAGAAAGTGACAGCAAGAGACTTAATTGCCGTTAAAACTTAATTGACGTCTCTGAGTACGGCAATAAGATACTTACACTAAGCTTTTTTGTCAAATCTAACAACGTCTAATTTAATTGTAGATCATCAACAATGGGCACACCCGGCTCAATAATGTCCCCCGTGTGGACGATGGACAACATAATGGAGAAGAGATCGGATTCTGATCGCGCCTCAATCTACTCTCGGTCAAGCGGCAGTGCCTCTGAGTACAGTGTGCCAAGGAGCTCCTGCCTTCTCGACAAGAGTTTTGAGTCGAAGCGCGGCAGCCCTGTGCCGTGTTGCACGCCGACTGTACCGGTCAAGACTGGGAACACCTGCCAGTGCTGGCAGCAGAAGCCGTGCTGCTGCAGAAAGAAGACGTTTAGCGGGCCGTACGAAAACTACGATGTTCCGAAGACGCCGATGCCTTTAATACAGGTGAGCAGCGTTTGATTGACAAGAAAGTTTACAGAAAACATTTTCTAGTTAAAGACATTAGCAATTGTGTTCCATTGCTAATCGGATTAATTCAAGGTGTAGACACAAACTTGAAACATTATTTTTAATTATTACCTACTTAACTAATTATTTTAAAGATGACACTTGTTGCTGTTGTGTTTCGTCTGGTGAGTGAAAGTACCGGAGACTCATCCCTCCCCCCTCCCAATTCCTACTCCCTCCTCAAGATTCAACTCCTTCCTCAAGGCCGGCAACGCATCTGCGATTCCTCTAGTTTTGCGGCTAGCAGGTGTCCATGGGCGGCGGTGATTGCTTCCCATCAGGTGACCCGCCTGCTCGTTTGCCTCCTTCCAATATAAAAAAAAGTCAAAAAAAGTCAAACTCTTAAATGCCATCATCAAACTCTTAAAAGAAAAGGCTGCCTGGGGCCATCCCCAGGCAGTCTTTTCAACGTCACCGGACTCGTGTCCCTTTCCCTACTAGATTATCCGAGGAGTTCGGATCGAATAGGGCTACATAACCAATTTTCATTTCGTGCCACCAAAAGCCTAAAATACCTCTTTAACAGAGTGCATAATAACAAAATTGTAAGCTTATAAGGACCTTTCATTTCGTTCCAGGAGCACCCAATAGATGGCAGCATAGATCCTGCCTCGCTCTACGACACACCAAAGAAACTAAAATGTCTAATAAACGGGCAAGCATGCACTTGCACGCACAATATCGATGCCAAAAACGAAGAAACAAAAGAGAACGACAACAACAACCAATGTGATACTAATGTTAACAACAATGATGACACAGAATCGCACTCCAACTACGTGAACGTCACGCCAGTTACCAAACAGACGGATCTACACATAGACTTTGGGAATTACGCAAATGTAGACCTTTCCGCTACTTTAGAGAAGTTTGAGAGTTCTCTGCAGATTTTACGAAGCGCCGGGTTCAGTCAAGAAGAGCTGGATGCTTTAGAAGATATACCGGAGCATGACGACGACATTTCTTCAGCAACTACTAACACGATACACCCATCGGTGGATTGTTGCAACGAACACACAAACTACATGCACATGGAGCCGTTGGAGATCAGTAGTTCAAGTAGCAACAAGAACTGCTCTGATAACATAAGCAGGATCAGCCATGTGTCGGATCCCACGCAGCATTCCGACTCCATCAGCACTATAAGCACTAGGAGATCCAGTTCAGCTGACTTCACTAAAAGGCACGACGACGACTTTCTCAGCAACCAAATTTGTTTTACGCCCACTGTCCTAAGAAAAGCATCCAAAAACGACAGGATAAACGAAGGTATACCTGTCACGAACAAACCAGAAACGAATGATAATCATAAAAATACCAAAATTCCTGAGGTGAAAAGTGAAAACGTGTTCGTCGCTCGGTTTAGGGACGCCGTGAAAATAAGGCGATCGTCGAGCGTGCCAAGTAAATCTGATAAGAATAGAGATTCTTCCAGTTCCAACGATTCGGGGGTGTCAACTGGTTCTTTGAAACATCACAAAGGTGACTTTAGAGACTTCGAAATGCCTATCACGAACTGTAAGTCGTCTAAAAAGCATATGAAGTGCAGCAGGTTGGTTAGGAAGTCGCTGACGCCTGTTCACTCGGCGTTCGTGAAGTCCAACTCCTCAGATCCTCTGAAGAACCTCACGTTCCACTTCGAGGAGGTGTCGGCGCTCAGCAAGTCCAACTCCTGTGACGTCGACACGCTGACACGACGTAAACGGAGAACCGGTGAGTTGTGCTTTTTAGTACCAATTAAGTACCAATTTCTTCTTGCTCTTTTAACTGAGTTCTAAATTAGTTGATTATTAAGTTTTTGTCTTTGTCTTTGTCTTAAGGCATTGGATTTTAAAACTAATTAAGAATTTCAAATATTCCTATCAATAACCCAGTTAATCTCATAAATAATAAAACGGAATTAATACAGGTGTATCTCCTTAAATTGCTGAGGACTACATTCACATTTCAAAAGAAAAAACATTCTGTTATCACTATTTTTATGGTTTAATATTTTCTCAGATTTCAACTCAAATGTTATGCTGAGAATCTATTCACTTAGTTCGAAAATAGCAATCTCATCTAAGCTGTAATAATGATACACCAGACGGATCAGCGTTCTGTGTTGAATCAAGTATATATTTTTCTTAACGGGGAAGCGTTTCCTTTCCTTGTAACGCCGAAACGGCTTAGCTGGAAAATATTTTTTTTATATTTAACTAGCGACCCGCCCCGGCTTCGCACGTGTGCAATGCTGATGTACATATAAACCTACCTCTTGAATCACTCTATCTATTAAAAAAAACCGCATCAAAATCCGTTGCGTAGTTTTAAGATCTAAGCATACTTACATACATAGGGACAGACAGACAGTGGGAAGCGACTTTGTTTTATACTAAGTATGTAGTGGTTTAAAAAAATAAAAAGCTAGTAGACCCGTACCATCTGCGTTCTTTACAAAATCCTATTTAACAGCCTGGCCACGGAACAGCGACCGGCGACGCGACGAACAAATTCTCTCTTCATTACGCCACATATTAGGAATTCGACCGCGCCCCGCCCCTTTATTCTGTTCATAGTCAAGGCGTAACTTGAGTTTCGTTTGCCACACAGACGACCCGGACACGTCAGCACGCCTCAGCCAACTCACCACGAAGAGCACGTCGAGCGGCGCGTCCGACACGTCCGACTACATGGAGTCGCTGTCGGTGTCGTCGCTCAGCTCGTGCGACGCCGCCGCCGACCGCCACGCCGCGCGCCCGCGCTCCGGCAGGGAGTACGCCAGCATCGACCGCAAGGCGCTGGCCTACGTGTGCGACGTCGGTAACGCTTGAAGCGTCACTCAAACTACTACATCGCCAATGTAGCTTCTGTATGCGACGTCGGTAACGCTTGAAGCGTCACTCAATTTACTACATCGGCAATGTAGCTTCTGTATGCGACATCGGTAACGCTTGAAGCGTCACTCAATTTACTACATCGGCAATGTAGCTTCTGTATGCGACGTTGGTAACGCTTGAAGCGTTGTTACATCAATACGCTACTAAGTCAGCACGTACAGGACTGTTTTAGCTTATATGTGTGACGTCAGAAACGCTTGAAGCGTCTTCACTTCTATACACAACTACGTCAGCATCGACAGGGCTGTTTAAGCTTACGTGTGCGACGTTGGTAACGCTTGAGGCGTCACTGCAATTACCGTAGCCCCCGATAGACAGAGAACTACCAGTAAACCAGCAAAAAGTGGCTGTTTTAGGGTACTTTTGTGACCATAAGCCAGTTAACGCAATTCTTGCCATGCCAACGGGTTTGCCTGCAGACATGTAACCGCGTTTTGGCAAGAGAGGGTCGTGGTACGTTGTCTAAGTCACGTTAAAAAGCTTGAAGTAAAAGCAGTGTTTTGAAGTGTATTGTCCTTACCTCTCCTGAATTGTAAATTCAATGAATTATGCTTATATTATAGCGGCTACGAATCTGAAAATTCAATAGTATATTTATTGATATAATGATGCAAAAAATGAAGTGTAATGTGAATCAAATAGTAACATGACTTTGAAATATAACGTCACTTTATAACGTCTTTTGCGTTTGTATAAATTGCCATGATGCATTTCGAGTCTTTTGACATAATTGCTATTAAAAGACAATCCTAATTTTATAATATTAAGACAACCCTGTATTCTAAGTAACATTAGCAAGGTGACACATATGTCTAACCAATCTACTTAGACTAAAATGAATTACTTCATAAAATAAAGTTTTTGCTTAAATTACAAATATTTTCATAATTGAAAGTCAAAATTGTAAATATTACATAAATAATGTACATAGTTTTGAGTACATAACAACACATCGCTGTTCCTATGTACATAGTAAGGTAAAATACTAGTGTACTAGTGTACTAGTGGTAGAAATAATACGAATTTAGTTGTTAATAGCGTGCCAAAAATATTATAGCTGGCTATATGGTAATGGGTTTTTGGGTACCTATGTAGGAAGTAAATTTTGTAAAATATTAGAAATATCAGTTTTATTATATATGTTACTTCATTCATTTAGGTAAAATGTGTGAATCATGAGAATAACGAATCACATTTTGGTTTTTATGTTAGAACCAATATTAAAACAAAATATTTTTGTAAAATTTGTTTTTGTGAATATAACGCCGCCTTACCTTACCTTGATGAGGTGAGGGTAATTCTCTAAATTTTAGGAATGCTTTTTTAAATGAAACCACATTTACAGAATTACATATTGGAGTCGAAAGGTATCGATTGCCACATACTATTATACCATTATGCAGTAAAATGTTACTGCAATGGCCGATAGCCGCCATAGCAGCGGTTCCCTAGAAGGTGGAACGCTGTACTGCGTCGACGCAATAACTTTTTCTCATCCAGGAATATATTTGCCTTTTTTACAGTAACATCCCCTCTCTGCCACGGGGATGCCTCGGGATCTCAAATAAAATAACAAGCAAAGAGTTCAGGAACATACTTGCTTGCTGGTTTTATGGTTGAAACAGCATTAAAAGACACGACTTAAAACTATAGGGTCTCCGATTATCACTTTATCCCTTTCGGAGTTGAAGACTTAAATGGGGTACAAGCGTTCTTCCGCTTTCCATAGATTTTTCAAAACGTTTGTCGACTCCTCAGGTGATCCAAAAGCTGGCAGTTTTCTTGCGCCGAAAATGAGCATAGCAATTTAGCGAGGTAACTAAAATAGCCAGCGTTTTGGTTACCTCACCACACAGGCAGAACTGTTTACATTACCTCACCACACAGGCAGAACTGTTTACATTACCTCACCACACAGGCAGAACTGTTTACATCACCTCACCACACAGGCAGAACTGTTTACATTTGATATAGTTTAATATTGTTTTTGTTTTATTTCAAATTAGTTATATATTTTCTTAGTGTAATACTTATTGTATCATTAAAATTAATATGCGTGTAGTTTTGTAATTCTTATTACTTTAAAAGTAAATCACATAAAATGTTTTATTTATTATAATAATATGTAACTGTGTCGCGTGGGAATTTCTATGATATGTTTTTTTGATTGAACTGTATATCATCATACTTTATTAGAATAGTTGTAAGGTACGGTAGATTTGATAATAAGTACTTAATTTATTTGTGCCTTCTCTACAAATTTCAGAAAAATATTTTCCAAATTGTTTTCTGGATAAAGTTTTCCTGAAATATTTATGTCGTATAAATATGCTGTATATTTTATACCTTAATACGGATATACAGCAACAATCGTTAATGTAAACAATGTTAAGTATAAAACAATGCCTAACTGCAATCTGTAAGCAATAGTAACTTTCATGTTATACGAAGTATGGATAATAAGCAAGTTTATACTATATAATTATGTATGTTTCACACTTAATAGTCATTTGTATTCATCCGAGTTATCCTGCCAAAAACATACTTATATAGATTTAACTTTTTTGTAACATAGCTAAGATTTTTTAAATATTAGGTTTTTTAAAGCACGCACAACGGTACTTACATAATAATATGTATTATTCACTAGTTTCTTTTCATAATACAATCAGAAATCGGCTTTTTCATATTGGTATTACTTTTAAACGAGTGTTTTGTTGGTTATGGAGCAAGACTCATGATTTTAGAAACCACGTTTATAAATTTAGAAATAAAAAGTAGTCATTTAATTTGGGACTATTAAAAATAAACAAACGAGAAAACTGTGCCAACATTTTCATCTCTTTTTTTTAAATATTTGATGGATTTTTCGTCTAGTCAATGGAAGTCTTCGATCAACAATATTCTACATCAAACAGGGTCATAATACAATGTCAAATTTTGCCCTAAATAGCGTGAACTTCCTATTAAATTCACTTAGGTACCTACATTGAAATTCTGAATATTATATTTATTGTGTTAATTAAGATTGAGAATCGTAAAATTTGGTGCCCTAATAACAATAACTCAATAATAATATTAACTCGCTATACATGGTTATTTGAAAAACATTGAAAACCCCTATTTCTACATATTTTACAAACCATTCCGAACCGCTTTTGTTCTACGATTTTTGCAATTCACTAAAATAAATATTGAATTTAAAAGTAAAGCAACTAAAAACATTTTTTGACAAAACGAATACCTACTTAGTTTAGTATTCGTTTTGTCAAAAATGTTTAAAAAAAATTGTGTACGATAAATTAGCCGTAGAACAGATTGAGCTTGGTGTGTGGAATACGTCGTGAAGAAGTTTTGACCAACATAAAATTCATTGCTGGGATGTTTTACAAAGATCCTGTATAGTGAGGTTTTGTTTTCATTTCCTTCACTTCGTACGACTAATTGTTTCACATATTGTTGATCAATGATGGAAGTAACGGTGATTGGTGGCTAACATGCAATTTTATCGTCTTATCCAACCCGCGAGAAATTGAATAATCGAAGAGATGAAGTAACATTGTTCTTAAATAAATTTCATGTTGGCCATCCAAGTCTTTATATCGGTGACATTCAAATAAACTGCCTACCTTAAAAACATTGTCGTGAAATGAATGTTTTCATTGAAATCAACGAACACAAAGAAAATATATAAAATTGTTTTATTTTTAAACGTAAATGAAACATAGATTATCTCAAATACAATATGAAGTCATTAATTTATTGACTTCTTTTGAATTATTAAATAATAATTAAATTATTAGTATAATATTGATTTTATTTCTTTGTCACTGATATAAGACACGCCCTGTTTAACGGTTGGGGGTTTTCGAGAGGGCCGCACATTTATAGGTACATTTTAAAATAGTTCTATATGTAAATTTAACTATTTTCTTATAAAGTTTTAGGTTGCGATAGTTTTATTACATTTAAACATTTTGTAATATTTCATTGCAACTATTGATGAAATATAGTGCATTTCAAATAAAACGAAGCATTTTTATTATTTGAATGTTTTCCTTCCCATCCTTTACTCCAAAGAAGCAAAATTAATAGAAATTCTGTTTAATAATACATTAGCCGTATAGGCACAGCTGCTTGTTCGTTGGGGTTGCGAACGTGCAAGTTAAGCAACTTTAGCAAAGCCGGGTAACCGGATGGGTGACAAAATTTAAAAATCTCGTGATCCTTCGTGCTGTATAGGACACGTTAAGCCAGCAAGCCCAGTAGTTTGTCGTAATAACATAGAAGTCTTTAGAACTCACTAGCCTACTTTGGGCCAGCACGGAGGGTTATGCCCCCACGTGCCATTGTTCATGTGGTAAGGCCTGAGCCCAGCAGTTAGACGTCATAGGTGAATTAAGGGTGCGCCGACCAAAAAATGCCAAAAATGCAGTTACGGTTAAGTAGATATAATTGAAAATACTATCGTATTAAATGAACAAAATATATATTTAGTATCATAGGGAACGTGTTTACAATTTGTGAGAACCATAAATTCATAACACGCTATAGTTTTTTCTACAATATCATTTAAAGTTGGGCAAAAATCATGAAAACAAGTGGCGGCGTTTAGTAGATTTCTTATAGTTTATCTAAATTATTGTACCTCTGATTATGTCTAAACAATCATCAATGGATAAACTACAAATTGCTAGACTACATTTTCTATTTATCAAGTGGTTATTTAAATAATTATTTTTTATTAAGCACCTTAAATTCCCCATACAAAATTAGTATGGCCGCGCGGCATTAAATAAATATGGACGACGACATTTCAAATAAAACATATGACACTTGTCACTTACGGACGGCGCACCCTTAATCATGATGGTGATGATTAACGCTTGACAAAAATAATCCGGTACTAGCAGAACATTTCTACGAAGAATATTAAGCTTTCCTTACTTTTATTCGCTCGCAATAAATAAATTCGTAAAAATATGAAAAGAGAAAAAAATCATTCGTTGACCCCACACTCTCATTTATGCGCGAAGAGTAATAAAAGCACAAAAAATAACTGGAATGTAAAGAAGACAAGACTTACAACTTACAAGACAACAATAAAGATTGAAAAACGTACAACAACAAGTAGAATTACCCATACATGACAAAAGATCTATAGAATGAAAAAGTAAAACAGCCTATAACTGTCCCACTGCTGGGCAAAGGCCTCCATCATTGACTTCACCACCACGAAATCACCACGCTTGCCAAATGCGGGTTGGTGATCACAAACCCAAACTATGCATCGAAAAATCCGAAACACACACTTTAGCCGATCTGGGAACTGAACCTTCGGGTATTATCACGAAGCAAATCGTGGGTACTATAGAGTAGCATAAAATTAAAAGAAATATTGAGAGTAGCCGCAGATCGTGCTCGGTGGTGTGCACTTGGAGAGGCCTATGTCCAGCTGTGGACTAGTATAGGCTGATGATGATGATGATGATGATAAAAAGAAATATTTACTTACATACAAGTTAATCGTAGGTAGATACTCAGTTTAGTTGGTGATAAAAACAAGCCCTATCAGTTATCACTGATAACTGATAGGGCTTGTTTTTCCGCCTAGCTAGATACCACCATCTTTTGTCTCCATAACATCGATATTAGTAGCATGGTTGTGTTCCGGCAGCTAAAGATAACATAGCCAGCCAGTAGGTAGGTACCTACCTAAGTAGGTAAGGATTCCGGGTGAAGCGCGATTCCACTTTTGGCCTTACCATCAATTAACATCTGATAACATGAAGGCCAAGTAACGAAAGAGATTTTTTAAAATGTTTTTTTCAATAGGTATGACTATCGTACAACAAATAACCTCACTAGTCCAATTTTCCAGTTAATATTCGACGGTCGCGAATGTAAGGTCAAAAAATAAAAGTGCCAAACTATAAGATGAAATTACTCAAATTCCTGAGTTCGTTAACGTTTACGTAAACGAGAATTTGTATGGCAAAATGTTAACTCCTCTCGTATGCCGCCAGGAGGCGCTGCTTCAATGCCATACTAATTTTCGTGTTCGTAAACGTAATCGAATGAATACGGATAGTAAACAAAACTCACACTAGGCACCCTTAACTATCTTCCAACAAAATCTTTACGAACGCGTAACATGCAATGAGTAAGTGTACAATAATTTCGCGACTACTTGCAAGTCTTCGGTAGTATAGTGGTAAGTATCCCCGCCTGTCACGCGGGAGACCGGGGTTCGATTCCCCGCCGGAGAGAAATTTTTTTGTTCTTAATAAATACATTGAAATGTGTTTTTTATTATTTTTATTGTATTTTTTACAGTTATATGTATTCTATTAGAATAATTATTTTAATTCTGCTTTTGCTTATATCTAAACGGGACAAGTAAGGAGCCGGACAAATTTTAGCTGATGATTATAATACTCGTTGCTTTTAATGATATTTTCATGTTATTTACTTACCTACCTAATATTCCGGTTAGATAATTTTATTAATTAAACTATTTCTGTAGTAGTTCTTACTAGTTAGGTACTTTCTTGGTTTGTAAACATTTTTGTAATTAATGTGTAGTTTTGATCCGGTTTATTCTAAATTATAAAATTTCAAGTAAATAAATAACTTTAAAAAAAAACAAGTTTCGCAACTCAGTTCTTCTACCGTAAAAAGTTGTGAGATCCAGGTAATACCAAGTCGGTTAATTTATTCAGTCCCTCTGTCTTCTTAAGTTATTACGTTATTACCTAACAACATATTATAGTGAATGGTCACCATATAAATATTGAAAATCTTTTATGTTTTAAATAAATAGATTGACTTGGCCATCGCATGAAAACACAATGTATCTCACAAGTAATACATTATATTATATTAAATTAGATTGTTTAGTGCGATTGCCAAGACAATCTATTTATTTAAAACATAAAAGATTTTCAATATTGATATAATATTGAATATAAGCAAAAAAAAATCTATTTACTTCAGGCTGTTGCCCATAATATTGTTATTATACAAATGACTTAAAAAACTATGTTAGTAAATACAAGTAGGTAGGTACTAAAAATAAAACAAACAACAGCACAAATCAATTAAGGTATTTGCCGCCCTCTGGGGCTCCGGGCACACGCACTTGTATAAAAAATATAAATAATTTGAATATAGTCACTAAGTATAAGATGTTGTTAGGTTTGCTAATTACGACACTTACTTAAGACAGAAGGTCCCTTAAGTAGGGACTGATTGACTTGAGTTGCGAGACTTGGTTTTTTTTTACAATTTTGTTTTTGGTGGCATCTCATTTCTTCTTGTAGATAGTCCTACTTTTTTCCTTTCCGGTACCATCTAGGTGCCTGTCTACACCTATTATTCTATTATATTATACATATATAGGTACTGATTCATTAACTGCAAATGTAACTTATATGGGATTACAAAGTTATTTAAGCATTTGGTGTATCTAGATAACTGGACCGAAATTGCAAAATATTTTAGTTTTTCCTTGATTTATACACGAAACATTACAAATAAACAAAGAATAAGGTCCGAATAGTTCCTGTCATGTAAACGTCATTTCAAATTAGAGTAAAAGAGACAAAACACGGAATAACCCTCAGAACATTATCTAAAGCTGTAGAAGGATGGCTAAAATAAAAATCGTGCAACTATGTTTAGTTAAATTCTATGTTATGGCTAGAAAAGGAGGTTGGAGTGCGACAAATGGAAAAATCTTTGAGTCCTTTATAAAGTCACTCACTACATTACCTCAAATATGACGTCACAAATCTGGTGACACCTTTGCTATTTTAGTCCGGTTTCAATAGCTTTAGTTATTATTCTGAGGAATAACTATTCGGACCTTATTCTTTGTTTATTTTTGTAAGGCACTAATTGTATTCTAAATTTAAAGCTTCTATGTCTGCTAGAAGTGCCTTAGAGTTTTAATGATCGGTCAGTTAGTCAGTCAGTGAGTGAGTGACAACATTAGAAATTTTGACTAGTTATAATTCTTAAACTACTGGTTCAAATTGAATGAAATTTGAAATATACCGTATTTATACAATGCCTGCTTGGTTACTAAAAGTTCAGGCTTCTAGTTTTATCCACAACGAAGTTATAGGGAGTCGAAAATGGCCTGAACTGTTTCGAGAAAAGGATGGTAGTGTTCCGCTTTTTTGCTCGACTTGACGGTGGCACAGCCGTGCCCCCAGATAGACGATTTCCGATTCGGCAGTTATAACTTGTAATTTAATTAAGACTGGTTGCACTGAACTTACCGGAGATTTCTTCCCCCCTCCTCTTCCCCCTATTAGTCCCGGCGGACGATTTAATCCGGGCACACATGTCGCTCCAACCACGGATTTACTTATGCGACATACGGGTTTAGTAAAATGTCTAACAAAAAAGTAGGTAATCCTATTACAAAAAAAAATGTTTTATGAAATGTTTGCATAAAAAACATTAAAAAAATAAATGTATTTTCCAGAGTTTCGCTTGTGGAAAAAAATGTGTTCAAAAAGCAAAAAACATACAACGTTATTCATGTCATGACATGAAACCGTTTGCTCAGTTTCGGCAATAAAAGGAAAACAGGAAACTTAAAATAGTAGAAACAGCTCTAAAACAAAAAATAATATTGAAATCATATAACACTGTAGTACCTAACGAGGGTTGTGTGCGCAATCTCGGGTTATTAATTGACGAAAATTTAAGGTTTGAGCACCACGTCCGTATCTAATAAGGTTGGTAAATGTTTCGGGGCACTCAAAAAACTATATCAGTTTCGGGCATACATAAAAAAGATATACGACTTTTGTTGTGTAATAGTTTGGTGTTATCACACCTTACATACTGTGACATTGTTTAACTCCTTGTATGTTTAAAAAGACTGCAAAGACCGTGCAGAGAGTGCAGAACGCGTGTATCCGGTTCTGTTATTCTATCCCCAGACGTCATCACATTACACCAATTTTGATCAATAAGAACATTCTCTGTATATCCAGACAATCCACCTTGAAGTATGCGTGCTTTCTGCATACCCTTCATCACACTAAAAAGCCAACTTATTTGTACAAAATGCTTTCCCCGAAACACAAACCGTTTTATTCCTTAAGAGATAGGGGATATCAGTTACTGATCCCCAAACTGAAATTGGTTAGTGCCAGAGGCTGTTTCAAGCACAGTGCAGCCAAAATTTGGAATGACCTCCCGCCGCCCGTTCGTTCGTTAATCTCTCGCTACCAACGTTTCGCGGGAGTTGTCGCAACTGGCTGCTCCATGAGCAGGCGCTGGCACTAGCTAATTTCAATTACAAATATAAGTAAATAAACATAGAATAATGTAAGTAGATTCAATATTGTAAGTTTATTATAGTATTAATTTATGGCTATGGCAGAATAACAGGGTTTGTGGGTCTCCTGCAAACACTGAGCCATAGACGTTTTTGTCTATGTTTTTTTTTGGCAAATAAATATACTTATTAATTATTATTATCTCTTTATTTCTTTTTTTTTGTCTTATTATTATTATTATTAATTACCTAGATACGCATGTCAGTTTTAAAAAATGTCTATTGGTGGTCGGCTGGGGGACAATTTTGTTTCATTTAAACTATTATAGTTGTTCCATTATCTCCACTTTTTTATTGTAAAAGCCCCACCCGACTTCAGTAGACATTTTTTTAAACTGAAATGCGTATCTAGGTAATTAATAATATAATTTCAATATTATTTATTGCTTTTTAGATCTGTTTTTACTTTTTATTTTAAGTCTCCTGTTTTTTTAAAGTCGGTTTTTTTTTGTTAAAAATTACCTATTTTATTTTACGATTTTTAGTAATGGGTAGACGTAGACCTAACAAAGATTGATCTCGGATGAGGAAACGATGGCCTAGTAGGTAGTGGTATTCCTATGTAAAACTTCAATCTTAATTAGGTATTATTTTTGTACGAACTAAACATTTTGGCATATTGAACCGTATGCAGTAAGCCCAACAAAAGGTAACTGCTGTAAATCGTTGAAGAATTCCCTCGACTGTCTATGGTCTCCATCATCAGACCTGTAATGGCACTTATCACCCATATGGGTGCAAAGTTCTTATCAATAGAAATGAATTAAGACCAAACACAAGGTAGCTACTATAAAACGTTGAGGAGTTCCCTTGACTGTCCTTCGTCTTCATCATCAGACCCCTAATGGCAGTCACAACCCATCTAGGTGTAAAGTTCTCATCAAAACAAATTAATCAAGCCCAAACACCATGTAATTGCTGTAAATCGTTGAGGAGTTCCCTCGACTGTCTTTCGGCTCCATCATCAGATCGACTCCAGACCTTCATTATGTAGTGCTTTAAAATACTTAATGAAAACATTAACAAACGCACTAGTCGCCCCTACAATTTTCGAAAGTTCCCCTCGATTTCTCTGGGCTGCCATCATCAGATCCTGGTTACCTTATCATGGTACCACCCTTGGGATATCTCCTTTCCAACCAAAAAAGAATCATCAAACTCGGTTCATAAACGACGAAGTTATCCGCGAACACACATAAAAAAATATATATACATACGAGTCGAATTGAGTAACCTGCTCCTTTTTTGAAGTCGGTTATTAAAAGACGAACTCGCATTGCATGTGCATATAGAAATTTAAAAATAACAATTCAAAGATTTCTAAAAAAATACAATAGGTATTTACTTTAGCAATTTCTAGGAAAACACGTTTTTTAAACATACTTACTTAGGTATATCTCGAATTTTCGTAAACAAACGGATTCGTTCACAAAAATTATGAAGTCATTTTTACTTTTTATTTGCAAGTGCTAATTGCTGCACTGAAGCTAAATTAAATATTTATAAAATTTATAAAATTAAACGCCTATCCGATATCTCGAATTTTCGTAAACAAACGGATTCGTTCACAAAAATTATGAAGTCATTTTTACTTTTTATTTGCAAGTGCTAATTGCTGCACTGAAGCTAAATTAAATATTTATAAAATTTATAAAATTAAACGCCTATCCGATATCTCGAATTTTCGTAAACAAACGGATTCGTTCACGAAAATTATGAAGTCATTTTTACTTTTTATTTGCAAGTGCAAATTTTTTGCTGCACTGAAGCTAAATTAAATATTTATAAAATTTATAAAATTAAACGCCTATCCGAGACCCAGCTAGGAATCAAACCTGGGTCTTCCGCAATCCGGGCGGCTGCACTGACCGCTATGCTACCGGGAAGGCTGAAGTAAGCGCTGAATTTTGTCACTCCTTTTTTAATTTTTTTTAATGCTTATAGCGGCACAATGCGCCATCTATCCAACGGTCATTGCAACCGATGGCTATGCAGAATCATCTTTGATAGCACAACGCTGTAGTAAATTTTTGTTTTTTATTTTCAAGTGCTATTGCTGCACTGAAGCCTGGTCGTCGGGTAGGCGTTTAATTTTTTCACTGTATTTTATAAATTTTATAAATATGTAATGAAGTCATTGACCGGGTTTATGTAAAGGTACTAGACTAGATAAAACATTATACCCGTGTTTTTTTACTACTACAATTCTATATAATAATATAATATAATATTTTATATACAACATAATCCTATGATTTTGCAGAACTTTTCCTATAGGACCAACACTAAACTTCAAAAATTCAGCTGTTCCATACATTTTCCTATGTCCAGCAGTGGACTAATATAGGCTGATGATGATGATGATGATATATTGTGGTCGAGTTAGGTATTACGTAACTCTAAGATTCCAGAGTTATCCCGTATTAAAAGTTTTGCAAAATTATGATCCGAGACATACCCTTAGGTTTTCTAGTAATTAAAAAACCCTGAAAAATTTTGTATTAGTTTTAACTAAAAAATAGGCGTATATAGAGATAGCTGGCCAAGCTGCCCGTCCCTGAGTGGAGCCCCGTGCGACTGAGCAGCTCCTGCGGCTAAGCCCTGCCCTTTTTGCGGACGCCGAGCCAGCCCTGATTTACTTCCATTGTTTCCTCACGGGACTTTTACATTTCTAACCATCTACAACTTTGGTAGATGTTTAGTTGTTATTTTAACCGAACCAATATGTTTTCGATTTAAACCACTAAAGCAATAAAAGCTTGTTACATAATTAAAAATGATATTATTTAGAGAAGTGTTAATTCTTTTTTACTTTTTTGAAACAATTAAAATGCGCCCTAATTGTAATCACAATATTCTAGAATCATTGTTTATTACATACTCGCGTGTTTACATATTTGTATACTGGTAGTCTGTGACGTTTACGTTCTAATAGATATCAGATGATCATTAGATAGGTCCAATCAAAGAGAAAGTGATAATATACAAATTGAAAGTGGTTCTGCGGCTGTTTACCTTTGAACAGAGTCTAACTAAACCCTGACGGGTGTCTTGGAAGCCTTATCTCATCAAAAGCTGACATAAGATTAAATCTTGAGGAGAGAAACAGGACCTAAGTGTATTCAGTAGTTAAGAATGTCGAAAACGGTGAAGGTGGATACATAATATTGACAAATGGATTGATATTTTGTTATTATTTTGAATTCGACAAAGTAGGCGAACGATCGGCGATCGCACTACTCAACTCATATTATTCTCATTGCACAAAGTTACCGTTGAAAACATCTCCAAATATGAGTTTTCTCTCTTTCAGTCAAACGTAGCTTTGAAAGTTATTCTGCGGAACTTACGTATATACCTACAATACCTAATTAGCATAGGTACAAGCCTATAAGTGGAGATTTGTCCTATATGTGGAAATTTTTAAATGGCATTAGTTGACTCACATAATACTCTACGTAAACTTGATATTTGACTGTAAATCTTCCAACAAACAAATAAATAAATAAATAGTTAAAATCAGAACTTTGATATACTTATACAAGAAGCCGCTGGATGAGAGCAGCAAAAAACCGGCCGTTGTTGTGGAGATACCTACTTGGGGGAGGCCTTTGTCCAGCAGTGGACGTCTTTTGGCTGATATGCTGATAATGGTTATTGAATATATTATAAAGAACATATTATGAATATATTAAGTATTGTGTAAAGGTTGTTATTAACTTGTGTTTTCATTCGTTTATGGCTTATCTACTTGCGTTTCGGCATACGTACGGCAATTCCAAAGCCTGAGACTTTATCGAGTATTTGAAACAGGGCTATTAACAGAATAAAATTAGCGGAGGAAACATTAGTAAGTACATGCAATTGCGACAAACATAACTTAACTTAACTTAGTGATAATAATGATAATGTTAATTTCCTCATTTCCTCTCACCTTGATAAGACATAATTTATTTACTCGATTATAAAATGAGTCATCGCTACCTTACTTCCTAACTAATACAGCCTATTAAAAATGCAAAAGTAACTTTGTCTGTCAGTCTATCTATTAGTCTGTCTATCAGTTGTTTAGGCGATAGCGTAGCAACGCTATCGCCTAAACAACTGAACCAATTTTGATGAATTTTGGTATTGAGATAGGATAGGTTGGACCTTGGGAAGGGAAATAGGCATTTAACTATTTACTTTCATCGTGATTCGTCTTAACTAAGGTTTTGATGAAAATTGGTAGGTAAAGTATGGAGACGTTAGAAATCTTGATTGAAGAAAGAAATATATTGAGTAGCTAAAAATTAACGATCTTTTGCTATGGGCATACGAAAATACTCGTAAAATGCGTTTATTCATAAACTCAATATTATCTGTATTCAAATAACCTTTGCCCAAAAACATGAAAAGTTCGCTTTTCCTTTGTTTCGTATTATTTGTATACAACTTTTAATATTATTCCACCTAGAGTAACAACTAAATATAAGATTGGTTAAAACATAATATTGCTTGTGGATAGTGTAGCGCTAATCTATACTAATAATATTATAAAGCTGAATAGTTTGTTTGTTTGTTTGGTTGAACGCGCTAATCTCAGGAACTACTGGTTCGAATTGAAAAAATATTTTTGTGTCGAATAGTCCATTTATTGAGGAAGGCTATATTACATCACGCTATGACTAATAGAAAGCGGGGAATAAAAGACAATGGGTTAATATTTATTTCATTATAATAATATTTTTGGTAACTATATAAGTCATACACAATAGGCATGTCAAACTAGAGTTTTATTTAACTTCTAACAGTAAAAACAAATCATGCTAATAATTAAGAGAAAATTGTAGTAAATAAGTATTGATGCTCTGCAAAGTAGGAGCAATACATTTCCCGTTTACAAGCGTCCCACCCCAACTAAACAATCTAAACACACGCAATTACCGGAAATCTTCACTAAGCCGTCCCTTAGTGGACTTCTCACCCTGGAGGGAAAAGATAAAACCTTCGGCGCTGGGGGGACCATGGTGAGCAATGAATCTGGGACTAGTCCTTAAAAACTTGCAAAGTAATGTTAGTTTTTTTTTTTTATGGTAAAAGGAGGCAAACGAGCAGGCGGGTCACCTGATGGAAAGTAATCACCGCCGCCCATGGACACCCGCAAAACCAAAGTTATCGCAGATGCGTTGCCAACCCTGAGGAAGGAGTTGGATCTTGAAGAGGGAGTAGGAATTGGCAGGGGGGAGGGGTGAGAGATGGGTCTCCGGTACTTTCACTCACCGGACGAAACACAACAGCAACGAGTGCCGTTGTTTCACGCCGATATTCTGTGAGAGGGTGGTATTACGCCGGGCGAGCCGGCCCATTTCGTGCTGCAACGCAGCGTGGCTCTACCACTCAGACAGTGTTACTCATTTAGCACCACCCAGGGGTCACGTGTAGGGTCTCAAGGGTAAACCTACGGACGCGAGTAACTTTAACCCCCAAGTAATGGCACCTGTGTTCGACACTTTAAACACAGTGTTCGACACAGTTGTCGTCGCCAAAAAATAACATAGAATTCCATTGAAATTTTACGGACGACAACAACTAGGAAGCAGATTGTCTGTGTCCAATTGTTGCTAAGAACTAAAAACTGTTTTAATTATTTTAGGAAAAAAAACGATAACTGGTTCTTTTCGACCCCAGTGGTCAGGTTCAGGTTAAGGAATCTTTATTTCTCATAAGAATTATTAAATTCACTTACATGAGAAACTTACACTCGTTACTAACTTAAATATTAAACTAAAATTTAGATTTTTTCTCTTGAGCCATTATTCTACATTGCAATTTACTAAGATAATTCAATAATTAGGACAGAACTTCATCAAAATATTGTAGACTAAAAACTTAAATAACATCTATATCTGGTTACCGTAGATAACTTCTTTAGGAAATACTATAATTTACTAAGTACCTACATCGCAGAAGTAGGGGTATTAGAAGTTCGAAATCAGTAAGCAGCTTTTTTAAACAGGATAATAATACAAATGCGGGTTTTTACAATGTTATTTTATTATAGCAACTGATAATAGCAATTTTTAAAAAAATATTGCTTCTGTCCTCTTGTAGAATGCGGTTTATTTTCTTCATCCAAAATACTTATCTGTTGGGATGGTTCGTATTTAGCTCCGGGCGAAATAAGAGCATATTTTAAGGTATTCAGCTCATCAATAATACTTTTAAAATTATCGCCATTTCAGATAGAAATATGAAATTACGGTTACATGTTTAATTTTACTTCAATAAGCTTTGGCTAACATTAAAATGTGTGGTTGAGCGTTTGAGTTCATTTAAAACGACATACTTCTATTATTTGAATTTTTGCATATATTATGTAGTTACAAGATAATATTTTTATTACAAGTCTCGGTAGCTCAGCGGTTAGAGTATTGGACCGGTAATCCAAGGGTCGTTGGTTCAATCCCTATTCGAACTTCCTGAGACTGCTTGATTTTTTACGAAATACTGCGATGAATGGCAAGTTGATTGACGATTGGAGTTTATTTCAATTATTATTAATATAACAAAATATATATTATTTTTATTAATATTATCTCTTAATTTATTTTTTTACATACCTATTAATTTATATTTTTAAATATTTTCTAAAAACAAAACAAACATTTAAAAATATAAAAAACAACAATATTATTATTATTAAGTAGGTAGTTTAATTATTATCTTGTTTTTGTCTTTGTTTGTAAATAAATATTTATAGTTATATTATTATGTAAAATTTAAGATGTTATAACAGTATTTTCTGTATGGTCACTCTAGCGGGCGCTGTCCCACAGATCCTGATAAGGGGTGCATTAGGAAAATTGTACCTATCTGCGGGATCTCGTTTGTCGCTTAGCTTTATTTTCTTTGATTTTAGAGCCGGTAGAGTTTGGGTGCATAAAATTTCGGCTGTAAATCCATTTCTGCCATTAGTAGGAATACTTTAAAGATATTTCGAAGCATGATGGAAATTCTTCTTGACTGAATGAAATTAAATACCAAAAACACAAATGCTGAAAAGAATTCCACGAGCAGGATTTGAACCTGCACTCTTCTGACATACCGGGTCAGGAGCTCTTCCAATTGAGCTATCGTGGTTCTAACCAGCCCGCCGAAATTATTCAACACTATTTACTTTTTTACTTTGAAAGCCAAAGGCGCCCCGTCAATGTCAACAACTACCGTCATTAACATCCGATCATAATATTTTTACAAAATTAAATAAATCAAAAACTTTACTTGTATTTACTGTAAAGATTGTTTTTTTAATAGGTGAATAATGATTCGAATAATCGAATAGTTACTAAGCTCTAAATGGTCACGCATGATAACTAAACTACTTTCCTATTTCTTGTCAAGCCGACTTAATCTGTTCAAATAATGTATGATGTTAACTATTTCTTTTCTATTTCTTTCTTTCAAATAATTTTTTCTACTTTATAACATCAATGTTGATGACATCGTGTTAGCCCGATCGTCGAAGATTATATTCTGCATGAGCCCGCGGTCACAATCGCAACTCACCTTGCTCCGCCCGCAGTATGGCAGTACTACAAATCACAACAATGCAACGTTGAGACGGAACTTTATGAGTGGCAGTTCCGTTTGCCTCGCTGGAAGGTGACCGCTGACGCGCTGAGGGCAGAGGCTGCGCTGCGCCCGCGTACTGCGGTGCGATGAATGACTGTGTGACGTAGCGATCAAGTTTGTGCCATTCGTGCACGAAAATAAATTTGTATGGCAGAAGCAGCACCTCCTTGGTCCAGGGTGTCAAATATGAGTTTCATAAGGCATCGATCACGTTAGCGATAACAAAAACTTGCATGACATTGAAATTCTTTATCTGTATGACAAACTATCATCCGAAAGGTAGTGGGTTCGAGTCTCACTTGAGGCAGTCACTTTTGTCAGGCGTTACAACCACTTTTTTTGAAATAACATCAAACCAAAAATTGTTGTTTCCACATTTAATTTTAAGGTGTAAATGGGCATCAATTACAATCGATTCATCATCATCATCATCAAGTTTATCATCAGCCTACAGAGGTCCACTGCTAAACATAGTGATGATCGATTAGTAGTTAGAAATTCAACCGCGAAATTCAAGAACATCTTTTGACGCCATCAAACGTAATCTAGGTCGCGACAATAATTATTTTATTGTCCTACAGTTCCACATAACCACTTAGCATGTATATCGAAGCGATTTAATATATTTTGCATAATAGAGGCGATCAGTAGCGTCACGGATGACCTACGTAACGCCGAGTTACGTGGCATGACGCAGAACCGTCATCAGAAATCCCAGGAAGCTTATTAGCATTACTGATGCTAACAAGCTAAGTTCGACATTGACCTTTTTTTTTTAAATCTAAGGGCCTCTTTCACCATCTACAAGTAAGTTCCCATTAGCGTTTACTTGACAGATAGTCCATACAAAAACTTCACTTTAACTGCCAAGTATCTCCTAATCAGACATTGTGAAACAAGCCCTAATTCTAATATTTTATTGCTCTCTTTAAGTAACGGAATAAGCTTAAACGTTGTGGGCCCAGTAAAGCGTGCTAGCCAGATTATCCCCGAGTTTTTTTTTTTACTTGTTTGCGATTGCCTCAGACGGCATTTTTAGCTTCACCGGGCTTTTTTGGGGATGGCGAGAAACTTAAAGGGTTCCTTAGCTTCGAAGGACCATAAACGCCAGCTCTTTTCTCACTTACAGCGTCAACAATATTCGAAAGTGCCCCATCATAGCATGACGGTATATGATAAGGTTATCTCGTCCTCGTAGTAACTAGGCTTCTAGAACTGTATTAGAACCTCCAGTTAACTAATATTTGTCGGAAGTGAGGCTAGTTACCAGGATGCCTAGTAGGCTTGCCAACTCCAAAAAAGGCATTCCCGCGATTACCCAGCTCGACATCCGGGACTTGGGCATATTACGCGGGACACAACACACCACGTATAAAATGGTTAGAAAAAAACTGCATATATTTTTTTATCATTTAATAAAAAAATCAATACAAATGTATGACAAACATTTTAAATTATTAAATTGAATTTATTTTATTTTTTAATTTCAAAACTGTACTTATTTTGCGATTTTGCGCAATTTAACAAGTTTTTGTTTTTCAATACATAGTTATAAAATTCGCTGCATTTTTGGTCAAAATTATTTGTAATTTGTGGTTCAGCCTTGACGTGGTCGACAGACAGCTTAATTTCTACTCTGTCCATGCATTTCCACAAAGAGAAAACACTCTCTCTGCTGATGCGTTTGAAGGTGAAGAAACCTACAAGCGCCCTACCCTACACTACAGGTTGTTACCCACTCAGCCCCTGGCGTGTATGAGTACGCTTTTAAATAATTGCACCCTATATGACATTTTATACAAATCGCTGACTCTTTTATGTCATAGTTATTTTTGATTTATTAAGAAAATAAGTTATGTCTAGAAGGACCAGCACCTCAGTCTCCCTTTGGCCACGGTCTTTGCAAAAGGTTTGGAACATCAAATAAAGCACGCCTTAAGGGTGCGCCGTCCGTAAGTGACAAGTGTCATATGTTTTATTTGAAATGTCGTCATCCATATTTATTTGATGCCGCGCGGCCATACTAATTTTGTATGGGGAATTTAAGGTGCTTAATAAAAAATAATTATTTAAATAACCACTTGATGAATCGAAAATGTAGTCTAGCAATTTGTAGTTTATCCATTGATGATTGTTTAGACAAAATCAGAGGTACAATAATTTAGATAAACTATAAGAAATCTACTAAACGCCGCCACTCGTTTTCATGATCTTTGCCCAACTTTAAATGATATTGTAGAAAAAACTATAGCGTGTTATGAATTTATGGTTCTGACAAATTTTAAACACGTTCCCTATGATACTAAATATATATTTTGTTCATTTAATACGATAGTATTTTCAATTATATTTACTTAACCGTAATAACGTTTTTGGCATTTTTTGGTCGGCCCACCCTTAACTAGCAGGTAATTTCGTATAAATAAAATGTTTAATTTCAAAGTTTAGTATTTACATGCAGCTTAGAAAAAAAATGTGGTTAAAAATTTAGAAGCTTAGTGTCAGCTAAAGCTTTGAACTTAAGCTCCATTTATAATCAAAGAATAAGCTAACACGTAGTTAAATAATCTTACGCTATTAATTCGTAATAAAAAAACCGGTGCACAATTTAATTATCTCAACCGATCAAGAATCGATCTGTCGATCCGTCACTTGGTTGCCACTGCCGATAAGACATGCAGATATTACTCACATATAAGGTTCAGCTGCTGCGTCTGTCCGTCATTGCTCAGTCAGTGTTGTGTCAGTGAGCAGTGCACCAGACATGGAGTGGATCTCGATTGTGTGTCTATGCGCTTGCGCAGTCGTTGGAATTGTTAACGGTGGGTGCTAGTGCAATTTTTTTAGACTTTATTCGTTGCGAATAGTAGGTACTTATTTATAAAGGGGTTTAATGTAATTATATTTTAAAATAATTATAGCAACTATTCAAAACAAATTAACAAATTATTCAACTATTAATTCCAAAAAATACTACATTTAACTTAATGCAGAGTAAATGCCTGTCATTGAAATCAAGTCATCTTTAAGCTTGCCTAATGCAGGTTGGTATCCAAAAATCCGAAACACAAAAGGACCGACTTGGGAATTACACCCAGAACCTCCTTATCGGGCAGGCGCATTGCCTCTTGGCCACCGAAGTGTTGTAATATAAAGTCGTGACTAACTCGTAACATTGAACTTTCAAGTAGCGACCAAAGGCCAATATTTCAAGTACCTATACCTACCTATTAACATAAAACAACACCGAGTGACAAGCAGGCTAAAGTTTATACTACACTTTTCCATATTCGGTATTTTTGTAATTTTTACCTTCTATCCTATGATTCTGTGTATTTTGCAAAGTTTTTTTTTATTTTGATTTTGATTTCTCTTATTGAAACATTGATAGGATGAATTAGGAGCGCGCGCTTTAAAAGCGATTTTACAATAAATTAAGTGACTTCCGCAAGGCCGGGTCACTGGATGGGTAATTAAAATATTTTTACTTGGCATGGCATGCCACGTTAACGGTCCCCATACAAAATGGTCTGACCACCCGCAGTTGGTTTTACGAAACTTACCAGGAAAATAAGTTTTCGACAAAACATTTTTTCATCTTCCCTCGTAAGTCCACAAAATAACAAAAACCATACTCATAAGTCTGCTTTAAAATTGAGGAAGAAAAATTCTAAGTCCTATGAACCCATATGGGGTCAGGGACGTATGGGTGTAATCTGCTATGGCCCCATATGGGGTCATAGGACTGTCAACGTGTTAAGCCATAGGTCCCGGTTGTTAGCCGCAGGTATAGTGTTTCAGTTCAATATGGTATGTTCACGTAAACTCTATAAAACCATATCGCGATTCTTCACCTAACACCAGATGAAGTATGGTTATGGTATACATAATTTATATATAAAACTACCATGTGAACTCCTAGCAATAACCGCTAACTCACATAAAATGTAAATGAAAACATAAAAATATTTACGAGTAATTTCGCGTGACATTTAATAACTGCAGGATCTTATTAAAGTGGATGCTGTGGCAGATTTTACTACTACTGCTCTTTACCAACGTCTCTATATGTTTTTTATGTTTTTTTTTGCATAGCTGTTCCGACAAAGCAGCTCTTTATAATTTCTGTATGATGTCTTGCATTTAACATTACATCAACTTGAACGTCAGTATCGACACTGAAGCTTATTGCTTTGTGATTATTTACTCATGTTACTATCCTATTTACTTTGCTATGTCCTACGCTTTGGTGTAAGTTTCAGCCTTAATACATGTCTATGACAGTGTGGTGCTTTAACATTAAGTTATTTTAAAAATTGATTTTTATTAGGACTATTACGATCCCCACCCGGTCATCCCGAGTCGAGGTCTTTAGAGGAAATAGAGGTCGACTTAATTGAAAAATATGTATGAATAGTAGACAAAATCAACGTTTCGTAATCCCCTGATGTCTCCTCCAAAACTGGACCGATTTAATTACTTTTTTCATTAAAAATTAAAGAAAGGCTTTGGCTGTGTCTCGTCAAATTTGGGAAACACAGCGGAAAATCTGGCCAATTTTTAAGGATTTTAAACGTTCATATCTTTTTTAATTATTAATTTATAAAAAAAAGGAAAACAAAGGGAGACAGCCAAAGCCTTTCTTTAATTTTTAATGGAAAAAGAAATTAAATGGGTTCAGTTTTGGAGGAGATATCAGGTGACTACGAAACGTTGATTTTGTCTACTTTTCATACATATTTTTCAATTCAGTCGACCTAAGTGTTTCCTCTTAAAGGCGCCGTCAGGTTATTCCACTTCCGGCCCGAAGCCCTCGTAGAATCTGGTAAGGAATGGTAAAACGCTACCGTAATGCCAATCTCTCTAGAAAATTTCTGACAGTGTTTCAATCACACGGCTTGGGGAACCCTTTAAGTTTCTCGCCGCCACCCCTAAAAGTGCGGTGACACTGGAAGACCGTATGAGGCCATCATCTGCAAATTCAATGCAAAAACAAAACTAATGCGACTAACTTAATAAATAAATTTATTATCTGGGTACATATGTAAAGCCTTAGTTAGTGATTATCATGAGGAGGAAGTACCTTTACCCATAATTGCTCCATGAAAGAATGATAATTATATAAAAAAGCTATTTATTTCCTACTAGGTACGTTGTCGTTGGTGTTGTATGCTATAATGTCATATTTGTATCGGAATATGATAAAAATCTTATACCCATTGCATTGTTATGATGTCAGCGTCTAGGATACAAACTGGATTTCCGTCTGCGTTGATTAGTAATTTTATAAACAATGAAGTAGGTACCTAGTTTGATTGATTTGTTCCGTTTTCAAAGTCACGCGTGTACCATGAATACTCTTTTCGATAGGTACTCGCCTCGACCTCTTCATCATCATCACATCACTAGCAAATTTTTACAATGTGCTGGGACACGAGCCTTCCCTATGGATGAATAGGGAGAACGGGGCCATAAACGCGTGCCCACTGTGGATTGTTGGTTGTTAACGACTGGTAATGCAGCCGGGATCAGCGACTTTACGTGTCTTCCGAAGCACGGAGGAGCTCGAGATGACTAATTTTGGTCACCCATCCGATGACCGGCCTTTGACAAAGTTTCTTAACTTTAGCATTCGCAGACCGGGCGCGTTAACCACTGCGCCATTGAGCTCCTCTCCTTCACTTGCGCTTAAACTCCCTGAAATGTGAGGAAAAATGGGATTGGGAATCGAATTAACAACTTGCGTTGCTTACTTTTATTGCGAAAACATAGTGTTTATCTTTCGTGTAAAAGTCTAGCTTGAAGTGTTACCCAACACGCTTCCTCGTAACGATGCGATGTAGTCCAACAATCTGGTTGTTAGTAAACAGCTGTTCTGTAGTCACTAACAGACACTTAAGGAACATGAATCGCGAAAAGCAGTAAAAAAAGACACTTGAGTATTTTTCCATGAATAGGAAATGTATACGTTTGTTCATATTATGTAAACACGTTCATATAATTTCCATTCAATATTCCAATTATTTAGAAATGCGTAAATATGTAATTTTGCTAAATAGGGTACCTATAGTACGCATAGATTCATTTGATAGGAATAATGCGTTCTCCAAAACATGTTTCCATCACAGATCATACGGCTTGAGGAACCCTTAATGTTTTCCACCGCCCAAAAATCCACCAAGGCCATCAGAAAGCTTTTTCCAACAATCCAGAAGTCCGGGAGTGGATTCCCATGTCATGAAGTGTATCAATGCATAGTTTTGGTGTATGTTCTTGCGAGCTGTCCATATATAAAAAATATTTAAAAAAATATCCTATCGGCAGGTCAAGTGGGGATGCTGTGTAGGTCCAACGAGCGGCTGCTGAAGTGCGGCGGCTGCCAGAAGAGCTGCGTGGACCCGGCGCCGGAGTGCACCGCCCTGTGCCGGCCCGGCTGCTACTGCGACGGCGACCAGGTCCGGAACGGCACCGGACACTGCATCGACCTAGCAGATTGCCCGCCGCTGCGTGAGTGACTGTACTCTAAGGCCTTACTTATAATAATCTATATAAATAAAAATTCATCGCTAATTGTTTATTTTTTTATTTATTTTATTGCACTTATGTATACAGTATCACTTTCATACAGTAATAAAGTAATAAAATAGTATATGATGGCCTGTTACAAACCCTGTTAGGGCATCGCAAAATTATAACTATTATAATAATAGTAAATTTAAACAAAATATAAAATTAACAATATTGCCAGCGTGTGAGCTTTCCGTGGACATGTATAAGAACTTATTTATTGTCTTTGTCTGACATAAACTCTAGTGTTGAGTAGTAGCATTTTTGTGCTAAATACTGCTTTAATTTTTTTTAAATAAGATTTCATTTTTTTCGGCTTTAATATTTTTTGGTATTTTGTTAAAGTTAAGGATCGATCTATAGTAGTATAGTATTATGTGTTGCTAATCGCAAAACTCGAGAACAGCTGAACCGATTTGGCTGATTTCTTTTTTGTTGTGTTTGATAAAGTCGGAGAAAGGTTCTTATGGAGAGAAAAAACGTAAAAAATACGAGGAAAATAGTAAAAACAACAATTTTCTTTTCCCATACAAACCACTCTATCCCCAGCTGTCAAACATTTGACGTCAATCAAAACAAAACAAAGGCGCGTTAAGATTATCTTTGGTATGCCTTCAAGTTGAATAAAGGTCAGATTTATTTATTTACGAGCCAAGTAATCAAACAAAAAATATCGTGTACCATAAGGCATTACAATAAAAATATCATTACATTAGATATTACTAAAGTCTTTCAATGTTATTTTATTTCTATTAGACTGCGACAGGCCAATAACTTTTGACAGAACGAAATCTGTCGGGGCAGCTATTAACATAAAAAAATTAATGTAACTTTGTTTTAGAGAAATAGGGCAGAACCATGGCAGAACAAGGTCTGCCGGGACAGCTAGTACGATAATATAATATTGAAATGAAATAACTTTTACGGATCTACTCGCGTTTATTTTACACATTGCTTATTTAATGTTTATCCTGACGTTTCGAACCCTTTGCAGGGTCCGTGGTCACAGGGAGACACAGTCCCTGTGAGTATACAAAATGTCACATAGGAGATATTAAATTTGCAACGACGATAGACCCTCTCACGGGCACAAATCCCGGAACAGTCCGAGAGCGCAGCTTTAGCGAGTGTCCGTGGAAGCTTGTATGTGTGCGTTACGCGAGCGCGTTTGGATGGCTGACTATTATATTATCTTGTTTTCTAAAGTTTACGCGAACACTACACATTGAAATGAAACAACCTTTACGGATCTACTCGCGTTTATTTTACACATTCGAAACAAAGGGTTCAAAACGTCAGAATAAACACTGATTAAAATTAATGTATAAAATAAACGCGAGTAGATCCGTAAAAGTTGTTTCATTACATTTATTCAGTTTAGTACAAATAGCTCTTATGAACGTCTATATGCCATCGCATCGGTTCGTAAGCCGCATATGAATCCGCGAGCTTACATATGTACAGTGTGTAACAAAAGCCCTGTCAGATCCGTAAAGGTTTGTACCGAAATTGGTCAAATTACCCCAAAATTATGCAAATTTTATAAAATGTGACCACACTTTCCATCAATGGCTGCGGCGCCAAAGGTCCCGAAGTGCCGACAAAAGTATTGTCATGTAAGTTTAAAAAAAAAGAGTTAACAAATTTTTGTCGGGGTAATTTTTTTCACTTATTAGGTACTTTAAAATAATTACGTAAATAGAACTGAATCTTGATAGTACCTAATAACCTAATAACCTAATAACCTTTACGGATCGGAGGGTTTTTGTAACATATTGTATACGAACTACATCTAAACAGTATAAGATACCTAATTATTTTATTATTAAAAAAATTATAAAATATATTAGACAACATCGCATACCTACATTGCTCTGACTCCAAAGCCAAAGACAGTAGCTTAAACTTGCGTTACGGAAATAAGACACAACGACGGTAGTACCACAACCACCCATACCCCAGAAAATATAGAAAAAGTTTGTTTTTCTACATTGACCCGACCGGGAATTGAACTCGGAGGTGGCAACACCAGAAACCGGCGTGCGAGCCACTCAACTACGGAGGTCGTCATGATTATTGAGTTGAATTATTTTTCAGCGGCTTCCTACAAGCTGGACACGACGGAGCCCCGCCCCAATGACGCCAAGTGCCCCAACAATGAGGAGTACCGCTTCTGTGAGCCCTGCAACCGGACCTGTGACAACCCGAACCCCATCTGCCCGGCGCAGTGCAGTCGAGGATGCTTCTGCGTCGGCGACCTGGTGCGGGACAGAGATGGCATGTGCGTCAAACTTGAGAGCTGCTCCAACAAGTCGCTGAACGAAATACGTAAGTGATGACTGATTGCTATGATGATGATGATGACGATAACTTAAACTTACTTACTAACTTACTTAGTTATTACTTACTTATAACGACATAGTTAACTATTTATATTATTTTACAAAGCGCCTCCATCTCACCTGTTCATTAGTGCCGATAATGCCGAACGCTAAAGCGCACTTGACCCAAATCCTCGACGACTATTTTTTTTATGAACACAATTTAATCATTAATTTGTGTTTCTGGGTCTTATAAAGCTTAGGTCAGTAGTCTAACTACTAGATAATAGAGGAGGTTTTCTTCTTTACGCCAATTTGCTGAGTCTCTCGCCGCGCCGTCATCATTGACAGTAGTGTTGTTAGAAGGCTCGAGCCACCTGAAAAAAAACTCATTGAAGACTAGAGTATCTTTAGAAGGTTCTAACCCTGACACGGGCTTTGCAAAGAGCCCAAGATAATCTTTCTTCTGTGCCCAAGGCTCGAGTTGCGATTGCGACTCGAGCTTTCTATAGGGCTCGAGGTGGCTCAAGGCCAAAGCTCGAGTCCTATGTAAAAGCCTCGAGTCTAAAGCTCTAGCCTTCTAATAAGACTCGAGCCTTTAATGAATATTGTCATCATAATTCGTATACTCTTGTTGTATGCTATCATAAAAATGTATGAGCAATATTAGCTTACTTTAAATTTATAAGAAACGCATTTTTCATGCGATGGCCAAGTCAAGTTATTTATTTAAAACATAAAAGATTTTTAATAGTTAGCTAGTTACGTAATAACTTAAGACAGAAGGTCCCTTAAGTTGGGACTGAATAAATTAACCGACTTGGTATTACCTGGATCTCACAACTTTTTACGGCAGAAGAACTGAGTTGCGAGACTTGGTTTTTTTTTACAAGTTTGTTTTAGAATAGAAAAGAATTTTTTTATTCAAAACCACTTAAATTAATGTATTAATACATAGGTAGACAAAATACGTAGGACTAGTGGTGTTGAAACGGTCTCCACTCAGCATAGTGTCGAGATACCTAGTTGGCACCCCGAGGCTGATCTTCCGTGGAAACCAGAAAAATAATAAGATAAATAAATAAATAAATAAAAGGTAGTACGCCAGCGCCATCAATCACATCAAATCAGATACATTGTTTTGATGGCTATTGTTTTTCTGCCACAGCCCGCAAGCCCTACGCCGACAAGCCGATCGACAAACCGATAGCTTACAAGATGACCTGCATGGAGAACCAGGTGTACAAGCACTGCGAGAACTGCGAGAAGACCTGCAGCAACCCGAACCCCAAGTGCCCCGCCCAGTGCGCCCGGGGCTGCTTCTGCAAGGACGGCCTTTACAAAGCGCCCAGCGGACAGTGCGTTGAGCTGAAGAAGTGCCCTAAAGGTCCGTAATTAATGTCTAGTCTGGGTTCTTCTATAGCGTTATGTAGACCAGAACTTGTCTGGTGGGTGTACTAAAAATAATGACAAAGAGGATCCTATTGAGTGGTATCCTAAATTATTACCTATAAGTACCTGTATCACAAAATAATGAGGACCTTAAAGATAAGGTTATTCACACTAATATTATTAACTAGCTGACCCGACAGACGTTGTCCTGTCTGAACATAGGTTCATAGGAGTGGTGAAACTCATAGGAGTTTCATTCCCTTTAGAATGTCGGGATAAAAACTATCCTAAAAACTATCCGAATTTCATCCAAATCCATCACACTAATCACACTAATATTATAAATGCGAAAGTTTGTGTGTATGTATTTGTGTATATTTGTTGCTTCTTCACGCTGCAGCGGATGGATGGATTTGTATGAAATTCGGCATACAGATAGTTTATAGCCTGGATTAAAACATAGGATACTTTTTATCCCGATATTCCCACGGGAACGGGAACCACGCGGGTGAAACCGCGAGCGGCCGCTAGTACCTAGATACCGCGCTCGAGCATCTCACCCATATCTAGGGTTGTCAACCATACTTTAAAATAACATATACTTACTACCTACTACCTACGTTATTTTCCATCCCTATACTTTATTCTTTGTAATAAAAATATACTTTATTTCCGACTAATGCGTGCGTTTGAACGGAATATTCCTGTTGATTTAATTTCTGAACTACTGAATGATACTCAGACTCAGGTGAAGTAAAACGCAACGCTAATTTCTGAACGCGCTATAAAACAATAAAAAATATAAGATAGTGCCAATAGTACAAAGAAATATATTTTTAAACATATAAATACCTAAATAAATTTGGAAAATACTTTATTTTTTCTTCAAATCCTTTTATATACTTTTATATATTTCGACGACCTCCTTGGTCGAGTGGCTTGCACACCGGTTTTCATGGTGTTGCTATATCTGAGGTCCCGGGTTCGATCCCCGTTCGGATCAATTTAGAAATACCTGTTTTTCTATATTGTTTCGGGTCTGGGTGTTACCTATGTATAGTAATTATGTATTTAAATATATTAAGTATGTTTATCCGTTGTCTAGTTATCCATTTACCGAGTTTCTTAAGGAAGCTTTTCTTGGGGCTAGATAATTGGTATGCGTGTGGGAAACATTTATTTATTTTATTATTATACTAGTTAGTGATAGATTTACTTTAATTTCCTGAAAAATTGTTGACAACCCTACCCATATCATACGTCTCGGGACAGTCCGAGGGCAGCTGTTCCGAGCTCCCGTGTTCTGTCCGTGAGACGTTGTCTATGTGTGCGTGTGTGGCTCGAGCCATAAAGCATTAAAAGGCGAGCGCGTTGCATGCTTACCTTCTTGGTGCCTACTGTGAGTTTTGTTAACTATCCGTATTCATTCGATTACGTTTACGAAAACGAAAATTAAGTATGGCATTGAAGCAGCGCCTCCTGGCGGCATACGAGAGGAGTTAACATTTTGCCATACACATTCTCGTTTTCTTTAACGTGATCGAATGTCAAAAATAACTCGCACTAGGTCCTCAGTAGACTACAACTTGTCTTTTGGATGTAGGTACTGAAAGATGAAGACAAAGATTGAGTGGTATCCCAAAGTATTACCTGTGTCCTGATTAATTTTCAGTATTATTTGATTGTTACGATTATGGTTTCCTTTTGTAGCTGGTACCTGTGCACCTAGGGTGCTAAGTGCGAATATTATTTGCCTTTATTTAACCACGCTATCGAATTCGAGAATTTGTGTAGCATTGGAGCAACGCCTCTGATTATTTGTGAATAAAATTCGTACTAAGCAACCAGCTAGAGTGGTGAAAGTAAATAACCAAGAGGTTTCTATTGAGTGCTATTCTTATTTATTACCTGTATCCTGTTAGTTTGCAGTATTGAATTGGCACAATAATGGTTTCCTTTGTAGTTGATATCTGTTTTCATTAGATTATTATTTCAAACAGAATTTTAAAATTATGTAGATACTAGATACCTATCAAATGTTATACAACGCTTGTTTTTTTGGATCGAAAATTTAGGTACTAATTATCGACCCTTAGAAAGTACCTTACCCACTGTAAACAGTTTTGTCAGTTTATTTCTGTATCATATTAATAAATTCCCTATGTTAACAAGTCACCACTAATTATGTTTTGTGCTTGAACTTTTCCTATCTACCTTTTTACGTAGTATGTAATTTCTATGAGGGGCTTCCTCGTAAAGTATTAATTTTCTAGTTAATATCAATGAATTAACAAGATATGAAAATGTGTACTTCTATTGCCTTTAAATTCTTGCCATTGTATATTAATTATTCATTCATTTTGTATATTCTGTGGTCTTTACCGATCCTTTTTTATGGATAGGTATTGTTGTAAAATGTGATGTCATGATTGCCAACATTGATCTTTTTAATGTTAAGATTGTTATGTGCCTTATATTTATTTTAGTTGTAGTTAATTATGTGTTGTGTATAATAAAAATATATTTTTAGTAATAATTGTGAAATGTTTTTCATTACCTACGCTTTTTACTTTCGCTTTTCCTTTTAACCCTACAGCATAATAATTAAGTAGATCGTAAGTATATTGTAGGTAACTAATTTATTTTTATATTTTTCACCATTTCTTTTCAAATACCTACCTTGATCGCTATGATAGTTAATAAATCATAGTTTCGGTTTTTACCACAGACAGACAACAGACAATTTTGAACTCAATTGTAAACAAAATAACACAGGATTTTCGGCCTTCAATCAGTCTGTTAAAGATACTAACATAATACACTTCCGTAAAAGTAATTATTAAAATGTTGACATCTAAAAGCCTTTCTTCAGCCGAGGAGTCAATGGCCCACAACCCCTCAGTGGAGGACTGCGACGTGGACGAGGAGTACTTCTCGTGCGGCTGGTGCGAGCGCACCTGCTGGGAGCCGAGGCCGCAGTGCCCGCAGCAATGCACCCGCGGCTGCCTGTGCCGCCCGCCGCTGCTGCGGCATCGTAGCGGCCGCTGCGTCTTGCCTGCCCACTGCAGCCCCAGTGAGCACCTTGACAGTAATGCCGGCACTCTCTAGGAGGCGATACTACGCGACGCGAGTGCGAGAGTGTAGTCACAAAATTAGGAGACCCAGAAGACTGCGCCTGCGCTCGCAATTATCGTAACAGCTGCGCTGGACAGCTGTTCCGAAATTCCGTGGCGATTAGAGGGTCTTTGTGTGCGTTCTCGAGCGTATGGTATGAAGCATACCTTCTGTAGTTTCCTTATTCTGTGGTATTAGGGTTGCCAACTATTTTTCAGGAAATTAAAGTAAACCTGTCACTAACTAGTATAAAAAAAAGGATTTGAATAAAAATGAAGTATTTATGCATTAGTGGGAAATAAAAGATTTCTCATACTTTATTTTTATCAAAAAGAATAATAACGTAGGATACGTTATTTTAAAGTATGGTTGGCAACCCTATGTGGTGTTTGGGAACGATTCAAAGGACGCGATGGTCTTAGGCGAACTGAACCCAACTAGTGCCCTATCTAGAAAGAAGCACATAACTTCTCATTGCAACAAGTGGTCTTTATAATGTCTTAATTCATAGTTAATTATTGTTAATACGTTAAAGGTAAACTCTTGACTATTTTAATAGCTATTAAAACCTTTAATGATAAAAAGAATTTCACAAACATTTCGAATGAATGCAACGACAGGTTGTGTTGATTAACACAAAGGAATCAGCGGCTCAGCCTCATCCAGTGTCAGAGCTCGAAGGCTTTGACTCCATTAAAGTTCAAGGGCGGAGGCATAAGGGCGTGATGTATGCCGCCATTACCAGAGATTAATGCACCCACATGATCGCTGCAGCTGAGTTATTGTGCCCAGTACCGTGGACTACATTTATCGAGGGGTTTCGAGAAAAATGCAGTTAATTACTAAGGTGTTGAAGGTTCGATTACGCTAAAAATAAAATGCGATGAGAGCGATAATCGAATGATAAATAGTCACACTTCCATTTACGAAATTACTTATGATCCTTGTTTTTAATACAAATGCACACGCCATATGTGTGCATGGGTGATCTCGATGGCTGGTATTCGACAATTAAGTAGGTAGGTACTTATCGTAAAATATTGTTGAGTTTGTAAGGACTAGGTTTTCAGAATATAAGTGCTATAGTTTATTTTAAGCTTTTGTTATGGTAAAGTTTAGTTTAATCAACAACAAACTTTTGCAAATTCGCTTTTGATAAGAACAATTTATTTCTGTTAATGACAAAAAGACAATAATATTATAATTAGACAATTGTGACTTTTTTATTAACGTAAATAGTAACCATAGATGGTTACTATTTACGATCCAAATAGGTTCTCTGAATCTGAATTTTTCTCCCGAGTGTACACACGCCTGCACATCAACATACCACAAACTGTCAAATTTCCTCAATAGACTTTGAACTTTATGCCTTAATGATATGGTTCAAAATGTATTGAAGAAACTTGACAGTTTTGGATAGGTCGATGTGCAGGCGTCTGTACTATTTTTTACTGATATCTCTCATTTAGGGTTGCCAACTATTTTTCAGGAAATTAAAGTACATCTAACACTAAGTAGTATAAAAAAAAGGATTTGAAGAAAACAAAGTATTTTCCAAAGGAGATGTTCGTTTTTGGGCCCTTATTTTATTACAGTTTTGAAGTGATGCTTTTCTGATAGATCTGCCTTCTGAAATGATGTTTCCAAAAAAACAAAAAATATAAAAACGCCCCAACATAATTTAAAAAATATTTAAAAATCTCAAATCTTGTTTTTTTCATCAAGCTTTTCTTATTATTTTTGGGTTGTAATGAAAGTTTTAAGTGTTTATTATATATTGCTGAACTTGTTTATACAGTCTAAAAGGTATTTTAAGGTTTCAATGCAATTTCCTGAAAATGAAACCATGCGGTTGCTGGCTGTAATGGATAATACCATTGCATTACTAATTTAAAAAATAAGGTTTGACATCTGACACATACAGTTTTTTCTTTGTTTTAGTTGATGGCTTCGTGCGATTAGCACATTTAGCCAGTGTCAAAGTAGTTTTTCTTACAAGTAATACATAAATAAACAATATTTCCTTACTGTATGATGATGATGAATGATAATAGAAATGGGAAGTGAGAAATGATATACCCCCCAACCCCACGAGTATCTCAGTAAAGATGTGGGGCTTCACCTTAGTGAAGTACCTTAGTTAGTTAGTCGTTGCGTTTCGTTTCACTTCACCTGAGTCTGAGTATCATTCAGTAGTTCAGTTCAAAAATTAAGTCAACAGGAATATTCCGTTTAAACGCACGCATTAGTCGGAAATAAAGTATTTTAGTATTTTAGTATTCGTAATTCGGATGGAAATTAACGAAGGATACGTTATTTTAAAGTATGGTTGGCAACCCTACTCTCATTGTTGAGAAGCTGTCATGATCTGCTATCGTATCATCGTCTACCTATAAATGTCCTACTACTAGGTTCTTCGGCTTCCGCTATCGTCCAAGATGTACTCCAACGGCCCAGTAGCTACACCAATAGAACTTTTTAATGCTTTTCCAATCTAAAAGGCAGAATTTCTTTATTCTAGTTTTTCAAGCAAATAGCCTATGACTGTCCCACTGCTAGGTAACGGCCGCCATCGTTGAAATCAAGTCATCACTACTAATCACCACGCTTGCCAAATGCGGGTTGGTGATCACCATAGTTGGCGTTTGCGTATTGGGCCAAGCGCCTTTCGGCCACCGAGGGATTCGGAAATTAAGTAATTGAATATAATAAGCTGTGGAGAAGAATGGGCGCAAGTGACTAAACTGCACACCTTTATCTAGAACTAACGAAATTTACAAAAACAAAAACAACACAAAATTTTCATTCCAGTAAATTGCCCACACCCTAACGAGGAATTCGGCTGCCGGTACGGCTGCGAGGCGTCATGCGTGCCAAGGGCGTTCGGCGGGCGCGAGTGCCTGCGCACGCGCACCTGCCAGCTCGGCTGCCACTGCAAGCTGGGGCTAGTGCGCGACGCGACCACGGGCAATTGCGTCGAGCAGACCCAGTGCAGCCTCCCCGGCAAACTCAGCCCTAATAAAGGTCATAATAGCACCACCGTTACAGAGTCAATATTCGATTTACTTCTAGAATTAAATAAAACACAATAGAAAGGGACGCGGGGGAGATAACCCTCCATATTGTTTTTTAACTTTACTATTTTTTTTTTCTTATTTAGCGTAAAATTTAATTATTTATAATAAATGAATTGAAAAGATATTGTTTTTTATTCATTTTATTAAAATTTTAATCGCCTCTTTGTCTAATGGTTAATTAACCCTTAATCGGCCATGGCTTCAAACAAGTTAATTTTAATATATCATCATCATCGGCCTATCTTAGTCCACTACTGGACATAGGCCTCCCCTAATGAGCGCCACAGCGCACTGTCCTCGGCTTGACGCATCCAACTCCTGCCTGCAGTCTTTCGCAGGTCATCATTCCACCTGGCCGGAGGGCGTCCTACACTACGTTTACCGAGTCGTGGTCTCCATTGAAGAACACGTCTACCCCAGCGGTTGTCGGTTCGTCGCCAGATATGGCCGGCCCACTGCCACTTCAACTTGCTAATTCTTAGAGCTATGTCGATGACTTTGGTTCTCTGTCGGATGTATTAGTTACGAATCCTATCCTTCAGAGAAACTCCGAGCATAGCTCTTTCCATAGCTCGCTGAGCGACTTTAAACTGATGGACCAACCCTACCGTGAGTGTCCACGTCTCAGCTCCGTAGGTCATGACGGGTAGGACGCACTGATTGAAAACTTTCGTTTTCAAGCATTGCGGTATAGATGACGAGAAGATTCGACGTAGTTTCCCAAACGCTGCCCAGGCCAGCTGGATCCTTCTCTTGGCCTCCTTCTCAAAATAGTTTTTAACTAATTGCAGAATCTGCCCGAGGTAAGTGTATTGGAAAACGATTTCAAGAAGGTGACCATGTACAACGACCGGTATCGGATGATTTTGGTTTTATCCAAATTCATGCCAAGACCGATGCGTTCGCGAGGCTGAAGCTAGGCCGTCCAGCATCTGGTTCAGCTCCTCTAGCGACGCCGCCATTAGAACTATGTCATCAGCGAATCGCAAGTGTGAGATGTAGTCACCATTTGTGTTAATGCCCTTTCCTTTTCAGTCCAGCGTCTTAAACATATCTTCCAACGCGCTTGTGAACAGTTTCGGGGATATGACATTCCCCCGTCTCACTCCTCTGCGCAATTGGATGGGTTTGGACTGCTGGCCCTGTACTTGGACACTCATGGTGGCGGATTCGTAAAGACATCTCAACACCTCGATATAACGACAGTCCACTTGGCATCGCTGTAAGGATTCCAGAACAGCCCAGGTTTTGACAGAGTCAAAGGTCTCATGGTCCACAAAAGCCAGACACAGGGGCTGATTATACTCTTCAGACTACTGTATAATCTGCCTCACTGTGTGAATGTGGTCTATAGTACCATATCCTCCGCGAAACCCGGCCTGTTCCGGTAGCAGGAACTCGTCGAGTCTCCTGGCGAGAGAGGAGTCGGTGATCAGATCCGGTATTGAACCTGTTGATCACTGAGACATCTCTGAATATGTGCTTGCTATCCGTCATGATGAATCATGACGGATAGCAATCGATCACATTTTTGGTCACAGTGTCGGGACTTTGCCATATCCACTTCCTTTGAGGCTGTTTCTTAAAGAAGGAGTTCATTAAGAACAGCCCCTCTTTCTCGAGAAAGTTGACAAGCATTTGCCCCGTGTGATTCCTAACTCCATAACCATGCGGTCCTATCCGGGATTCGTTGCCAGTCTGGAATCCCACCTTGCCGTTAAAGTCTCCCATAACAACGTTGAGCCTTAGTGGTGTTATGCAAGGCTTGGGATATGTCTTCGTACATATCCTCCACTTCATCATCTGTTGTGTCGAGGTCGGTGCGTATACCTGAATGACCTTCATGCTGTAACGCTTTAACAGCCGAATGATCAGGTACGCTACCCTGGTCGACACACTAGATTTCTTCGACGTTGTCAGAGATGAATTTATTGACGAGGAAGCCTACGCCACCCTGGGATGTTTTATCACCCTCGCGAAAGTAGAGAAGATGGCTCGAGTCTAGGGTTACGTTACGGTGTCCTCCCCCTCTCTACGGACTTCACATAACCCCAGAACATGCCATTTTGTATTCTCTAACTCCACTTCCATCTACGCTAGATGATGGTCAAGCCTCAGAGTGCGTCCGTTGAACGTTGCCAGGGTCAGTTGTTTGTGGCAGCCTTAGGTAGCCCGGTAATTGTTATCACCCCCTGCCCCGCCGTTACCATGGCCGCTGCCATAGCCAGGAATAGCGAGGCGGCCGGGAACTAGGGGTCATCTCCTTTTTTGTACAATCATTAGGGGGGTAGTGCCCATAATCCCCACGCTGGGCATACGGGTTGGGGATCGCGGTTCAGTGTGTGGTGATGGAGTTGTTCTATAGGGGGCGCTGCTGCCCGCCCTCCGGTTTGTCCCTTTGTCGCCTCTTACGACACCCACGGGAAGAGTTGGGGTGGTGCAATTCTAGGCCGGCACCTCGCGGCTAATTTAATATATTAGTACGGGGTTATATTGAGATTAAAGACTTGAATAGGTACTAAAAAAGAAATTATTACCTAGGTGGCAAGTAGTTTTTTTTTGCAGTGGGAAATTATTTCCCTTTAACCATTAAAAGTTATATTTTGTAGAAAATTATTTCCCTACATCCATGAACATACATGTGGGTCCCACTTTACTAGCTTTTGTCTGCGTCTTTACTCGTCAATTTTTATATGTACAAAAAAAATGAATTCCTTTATTTATTTATATAAGGTACACTTACAGATTACACATTATTACATTGATTCCTTAATTATTTAGATAAATAGATTCTAATATGTATTCCAAATTAGTGCACACAACATTAATAATTATTATTGACACTACAAACTACAATTATTACAAATTAAAAAATTACAAAAACAATGTCATAAAAAATAATAATAATAATAATAAAATAAAAACAATGAAATAATAATTACTTATTTAAAACAAAATTACCTATATAATATTTCACATAGGTACCACAATCTATATTAATATAATAAAAATCAAATAAAATCCATTATCAGAATCATATTATAAAATAAAATAAAATAAAAAGCCTGAAAAGTGGAGCAAGTGCATCAAGTCGCTATTTTGGGCTGAAAACCCTGAATCAGCTTCAGTCTCAATTTAGGTAGTGAATCGTGGAATATATCTAAGTTTACATTATTTTTGTCAATCATGTTGTAACGCATGCAACATCTTACCATTGGGGCATTACAACCATGATTGGTTTTAGCGGTTGGAAGGTACAAAATTTTACTGATTGGTAGTCGAGGTAAATTGTATGGGACCGCTATCTTGATACGTTCCTTATGGGTTATAGGGAAACATTTTCCCATTTTTAAAATATTTCATGCACGATATAGGTTATTAATAGATAATTTCCCACTATTTTCGAATAAGAAAAAAAAATCAACGTAACAGCTTTCGTACGTTATTTTGTTATTAGTGGATAAAATACATGTTCTACTTTACGAAATAAAAACAATTGCATACCTACAGGAACTATTCTGCGCGTAGTTTCAAAAACTATTTTAAACGGAAATAAAAAGTAACGATAAACTGAACTTTTTTTTTTCTTTAGTGATGGCTTTGTGCGATTAGCACATTTAGCGTCAGTGTCAAAGTAATTTTTCTTACAAGTAATATATAAATACCCCCCAACCCCGCGAGTAGCTCAGTAAAGATGTGGGGCTTTACTAAATCCTCACGCAGCGGACTTCTTGAGAGAATTTAAAAAGTGCCGTTGCACTGTTTTGTTTCATTTGCCAACACTCATGCACACTCACGAACACTTAACGGTTAATAATCCACCATTATTTCACATTAATATTCGACATATAACACAAATTTTAAAAAAATAAAGCAAAACCACAGACATGACTCTTCACTTTCCCGCCAAGAAGTCCAAACTGATCTTTTCACTTTGAATGACAATTTTTTTTGTGTGTTTATTGTTTCACGGCTCCGGGTGAAATCCATCAAGCCTATTCGTTCGTTCTAAACACTTTTTGTCTGTCTTGGTCATGTCATTAGTTTCTTCATTTCATTAGTATTTTTCCCTTATGTATGATGATGATGAATGAGAAGTGAGAAATGATAGACCCCCCCACCCTCGAGTAGGTATCTCAATAAAGATGTGGGGCTTTACTAAGTCCTCGGGCCGACTTCTTGAGAGAATTTGAAAAGTGACGATTGAATGACTATTTATATTGACATTGTAAGATGACGTTTAGAAAGAAGTGCTGCCAGAAAAAAAACTTTAAAAAAATATTATAATGTAAGTATCTGTAAAAGCAAAAAAAAGAAAAATAGATTTGTGGGCCACTCTGAGGTGGGAAATAATAGTCCTATTGCTTATTAAGGGTTAAGACCACTCTGGTCACGTCAAGACCCAGAGTCTGGCACCGTGACCGTTACCAGAGAGATTACGACCCGGTACGATTCCCAGCGGAGGGTATATGTTTGTGTAGGTACTCTGTTTAGTTGATAGTAGGGCTTGTTTGTTCGCCTGGCTAGCTACCACCATCTTAACTAAATATGTAATTTTTTTTTTTGCCATGCTTAGCCTGTGCCCAATTAGAATTGAGCACAACATTTACTAAAATAGTTGACAATAATAAGAAAAAAAAGGAAAGACATTGAAATTAAAATTATATTTAAATTTATAGTATGTCAACATCGATGTTGTAGCATTGTTGTGTTCTGGCAGTTAGAGATAAATAGCCAGTGCCTCAGTAGTTAATATTTCCGGGTGAAGTGCGCTTTTCGACCTCCAGCCTTATCATCACTTAAAAGCGTTTACGCCGCACACTAGCGCCACTAATGAAAAAAAAACATATCTAGTAATTATAGATAGAAAATCAAATTATGCTCAACAAACTATCTGAATGAAGTAATTTAGCATTTTTACGTCACCTAATGAACACCTGACATGTTATGGTTTAGTTAAATATGGCGTTATAGTTAAAAGTGGCCGTAACGTCTTATTTAACTAAACCATAACAAGTGAAGTGTTCATTAGGTGCCGTAAAATGCTAAATCACTTCATTCAAATAGTTTGTTGAGCATAATAAATAAATAAATAAATAAATAATTTGATTTTCTATCTCTAATTACTAGATATGTTTTTTTTTTCATTAGTGGCGCTAGTGTGCGGCGTAAACGCTCTTTATCATTAGATTATATGGAGGCTAAGTGCTTACCAGTAAGTTATAAAAATAAAAAAACATACACCTTATTTATTTATTTCATCAAAGTACATAAAATGCGTATGTAAAGTAAATATACTGGTTGACTTTTTTATCACCGTCCAAACCTTCTGAGATGACTCCCACCCGTGATACAAACGAACAACTCTTACTATTGGACCAACTCCCTAACTCGAAATTAAATTTCAGCTGTTCCATACATTTTGGTCGATGTTTTGTATGGAACAGCTGAATTTTATTTTCGAGTTAGGAAGTTGGTTTAGGTTGGACGGTGATAAAAAAGTGATCTTGTATACGCAATTTACGATTTTGCTGGCATGGGATTAGTTATAGCCAATGCTTCTTACTCACATCACAGAAGAAGAGGAGATCCCACATATCAACGAGCTCGTAAGCAACTTTTCATTCCTATACTTACTAAGTTACTGATCATCATCATTTCAGCCAAAAGACGTTTACAGCTGGACAAAGTCCCAAGGACGATATTCAATTAATGTTGATTATAGAACGAGTTTTTTGAAACATACACTATTATTTAATACAATTTCTAGTAATTTTATTTTATAAAGATACATTCTTCTTCCGGTAACACCTTTTTTCAACATTATCGTCATTTATCACTTTAAATCCCTTTGCTTCTTCTAAATGGAGATCAGAAAATTAAAAATCAGAAGTTTGTTGGGGTTGATGACATTGACAATTGACATTTCAATGTTTGCCCAAAAAGGCAAAAATATTCAGCTACAATAATCTACATTAAAAAATAAAACTATTTCTTTCATAAAAGCGATGAGTGAAAAGTTAAAAGACATTCGAGAGAGATCACAGAAGCGAAAGAAGTTGTTGGCTCAAACGGTATGCGTCGTAAACATAACCTCGATCCCGTGTAAAACAGTTTATGTCTGCATTTTCTTAGACAAGAACATTTAAATTAATCTTTAATTGTCTATCTCATATTCGTGCGTTCTAGCTAGGAGTACCCAGCGTCAGCGAATTGAGACATGCATTAGGCGCTTCTCTTGATGTACCGGCAAAGAAACAGTCAGTGTTGGAGAGCAGTGGGGAATGTAGCGAGAAGAATCCAAACGCAAAAGAACAGCACGATGGACTTGTTTACACGGACTCTTCCACTTTCTTGAAGGTCAAGTCAAATTTTCTTTAAAACTCGGTCAAAAGAGTAAAAATTTTGGTTTATACTAGCCTGTTTTAGAATCGGTTATTTGCAAACCCTTTGGCATGCCTTTAAATTGATTTAATTTTTACTGCAGCGGGATTTTAGAGAGTTGCAATGTGGAAGTAAATACATTTTTTGATGTATGATCACTTGGGCTAATTTCCTATGATTAGATGTTATAAATGAAGCAGAATGCTTAAAACATTATTATTTTCTGTTAGGTAGGTAGTTGTTTATCTATAATTCATAAGCAAAATTATATTTAATTTAATTTAATATTTGTACCAACTCTCTTTGCTTGTTAGAAGATTTAAAAGTAATTATAAAGAGCTAAATATAGATTTAAAGTCCTGGCCAATGTAACCTCTTATAATAATTGCTACAAACACTTATTATTAATATAAATATTTATTATAATAAAAAAGAGGTAGGTACAAGGTTTGTACAAAAAAACCCTTCTATGGCAAGACCTCTTCCTCAATTTGTATATAAAACTGGAGGTTTAAATAATTTATCATTTCAGCAAACAGTAAAATGAAGTAAATTTATAGTTGTTTATGTACTTTTGATTAAAATATAGTTTCTCTAAATCAATTTTTCAGGGTACACAATCGTCTAACCCACACAATGACTATTGCCAGCACTTTGTGGACACCGGTCAGAGGCCACAGAACTTTATCCGGGATGTAGGGCTTGCTGACCGGTTTGAAGAGTACCCAAAGTTGAGAGAGCTTATTAAACTGAAGGATGATCTCATAGCAGAGACTGCCACTCCGCCAATGTATTTGAAGTGTGACTTAAAAGTGAGTACATAATTTTGGTAGTTATAGCTTTACTTAGTAAGCAACAAAAATCTCTTATATCTAACTAGCTGACCCGACAGACGTTGTGCTTTTATGCATGTCATAAACATAAACCTTCCTTTAAAATCACTATCTATTGCTGAAGACTGCATTCAAATCCGTTGCATAGTTTAAAAGATTAAGCGTGCAGACAGCAAGAGCAAATTTGTTTTAACGATTTAAAGAAGAAGTAAGGTGCAGCTAATTGGGGGAGTCAATTTTGTCTCTTGTGTTAACTCTGTGAATTCTGTAATAGGTATTGTAAGATATTACAAACTTAGGAAAACATCTCAACTACTGGATTTACCTTTATGCCTTTAAATAATAACAATCAACTGAATTTTATGCAAGAGCAGCCTCGGTCAGTATTTTATACTAAATGGCTAAAGCCTAACTTTTTGGAACAGTATTTAAGATTTGTGCAGGACCAACGGCTTTTCAAGCCTTCCGAAGCACAAAGAACTTGAGATGATAAAAATCTTGTCACCTACCCAATGGTCGGCCGTTGCAAACACTAGGTCAGTGCCTGCACTCCCACTGCACTGCCTTGTTTTCGCCCATAGACGTTCGACCTGAAGCAAATCGGCAGCAAGTTCGATGTCCTGCTAGTAGAGCCGCCACTGGGCGCAGGCTGGCGCTGGCAGGACATACTGGCGCTGGAGCTGCAGCAGCTGGCGCAGGCGCGATGTTTCATCTTCCTCTGGTGCGGCAGCTCCGAGGGTAAGGGGACTTAGAACAAATAGTTGACTATTTTACAAGCTTAAGGAGGAAAGTAGGAGGAATCATCTTACATACGCTCTGATTTTGTTGTTTTAAAACGTCAACAAAAGTGGCCAGATTCTGAAATTGTCCTGATGTGTAAAATGTGGTGGAAAGGTCGAAGGTGAAAGTGCAGTTCATGCGGATCCACATCTACCGGTACTCCTCTTTACTGTTCGAAGTAGTCTGAACACAACAATGCTGTTCATATTTTTATTGCCAGGCAGACAAGTCCTGCCACCAACCTAATATACCTTACCTACGAAATCAAACCCAGGACTTTTGGGTCTGAGACCTTTAATCACTATGGTATCCGAAAAATCGCACTGCAGTTACTTTTTTGCTTTTTAGAACTTGGACTGGAAAGACTCACAATTGACTTTTTGTTTGGTAATTACATGACATATGACCTGTCAACCAACAGGTCTCGACATGGGCCGCGAGTGCCTCAAGAAGTGGGGTTTCCGTCGCTGCGAAGACATCTGCTGGATCAAAACTAACATCAAGAATCCAGGTCACTCCAAGAACTTGGAACACAACGCTGTATTCCAGAGGACTAAGGAACACTGTCTCATGGGCATCAAAGGCACGGTCCGGAGGTCTGTGGACGGGGACTTCATCCATGCGAACGTAGATATTGACCTAATCATATCGGAAGACCCGGAATTTGGCAGCACTGAGAAGCCTATTGAGATATTTCATATAATGGAGCATTTTTGTTTGGGGAGGAGAAGGTAAGTGCATTTTCCATTTGATAGTCTATTTGTCTATTTAATATTTTTTTGTGTGCAGTAATGACAGTATTATTGTCTATTATTAATTTTCTGTATAATATCAGTAGTTTCACTGCCCAATATACGTTTTATAAATTAAGTCTTTTGTAATAAAATGATAACTAAAATGTTAGTATTTTGACAAAACTGGCCGGTAGCGTATGTTAACTCTTTAACGCCTGTTCCCTATATTCTATCTGTCTGTTGTTTTGCTTACTGGAGCTAGAAATTTGACATAATTTGTATGGAACTTATGTCAAATTTGTATCTATAGTAGGCAAAATAACAGATAGATAGGTTATTGGGAATGGGTGTTAAAGGCATCAAATTATAGTGTTGAGCCTTTAATCAAATGCTTAAGAGTTTTAATCGCCACTACTGACCGACCTGCTTCGAGAGTTGTCAAAAAATATATGAATTTTCTCGTTTTTAGAATCCACCTCTTCGGTCGGGACTCGACCATCCGGCCCGGATGGGTGACCATCGGCCACGAGCTTACTAACTCTAACTTCAAGGTAAAAACTCCTTAGCTTTTCCTAACTCTTTCCTGCACACCTACAACTCTTCCGATTCTCATACGACGAAGGACAGTTCACGCACGACGTAATTTTTAGTGCATTAGACCTTAGAGCGTTGAATACGAGAAATGGCGCGATCCATTTCTGACACAAGCAATAGTAATAGTAGTAGTAATCTTTATTAGAAAAGGAAGAATTTTCTGTAATACGAGTAGGACTGATGAGGCGCTGGCTTCTTCACCTTCAAGACAGTTTTCATTCAACACATCAGCTTATAGTCTTGCGACTGATTGCCGTTGCAATTAAGGTAAAAAAAAGAATAAGTCGCTGAAGTGAAAGTACCTTCTAAGAAGCATTTTTATGAATATAAACTATTTTATTGCAATAAATTAAAGAAGACTTAAAGTTCAATATCGCATTTATACAAATGTAAGGGTCAATTCACAAAGAAGTGGCAGTGGTCGGCATTCTTACTAACAAACCATTTTGAGCTATATTTCGAATAAATAACGCATAGTATCGCTTGAAAGAGGAATCGTGTGGACGTGTGATCGCGCGGCGCCGCGATCTGACAAGCGGCCCAACACACGAATGGTGTGGCGAATGTTTTCAAGCGATTATATGCGTTATGTAATAGAGATAAAGCTTTAAATGGTTTGACACTAAAACTGCCGGCCCTGCCACTTTGTGTAAATTCACCGTCAGAGTACGCCTCCGGAGTGTCCCTCGCGTACTAGGTGATGTCAGTTGGGGTGGTTCCTCAGGCGGAGCTGTATGCGGCGCACTTCCAGGCGGGGCGCGACAGCACGGGCTGCACGGAGCGCATCGAGGCGCTGCGCCCCAAGAGCCCGCCCAACACCAGCAAGCCGCGCCCGCGCGCCCGCGCCGGCTACCGCGCCCGCCCGCGCGGCCGCCCGCCCAACTAGCACCAGCACCAAGAGCCCGCCCAACACCAGCAAGCCGCGCCCGCGCGCCCGCGCCGGCTACCGCGCCCGCCCGCGCGGCCGCCCGCCCAACTAGCACCAGCACCAAGAGCCCGCCCAACACCAGCAAGCCGCGCCCGCGCGCCCGCGCCGGCTACCGCGCCCGCCCGCGCGGCCGCCCGCCCAACTAGCACCAGCACCAAGAGCCCGCCCAACACCAGCAAGCCGCGCCCGCGCGCCCGCGCCGGCTACCGCGCCCGCCCGCCCAACTAGCACCAGCACCAAGAGCCCGCCCAACACCAGCAAGCCGCGCCCGCGCGCCCGCGCCGGCTACCGCGCCCGCCCGCGCGGCCGCCCGCCCAACTAGCACCAGCACCAAGAGCCCGCCCAACACCAGCAAGCCGCACCCGCGCGCCCGCGCCGACTACCGCGCCCGCCCGCCCGGCCGCCCGCCCAACTAGCACCAGCACCAAGAGCCCGCCCAACACCAGCAAGCCGCACCCGCGCACCCGCGCCGGCTACCGCGCCCGCCAGCGCGGCCGCCCGCCCAACTAGCACCAACACCAAGAGCCCGCCCAACACCAGCAAGCCGCACCCGCGCGCCCGCGCCGGCTACCGCGCCCGCCCGCCCAACTAGCACCAGCACCAAGAGCCCGCCCAACACCAGCAAGCCGCACCCGCTTGCCCGCGCCGGCTACCGCGCCCGCCCGCGCGGCCGCCCGCCCAACTAGCACCAACACCAAGAGCCCGCCCAACACCAGCAAGCCGCACCCGCGCGCCCGCGCCGGCTACCGCGCCCGCCCGCCCAACTAGCACCAGCACCAAGAGCCCGCCCAACACCAGCAAGCCGCACCCGCTTGCCCGCGCCGGCTACCGCGCCCGCCCGCGCGGCCGCCCGCCCAACTAGCACCAGCACCAAGAGCCCGCCCAACACCAGCAAGCCGCACCCGCTTGCCCGCGCCGGCTACCGCGCCCGCCCGCGCGGCCGCCCGCCCAACTAGCACCAGCACCAAGAGCCCGCCCAACACCAGCAAGCCGCGCCCGCGCCGGCTACTATGTCGTAAAAATTCCCACATCTATTGATGTTAACGCACATACATACTCCTTTTGACTATCAAGCAAGTCTAAGTAAATTCCACTCGAATGGATTTAAGTATATTGGATAATAAAAAATTCACAAACACCTCCCTCCTACTTTAAATACTGAAATTAAGTGTTAACTAAATAAAGCATATCAACACTCGCTAAATGAATTCTGCAACTTAAGTTGCTGTAACATATGTTATCTAAACTATATAACTATTACCCAACATAATTCTATCTTACTTGGAAAAAAACTGAAGTGAATCGAATCTCTCGTGGCCCAAATCCAACAAAAGATCACATTTGAGACAACAATGAATCAACCTGTCATGTTACTTGTGTATATGTTGTCGTGGCCGGATCTTAAAATTTATCACTTTATGATGTAATTTCATGAAATGGTTGTTTTCATGATATGCCCAGCTTAAACTGATCATATCGTTAAAGCCTCAACGTTTGATGATATGCCCTTCCAAGTTTGGCTATATAAATAATGTAGGAAATCCTTACTGTTGGTGAGGTTAAGTTAATTTTTTTCCCAAGCGAAGCGCAGCGTACGAGGGCCAGTCATGGAAGGGGGAATGGCATAAAATTGTACAAATCGAGTGTATAGACACAAAAGTAAACGATATCAGCGCCTCTAAAGGTGGGTACTGTATAGTAGTTTATGCAACTGTCATATAATGAAGGGTATTAAAACACGAGTGTGAGTTTATGAAACGAGCGCAGCGAGTTTCATAATAGTAACGAGTGTTTTAATACCCGTGTTATATGCAGTTGCATACACTACTTTATCTTCACTAATGCAATTAGTCAAACAACAAGAGTAAAAGCTGACAATAGTTTATTTATAATAATTGTTCAAATTTCCGCCATTAAAATCTAACCAATGAGAGCGCAGCTGCGCGCGCAGGGCCAATCAGGAGCGAGCGCGCGCTGTTTTTTTTTTATTTAATTGGCACAAGATCTTACCAAAGAGTTTTGTGTATGTAAGTTTAGTAGTTTCGACGAAGTTTTCACGTATAACCCAACTGTTTTCAAAAGCCAGCCTAATATCAAAATTTTATACAACTTGTATGAGGATTTTGACATAAGGCTCGCCAGGTTAATTGGTCGCGTTTTATTGATGTTATAATGAGATTTTACGATATCGATGTGGATATTATACCATCATGTGAAATTGCTTAAATTGAGTGTTTTGTTGTCTGCGCTATTACATTAGTAATTATAAGTCAAGTATTGGAAACATAAGTAGAATGTTACAACATTAGTGTAGATAAAATATTTTACGATATGATCAATAAAGTTTGACCAGTTCATGAAGTAGCCGCACGCTTAGTTGCCCATATCGATTTCTTATCATTGATCTGCCCAAACTACATCATGATGTGGCCAATAGACTGACAAAAATTTCCTGTCTATCTGCGACCATTTCATAAAATTCTTGAGCATTTCGTGAAGTGAGCAAATCTACGATATGGCTACGACATATACACGTCATAGGATAATAGGAAAAAACTGATATTTGAAAGAAAAACTATTCAATGCATAATCATAAATTGTTTTACAATAACAGCACAGGAGCTTTATATTATCATAATAAAGGTATTATAAATATACCTTCCTTTTAAAAACCTTTTAACACAAGTCAACGCTTTTTCTTTGCAAAAAGTTAAAAAATTTTCAAGGAACTTGAAAAATCTTGAAACTAGCTTGGATATTAACCTTTTCACCGCCCAACTGTCCTGCACGCGATGTCCCGCTGTACGCCAACGTATTAATGTATTAAGAAGAACTTCTACAGAAGTGCTGGCGTGGACGGCACGAAAATCTCGAACTTCTATAGAAGTTGTTGGCGGTAAAAAGGTTAACAAAAATCTTCCCTTTCTTATTCATTACGGTGATAGTTCCTACGATTTTCGCAAATATACGACTTTTCAAATTTTCCTATGACTAATAAACCTACGAAAAATTTATTACTTACATGAACAAAAAAGTGCGTGCGAGTTTCTACTCTACATCTGTGTATGTGACGTGAATGTTGTATCAGAAAAATAACATGTGAAGTTTGAGAACACTGCAGTTTTAAACCCGTAAATTGTATCAAATTCAGCTAGCAATGTATATTTTTTAATGTTTCATAAGTAGGTAATAAATGATTTTATTAAAACACCTTGTTTTCATTGTAAATAAAACAAAACAACTATTTACATCAATATATTTTATTTTACATAAGTTGTCTTTAAATCAACTCGACTATTCTGAAGTTCCTCAAAATATAAAAAAGACAAAACAAAAATGAGACATATGAGATCTTTTACTTACTAATAAAAAAAATTTACACATTTTATTCATTGTTGTGGAACTAAGAACTCCTTATGATTCATAAAAAAGTATTGATATATTTTTTTAATACGCGGAGAGGGCTTTACTAGCAACGTGGCGGCGGAAACAGTACAGACAGAAAACAGTTCACACCCTCAGACTAACAACTAAGGGCGGCTGTGGTCGCGGCCAGGCGCGGGACTTCACAGCGGCGCGCAGCGATACCTTATTGCGATACGATTAAGTTGTGCACAGATTCGCTTATTCTTGTCTCTTTCCCGCTTGTGCTGGAGACACACACGCGAAACGGACAAACGATATATCGCAGTAAAAGATCGTTGCACGCAGCCAGAGGGCCATGTGCGAGTTTTCTTTACTGCACTCCCCGAAACAGCGCCGCCAAGTGCAAAGCTGATTTCACAAGTTCGGCACTAGGTGACGCTCCGATCCCATACAATGTCAATCTGTAGTGAACTTTTAATAAAAAACTCGCACTAAGCACCCTGGTACAGAAAGTCTACAGACACAAAACTCATTTAGATGCAAATCGGATATGCATATACAGTGAACAGCAGCGACATGAACAGCGCCTTATTCCGTAACACTACCGCTCATCGCCCCGGCGCGCGCAACCCACGAGCCTCTACCAATAAAGCCCTTTTCGCCTTTCACTGCATCCAATTGACAGCGTGCCGCGTGACCCTCAACACCCACCTTGTCAAATCTTACTATATTACATAATTCATTTTGTTATCATTATACAAGGCATACTCTTACGAACGCGCCGCAGTGGCAGGCTGTTTATCGTTTTTTAAAAAAAACTTCATTATTAAGTGAGAATTCGAGAATTTTATAAAGGCAAAACACTGCAAAGTCTGTCCAAAAAGGTGTAATCGTATCCAAACGCCTGCGACCGCAGCGCACTGCGACATCCTTTATGTATAATCGTCATAAGATCACATTTTTTTATAAGGCAAACAACAATCTTTAAAGCTAAACCTTTGATGAAGGGAAGGGAGGTCGAGCGAAAAATCGTAAAAAAAACATCGTGCAAAGTAACACATCTAAGACTTTTGGAATGGGACACTTTAACACTAACCGTAGCTGTAAAGTCTCGCCTTTAAAATAATTTCAGAGAATAAGTTATGACTTAGTCACTCCATCTGACGGAGACTGATCACTCTAACAAATCCTAAATTTGTACTTGATGATACGCGTATAAACACCGGACGCCAAATAGATTGTATTTGCTGCTTATAATTATAAAAGTATCAAACATAAATTCAGCGAAAAGAAATTATTATGGAATTTAATCGTCCTTATTTACAATCAATTGGAAAATAATTAACAATCGAATCGGGGGCTCCGTGGAGATCCCAACTTAACAGTAACTGCAACTCGATCGGTGATACGATTCATAATAAAATTACAACTAATGATAAAGAAACGTTACAAATTCATGACTCTTAAAACATTTCTTTCAACCTGGAAGCATGCGTGACTTGCTTTACATTTATGATACACAATAATTATATAAAAAAAAGAAAAACAAATTTCATAATGTTCATACAAACTGAATTATTAAATTTTCGTAAAATGTTTGTTATTCGTATTTCAACTTATATCAACTTCACGTTTTGATGATTTCTATGACGTTGTTAGTCTATCTTACACGACCATCTAACTTAACCTACATTAACCATTCCTTACAACACTAAATCCTTACAGAGTTTCTCCAAAATGCCAATCATGTACAAATTAAGTTCTTAACTCTCTAGGAACTAGGAGTTTTATAAACCTAATTAATAAGTCACTAAAACAAATCGTAAAATATTCGTTTCAAGTAAATACTTGCAATGTTTTTGATAGTAAAAAGATTTTCTTTATTCCACAAGAAATCAAATAGTTAGTACAGACTTAGCCCGCCTTCATCACTATCTTTAGCAAGCAAATACTGTGTTACTATCACAATACTCGCATTTACAAATACATCGGCATTTATCTCAAACCCACATTCTATGATTTTTCAATCACAACTCATACCATAGATAGGTTGGAACACAAGAAAAGATCAACACATGAAGATGTTCTACCACTTGGTATGAGTCGTGTGATCGACTGCATTTACTTACATACTCGTTGTTTATCTGATCGATCACATACACTAACCCGACACGAACAAACATCAATGGGCCTTTGACTACGAAAATCGAAATTTGGTCACTGTCTTCAGAATGCTCAGTGCGAGTTTGCTCAGTTTGATCAAGTTGAAGTAAACTATAATTTATACGGTATCGAAGTAGCGCCCCCTAGTGATGTACTTGTGGTACCAACTTGTCACTAGGTGGCGCTGCTCGATCACGTACCTACACTGTAGTTCACTTTAACTTGTTCGTAGTGAAAAAACAGGCGCACAGTCATATGATGGAGAAAGCTTCCGATTTCCCTACTAGGGTCGACCTGACGACCTAATCTGTCATTGACAAATCGTGTGATACCTTCGTAAATGCAGCCTAAACCCTCGCATTACAATACCCAATCTCCCAAACGTCATAGAAACAAACGGAAATTGATTGACAGCGGCTCCGTGAAGCCGACTTGCCGAACGCTCTCTATTGTCAACATTGTAAAATTTCAACCGGTCACCGGGTTGTGACGCAACCTACTTAGTCTATGAAAGAAAAAACAGATCTCATTTAACACTAATGTATTATAACAATAATATTTACAATTAGAAAATAAAAAAAATATACCGCGATTTGTAACGGAACAACTCATTCGGACAGGGGCCGAATCAATATTCCTGCTGGGAACCAACAAATCGTACTGTTTTTTGCTCACATCTATACTTTGCCTTAATGATGATAATTTTAAAATAGGATTTTTAATTTGTACGGTTTGACACACTAGACAAAAGTTAAATAATGACATAGACAATATCCTTTCCAGAAATTGAGTAAATTAACTTAATAAACCACTGCATTTGTGTAAGACTATAGAATAAAAGCTTTTGATAAAACTCCTTTTTTTAGAACAGTAAATTAAGTATTGTCAAAAACCTTCAAAACTTAATGTCAATTTTTTCAAATCTGACCTATATCTGAACTAGGCTAGACCTATTGCTGTTCAGCCGTAGGTAGATAACTAAATTTTTCCGAATAGTAGTTGAGCTCAACATTGCAACATTAATTTGTGTCCCCAGCGTGTAGTCGTAATTAATTTCACATTCTAATCAAACCGAAATACAAAAACATCATTTTGAATAGAATTTTTAACATCATTAATCCCATATCCAATATAAACAATGCTTTATACCTTTCAATACTACCTAGGTGTTTCTAGAATACCTAGATTTTTAGCTTCGAAGTTTTAATAAGTTAGATCTTAAGTTTTATGTGAAGAATGGTAATACATTATCTATTTATTCAAATGAGAATATATTTCACCGATACCATTGAAAGGGTTAAAGCAATACTGACATTTCATAACACAAGCTTAAAGAAGATTTTCGAAACAAAACTAATTTTGAAGCTATTTCACTAATTGGAGCGCACTACGGGGTATGCGGTCAATCGAAATGTTTTAACAAAATGTAGTTTTCACACTCTATTGGACTGGATACCATTATGCTTTTAGTATTTCTCGATATATGATTACAACTATGAAGGCGGAAATAAAAAACAATAAATAATAATTATAGCACGTTGCAAACGCTGATCGGTTGTGGCGCGCTAAACCCCATAGTGTCACCCGAAAAAGCCTAACAATTTATCATTACTGACGGCAGTCGATGAGATCTTTTGAAACTATACAAAAATATAACTGTCCGCCGTGGGACTTAGTCAAGTACGCTGGTGGGATGGTCTGCCTCGCCATACGGCATTTATAATTCTTTAACAATTAGCATTTTAATAAACATTAAAATAGAATTACCTAAGAGAATTAGTAGGACGATGGTGCTAACACAAACAAAAAACAAAACCTAACGAATAATACAAGTCTTAGATTCGTAGACAGTTTCGGACAGTTGCCGCGCTAAGCACTAGGTACATCCGGGAACGTGTGAACACGCGATTCACGCCAATATTGCTATCGGTTAATTAATCTTAAGTATGAAATATTTTGAAAGATACTGTAGTAAAAACATAAGCACCACCTTGGAATTGGTTCCCTATATTTTAAAAACGTTTTAGTATGAGACAGATTATTCAAATACCTTTTCGCTATGGTCTCGACTCCACGCTGGTCTTTCGAATATCGTCACTAACTCAATAACATGTAAAAAAGGGTCGAAGTGAGGACCAAATAGAAATGTCTGGGACCTTACGTGTATGTACGCCATGTTTTAAAAGTACACTATAAAATACATACGTCAGACAAACGACAAAAATCCAGAAAAATATTTTTTTACTATTTGAATAATAGTTTATATTTCGTCCAAATTGAATCAAAAGTTTTCCTTTTCCAGTTTAATGCAATACATCGTTAACACGGGCCGGTGCCGGTGTGGTCTTAGCCACTATCATTATTATATTTACAGGCAATTTTCATAATCGTGATAAAACTTATCAATCTGTTAAAGTAATATCCAATCAATTGGACAGTCATCTGTGATACAAGAAAAAACAGAAAATGACAATGATTTCCAAAGTGGTCATCTAATACGATATCAGACTAATAAGCTTCATTAGAGGATTGTAAAACCGGCCTTTAGCAACCCATACATCGATAATTTTAGTTTCCTTTTTTATTTATGGCAACATTCAATAAAACAGAGAGGACATTTAATGGGAACACTTCTTAGTTATACTCTTAGAATGATGCCATGCGTGGCCGCCTGCCCGTAAAAACAATAGTCGACACATTTGTTCCATTTCTGTCACAAAACAAGTTCCACACAGAAAGTTACCAAAAACAATAATATACCGAAACACGAGTCAAATGTACTTAACAGTCGTAAGAGTTACATAAATTATATTCATATAAGAACATACCTTGTGACACGCTTTACACCGAACCGACGCAACTAAGCTTGAAGTACCAACGTAGGGAAAGTAATATAGTTAACATCGAGGTAGCGATGTTCAGTACCTTGATTGTTCGTCCACAGATCCTTTCGGCACTCGTTAATCACATAGTCCGAGTGTTTATACATAACGCACACTAGATCTGACGCCGGTCGACCCAATGATCGCCTTCACAAATACGTGGATTCACCTGAAATGCCAAAAATATCATATCAGTATGCGTCGCTTTGCTTCTGTATGCCACATGCAGACAATTTGAATGTTTGCTTGAATCTTTCCAGTATTTTATAACGAATGCAATAGTGCATTACAGCTATTAAAAACGCGTGATATTGAATAACTAAGTTTTCAGCGAATTATAAGGCACAAGCTCATAGTTTTTCATGCCTTCAAACTATTTAACAATTCAGAAAATTATATTCTTTAATTATCAGATTAAAAAAAAAACTATAGAATGGTTTTCTTATCGAAAGATTCCAACAAAGCGATCAATAAATCAAAATCACTATTTTATTTAAACGCCTGTATAGTAAAAAACTTCATAATTGTCAAATGAAAACTTTAAAAATACTACTTAAATTTTATAAAAAGGCGTTTAAAGTGTCCGCATGTGGCATATGCGATGCATTTTAATAGTGCAAAGCGTGCGGGTACGGCGCAACGAAATGTTAGACGGTTTATTATGGACAAACACTAATTGGATAGTTACGAACGAAATGTGATTAGCTGATGAAATTGCCACTTACAAAGTTTTGATAGAATTCACAATAAACATAGGTACAGAGTTAGCAGTATTTTTTCAGGTACAAATAAAATTTAGTCAAATTGATTAAATTGATAAAAGTAAGATTTGTAACCGTACAATTTTGTAGCGCTTCCATTAGCTAAACACACGCAAGTAAATTAGTTAAGTGATTAACAAATAGGTGCCACACAATCACACAATAGTTACACAAAACACACTCCACATAAAACACAAACAGTGTAAGAAAGAAAATAAACGTGACAATACTGTCTTCTTACGAAATAATGCTGCCTTTATTGTTAATTAGTAATTATCTTCATGTGAGTAGCATTATTTCATGTATTACAAGCATGCTTTTCGACAAGAAAGTTAGAAACGAACACAAACCAAACGAACATAAACAATTAATAAATTAATAGCTAAATAGTATTATTCATAGTTGATTAAAGAAAAATATTGCGTTAAATAGGCATTCTCATAACATGTAAGTAAATTCAAGAAATAGACAAAATTTCAGAAGCACAACAATTTTATCATAGCTATTAATTTATCCCTCGATGCCAGACAAAGCCCAAAGGCAAAGTTGCAGGAGGCCCATACACAGCAAACACACGTGGATGAAGCGATGCGGGCGAGTGGACTCCGAGCACGACTAGCAGTGTTGCTTTACTAAATGATCTAGCCGAAATATGACATACGAAATGAGATAGACAACGACGTTTTAAGGGTTCCGTATTCGCCATATGATTATTGTTTCGTAGCCAAATGATTAATTAAAACTGTTATTTGATAGAAATGATTTATTTACAAGTGGAACTGATGTTGCCTGTGCGAGTATTGCGCGCAAGAAAGTGGCTGCAGACGCTTGTAATGTAAGACTGACCTAAGATGCTGACAAGTTTATTGTTTTTACTTATAGAACCAGATATCAGAAATTTGTTAAACTAGTTATTATTTTAACAAATTACATTAGTCAGCCGCCAACCACGAAAGTCCGGTGGCGCTGTAAAGGCAGTTTGGGTCCATCAGCAAACTCAAAAAAAATTATATGCTGCAATAAAATATGTGTTCTGAAGATAAATTGGCACACATCTCTGTATGGAGCTTAGTGCTAGACTTTTTAATAAAAACTGCATCACACAACATAATTTATTATTAAAAGGGAGACAAATACGCATGGTGCTTCGCTTCGTCGATTCCACATTCACAGAGTCATATACATTACAAGCGTCTCTACCTACCCAGTCGATGCCAAATGATTTATTGATTGTACGTACGTACATGAGGAATATGAGTAGGCATTCGGAAAAGAAAAACACTAAATTGTATTCTATAAATTTTTATTTTTCGATTTTTTACCGCGATCTTTAGCAAAGGTATCATCCTATTGGTAGATGTTATCCTAGCACACTACTCATCTTCCTCTTATTTATCCTAACGCAGATAATGAATAATGTACATGTTTGCATGAGCTGCGGGATTATATACTTCAGGGCGTTATAGTACAAATGTCGCTAACAGAATTTAAAATAACTTGAAGGCTGATAAGAACACAACACAGGTTACAGCCAACTGCACTTTGATTTATTTAATTAATTAATTAAACATAACATAACACGCTAATAAGAGTATATCATATGTATCACAGTATGACTCCGGGGTATGTTGGGCCAAGTGTCAGAATGTCCAGTCTGTCAAAATGACAAGGCAATAATGCCCAATTGTCAAAATGACCAGTTGTCATAATATCTATGTCTCAAAACAACAAATTGCTAAAACGTCTAATTGCCATAATGTCCAGTTAACAAAACATCCAATTGATAAAACGTCTAATTGCCATAATGTCAAGTTACCAAAACAACAAATTGTTAATAAGTCTAATTGTCAAAAGTTAATAGTTTTGGTACAGTCGAGGGATATATTCCCAAGACTTCGATAATATCCTTCAGGTACCTCAGGTCCACATTCCTAAATGGCTCACTGGCCTGTATGGTCCACTTTCTCAGACTGTCTATTTTCCCAAACTGTCTACTTTTTCAATCGGTCTACTTTCTCATACCGTCTATTTTCTCAAACTGTCTACAAAGCCGTAGTGTATGTACTTAGTGTATAATATACAAAAACCATCCTAGAAGCAAGCTGGAGTACCAGGACATCGTAGCTATGTAAGAGGTTTTCACCAGATGAATAACTAACATTTAAAAGTATTTAACCTCCTTGGTCGAGTGGTTTGTACACCGATTTTCATGGTGTCGCGATCTCTGAGGTCCCGGGTTCAATCCCCGGTCGGGTCAATTTAGAAATTATTGTATTTCTAAGTTGTCTCGGGTCTGGGTGTTTTCTATGTATAATAAGTATGTATTTAAGTATTTTGAGTATGTTTATCCGTTGTCTAGTAACCATTTAACGAGTTTCATAACGAAGCTTCTCTTGAGCTAGATAATAATGGTGCGAGTGTAGAAAAAAAAAAGTAACCGCTTACATAACTATGTTGTCCTGGTACTTCAGGTTAAGAATGCTCACATTAAAATGTTGTAAATAATACAAGATAATTTGTATTTATTAAATTAGATGAGAAAAGAAAGGTAAAGGAGGTATATTATTATGAATGATCCTATCAATACACGAGTGTCACCTGCACCATTGAATTTCAGAATTTATTTAAAAAAAATATTTGTGAAATATACCTATATGTAAGCATATTCAGGTCCGTGCATATTACAGGATTTCAGCTTGAATATTTAATTTTGAAGTGATTTGAAGTAGCGTACATTCGGTCTTTATTATTTTCTTGTCTGTTTTTTTAGTTTTTAGTTTACCTAAAAAGGACACTTGTAATGGTCTTTACAACATCTGCCCGGCTAGCACGATCACGTTTATTCGCCGACATAAAGCATTCGGCCCGTACTGGCATATATGTGAGTACGAGTATGAGAGGGATGTATGCTTTATGTCGGTAAAAACGTGATCGTGCTACCCGGTCTGGACGTTATGACTTCTTGGACATTCTGACACTTGTGCATATTGACCAACGGTCTTTATAACATCTGGACGTTATGACTTCTTGGACATTCAGAGACTTGTACATATTGACTAACGGTCTTTATAACATCTGGACGTTATGACTTCTTAGACATTCTGACTCTTGTACATATTGACTAACGGTCTTTATAACATCCGGACATTATGTCACCTTGGACATTCTGACCCTTGGCCCAACATACCCCGGAGTCCACAGTATTTATATATATTTAGGATACAATTTCATACCCCGATACTTCTCAAGAGGATGTAATTATTTGTTTGAATATTATTTTCATTTAAAAATCTGTGATTGTGAATAGCGATAATTCTTAAAAGTGATTCATAGATCTGTTTACATAAAGGTCTGTTTACACCGCAAACGGTTATTTCAAACACTGTTAGCTCGCCTAATATCCGTATGGTTAGATGGCATGAAATTGCATACGTGCGGCGCATGCGTGCTGCGTGCGTGTGGGGGGGTGGGGGGGTTGATAGTTACGTGTGCGCGGCGTCGGGCGACAGGGGGCGGTAGCGGCCCACGCGCTCGCACACCGGCCCTGCGGTTGGCAACACTTTAATCTACGAGACAGGGGAGCTCAGTCACTAACCATTCCATCTCGACAACATAACACAGTGGTGGAACGATCTTATTCATAATTAGCGTAAGTTATTGAATTTTTTTTAACGTTATATCGCCTTCCTAATAAAATTAACCATAACAAATTAATTAATTTATAAAAAGTCCATCGACACATCTCGAGTTTTATCGGAACAGTGTGGATATTACATTGAAACGAAACATATGAGGGTATAGTTTCCTATTTGTTAAATAACAAGTATCGTTTTGATGTTTTGATGTAAGTCATTTGAAATGAAGCGATTCCACTTATTTACCTTATAGTAGTAGTTTGTTATAAAAATGAGAAACGTCGTCTAAAGTCGAGATATGCCAATAACACTTTTTGGGATAGATCATTGTTTTTATCACACAATATACAGTATTCAGATTTTTCAATAAGCCATCATGTCTTGGTAAACTGTGTGTAGTGGGGATAGTTTTCATTCGTTCTCTTATTATAACACATATAATAAGCTTATTCTGATTTGCAATATATCAGAAATAAACCTATGAAATGGAAATGAAACACTTTTAAATTTTACATTTTACCCAATAAAAACAAAACATCGTATAATAAATTATATTAAATATACCTACGCGAGTAAAGTCATTATAAGAGTTTCATTTAAATGTAAAAAATGTGTAGTGTGCGCGTAAACTTTAAAAAAACTACGATGTTCATCTAAAATGTGTAAAAGAGCCTTTATATTTAAAGTGACAAAATTAAGTTTTGTGTTCCGTACGAGCGTTTTGCGACGCGGCGAACGGATTTATAGTTCATTGAGCGTTTTGCGACGCGGCGAACGGATTTATAGTTCATTGCGCGTTATACTACGGCAGCCATAATCAGCAGTGATAGAAAAAATGCAATTAACTAGAAATCCGTTTGCCGCGTCGCAAGACGTCAGTAGTCGTGGTCGAGCGGTAAGGTGGTGCGTGAAAATTTTAACAAGATTCATCTGAAAGCAATTATAAATATAGGTGCCTGCCTACCTAATTAGTGTAATTAGTCAATTGTTTTGAGAAAAGTACAAAATTATTATTTTTTTACTTTGCAGCCTTTATTTATTATAAAAAAATTGAATAATATTTCAAAAAAATATAATTTCTAACTCTGAATCGAAGTAATGAAATAAAAAGTATTGTAATATTGCATGATTTGGTAACGACATAGGTAATTTTTTTTTGTAAATGTCGTTACTTATATTAAAGCTGTGCAGTTTCTTGCGTCCATTCTTCTCCACAGCTAAAATATAGACGCTCTGAATGGGTAGTAGGTAAAAAAATGTTCGGACACTTTTAAATAATTATTATTGCTTATCTTCAGCAAAATCTTTTTAAAATTATCACGTGTGTTGTCCCTTTCCGCCCAGCCAAGACCACTGAACGTCTTGCGATGAGGCGAGCTATTTCTAGTTCATTACGTTCTTTTTATAACCGTTGACTATGACTGCCGTTGTATAGCGCGCAATGAACAAGAAATCCGTTCGCTGCATCTCAAAACGCTCGTACTCGTGGCAGAAGCCCTACGTACCCCCTACCCCGCGTACCTACCGCAGGCTCAGTTAAGCGGTCTAGGTATAGAGCTAAACTTATTAAAAATATCATTGCATCTCTGTCAGCAGCTTCGAGTGTAAAGAGACCGGTTGATCATGAAGGTGAACCGTTCATGATGTTTCAAATACGGTTAGAACTTAATATTAGCATAGAAGAAGTTTCAAAAAAAGTAAAACAGTTGTTTTTACGTGTGTTATATGCGTATTTTATAATTGATAAATAGGAAATAAATGGGTACTAGAGGATGGTTCACGTACACCTCACGCCCGTCGCTTCGCTTCTCGCAATCTCCCCTTGGACCTATAGCTTGCATATCAAAACATGTTGAATCTAAATCTATTCATTGATTGCTTAAATAAAATTAATTTAATATAGTTTTGACTTTAGGACAATAGTCATAAAGTTAGGCGTTTTACGTTTTACACGTTTTACTTAGGTGTTTTGAGGCTAGACATTTTGAACCAAGGAATAATTTGGCCGTGAGATATTTTAAACTAAGGTGTTTTTGATTTAGGCGTTACTACGTAATATATTTTGAAGTAAGTAATATACCTTTCTTAATTTGGGATTTTGAGAATAGGCATTTCAGCTGTCGATTTTTAAATTCTAGGCATTCTAATATGCACTCAAACTAAAATTAACTAAAATTGTTAACGAAAAGACCGCTTTATTATAATATTAAAAAAAAAAGCAAAATTAAATTAAAATTATTAAGATTACTTATAACTTAGATAGTAAAACAACAATTCAGTGACTGATAAATTAGTTAACAAAAAAAACTAAAATACACTATAGCACTTTTCGTTTGGCATTTAGTACATATACCTTGGACATAATGTGATAACTACATAACAATAGAATAAGAAGTGCAAATCATTGTTGGTATAATAATTTTAATCAGCGTTAACAACATGCGCCTGCACTAATTAATGGTAGTGAATGTACTTTTGTGTATGCAACACATTCATATCCGATGATTCGTGCCAAGTATGCTTTAGCTCTTGCAATTCACTAAATATCCCATTTTATAAATTAGTTTTTTTAACCAACTACAACATAAAATAAGACAATATTATAGGTTGATTAGTAGATTCATTCAACTTGCAGACTCTACTATTAACACGATTGTTGTTAATACATATCCCCATGTTTTATCTATGGACGATGTCTGATCGTAAAACTAGCAATATTTTTTTATACATTATTTTGTTTCTATTTATAATATTCAAAGATATAAATAATTGTCGCGTAATCTCGTAAACAAACTAGTGAGTGAAGGCATGAGGTGTAGTTTTAACTACAGATTTAAGAAAGAAAAACTAACCAAAATGGACTCTTGTTCCAAGTGTAGTTCCACTCTTTAATTTAAATATATAGGTACTTGGTAAACAACATCAATCAGTCCTATCAAAGCTTCATGCCAGTGTTCTTTACTACTAAGATTTCGTCAACGTTCCTAAATGCGTGTAAATAACAAATATATTATAATAATATGCGCTGAACCGTTATTCGAGACCTATAGAGTGAGACAACACCTCTTCCGTTTCGCTTAACAGCCCTCCTTCTTCCCCCTCTACGTCACTCTGGGCGGCACAAGTGAGGTGGAGGGGGGCATTGCTTGTCACCTGCAGCTATGGTTTTGGCCCGCCACATTGGTTACATCAAAGAGGATATGCGAAAAATTCCGCCTACTTGCACAACTTTATTTAAGGTGGAAGAAATGAGTACGTTCTTAACGAGAGCGGGGCGGGGGGCACAAACAAGCTGTTTCATAATAAGCGTTCAACGGATGAGCCTATTATGTCTTTTTGAAATAAGAATAACATTACTCGCGTTAAGGGGCTGCGGAAGCCTCGCGACCGTGATTACGATGTTAACACTGGTCCGGGGCCGTCGACGAGAAAAACCTATTCTTACGGTAATAAAACTAAGAAGGTCGTTTTTAATAGTAATAAAAGTGACTTGAAACATCGAGATGGAAAAAATAATAATCCTACCGGCAAGGGTAGTAACAATAATCGATTTCGCAAATGACTCGATTTTAAATACTGCCTGAGCCACAGGCAGTATTTAAAATGTAGGTCATAACATAATACAATATCCATCATATTCAATATAGCATCATAATTCAACTTCAATGAGATGCAATGTGGCGGGCCAAAACCATACCTGAAGGTGACAAGCAATGCCCCCCTCCACCTCACTTGTGCCACCGAGAGTGACGTAGAGGGGGAAGAAGGAAGGCTGTTCGGCGAAACGGAAGAGATGTTGTCTCACTTTATAGGTCTCGAATAAGGTTTCTGCATATAATAACTGTTTTATTTTCAAGTAAAACATTATATTTAGTTTGTTATGGCTATAACAATATAGTAGTGCTGCTAATCGACAGTCGGTTATCGATATTGTTTTTTTATAATTATATTTTTCATTGTTTGGTAATTGTATGTGTTTTCAGTAAAATTTGACTGGCCTAACCTCGTTATTTTCGTGGCCATTTGTTTTAAGATGAAAACCATCAAATAAGGAGACTGCAGAAGGTACGCTTCATACAAACGCGGCCGAGCGCGGTATGTTTTAATCTTATTTAGACGATTCCGAAGCGTTTATCTAATAAATTTACTTAATAAAGATTCATTTCATTTCATATCTTCTGGGTCCTCTTTATTTTGTGTGGAAACTGTCGATCGTCCAACTATCGATAGGTTGGCAACACTACAGAATATTTATTTAACAGTGCGCAAATTTTCTGGAGCGACTCACAATCGGTAAGTAAACAACTTTCTCATAGTAACATGGGTTGAAATATGTCAAAAATTTTGAGACTCTTCCTCTCAGAAATAAAATTCAGCTGTTCCATACAAAACATCAATATTAATTCGACCAAAATGTATGGAAAAGCTGAATTTTATTTTCGAGTTAGGGAGTCGGTCCAATAGTAAAAGTCGTTCGTTCGTATCACGGGAGGCCATCTCAGAAAGTTTGGACGGTGATAAAAAAAAGTGACCCTGTATGTAAATAATCGTGTACATCCCTATTAGCGACTGGTTTTCGGTAAAAAACCCTTGGCAGCCACCGCAGGTGTGACGTGTGGTACACACCCGAGTCCCAGTGCGCGTCGGGCTCGGTGTCCGCGTCGGAGCAGGACGACGAGGACGGCGGGTCGGGGTCGCGCGCCGCCCGGCCGCCGCCCCCGCCGCCGCCCCCGCGCGCCGCCGCCGTGAACGTGGACGCGTCCGGCTGCTTCTGCACCACCACCTCCACCTAAGGGCAAGGGGGGGACCGGATGAGACGCTAAGATATTTCACAAAATAAACATATTTTATTTATTACTTACTAGCGGCCCGTCCCGGCTTCGCACGGGTGGACATTTATTTTTTAATATAGCCTATGTTACTCAGCGCTAATGTAGCATTCTAATGGTGAAAGTATTTTTTAAATCGTTCCAGTAGTTTTTGAGTTTATTTGTTGCAAACATACATACAAAAACACAAAGCATTCCTCTTTATAATATTAGTATGATTACAACCATGAATCTGAAGATATAACTGGAGAGGCCTGTTAGTTGAAGCACACTCACGAACACTTAACGGTTAATATCCACCATTATTTCACATTAATATTCGACATAACATAATTTTAGAAAAGAAAAGAAAACCGCAGACATGACTCTTCACTTTCCCGCCAAGAAACTGAAGCAGCCTTGTCATCGCTTCTTTGGTGAGAGGTATTTATAGTCAATAAATCAGATCTGCCGATAAATGGGTGAACTAAAATAAAGTTACCACTAATAAGTAAACTAAAATAAGATCGCACACGCAATTTGAACTTATAAAAAAAATATAAATTTAAAAGACTTTTTATATTTTTAAAACGTATTTTCATAACGTTACCTTGTTCCGTGAACTGTATGTAATCTATATTAATATTATAAAGCTGAAAATATTGTTTGTTTGAACGCGCTAATCTCGGGAACTACTGGTTCGAATTGAAAAATTATTTTTGTGTTGGATAGTCCATTTATCGAGGAAGGCTTTAGGTTATATAACATCACGCTGCGACCAATAGGAGCGAAGCATCAGTGAAAAATGTTGCAAAAACGAGAACAAGAGCCTAAAAAATGTGCTTCCGAAAGTCACTATTTCACGCGGACGAAGTCGCGAGCACAGCTAGTGTACAATATATACCGACTTCTAGGGACCTAGTCATGTGGGCAATACTGGCCGCTATTAAGTATTTAAGGACTTCTTGTCACAATTCAGTACCAATTTCTTTGTTCTCCTTTTATAGATTTTAGCGTATATGTTGCCCAAGTACAAGTGTATAGATTTTATGTTAGTATCGTTATAGTTTACCAAATGTTAATAAAATAAGGTTTAGTTGGTTTAAAAGTTAAGCACAATATTGTATTTTTATGGAGCAAATATTGACTTTATTGCTGGTTCCCGATAATTTACCTACTGCGTTTTGAACTGGTGTGGTGGTAGAGCTACGATTAATAACATAATAGTACTGAGAGTGAGCAGACTAAAAAATATATTTTTTACTCTTCTTTACGTTTAATAAATAATTTTATTTTTATATCCATTCTTGTTGTTTTTATTACCACTTGCCATAGTAATTACCCACTCAATAAAGTTCATTCCAATCAGAATAGCACAAAATGTAAATACGCAAACTTATAATTGAATCTTGTGTGGCACCCACAATCCCATACGCAAAAAGCATGACAGCACGATTCGCAGTCACTTTACTATCTTGGATTATGATTCCGGCTTATATAAAACTAAACCCTAAATAAACTAATCAAAAAAATAACCAAGTGATTCGTAGTACCTACTATAAGTCCTTATTTTTATAAATTAGTAAGGGTTACCCTATAGAGAGATAGATATCACCAGAAGAGTGAGATAGCTGCTACATAATACTTGCGTTTTCAACTAACAGGCCTCTCCAGTTATATCTACAGCTTCATGAATACAACGGTTAACTTCTTCTTCTCCACAGCTAAAAAATAGACGTCCTGAATGGGTAGTAGGTAAAAAAAATTTATAGACGATTCAAAAGCACTTTTCATAAGTTTATTTGAATAAAAAGATTTCACTTTCGACTTTGACTTTTACTTTAACACCAATAACATTAAATAATACAAAAGATGATAAAGGACAAAACTATAAAAATAAAAACTATTATTTGGATTTTTGCTTTCACGATGCTATTTAAACATATATAGTTACAAGATAAAATATTACTACAAAAAATCAACCAGCCTCAGGTAGCTCAGCGGTTAGAGCATTGGACCGGTTATCCGAAGGTCGTAGGTTCGATTCCCACTCGGGCTTCCTGAGGCTGGTTTAAATAAATAGATTATAATAATATTTATTTATTTAAAACTTATAATTTAATAAATAGTCTTGACATGACGATTATTTAATGTTGTTATTGTTTTATTGAAATTTTTTTTTTTACTTATAGACTTAAGATATTATTCATAGATTTATATAAAAATACTTAGCTCTCTATAAATTGCCGTGTCCGAAAAGGGCGACTAAGTTTTAAGTTCCTTTAAAATGTAACACCTTTTATACACTTAGTTAGCAATAAAGATTTTGATTTTTGATTTTGACCTTTCTAGTAAAATTTTTTCAAAAGAATAAGTAACAAACAGGTTGTCTCACACTCATCTTTCTCGCAAAACAATATACACCTATTTATGATCTCCTTTCACCCATCCGCATATACAACACTCTAACACTCTCAGGCTGACAAAACCTTATTGGAAGATATCGCTGTTAGTGATAAGGCCGCCCTTTGTACGACTCCAATTTTTAATTTTTTAATTCTTTGTCATGTATATGTTTTTATGTGTACAATAAAGTATTTTATTCTATTCTAAACCTTGTATTGTATAATATGTTGTTGAGGAGTTCGATAGCGTAGAGTAGTAAAGGAGTGCGTTTGTTAAAGTTAATCAATTTTCACAAAAGCCGTTATACGGTTTAGTACGTTAGTATAAAATGGCTTTCACGACTCATATTGTAATTAAATCAATCAGAACGATCCTTTTTGTATCACTCCCTATTACCGTGCTCTTACTACGTAAGTGTATTCTACCGGGATGTTCTAGAGTTTATTATATCGTGCTACTTTTCCATACTTCGGAAAGCACGTAAAGTCGTCGGTTCCCGGCTTCATTAAAAATCATTAACCACCACCTATCTACACTGGGCTTTAAAAGTTGTTGTGCTATCGCTAAATCATCATCATCATCATCATCTCAGCCAAAAGACGTCCACTGCTGGACAAAGGCCTCCTATCGCTAAATGTAAGTCTAAAATTGGCTATTTGGTGTTAATTTTTAATTTCAAATGTTTTATAATAGTTTCTCCCAATAAATTAAATAAATACTATGACAAAATTGTCTAATTTGCTCTTTCTCGCCGTATTACGGTCTATCTTGATTCTTGAGCAAACAAAAGTCTTATCCTTTGGCCTAGTCGTCTTGAATTTTCAATAACATACCTTGAAATCGGGGCTGTACAGTTTATGCTGCTTGTCCTTGTGCGCGTCATCCAGCTGCCACTTATTCAAAGTCAGCTTGAACGTCTCTTGGTTGGGACCTGGAACGTTATTTTACATATAGAATAGAATAGAATATAGAATTTGTGGTTTCGAATAGCCAAAATCATCAAAAAGGTCGATCAAGAAAATGCTCGTGACTTTAGGTTTCGCAAAAACGTACGAACAGCAGCAGACGAAATTTTAGCGGACGCCCCAAAGGAAACGGTTATCATAAAGGTAGTATTTTATATGCATACAAAAAAACGGAGGCGGCAGCATACACATTTTTTATTTTACATATTAATATTTCACAGACAGGTAGAGTTCGACATAGCCAAGGCATTTGATCGGGTCTGGCACAAAGCTCTTCTCTCCAAGCTCCCGGCATACGGTCTGCCTGCACAGTTCTGCAACTGGGTCGCTGGCTTCCTGCACGAGCGTAGAATTCGTGTCCTGTCTGATGGTTGCGCTTCGCGGCTCATGTCAGTGAACGCTGGTGTCCCTCAGGGTTCCGTTCTGTCACCCACGTTGTTTCTTCTGCATATCAATGATATGCTTCCACTTGGAAATATTCATTGCTATGCAGATGATAGTACAGTGCACGGTGGGTATAACGGTCACCCTGCGGCTGGGCGAGTCGAAACTGAAGAGAAACGAGTGAATCTTGTCATTGAGCTCAATCGGGTATTGGACCTCATATCTAATTGGGGCTCCAATAATCTTGTTGAGTTCAATGCCAAGAAAATACAGGTATGTGCGTTTACGGCCAAGAAGTCACCATTCCTTCCCCTTCCAACTCTTCAGGGCACATCTCTAAGCCTGCAGAGCAATATCAACATGCTCGGTATGACGATTCGCTGTGATCTGAATCAAAAGGACTACATCGAAGCCGTGATCAAAACTGCCTCACGAAAACTCGGTGTCCTGAACAGAGTGCGGCGATTCTTTACGCCTGACCAGTTGTGTCTTTTGTACAAGACTCAGGTACGGTCTTGCGTGGAGTATTGCCCGCACATCTGGGACGGTTCCGCAAAGTACCTTCTCGATGCCTTAGACAGATTGCAGCGTCGCGCTGTACGCATTATCGGCAATGCAGAGGTCACTAATACTCTCGAACCCCTACAATTGCGTAGAGATATAGCGTCACTCAGCGTTTTCTATCGCTTGTACCACGGCGAGTGCTCTGAAGAACTCTTTGACCTTATCCCACCTTCTCCTTTCCTCCATAGAAGTACACGTGCTGCTCTCCGGAGTCATCGCTTTACTGTCACACATATCCCATCGCGCACAAAGAAATTTGGTGACTCGTTTCTTTGTCGCACCTCCAAAAGATGGAATAGTCTACCAGCACACGTTTTTCCTCCTTCCTATGATATTGGGGTCCTTCAAACGAGGCGTGAAGAAGCACCTTGTGGGCCGGCAGAGTGAGGTTGACTGATGCTGCGTTGTTTTCACGCTGCACCAGTTGTCTTCGCGTCTGGACTCCATTTCCACTTAACATCAGGTGGTATGGAGTCATTTGCCGTGCTAAGTATTAAAAAAAAAAAAAAAAAAAGTTTGTTTTTTTCTGCCATAATTAGTGCACTTCCCTATAACACGTTATTCTAAAGAGAATTAAATCTAAAAATGGGATCGTAAAGGGAGCAGTCAACCGGCTCAGCGTCGTCTTCTAGAGCGTCGAAAAATAGCCTTTTTTCGTTCGGTTGGCCTTCGGGTCGTATTCTAGTTTCGCGTGTAGTGGTATACTGACTGTCAGGCGGTGCGGGCACGCGCGCGGCGCCCACTCCCGCCGCCACGAAGAAGGTGTTGAACCAGAAGTGGAAGAGCTTCTCCTTGCGCATCATCTTGGGCTTGTGGTGCACGTCCACGCGCACGTCGCCGCGCAGCGGGGTGCACGCCGCCAGCCGCACGCGCGCCGCGCCTGCGCCTGCGCCTGCGCCCGCGCCGCCGCGGCGGACCTCCAGGCACCCGCCGGGCACCTGGCGAATGACAAAACAATTCATTCATCGATACGACTGTGGGTAGGGCGAGGCAAGGTATCCCCCTTAAGCATACACCCCCCGCTCGTTTGGGTTCCCTACATAAACTCGAAAATTGCGACATCGAACGCTGGGACCGCGAACACGGTACGCCGAACGGTCTTCAAATCGATGGTACGCCACATCGAATGTCGCGACATCGAATGTCTCGATATCGAACCATTACTGCATCAAATGTTTAACACAGCGAATGTCTTGACATCCAAAGGTTGTAGTATCGATTGATCATTACGTCGAAACCCTAAATAAATAAGTAGTAGGTTCGAATAGAAAGAGTGATATGTAATTTCGTTGTTTATATATATTAATAAAAAAATTATTAAAAATAGATGAGTATTATTGGACTAACTGTTAACCAACTTATTATTATATGTCGTAAATATTCACTATGGCGGCGCCAGCGGCGTCTCGTCAATTGCAACCGATGTTGTATGAAACCTGTAGATACTGTGACTATTCGATTTCGTGACAACCGATGTCGCGAAATTCGCGGTGGTATACCGTCGATTTCATAACCTTTCGATGATTTAACCTGTCGATAATATGATCATTTGATGTCGCGACATTCGATGTGGCGTACCATCGCTTTGAAGATCGTTCGGCGTACCGTGTTCGCGGTCGCGGCGTTCGATGTCGCAATTTTCGAGTTTATGTAGGGAACCCGGTCGTATAGTGCCGCCCTTGACCCCGACGTACAAGGTGCATAGTGTTTTAACTTAGTAAAAAAAGGGTAAGATATCCATCCTCACATAGGTAACCAAAAAATAGTCGAAATAATTTATTTATACTCTATTATTCGTAATTATTCAGCGCTAATTTTAGAACAAACTGTGGTGCGAAGTCTTTGGGCGGACACTTGTATGCAATTGATTAATTAACTATCTTCCACCGGAAACTTCCGTTATTTACCTGTTATTGACTAACTTATTTACATAGACAGACGTAGGGCGCGAGCACCACGTACCCAGGTTATTATTATTATTATTACCCAGTAAATGATTAAAGTACCTAAATGACACGTAAGTTTCTCGGAAATGAATAGCAAATAAATTTTCACTTAATAATTATAGATTTTTTTTTAAATAACTAAAAAGTTAAAAATAATTTAAACCTGATAATAAAAAAAAATATTTGCGTTTTTATCACAGACCTAATTTTATTTATAAATAAAAGCGTGTTACATTTTAATGGAACGTTATAGAACATTTAGCATATTACACCTTCATTATTTTTCTTTTGCAATCACAGTTAATCAAAGACAGAATCCACATTCATATTAAACGGAACGAACGAACGAACGAACTTATTTTCCTGAGTTCCTATGGCCATTTTTCAGCTCCATCATCAGACCCTGGTCTCTCTATCTAGCACCAAAGTACTGGTCAAGACGAATCATACGAGCCCAATCTCGATGGGATTGTGTCGTTTAAATATCGAGTTCCTATGGCCATCTTCCATCCAGCTCCATCATCAGACCTTGGTTACCATCTAGCACCAAAGTACTCGTCAAGACGGATCAAACGAGTCCAAACTCGATGGGGTTGTGTCGTTTAACTACCGAGTTCCTATGGCTACCTTCCGGTTCCATCATCATACCATCAGATCAGCTCCATGTCATAATAATTTTGCATTATCATCCGATGCATGCAAAATTTCATCTCAATCGGTAACCGGGAAGTGGATTATAGCATTAAATTTAACCGTTTTGGTCGGGAGGTCGATAGCCGTCAAGACGCCCCGCCACCCGCATATCGGAATTGCTATATTTAGAGATTTATTTTATTTTATAGGTATAACACTTTCGGGGGGGGGGGGGGGGTCTTGAGCATGGGCGGAGGGAAATGCGACTATACACCTTGCGCGTATAAACATAGGGCGGTACCTTGAAGGGCGGCTGCGCCTGCGACACGGTGAGCTCCAGCGTGCACTGGCCGCCGTTGAGCATTGGCGGCGGGAACATGACGAGCTCGCGGATGTACACCTTGGTGGCAGAATACTGCAACCGCGAGTGCACCAGCGCCGCGTAGTACTCCACGTACCGCCGTTGCGACGGTATCGTCACGCCTGCAACAACAGATATTCAAAATCATTTATTCAGTTTAGGCTACAAAATTAGCTCTTATGAATGTCACTATGCCATTGGTTAGTAAGTAAGTCAACACAAGGCGGGGGATATCTTGTACTGAGAAGAACCGGCAAGAAACTCAGCCAGGGCATTTACATTTTGTGCCTCTGTAAACAGTTTTAAACCTAACGAAGGTACTAATAGAGCTCTTTTTTAGTCTACTTCGCTGGTTTCTGCCATCTTAAAGGTGCACGATCACTGAATCTGAGTTGAAGCGGACAAAGATTACGGACTTGTTGATGTACGTTTGGTTAAAGTTGGTGGATTTTATCAAATGTCATCTCGAGACAACAATCGGGACCAACGGCTTAACGGCAAAGTGAGACCTAGAGATATTTTTAATTGAGGCACCTATTTAATAACCCAAAATTGCGAAAACCACGCTATCATCGCCTCACAAATCAGAAGCAAGGATTTAAGTTTTAATGTTTTTATCACCAACATCTGTAAATTGCTGTAAGTACCTACATAAAGAACATAATATTCAAAATAATCATGACTAAATCTGTCGCCATAAAATAAGTTAAATTTGTACATCAATCGGTCGACACACGAAAGTTTGTAAATGCCCCCAGTCACAATAGCCGCCGCCGCCAACAATAAAAGCCAAGATTAGTTTATCTATTGCAAATTATTCATACACTGACACAAGTGCAATAAATGCCTCCTCGATAGAGCAGAGATAAAAGATTGTATAGATTGCTGAACTTTCAACGCATATCGAACATATCCAAGTTACATTATCAACACAATAGGTATGTAACACAGATATCCGATTTGCAATTTATAAATAATTTACAACGGTCTGCGGAATACATTGTAGATTGCAAATGGCAAATAATGTATACACACACAGTTTATGTATACAGTATCCTTTCTCATGTAGATAATGCAGAGTTTAAGGCGAAACGATAACTACAGTGATATTCATAAGTTCACTGCCGCGCTCATTGTTACATGTCTGACAATAGATGGATTCAGACAGTATGGCACATGAAGAGTTCATGCGCCTATGATATACAGGTTGACTTTTTTATCACCGTCCAAAACTTCTGAGATGACTCCCGTATACAAACGAACAACTCTTACTATTGGACCAACTCCCTAACTCGAAAACAAAATTCAGCTGTTCCATACATTTTGGTCGAATGAGTATTGCTGTTTTGTATGGAACAGCTGAATTTCGAGTTAGGGAGTTGGTCCAATAGTAAGAGTTGCTCGTTTGTATCACGGGAGTCATCTCAGAAAGTTTGGACGGTGATAAAAAAGTGACCCTGTATAGCTGATGGTAGGGTTCCCTTTCATTTGTACAATCATCATACAAATATTAAATCTTAAACATATAAGGTTACGTTGGCCTGTGACGTGTTTGATAGGACACTGCACAAAGATCCCGATAGGTCGATATGCTACTGGGAGAGGGAGACCTCAGCAGTCCCCACTATGATAAGATTGGTCACTTTAACGACAAAAAACTACTTAACCTTTTTACCGCCAACAACTTCTATAGAAGTTCGAGATTTTCGTGCCGTCCACGCCAGCACTTCTACAGAAGTTCTTCTTTATATCTACTTTATTAAAATACATTTATACTTTGGCGTACAGCGGGACATCGCGTGCAGGATAGTTGGGCGGTGAAAAGGTTAAATTATACTAAAAGGGTCTTAAAAATAAACAAATAATAAGCTTCGAATAGTTATTCCGTGTTTTGTCTCTTTTGCTCTAATTTGTAATTACGTTTACATGACAGGAACAAAACACGGAATTACTATTCTGAGCTTATTCTTTGTTTATTTGTAAGGCACTAAATGTTTAAAACAGTTTCCAATATTTTATTTACAAAATGGGTGTGCGAATAAAAAAACACCCACCCACTTACGTACAGAAACAATACCTTAAAATGTATTTATACCTGTCACAAACAAAGGTGTCATTTTATTATCTATTGTAATATCCAATTTTAGCTTTCTAGTATTGATAAATAATAATCTATGCGAGTCAAGTGGCTATACAATTGGCAAAATTAATTAAGTAATATATATATTATATATATATTTATAATATTTTGATCTTGGATTTTTTTATAAACATAAAATCTCAAAAGATATTGGATATTTTAGCGCATTGGTCTAGCATAGCAACCCTGCCACACAATAAAGAATGCTGCATACATCTCACCGAGGTTACATTGTTGCGCGATAAATCATTCATTCCCTCTCGCCACAAAGTCATCCATATAATTTATGTGGTGGCGATGACATCGTCTCATCGCGTCCGTAATATGCCCGGTGACATAATTATGTAATAACAGTTTAATTATTTCGGTGACTTCTTAAAGACGCTAAACATTCGTACTTTTAACAGATAGTTATCATTACGGTACTAAAGTTGAAAATAAATTTGAGTTAAGAAGTTGATTTTCATGCGACCTATTGTCAAGAGAAATGAGGTCAAAGATTATATTTGTTATATGTGTGATTATATGTGTGTATATGTTTCATTTAAATTATGTGTATAGATTTACTTAACTCTTTCAGGGTCAGAGGGATGTATATACCCACCACATTTTAAACTTTATGTGATTGAGATAAGATTAAAAACCAAATGAAATATGTGGTTAAAAAATCAACCACTATGCCGCAAAAAGAGTTAAGACAATAGAGCACGCGGAATCACTGTTACCAAACCTTGTATCTTGTATTACAAATGTAACGCAAAACTTTGATTTTAATCAAAATTACAAAGATATTTCGTAATTTCCCAAGATTCTAGGATTTATAAAAGTTTACGAAAATCAATTTTGTCATATAAAAAAATTTGCTTAAAAAAATCTAAAATAGTAGTATAATTAACCTATAGACCAAACCCCTTTATATTTTATAATACAAACAAAACAGATGTATGTCAAAGCCATAATTTATCATGAAGTGATTATAACAAAAACTAATATCAGACAATACGGAAAGAAAAAAAAAGTGTTCTCCAAATGCCACAATAGTACTGCTCAGTATAATAGGCCGGGAGCGTCTCACTACTCGCACTGCAACGTGATCTATTATTTGGGGGTATTTGGAGGAACAAAAAGGTATAACGGCGGCCCAGGCGGGCTTTGTGTGGCGGCTGGCGGGGCATTACGCGCGATTGTGCCCGGGCTGTGTGCGTACGCGTACGCTTCTTTACGGGCCCATCGGTCGGTCCCATCGCCACTGGGGCTCCCGTGTGAAACACTTAACATAAAGAATCGCCTCCTTTTTCTACAAAGGATTGGTTTTTTTTAATGCTTTATTTTATTGGTGTAAATTTTACTTAAGGTAGATTGGTAAAAATGTGTTAAGTACTTGAATGTATGAGGCTTATTCTTTTCATGTTCATTCTGGCCACACATTTATTCGTACCATCTTTAGTATAGACTAACTATTATGGCTGCACTTAACGAGACGTCAATTAAGATCAACGATTACTTTAATAATCATAGATTGATAAAACACGTTTTATTGTGAAAATTTGAAAATTAAACTAACAAAACAAAACACATAAACACAGGAAGTGTTCATTTTTAACTATTGTTTTATTACTACTTTGTGTGATAAAATCGCCAATCTACTTTCACGGAGTTGCATGCAGGGCTTTTACAAACCCAGAGAACTGCTTAACAATTTATAGAACATTAATCCCCTTATTCATATTCATAATCCTACTTAGAACTTTAGTGGTCCCTTGAAAAGACAGCCAGACCCGTAGTTCCAGCTGCCATACTCTATCAGGGTCAGTAGATAGGGTCTAAAGTCTCTAAAGAGCAACCCTGCTACACACGACTTTCAAAGTGTATACTGACACCCCCCTACTGTGGTTATGAATGGTATACTGAGTGCTGGGCTCACCCTTCTCGTCGTGCGCCCGCTTGGTGCCGTAAAACTGCAGCGCCTCGTCCGCCGTCTCCTTCTGCCCGCTGTACAGCAGGTAGCAGCACACCATGGTGCCTGCAAGCGACACAAATTACATAGGTATTAAAAATACGTTACTTAATTATGTTAGTTCTAATATGTATTACTAGATGGCGCGGTTCGTATTCTGTCTGAATCGCGCTATCCAAGTGTCATTGCCGGTGGCATATAGGGAATGTAATATTTCAAAAAGTTGTTACCTACATTAGATCAAGCAAGCTACTAGCGGTTTCATTGTCAACCCTAATAGTATTTCCCTCGTAAAACAAATACATTACAACTCGTTTACAATTATTTTATAGAAAGTCAGTACAAACCATAATCTAAGGTTGGGACCAACCTAGTAAGTATGCGCGTAAGAAGTAGAAAATAAGAAATAGTTTAATGAATAAGGAATAGCATACATACCTGCGAGTATGTATGTTTATTCGAATAATTATAACTAAGAAGAAAATAAAACTTAGATTTGTATAGCAATATTAGTAGATTTATAAGTTTTAAAATTAAGAAAACTAAAAAACAAAGCCACCCTCAAAATGGGAAAAACGTAGTAACCTACCTAATATAAGATAAATATAAGAAAATTTAGTAAAATAAGCTGTGTTCCCCTATTACCCGAATAAAAACCTAGACTGAAATACTTACGACTCCAAGAAAATATATTAAAAAGAATCCTACTAATATTATAAATGCGAAAGTTTGTGTGTACGTTCGTATATTTGTTGCTTCTTCACGCTGCAACGGATGGATGGATTTGGATGAAATTCGGCATACAGATAGTTTATAACCTAGAATAACACATAGGATACTTTTTATCCAGATATTCCCGCGGGAACGGAAACCACGCGGGTGAAACCGCGAGCGGCTGCTAGTAGAGAAATAAAAGCAGAACACCCACTGCTCGGAATGAAAGGGAGTGACGAATCCAAATTTTATGTAACTTTCGGTGATGTGCGGAAAAACGTTATCCGAAATAAAGATGAAGCATTTCATAAAGACTGCATTAAGAGAAAAGTAAAGTTTCCAGGGTCTGTGATGATATGGGGCTGCATGTGAGCACAAGGAGGGGATCGCCTGCATTTTATAGAAGATACTGTTAATGCAGTAAAATACCAAAACATTTTGGAAACAAGTTTACTGCCGTCCATTTCGATTTTGAAGTACCAAAATGCATACATATTTCAACAAGATGGTGCTTCCTGCCATACTGCAAGGACAACGAAGGCTTGGGTGAATCCCTACAATCGCTCTGGCTGACAATGTCTAGTCTCCAACAAAGTCCAATATGCTAAAGTGTCCAGTGTCCTACTACGTCCAGTCTCACAATGCTTAGTGTCCTAAAACGTCCAGTATCAAAAGGTCTGTGGCCGTCGAGCAGTCGAGCAGTCCAGACTTGTCTCCAATCGAGACCCTGTGGTGAAAAATTAAAAAAAGCTACGGAAGTATCCATCAAAGTCGATAAATGATTTGAAGGAGAAAATCAAGGCTGTGTGGGATTCCACAACTCCAGAAGAATGCGAAGAGCTATTCGCCACGAAACCAATTAGGATCAAGGCCGTTATCGATAGTAAAGGAGACACAACCAAGTGGTAGACGAACTATTTTGCGTGTTCAACTTCGATAGCCGTACTTTTATGCGTTAAGAGCGTTTACGCCGAGCGCGAGACCTTAAGTTTAGGTTTTTAAATCCAAATATCACGCACACAGAAGCGGGCTGTGAGCGCGCGCGAGTGTGTGCGTAGAGCAGGCTAGTTCTGCTCACTATAGTCAAACTCACTACTTTGATCCGTTCGAATTTAGTTTTTCGGTATACTTAGAAATTATTGAAGTGAAAACTTCTTTAGCGGCGTTGTACACTTTTTTTGTAATGGGTTAAAAATGTAAAATTCGCGTCAGGACACGTGACCTGATCGAAAATGTAAGACGTAAAATCGTAAGACGGATGGAGAGTAGACAGCCGGCGCGGCGTAGGAGAGGAAGTATCCCCCTCTCTTTCTACGGCGCGGCGAAAATGTATGCCTGCTGTTTCGTTTAGGCGGCGCAGGGCGCTTGCGCGAATAAATTGTCATGTTTTTGTACGATAGCACAATAAATAAATATTGTATTCTACCACATAAATGATAGTACTTTTATACTGATAATTGAAGCAATTCGTGCAAAATTATTCCCTAACCATTCCAAAATATCAAAAATGCACAGCGTTAATATTCAAGTTTTCACTTCTGCCGGCACTCCCGGGGTGCAACCCGTCGTTTTTTATTTTTAACTATGGGCGTAAGCAGATGACTAAACTACGGATACATGAAATAAGTACCTAAGTATAATATTATATTGTATGTATTTTTATTAATGTTGTAATTAATCTTATATCACAAAATTATAATCAATACCTATCTGTTCCTCAACGATTTATTTTGGACGAATTGATTTGACGACGACACATTTTATTTTATTTTATTTATAGCTCGGCAAATGTCTCCACTCCACTTGATGTTAAGTGGAAATGGAGTCCCTGTTGTTCCCTGCATGCATGTTGACAGTTGACAGTTTGTTGATGGTTTGAGATACGAAACATTTAAGAATCCTTCTTATTTAAGTTTTTCTTCCAATATTTTACAAAGAAATGATTAATTGTATGGGCAGTCAAATAAATTGACCGATTTTTTAGAATATATCAATAATAATATGTTGTCTATTACCAAGGCCAATTTTGCTAATCTCCTTTTAAAATAAATTTTGTATAAAAACTACTGGGAAAATATGAGCCACATAAGTACAAAGCGCATCATGCAGCAATAAAATAAGTGCTGTCAAAACTCGGTCAAGTTATTTGACTGCCCGTACAATTAATCATTTCTTTGTAATACATTGGAAGAAAAACTTAAATAAGTAGGATTCTAAAAAACATAATAATAGCTAAGAATTCTTAAAAAAATTAAAAAAGGAATACACTTATTATCAAAATAAATAATTAGTCTACAAAAGTCGCACTGCTAGGATATGGCGAGGAGATTGGGCCATAGCCCATAGCGGGGGGGAGGGGGAGGGGGGGGGGGTATGTTTCGTTGAATTTGTTACCCATTTTCTCTGCAACATAATATACGTTGTCAGTTTAAAAATTTAATTTAATTTAATAATGGATAAATGCATAGACATGGACATGCATGCATGCATAAACATAGAAAAAACACCTAGACCCGAAATAAATTTAGAAAAACAGTCCTTCTCTAAATTAACCCCACCGGGAATTGAACCCGGGGCTTCGGAGACGGCGCGACGCCCGACCCGGCGCGCTAACCACTCGACCACGGAGGTCGTCCAATTTAAAAATGTTGCAATTCATCAAAAGTAACATAAAATAATTTATTTACTAAAGTACTAAGATTTGCTTATCGCGCTATAAATTTGAACTATCTTCGAAATTACGGCAATTGTTCGACAATCGTCGGGTAGAGCATCGAGCGACGTGACCACTCTCTCAGAGGCCTCGTGGCGGACTGATTTGATACTAATAGAACGCAGAGTTTTGTAGTAGTTTTAGAGCAGTTTTAAAATATTTATAGAAAAATTATAGAGCTAATTTAGTAAAAAGAATTTTGCGCATAATTTAAAGAACACTTTTTTCTATAGTAAAAAGCTTTTATCTTATATTTATATAGTAAGTATATTAGAGAAAACAATTATTTTATCACCTATAATTTCTTTAAAAATTCACAATGTTTGGATTTTTATAGTTTTTGTTAATAACCAAAATCTAAAAATGTTTTCAACAAACTATTTTGCTGAAGATCTTTCAATTGAAATAAAATTTTTGTTCTTAGGTTTGTCAGTAATTTAAACACATTTTTAAGCTTCGAAGTTGACGCGGAAAGTCAAATTATGAAAACCTCTGTTCAATTATCTTGTTATAAATTCCAAAATATCCATAAATCTAAAAATGTTTTCAACAAACTATTTTGATGACAAGATCGCCTAATGATATAAGTAATTAACATATTTGTAAAGTAAATATTCATAGATATTAAGAGGTTTGAAAAGTACAGTTTTTGAGCAAAACGGCGTAAACGCTCTGTGGAAGAACTCAAAGAAACTACTATAAAATTTTATTCAATATTTTACTTTAAAATATAGGTACATACAATTTTCCTCGTAGACTTGCATCGGGGCTTGTACTTGTTATGTATTAAAAGTAAAATTAGAAAGTAGTATTAACAAAATTTTACACATTGTGGGCAGGAAATACTTTAGTGTTCAAAATCTACATTTATTTTTTTATTAAAATATAAGCTATCAATCGGACCCTTGACGTTGCTAATTTGTTTTGAAGTTTTACCTCTGTATGCATGTAAACAATTGCTAAATAGATCAACAACCATCAATCATTACAAGCTCTACGTAACAGTAAGTTATGGTTTTAGCAATTTAGCAAGCCGATTGAACTGGACTTTTTCTGTACCAGTATACCATCAACAAGGGGATGTTGACCAGATCTTCGAACCCACTTAAATATCAGTCTTGATACTTTGTAGTTATTTTTAATATTTCGCTTTCGATTTATTTTCAGCCTAGTTTCTCTCTTTTCATCTTTCTCGATTATACAATGACCTACAGTACAACCTTATAGTACTATCAGAAATAAGTAGTCACGTCACGTTGCATTAGTTGAATCTCAATTGGCATGAGTTACAGCAACTTCGCTTTAGGTATCGTATAAGAAAATGCAAAAATGCTTCAACAATTTTCATGGGTATAATACGAGTAGAACATAGTTTTTTCGCGTATAAAACTGTAGACAAACTATCGGTTTCTTTAAAAATTATATAAGTGTACATTTAGCTGACTGTGCTTTTGGGCGATACCTCACCATATAACATGAGAATGGCAATTTTTATGGAGGAAGCATTCAACAGTATTCCACAGAATTGCCTTTCAGCCTCCGCGCGACGCAACCCTATTTTTTATCCGTTTAGGGATGCCCACAAAAAGTAATTTTGAAAAGGCATTTTTTTTTTATTGCAAATTTACGAGTCCTGCGTGAAAGCGGGCACCAAGATAATGCGCCCAATTATATGTCGTAAAGAAATTTCACAATTACGTCTGTCGATTTTAGGACCCTTTTTGATTGACGACGGGCCTTGTTCCGATGGCAATAAAGAGCCACGTGTAATTTGCAAACCTTAACCTTTGTTACGTACCCATTATGTTAACATTCGTGCTCGCTACAGTCACGTCCAATAGTAAGTTTGTTTTTGACAGTTTACGAGTCATATTACCATACTCTAAATAAATAGCTCAGCGCAGCGTCCGTAACTCCTTACGCGTGGTGTCAACATAATTTTATAAACTATTATTTATTTAATCAGTTTAGTCCTTCCAGCCAGATGTTACCGCATACAAAGTGCAGATATTTCTAATTCAATTTTTAATTCACACATATATGCATATTTTATTTAATAATAAGAAATTGAGTTTTAAACCTTATCAAATCAAATAAAAAATGTTGACTCAAATGTATTATTTATTGAAATGTGTAGGTTGATCAAGGAGTAATTTTTAATATCAATGTATCTATCATGAGGACATGTGAGGACGCCATGTATGACGAAGTCAACTTTGATATTGAATGCAACGATATTATTACATTTAAATGGCTGCCTTCGTTGAAGCATGGTATATGAAACTGCTCATTCGAGTCTATCGCTATAACAGAAACTTCAGCAGCATTGTTGTGCCAATAGGCATTCACTCTATTTACTTACCTACCTTATCATTTGTTACCACAGACGAGACCCTATCTAAGATTGCCTAGCCTTGTGGCACTTGTGGTAAGAATCTGCCCGGACATCGGACATCGGCATCAGAGTCTCGCCGGACGTGGTGGTACTAAAGATTTTTTTCTCTAGCAATAAAAAAAAAGGATGCTGCCCCGCATCTCAATTAATGGTGACCACTCTTATACTTATTGCGGCCAAACAAGCTTGCTGCTGTAGCTAACTGTGTTCCGGTTTCTAGGGTACATAAGGATAACTTAGTTCTGATACTTATTATATGCCCTGTAAACCAAGCTTCAGTAAGCTTCAGATTGGCATAAATGCACCATTAAAAATGTAAAAAACCCTTAGTGTCAGCTTTAATGTGAATCAGTGACCGCTTTCAGTCAGGCGCGCCATCTGCTCATTTACCGGCTCAGTATCTTCAAGAAAAATATGTAAAATGAAGAGAGCCTCACCAGTCCTGCCTTTGCCGGCCTTGCAGTGCACGGCCGCCACGTTCTTTGGGTCCGCGCTGAGCCAGTTGTGCACGTCCTCGCAGAAGGGCTGGATCAGCTCCATGTTCGGCGGCGTGTGGTCCTCGAACGCGTACCTCACCACCTGGAACGGAACAGATGCTTTGTTGACGTCAACAATTCTTAACCACAAACATTTGTAAACATAATAAATTGGGCTGTGGTAATATGCTGGTCGGTATTACGCATACCTACCCGTCACGGTTCACGGTACATTATGTGGGAATCTCTTCTTCTACCCTAATTCAGTCACGAAAAGTTCGGCGGGTTCGACTCACTAACAAACCCAGTACAATCTGTTGTCTGAGAAGAGCATGGTTCGAGAACAAGATCGGCTAGCCCGAGTTAAATTTCTAGGTACTTAGTCTACCTAGAAAATAAATAACAAAAAAAGGAATGGTTAGAGTCAGTAAAAGTCAACATCTAATCGATCGATCGTCTGCCAAATCATGGCATTACTGAAATTATGTACCCTAATGTTTATACACCTAGAATACAAAAGCTCTGACAAGCATTGTAAACCATTTTTTGTAAAACAAGAACATAACTGATGTAAATTTGTTAACTTACATTTTTTATTTTGTTTTTTTACATGTTGTGGTTGTCTTATATATATTTTTGTGTTTATTTGTAATGGAAAGTGTTCTGCTATGATAGGGCATTTTCCAATATTTTTGACGCTGTAAGGGAGAAAAGAGCTGGACACTTGCTGAGTTTCTTGCCGGTTCTTCTCAGTATAAGATCTCCTGCCCAGAGTAGACTTACGAACCGATGGCATAGTGACATTCACAAGAGCTACTTGTAGCCTAAACTAAATAAATGATTTTGATTTTTTTTTAAATTTTGAACTGAAATCTTGCGTATTATGATATATCTAATACCTTTAAACGAGCAATTCTTGTATTATGTGTATATATTTTATCTGAACCTCGGAAACGGCTCCAACGATTTTCATGAAATTTAGTATGCAGGGGTTTCGGGGGCGATAAATTGATCTAGCTAGGATTCTTTTTTAGAAAATTAATTATTAATTAATTAAAATATAGGTCATCATAGTTTAGGATACTTCGATCAATTCGATGCGGCATACAATATGATAAGGATTTACACGTAAAATTCATTTAAATTTACAAAAAAATATTAGATAGTTGAGGAAAGCGATCACACGGATATCTGCCAATTTGACAAGAGCAGTTGCACTCAATAATTGGTCCGCCACTAGGACATTATAGGTGGGTTCCTGGAAACTTGCTTAATGAAGGCCTGAACGCCTTAACGCACCGTACGTGCCGATACACACGACTGCAACTGCTAGAAATAGTTGCATGAGCGAGCCGACACGTCCTTGAACAGTCGGCGGCAGATCAACCTACCCAAATCTGTCAAATTTCTCCAATGAATATTGATCCTTATTAATAAAACATAAAGTTCAAAATTGATTGTAGAAATTTGACAGTTTTGGGTAGGTTGATCTGCCGCCGTGTGAACTACAGATATCGATTTGTTAAAGTAAAAATGTGATAATAATTTATGATATTACAGTCGTTTTGGTAGTCGTTACATACCAAAAAAAAAAGGACCTCAAATACTTTTTTTTATATTTGACACAGTTTTTGTAAATCAACATAAAGTCCACCTAATGGAAATGTAATGAAATCGAGTTAAATAAGGAATTGTTAACACAAAGTTACGCTGTAAATGCTACTAAAGTCGGCCGATAGCAATTACTATCAAAAAAACAAACGAAACTGCATGTATACTTTTCATAGAACATAAGATCTAAGTAAAGCAAACGAAGCGAGTGACCAAATCGTATGGCAATGAAGTTTATATCCGTAAGGCTTCCGAGGGTGATTCGATTTGTAATTGCCTTTATTGACTGTCTCAATGCTAGCTTAAAGGTCGGTTTCTTTGATATACCGTCTACAATAGCTTAGATTTCCTTATTTCAGTATCTTTTACGATTATTTTCTTGACAGTTTACTGGTAATTGAATAGGTAACGCATCGTATCCGCCTTTTGCCGTACTCATGCAAAAATAAATTAATATTAACTGCTAGCAACCCGCCCGCGGCTTCGTTCCCGTAAACACCCGTAATCGGTGAGGGAATATTCTGCCCTGCGGGACTTTATTACATACCACCCGCAAAATTTTAAGTGTGTAAAGTAGGTATTTTGTGTTTTGACGTAGTGGTCCTTCGTTTAATTTTAAAGTCATTATATGCGTCTGTAAAACATATGAAATTTAAAAGCCAATATTCTAACATCAGTTATTCCAAAGTGTGTGTAATTACATGACCAGTACGACCACTATTAACAAAACTCATCAGATATTAAATAAAATTAGTAAAATAGTTTTTACGTAACAACCCTGTTAACCGTAGCGTATAAAAATGTCAATATAAATAAAATAACACTTGGTTTGTTAATTTCTAAGAGCTCACACATTATATAGACACATAGTTACTGCTAATAAGTCTGTGTTGAAATTACTATGCCAACATACCCATTTGTAATGTTAGAAATATTAAATTGATATTAAAGAACTAACTCCTCGAATTGTTTCGTCCAAAACTAAAATTGTAAACTGTTGGATGGTCATAATAATGGCCTTTCATTTCAATTCTTAAATTGTAAAGTTATATAAAATGTGCTGTGTTCTGTCTCTAATAAATAAATTAATGAATTAAAGTAATTGCCCTTATGATTTTTTGTAACTTTTAAGTAATTGAGCCAACCATTTCAGGCAATACAACCATTTCAGGCAATACACTCGTTTCCAAGTAATATACTTTTGACAGGTGCGATATATAAAATGATTTTGTTTTGTTTATATAATTTTTAACGCAAATTTTGTTGCGAACAAAATTTGTTATGTTGTGTTAAAAATTGAATTGAATGGGCGCCTTTGGCTTTTAAAGCAAAAAGTAAATAGTGTTGAATAATTTCGGCGGGCTGGTTAGAAGCACGATAGCTCAATTGGAAGAGCACCTGACCCAGTATGTCAAAAGGGTGCAGGTTCAAATCCTGCTCGTGGAAATTATTTCAACTTTTGTGTAAGGTGCGATATATATTAACAATCAGCCCGCGTGTCAGTCCACTGCTGGAAATAGGCCTCTTCTAATGGGCAGCCACCCTTCGGCTCTTTTTGTTCAACTGCTGCCAGCTAGCAAGCGTTTGCGCGCTCCACTTTGCCTTCAAATTCAGGGACAATGGCGGATTTGTTTTTATACCTCTCATAATTAAGCTAAAAATATGTTGCATCACACGTCCGTACTCTGTACGTATTTGGAATCGGCGCATTATCTGTTCCTCTTCCATACAACAGTTACAGCCGTCACGTCATTAAAATTTATTTTTCAGTTCTATCATTATTTGCACAGTTTACCTTCTCTGGTATATCTCTTCTCTACCATCCATCAACAATAATATGAACTTATATATATATCCTTATAGTGCCATTGTGTTTACACTGAACGTTCTGCACGTAGAACCTCATTCCTTTACGTCACCTACCTCCTGTGACGGCCTGAGTGTGGCGTGAATGTTGGAATACGCAGTTAAATAGGAGGAAAGGTTTCCACCTATTTAACCACCTAAATCCAACTATCACATAATGACGTGTTATCACGACGATGGCAATAAATAGAAATACAGCGAGCGTAATTAGGTAAAATACTTTTTCGTAACACTGTGCATGCTTGGACAGACGAAATAAAAAGAATAATATGGAAACATGTTACTATTAATCACGAATATATAACAAAAATACAATGTAAAACGGAATACTTGTGATTGATTATTTTATTTATTTTTATTATAATATATTGTTGTAGCCGTCAGAGTTCATGTTGATTGAATTTAAATGAAATATCTTTGGGGAAAAGTGGCATACAACCCATTTAAAAAAATCTATAGGAAAACCTTATATCAAATACTACAAAAAGGGGAAACGTTTTTGATTTTGTTTGTTTGTTTGTGTGTCGGGGCTAATCTTGAGAACTATCAGTCCTATTCCAAACGTTCTTTCAATGATAGAATGCTGCACCCCTTGCGGGTAACATAGGTTTTATTTTATTTAAAAAAAAGAGTTTATTTTTAATCTTAAACCCACGCGGGCGAAGTCGCTAGTAAAGTGCTAGTATTAAATATAGGTGCTGTATTGCTGTTGCTAAGGTAAAAGGTAAAAAAAACTAACAACACGAAATGTGTCGATTTTACGGAAGATGAAACTCAAAAGCTATTGCGTTTTGGGTGACATATGACACTGCCCACGTCGAAGCCGCCACGATAAACTTTCTCGATGAATTTTGACCTTAATGTCTACAGATAAGGTAACTATCAATGCGGCTAACGTTATATCGCTAATTTTTATTATTATTATCCACGATGATTAGACAGTTTACGCCAATGCCGGCAAAAAAAATCTGTATAGACGTCAATTATGAGGTTACACATTAAGGATCAAATCGTGAGTTTATGACGTTGCGTGGATTGCCAAAAGACATCTAACTAGCTTACAACACAACAAAGTAAAAAGTTCGATATCCTCTAGTCTATTATCAATACTTGCCACTAGCCACAGAAGTGCAACGGAGAAAACCATGAAAGTAAAGCCGAGGTCGAAACAATTTAGGAGGAGTGTAAAACTCTAGTCTAGACTTTGAAAGTGGTGTCGATATGCACTGCTACATAGACGACCTACACTATCCATATAACATTTTATGGCTATACAGCAAAAACTTTTTTTAATATTATAAAATTGCAAATGTAGACATTCAAACCAGAAACGTTAAAATATATTTCCAAAAAAATACAACATTGTATTATTATAAGGGCAAATATAGTATATTTATGACACTTTAGATGCTGAATTTGCAGACAGTATTATCATCATCATCATCATCAGCCTACACACGTCCACTGCTGGACATAGCCGTCTCTAAGTGCACGCCACCGAGCAGACAGTATATATTATCATACTATACTTAGTCCCGACAGTACCGCTTATCGTATGTTTGCTTAGACGGTACTGTATGTTAGGTGTGCCCTGATAATTCCATAGGGCTTCCTTGTTCGAAATCCATTTTTGCAAAGACACAATAAATACTTTAAGAAACCACGCCAAGATCTACAGTGGTAACTAAGTAATGAGACCCAAAGCCGCTAAATCCAGGTTAAAACAAAAAAAATAAAAATCTGTATCCATTTTTAAGTTACACTACTATTAGTCATTGTTCTTCTTTAGATGGTTCGAAACATCAGACTATAATAAAAAATTAAATAAGAAGATCCATAAAAAGGGTTTCATTCGAAAATCTAACCTGTAAATCCTGTAATCCTGTATCAACATTAGATATAAAAATAGAAATATTATTTGTTTATTTTACTTCTTTGGTATAATATAAAAATAATAATTGAGAGACGTAACATTCGATACGGTTATAATAAAGCTAGTGCTTTTTACTGGGACAGTAGTACAGTACAGGGGAGTCTGACACAAAAAAACTATCCAACCTAGGTATTTCTAAAAATCTAATACAATTCTAATGATAAAAATAGAACCCTAATATTATATCACGCAACCGTTACTAATCCGTCTGATGACAACCCGTCGTTAGCGGACATTAAAACAACATTACAGCATCAATCATTAATTGGTCGCTCGGATAATAATTGTATTCCTTTAACATTAACGCACTGGCGGAAGCTGCAATTTAAAACAAATTACGGCGACCGTTTGTCACATCTATAAATTAATCCGCGGCCCAGATATGTCGTTTAAAGTATATCTTCCAACTAAGTGAGAGACAATTAAATTATATGCAATTAAGGTATAATAATTTAAACTCTAATTTAGAATTAGATAACAACAATGTAATTTAAAAAATTGAGAAAAAATATGATAATTAAAGAAATAAAAAAAACATCGATGATTAAAAAAAAACACTTTAGACATGTAAAGATTAGTTTATGTCCCTGGTTGCGCAAGCTATTACGGAAAGTGTACGTAAGTCCAGAAGACGTGTCTTAAAAGGAACTTTTAAGACACGTCTTCTGGACTTACGCCAAGACTCTTATAACAATGAATATACTACCTGAGAACATAGTTTTTTTTAATAGTCCTCGTATCGTAGTATTATATGCACAAATACACTATCAAACTGTTGTTTATCTGAACAATCTAATAAAAACAAATATTATTCATTGTGAAAACATTGAACATTCAATTTCTTATCATTATAAAAAGCAAAATTGACACTTTAGTGTGCAAATTTTTTGCACAATGGCAATAAAGTCGATTTCACAGAGCAGCGAAACATTATGTGATCCATATTGTTATTTTTATGCTTTGATTTTATTATAGAAAATAATTAGAACAAGCCTGCGTCTAACCAAGCGATGAATTAAATTATAAAAGTAAATGTTCATGTGCTCAAACTTCTGCTTTGGTTCGTAAAAATAGAATCTTCAGAATTTTGTGATAATAAAACCTAATAACTTTTAGAAAACGATAACTAAGTGTTGCAATGTTAGGTTGTACATTACATTCATTTCATTGTCACATTTGACATGTCAAGATCTGTCAAGATCTTTGTTTACATTTTGCATTTCTGGATTTAAGCACTGTGTGATTTACTGTTTCTTAAAAAAAACAACACATTTTAACATACTAAATTGTATGCCTAACTATATTAATATAATAGAGCTTAGGAGTCTGTTTTTTTTGTTTGAACGCGCTAATCTCTAGAACTACCACTCAGATTTGAAAAAATATTTTGCATTTGATAGCCCAATTTTTGTGGAAGGCTATGTAAGATCACGTCACGCTACCTGTAAAAAAATCAGAAAAAATGCTAAGCGAATACGAAGTACTAGCGTACTAGCAAATGCTAAGGAAAAGAAGAGAGCTCATGACGATTGAGTTTAAAATTAAACTATGGAATTATAATTTCACAAGTAAACTAAGTTAACACTCTATATGGCTACAGAGGTCCCAAAACAACATGGCCGTATTAATTTAAAGAAAATACTAGCAATTTATTTAAAAATGGCAGCTGAGTAACTGAGCACGCAACATAGGGCCAAAACGGCCACGTTCGGCGCTCGGTAGTTTCATCGGAAGTTGATTAACAACGTGTGGTGTGTTGCGGATAATTTACAATTACCGGCAATAAATAACACACACTGAAATTCAATGAATTTGAGAAAATTATATCCTGTACCCATTGCTAACATTTGCATAGTGTACCTACCTACTGTATTAATAACTCGTATGAATTCATAGAATTGGTAATTTGATTTATAAATCAACATTTTCCTGTGATATTGACACAAAATATGATGCTACACTCGATTGTCATCATCACACCAGTCGTCTGTTCAGCCAGGCTTTCAGTTCGGTTCTACTCATTGGGGTGGATAAAATTGAAGCATAGAATGCGAACTGGATTATAATAATCTGCTTAACGAGTAATTAGCCGCGAGATTAACCTGCTGGGTGCCTAGTCTTAAGGCCTTCAACAAAAGGCCCGTTTTGTTTGACTGCTTAGATAGTAGCCGTGCCCGTGACTAACAGCTTGATGATTCTTTGAAAATACGTAGCGAAATCGAGAATAAACTTTTAATTTAATCATCACCCATCTGAGTACCGACCGCCCCCACCCACCCACGGTAGCTTAACTCTTGCGATTGATGCAAAAAAAGACCTTGTCGCGGCACCACTTACCTATTCTTTAACATTCAAATGTAGCAGAGTGGCAAAACGCTTTGCCGGTCTGCAATATACTCGAAGGTGAGTTTAACTCCCAGGTCGGCCAAATTGTATTTCGGATTTTTCGATGCATAGCCTAGATTTGTGATCACCAAAGCGCGGTGATTAAGCCAATACCCACCAATTGTAGCGATGACTTAATTTTAATGATGGATGCCTTTGTCCAGCAGTGGGGGAAAAAATAGGCTATTAACTACATATGATCTTTTAATTACAACAGTATGGAACACAAGTTAGTTATTTCACTATTCTGTTCAGATAAAGTTAACTACAAGTTGTATGAGATCGAAGTAGCGCCACCTAGTAAAAAGTTGTTTAAGCACGTTCGTTACTAAGTACTAACTAAGATAGCAAAGATTATATTACTAGTGATAGTATAACATTTCCTGGTGTTTGCAACACGTGGACTTGGGTCGTCAGTTGTCTAGGCTCATGAAATTAATTTATCGAATACAAAATTTTCAAATCATCGCAACCGCAGGACACCGTTCGCCAACAAATACATTCAATCAAAACGTCGATTATAGCCAAAATAATTTTCAATTCATCAATTTTATCAAATTAATTATTAACTATATTATCAAAAATATATTTAGGTTTTCACCAACAAGTGCATTTTGTAATTGCACTTAAATTAAAAAAAGGCTAATACGTTTTACGTTTTAACATGGGAACGTTACAATTTGTCACAATTCCACCAAGAATTTCGCTTGAGATCTCAAGATCTCAGGACCTCAAGGTCTGGAAAGGACTGGGGAAATACTGAAGTAGGTATAATCCCGCATACATCTTCCATCAAATATGATTTTTCATCGTCTATTTACTATTCATCTCAACAATCTTTTTCAAAATTCTGAATTCAAAGTAAGACGAGGCGTACTGAAATAATGTTTAGTTACAGCTTCAAAATATCATTAAAAAGTTCTCCTTTATCAGATGTTTTATTAGTTTTAGCAGCTAAACCTTAATGAATGGTAGCTCGATTCAGGTACTCTCAATGTGTACTCTCGCTCCGCGTGTATTTCAACCACACCTAATATTTGACTTTCAAACTCAATTAGAAACGTTACAAACGCTCGACCATTATTTTAGTTTAACTCGTAAAGGAGAATGACCAAAACCAGGCTATTTTTTTCTTACCTTGCGTCTTTAGCATTTATGCATCAAAATTTTTCTTCTAAATTATCATAATTAATGTAAAAAAATTCAGTACAAAGAATGCGGGGTTTCAAAATTATAATCAATAAATGCTTAAATGATTATACTAGTGAATATATGGCCATAGACAAAAGTCTATTCTATGAATTCTATGGTCTGCTTGACAATCTTTACTTGTTTCTAGGGAAAAAACCGAATCATTATTTTAGACATCAATTGCCTAAAATAACATTATTGTTGCTATTTTCGATCAAGTTATTACTACGCAAACGTGAAAGAGAAAACGGTGATTTCGTGCAGTACGTATTTGCAGTATTTTTAATTAACTATTTTTAATGCGCGCACACTTGCTTGACAAATCAAAAAAGGCATCAGGTAAATAGACTGTCTGTTCGTCTATAGTATAGCTATACCCTTAGAGCATTATTAAACAATTTTCTTACAACTAATTATTAATAAGCATCTATAGCTAGAAGTTGGGGTAAGCGACTGAGACAAACTGACATTATTATTAAGAGTATATTTTATACCTCTAATAATAAAAAATTAACTCACTACAATACATTTTTGTTTGTTACTTTTAACGGCATTGAAGGAATTCGATGTATCCTATATCGCGATTGACAAAACGTAATTCGGAACGTACAAACTAATTACCATAGACAACAGACAGATGTCAAATGATGACAGACATTGTCATGAGATGAGATGAACAATCAAACAAACAAACACTGTTTCTCCGCCATTGAACGTAGGCACACACTACGTGATTGTGATTAATGTGGAAAAATAGTTAAGTTTTAACGTTGAGTTGAGCAATCCTCCGTTGCAACTGTGCCTGTGAGAGACATTGGACTCGTAGATTGGTTCTCGATATTTTTGTGTGCAAAGTAGTGTAAACATCTTCATTGTTTACAATGGCATCTAATGTTATAGGAGTTAGTTCTGGCCGTATGCAACGGCGTTGTATGAACTGTTCTTTCACGGTGCCGCATCGACAACCAGTACATTCTTTGGATGAATTATCCAATTCAATGCTTAATATCTTAAGTTCGTGGATTTTACCTACTTCCGTAAGTAACCATTTATTGCGCCATACACTTTTTTATGAAATAGTCCTTAACCAGCCCTATATACTTAAGTTACATAATAAGAAATAATTGATGATATAATAATATGATGATAAATCAATCCTAGTTATTCTTCTTCACCTGAGCCATAATGGGCTATAAAATTAAATTAGGCTTTTATTGTTACAGATAACAAATGGAGGTGTAGTATGTTCTGAATGCTTTGGGGAACTACAAAATAATGAAGCTACAGCAGACATACCACGGCTTGGACATCAACAAGTTTGTTTCGGCTGTGGAAAATCAATATTAAGGAGTCGATCATACAGAGTCTCACTAAACTGTCCAGAAAGAAATGTTATTCTTAGATGGACTCCTGCACATCAGGTATTGTATTAATAAAAGTGGTTTTATGATAAGTTATTTTTTAACAATTTCATGTATATTAAACTGCTGCTTTTTATTTTTAGGTTTCAAGACTTACAAGAGTTTGTGCTGCTTGTTGGCGAGCAGCTAATAGAGAAGTGCAAAGGCAACAAACACATGATGCAAGTCGACCAATACTACTACAAATTGATAACGAGCCCACCGGGTCTGTGTCAGAAATACCAGTACCACCACCATTTCCTGCCCAGTTACCTGCTCAACCCTTAAGACCCGATGCACCTAAGATACAATCATTAGTATATAAGCGAGCTGCAGCCACATCGTCTGCTTGTCTGTTTTTAGGATGTCATCAACCAGAACGCTTATTGGTGCCTAAAGCATTGAGAGAAATGTTGTTAATACATAAAAAGTTTTATGTACCAACAAGTGCTAGAATATGTCGCCATCACTTGGATAATGGACATTGGAGTGATTTAACTTCAAATCTGCAAGATTTTACTGGTGCACAATTTGATGCCATTTTAAGCATGTTAGGAAAAGCAGCTTTATATTGTTTGGATTTTAATAATATTTCCACAATGGCTCCCCACTTATGTCATTATTGGCTAGGCATGAATGCAGAAGACTTTGATGAACTATTGGCATGTGTACCGAGTTTGTCACAACATGTAAAAAACCCAAGTGTAGCACTATGTATTTACATTGTCAAATTGAGAACGGGAGATTCTAATGAAAGATTAAGTACACTTTTTAAAATGCCACGTACCACATTGGAAAGAAAAATGAAAATAACTAGAAATTGTTTGATAGATGATTTTGTATCTAGATACTTAGGATTTGATCATTTTAATGTGGAGCAGGTAGCTAGTAGAAATAAAATAATTCCAGAAGGATTTTTCGGTAACCCCCTACTACCAAATGATATTAAACCAGCGATTGTTATGTGTGATGCAACTTATATATATGTTCAAAGCAGCGGCAATTATTTATTTCAAAAAGAAACATATAGTATGCAAAAGTCAGACAATTTGGTAAAACCCTTTATGATTGTATGTTGTGATGGCTACATAGTAGATTGTATGGGCCCCTATAAAGCAACAACCAATGATGCCTCAATAACGAGGCATGATTTAAACAACGCCGAAGGAAAACTGCGTATGTTTTTCCGTCAAGGTGACATTTTTATTTTGGATAGAGGGTTTAGAGACGTCATTGAATTTATGGAGGAACTGGGATTTAAAGCTTACATGCCTGAGTCATTATTAGAGGGTGAACATCAACTAACCACCCTGCAGGCCAACAAGTCACGATTAATTACGATGTGCCGCTGGGTGGTTGAAGTAGTTAATGGACGTATTAAACGAGATTTTCGATTGTTTAGGCAAGTGTTTAATAATAGAGCTGCTATACATTTAAAAGATGATTTTAGAATAGCTTGTGCACTATTAAATAAGTTTCACCCTCTAATAGATGATCCTCCAGAAGCAAGAGAATATGTAACACTTGCTCAAAGCCGGCTTCACGAGACAAACCATTTGGCACAGTTTGTTGAGGGACAAAATGTTAATAGGAGACGTGCAATGTTTTCTGCGATTGATGGTGATCATCCACACTTGGATACTTTTCCAAGATTAAGTATTGATGAGTTAAAACGGTTTGCATTGGGGACATATCAGCTAAAACAAGCTAGATCATATTTTGGGGAACATACAAGATCTGCTGGAACATATTTTATAGAAATTAATAATGAAATAGACGACGACATTCCTCTTGTACTAGGGTTAAATAACTATTTAATTAGAGGACGTATAAAGTCGAGGCATGTCGGTGGACGAACATATTTTGTTTATGTATTAGTGAGTCGAGACACCAGCATAGCAAACACATTAAGTTCTTTGGTTGGTTATTGCTGCAACTGCATAGTAGGCAGAAGAACGGTAGGGTGTTGCGCACACGTAATGACGGTGGTTTGGTACCTGAGCTGGGGTCGATTTAATGATGTTAATGCTCCTGCTACATTTTTAGATGACATGTTTGAAGAAGGAATTTAAATAAATAATACTGAACTAAACTGTTGTTTTATTTTACCTACTCGTATTTATCTATTTCATAAGATGCATTAGTTAAGTAAATAAGTACCTACTACAGAAAGTATTTTAATAAATTCAGATATAAAAGACTGATATATTTACTAAGTACATATAATTATACATTTGAAATAAATAATTCTTGACTAATTAATACAATTGTCATAACCTCAAAATGCCTGCTAAAAATAAAGATTGCTACAAATTCCCGCCTAAAATTGAAATGAAATTTTTTCTTCATAATCCAGAGCAATTTTGCTATTGTTTACAACTTATTTCATTAAAGCGCATAATGACGCAAATTTAGCCTAACTCCCATAGTAAAATGGTCATTCTCCTTTGAAAGTTGGCAGAAACAATTCGAATGTACTGTTATTTTAATAATTACTTTTAAGCTAAAAAGGATTTTTCATTAAGTAATTTGACAGAATACTTAAACAAAATGACCTCTTTTAGTTTTTCAAAGTTAACTTTGTTCATGTAAACTTTGCTAACTGCACTGCTATTACAAACTGTTTTGTGGTAATGTTTTTTTAAATTATCCTTTGCGCATATTTATTTCTAGTTTCTTCACTTTGTATTTTCCTGTTTTATTATATTAAATTACCTATTTCCTATTTTTATTAGCACTTCATATTAAAATTATTACAGTACGCACATAACATCTATAATATTAATACGTGAAGCAAAATCTTTGTACCCCTTTTTACGAAAATTGCGTGGACGGAGGAGTATGAAATTTCGCACACTTATAGTTTATATAGAGAAGGAGTGCAGAATGCTAATATTTTTTTTTTAATTATGCATAAAAAATGCATTAAATTAAATAAATTTTGTTTATAAATTTTTCAAAAAATTCAAAAATGGAAGAGGAGCGGCCAAAATCTGTCAACGCCAATTCAAACTCACATTCTATCTTTTTTAATTTTTCATTACTTAGGATACAATCCGTGCAGCCTTAATAAAATATTGTTTAGTACGGTCTAATTTCGACCACGGGGCGACCACTAGTTTAAATAAAACACTTTATACTGATCTACTCATTAGCGTATACACTAACTTGTCTAAAGCGTTAAAATAAGGAGACAGGAGCAGAAGACTATTACTTATTATGTGGCAGAAGGTAAGCCACATACAAACGCACTCGAGCAACGCACACATAGACAGACCTCACACGGACACGGAATCTCGCAACAGCTGCGCTCGGACTAGGGTTACCACCCGTACTTTAAAATACGAGTCTTGTCTTTTTTTTTATGTAGGCGTACTTTATAATCTACAACATCAATAAAGTACGCTAAAATACTCTATTTACGTAAAAACTGACTGTTACTGGCTCGTTACTGGTTATGAGTACATTAATATGCGACAAAATATTTGTTAAATGTCGCAAAGAGCAACAAAAAATACGTTTTTAAGGACAAATAAATAAATAGGTACTCTTTTTTATGCTATGTACTTTATTTTTGAAGTAACAAATTGAAAAAATACTTTATTCGTCCTAAAAAAGGTGGCAACCCTAGCTCGGACTGTACCGAGATCCGTGTCTGTGCAATAGAGCGAGTTGCTCGAGCGCGGTATGTACTATTAACACTAGAACGCCCAAACTTTTTATATTACCTAGAATGCCCAAAGGTGGTCAAAATGACCAATAAGTTTAGGAATAATGTTTAATTATAATCTATACTAATACTATAAAGCTGAAAACTACTGGTTCGAATTGAAAAAAATATTTTTGTATTGAATAGTTCATTTATACCCGTGTGGTGCCGGGGATAAAGAATTGCACCACCCCATCTCTTCCCGTGGGTGTCGTAAAAGCCGACTAAGGGACCATTCCAGAGGATGGGCAGCAGCATCTCTCTGAGGTTAACTCTCAACTTACTGCAATCGCCAACCCACCTGCCAAGCGTGGCGATTATGGCAAATACCCCTCATACCCTTGGGGGAGGCCTTTGTCCAGCAGTGGACGTCTTTTGGCTGAGATGATGATGATGAGTTCATTTATTGAGGAGGGCTATAGGCTATATTACATCACGCTATGACTAATAGAACGCGAGTGAAACCGCGGGGCACAGCTAGTATTATAATACATCTTTAAAATTGTAAGGCGGCCCCGAAATTTATCTCGGTCTATTATGTGCCACAAGACGCTATCGGTTATCTACTGCATTCGATTAGCAAGAATCCATGGATACGTTGACACTGTGTCATCTATTACTACAAGCGTTTCTCCGACTGTTGGGATTTAGTTAGTTGGCCTCTTTCTTGTCATTCCACTTTGTACTCTGACATGTTCACCAAACCGTCTCCTCAGTTTCATCTTCACGGAACTGATCTGAATGCAACGGACCCATCCGAAGGTCTTCAGGTACAGGTCCATTGCTTTTTGATCCCTCAGAATCAAGAAAGTCCAAAAAAGAAGACACATATATGTATAAGTGGGATGCAACCTCTGTCATCATCCTCGTTGATGAACGGTTTGAAAACGAATTCATCATCATATTGTTTTTATTGAATGTTTTCTAGTCTTCCCAGCTCTTGTTATATTTCGTTGGACGTCAATGTACTTAGTCTATGAGCCACGGTAACTAAATAACTTTGAAAACACACTTACGACGCTTGAATTAGTCAAGAACGACCATTTTTGAACATTCTCTGACTGTCAAATAATACAGTTTATAAAACAAGGTTTCAATTATTTCTAGCATGGATAAAAAAAAATGGTAGCTTAAAATATTTGATGTCCTTGTAACAAGTATGTAAAAGGGTCAAAATGACCACTGGTGGGCGTTCTAGGTATATGTTGTTATATTTCGCTAATTAAAAAAAAACATTTTATCTAGGAAACTACGTTTTTGGGTATAGAACGCCAAAAAAAAAAGTAAATAAGTTTAATTAAGTTGTTAAGATTAGTTAAGTATTAAACCTAAAACGAAATTCTAAGTGGTCATTTTGACCCACTCAGGCGTTCTAGTGTTAAGCTTACCTTCTGTCTCCCCTTATTGTGTGCTAAAGCCTACTGACTGACGACGTTTGTAATGCCATAAAAAAACTAACGTGTATTGTGGACCGGCTTTACACCAGAAGACTACCGCTTGGCGATAGAAGGGACGAGTTCCTTGCAAGTAATAAATAAAAGTATTAATATTTAATATTATATCATTACAGTGAAATATTACAGGTGCATTAGTAATAAAGTGTATACGTGACTCAGACTGCGCTCCTATGTAATGTAACAGTGTTTAAGGCCTTGTTGCCACAGCTTGTCATAGATAACAATTGGCGGTCTTTATGCAACGCTATTACCCCAAAAGTGCGAAAAACGATTCATTGTCAGGATGAACGACGCGACGTGAAAATATTATAATTTTAAAAGTGTCGCTCCAAAAATTCCTAGCTAGGCTTCGGCGAAAATTCTTAAAAAAAAACCGCACTCTGGAGAGTGGGAACTATTTGAGAATTCTTTGCTACATTTTTTATAAATTTCGCCATTGTGTATATTCTATCAGATTTTGATGCTAAGTAAGATATTCTTAGCACTAACAAGATTAATTAAATAGCATCCTTATTTTTTCTCATTTTAAGGTCAAATTAAAAAATAGCGTTTTAACATATTTTAAGAATTAAGTGTTTTACTAAAAATTAGTAATTTTAATGATATAGCCCGTAAAGCAAAAATTATTCAAGAATTCTCTTCTCTAAATAACTAATAATAATAAAACGTGTCTTACTACTTTATGTTTCACGGGCTGTCTTCGGGGTGCCAAGTGCGAGTTTCACGTTAACGAAAATTTGTATGGCATTGAAGCAGCCTACCGGAACTAAATACGAGGAGAACTGAAATTTTGGCATGTACACATTCTCGTTAATGTGATCGAATATCAAATGAAAGTCGCACTAGGCACACTGTACACTGAACAAAATCACTCACCCTCTCGTGGAACTTGCTGGAGTCGTAGGACCTCTCGGAACAGAGGTTGTATATCTTGTAGTGGTCTTTGTGCATCTGCTCCAGAAACCTGTACACCTCGTCTATGTGGTTTCTGTACACGCCTTCCAGCTTCTCCGCAGGGAAGCCCATTGCTATCAACCTATCCGTAATATCTGGTAGAAGCTGTCAAGGAATCATTGCACAAAATACAACATTTGAAAGATTATGAGAAACTCAAAGATACGAAACTCCAAATAGATGCATATTTTGCTATAAGTCAAAAGGTTGATTACATACGAAAATAATACATCCACCTGGAGTCAACAATGCAAAACTAAACAATGTAACAATTGATGTGCATACATTAGCATCCACTCCTCTACAAAGTTAAATCCAAATGGATAATTTTAGTATTCGGTCTTATGATTTAAGACCACGTTCCACGTCTATATTTGTTTAGTTGTCGGAATCTGCCGCTCCTATTTCTGGTGAGTCTTAATTGTGTCCATGCTTTGAAACCGCATTATTAGTTCTGAATATACCGATTGCTGCCCGTCGTCGTATTTGCATGCAATACTTTTAGTTTTATTGCCGAATGAGCGATGCAACAAGTTTCTCACGTATGTTGGCAGAATGACAATTCGAAAGGAATTCATCGGGTTTGGATATTGGGACTGTTGGATTGTCCTAACAGGTCAAGGGACTTGCTGCACATAATATTGAACTACGAACGGGTAATACGACACTTTGGCATGTCCTGTAGACCTACCATGAAGTCTTTATTTGATAGAATTGCTTTTATCTCTAGATAGGATAGGATAGGATAGGATAGGATATTTATACTTTTGAGACCAGTCGATAACTGGATATCTTATTTGCAATTTTTGCTTGTTTATAAAAAAGCTTATGTGCTGGTAGTAAATTCCTAAGTTGAGTGTTTATAAGCGTGCTTAAATGTTGCTAAATGTAACAAGTTTCAATATATATTATTATGAAATTTCAAAGAATCTGAATGAATGTCGAGCGTCGGTCATGGACCTGAAAAATGCAAATAGAAATCAGAGTTTGGACTTGCAAATGCATGTTAATTTTTTCCCAGTATCTACAACTATTGAAATTGTTTCCCAAAAGTTTTTAAGGCACAAATTGTGCAAGTCAAGACAAAACCAATCAATTAACAAAACCAAATAAATTTAGGTCGAAAGACACATGAAAGACACATGTCACCGAATTTACTATCAAGTTTTAAATGAGTACCAATTTTCTTGCATATTGATGTGACTAAAAAAGCAGTTTAAACAGTCCAGCACTACTTACAATACAAGTCAAACACATAAAAATTACGAGAAATATTTAAGAACGACAAGGCAGTCTAACCATCTCATAAGACTACACACTGAAATATTATGTACCACATAATACCAAAAATGCAATAATAAGAAAGAAACTCGATTAATTCTGCAAGAAAGAAATAAGCAGGTTTTTATCGTGAATGCTCCAAAAACACAGCGTTTTAAAACAAAAAAGATTTTGCTTATCAACGTTCCAAATTGTCATATCAATTTCGTTCCATCGTCACGGCCTGATTCCATCTCTTAAAATGTCCAACCGAGATGCTGATAAAGATCAGGGATTTAAAATGGAAAATTGCAATGCGTAAATGTAAACCATAACATGTCATGCTTTTTATTAAAATCGATAGGAATTTATATGGTAGCTGTTTGTTAGAAAATTAATGTCAGTCAACAAACAAATTCTAAATTAAGATAACCTTAAACTACAAAGGCTGAAAACATTTTAAGTCATACAATGTCTTATTTTGGCTACAAAGTTGCATTCTAGTCGGAATTGAAGCGCAAAGGATAAATATTATGTCACAAGGTAGAGTATCGTTAGATATCAGTTTTAAAACATTACCGTTGTTACAACATACCGGGAGTATTACGGGTAACGAAACGAAGTGCATATTTAAACAAAATAAAACCAAAGTCAACACAGTTATCACGTCTGGTAAACAAGGTAGTCAAGATTCGCGCGTTCACGTGTCTGACAAAAATAGAGATAAGTCTCATCAAGCAAGTGTTAAAGCATTTGCAATATTTAAACCAGTTTAGTGACTGCAGGTTGCAACTATGTGTTTTCCGATTGTAATGGTGACAAAAGCCATCAAGCTATAGGGTAAACACTGATATTACCACTATAAAAACAATATGAGGCAACACATTGCTTGAGCATTTCTAGAAAACTAAAGCTCTTGCAAATAAGCCAACCAAACCAAACTTCTGATGCCGCTATACACTAAAGTATACTACACTCAACAATTACCTGGGTGCTTCTAAAACAACCGTTCGACCCAAGCCGAGGTCTTAGCTTATTAGTGACGCGTTTCAGCTCTCATCATCCGGTTCGTACTTCTCAAAGAATTTAGTAAGGTACAGAGGACATGCTTGCGAGTTGCGAGTTGTGCTTTGCGGACTGTCACTACAGCTTGTGGAAGTATGTTTCTCCCTATTATAAACACCGTAAAAATTACAGAATTATTTTCTTATAAAACAAGTACAATATCGTCGTTGAATTGCGCATTCATGTAGGCATCAACTGCAAGACGAGTTAGTAAAGTATTCGGTTCTCATCACATAATACAGCCAGCGCGAGGTAGCTGAGATATTGGTGGCAGGTCAGTAACCGTGAACTGTGGAAGCACGCTAGATAAATACCTAAGGGCTCTTTCAATTTAGACGGTTGGTGTCGGACCGCTGCCTGCCGTGCGGTTTCATATTAAACGCCAGCCGCACGACTGTTATAATATGGAACGCAGTGCAGTGCAGTCCGACAACAAACGTCTAAATTGAAGGAGCCCTAACACGGTATAGTTGTTACACTATCTACTACAATTTGCGCACGTTTTCCTTTTGCATGTACTTTGGATTTACATTTAAAGATAACGTATTCGGTTGCAATGGAATGTTAAATCTGGATTAAGCTCAATACTGATTTAATAATCGTCATTCTGTTTATATATTTTTATTAATCAGAAATACTATTAAATTTGAAGAGGGCAAGCGCTTAATCTAGATTTACTATGATTTCGATGTATATCGTGTTAAGAGGATTATACCATCTCATGACGTTACACAAATTCATTAGAACCTGTATTCAGTTTTGAAGCAGACTTCTTTAGGTGCCAGAAAATGCTATGCTATAAAAATGTCGCCAAAAACTGTAATATACATATGGCAGTCATATTCATAATTAATATGATACAATATTTATCACAGAGAAGATTTATTTCCTAACAAGTGACCTCTTTCTAATGTTTCCAATGGTCTTGGGAATAGGAACCAGTTTAAATATATTCAAACATTCATTTAAGTCAGGTAGGTCAGGTTCCATGTCAATTCAATCTTCAATCGCAAACAACGTCGACTCTAGTTTAAAGCTAACGAACGATCAAATTCCGAGTAAAGAGGTCCAATTCTATAAAATCGAATAGTTTTACCTCTTAAAACGACCGAAACAAATTTTACCAACAATACCGATTTGCGTACAAACAAACGTGACATTTTACAATGAAATATCCTCGTAGTCGTGACGGGGCGAGGGAGTGACGCGTCCTCTGACATCGGTAGGCCTGGCCAAACCACATAAAGCTACGTGCTCGCAAAGTTACGTACGCCAAGCCGTATTGGAAGGACGCCATCGACGGACCTTTATTAGAAGGAAGAGAATAAAATGCTCATTAAGGAAAACTGTAACCGATACACGCAGTGACGCGACACAGTCATCAGACAGTATTGGAGCACATGGCATATCACCGTTACGCTGGACCGACAAAATAAGGGCTGTACTTGACGGGCTCCCGCACCCAGTGTACTAGACAAAGAAAGAGCGAGAGATAGCTACTAAGAAGTTTTTTTATCTTTTAATCAGGTGAAAATTTACAACGCATAGGAGCTCTTTAAACGAAGTTGAATTTTAGTTATTGCCAGTCGGCCGGCTCCTGGTAACTTGAGCCGGTTCCGAAGCCCGTCAAACCCGCAAATTCGTTGCATGCGAGTGCGTAAGCATTATAGGCTTCAAGCCACGCTCCGCGGTCGCTACCGGAAACTGCGGCTCCCGAATTAACCTTCATTTTTAGGGTTCCGTACCCAAAGGGTAAAACGGCACCCTATTATTAATACTCCGCTGTTCGTCTGTCACCAGGCTGTATCTCATGAACCGTGATATTTAAACAGTTGAAATTTTCACAGATGATGTATTTCTGTTGCCGCTATAACAACAAATACTAAAAAACAGAATAAAACAAATATTTAAGGGGGTTCCCATACAACAAACGTGTTCTTTTGCCGTTTTTATAGATGATCAAATCAAATCAAATCATTTATTTGCAAGAACATTAGATGGTACGGAACCCTTCGCGCGCGAGTCCGACTCGCACTTGGCCGATTTTTAGTATTATTTTACAAACTTGAGTTAATCCTTGTGTCGCTTGGATGTAGGGCCTTTACAATTTCGCTCCTCAACCGAAACGATCCTTAGCAGCTTTTTCAGGGGTTTGCTATTTAACATCAAATTTCGAAGGAATGCATTTTAACTCCTCATCAATAACTTCTGATGGCTTTTGCGATTATTCGAGACCTAACCTGGGTGTCGGTGTACAACGGTCCTATTAATCACGTCTGGTCTGGAACCAGTGCTTGGAATACATTACTTATTGCTTAATGCCAGCGGCGAAGCTGGACCTATACTGTTACCAGAATGTTCGTTACCATATAAATCCATGATGGACCGCTCCGGAGTTCCGATCCCACTTTGCCCTTTGTGTTGCCCGTTTTCCTATTCTAAAATCTCTTGGTCAGCGAAAAATCGAAATAATGATAAGCATCCATCTGCCATGTGTTTTAAATGCATCAACAGAGCTTAAAAGTATGATTCGTCAACGCCTTTGTGCACTAAAACAAAGAAATTTGAATAAGATACGATGAAAAGCCTTCCTAAGAAAAGGGTTCATAATTACATATTTTGAAATATATGTCCATAATTAACGATATACGGAGTATTGACCTGCTTCGAGAGATGTTAACCGCTTTGTGCAGAGTGAAAGGGCATTCGTTTTAAACAAAAAGTGGAATTTATGCAACGCCATTTCTATTCTATTTACGATGCCACTCGTTTCGTAACTTGTCTAGAGCTATGATAATAATTAATAAAGCCAAACTTGCGAAATTTTAAAAGAGAGATTCAATTCGGAACAACTCGCGTCAGACGTAAACATAATGTATTGCAGGGGCAGTGGTCGCGGATAAAGATGAGGTGTCATTCAGTCGTCCTTAAATTGGGTTGTTACAAGGTACCGTAATCAAGTGTGCTCCGTTCCGATTAACTCAAAATTATATCATAGTGTTGCTGGATCTTACAGTATTGAGTTAAACCTTGGACTTAATAGCATATGATGGGATCCTAATCAGTCAGTAATGTTTCAATTACCTTCTAAACAGCCTTGCGTGAATATATTAGTTAATATCTTGTTGAATCATCTCGTCATCATCATCTCACTCTAGCAAGTATTAGCTGAGTAGTCTTATAAATTGATAATATTAAAATAAAAGCAAATTGGTAGATAATAGATAATAATAGATAAACTGTTTTACTACAATGTGTGGTGTCCCTGTAAACTTTAGAAGACAATATTGCGAAATCTGGTTTGAGAAAACTTTCAACCCAAATATGGAGTGACGTTTATTCAAATCCGCATCATAACTCATAACTGCATCAAATGTGGACGTTTCAACGCCTAGACACCATAATTAAAGATAAATGATGAATGCATTATCATAAGCAGTATGGAATTACTAACGAGCTATTATTTTAATGTCAAACTGCAGAAAATTGTGGATTGAAATTATTATAATTGTTGCTATATTTTGTTCGTGCCTTCATGTTGTCAGCTCATAAATAACATGTCTTATTCGCCAGTAAATAACATAACAGCTATTTAGTGTCCCTTTGTGCACTTTTAACTGATGTTAAACATAAATGCATAGGGCATTGAACCTCTTTGGTAAAATTGTAAGCGACTAGAGAACATTAAGGTCAATAGTCTTATTGTTTGGCAGAGACCGAAACCACAACGATAGGCTGGCTGGCGTTGCCCTTACACGTAGTTCTACGTACTATTAGTCTGGCTTTTCCTACGCCCACCTTTTTCTTCACTTTGTTGCTCACATAGTAACTGATGCTATGTGAACGTATAAAATCACAACACAAATGGAAGTCCAACATTAAGGATACACCTCTTTGTAACGTGTAAGCAATGTTATGCAAGTGACGAAAAGCTAACAAATTCTAAATAAAAGCTATAATATACATAATATTTCATCATCTTTTCTCGTATCAAACACGGTTATATTTCACCAGTTCTATTTTATCTATCTCGTCAACCATTGAATACATAAACGAGGTCCGTGCAGAGAAACCACTAAAAAGCGTCGATTTCGGATGAAGTTAGTGACAGTTGTGAATTTATAGTGCGGTCTGATTGCAACATTCAGCGGCGAGTTGTACGCGCGCGAAATATTCAATTAGTTTACCATTTTTCACGGCGACATCGCAGGCCCGAGCGAGCCCCGAGTAGGCACATAGTACCTACCAATGTATTAAAAATAAAACACGATGTATGCGAAATACATCGTAAACGTCCGTAAAGTAAACGCAATATCTTTGGGCAGATGTACATGGAATCGGTTGAGGAAGGTCTGTGACCTGCTGCGGAATGTTTAAATTTAATTGGGTCGCTGTAATTTGACGCAAAAACAGTGTAAATATATATCTGGCGACTCAACGATTTACTGGCGATTAAGTGTTAGCGTTTTAGCGAAATACCTATTTCGAATTACAAGGCTTCGTTTGTAGTGCTTTCATGCTAACTGTGCAGGGCATTGTAGTGGGTGGGACACACCGCAAAAATTAAAATCCTTATTCGATAGCTTCTTGCTTTTGAAGACTGACTAAGCCACTGACCTCGTCTGAACCGTGTAGGCTTATGGGCCTTTCTTTATGTGACAAGAAAGTGCGCATTTATCGGCTTATGGTGACCGCGTAGTAAGGAGAGAACTCAGAGGATCAAACCTTAAGTTAAAAGAATAGGTACCTACTAGCAGACCGAAAGACATTACATTATCCAGGAGAGGGGCAAACTATTGGCACTTTACTGTGCTAGTAAGGATAACGAGGGATACCACCAGTGCATTATGCGTACATTTCTTTGTCCGTCAATTCGTCACGTAACGTAAGCTATTGAGTTTAAATTCATTTTACAGATAAGGTTTAGTAGACCTAAATGGAGTAATGCAAATACATTACACACTTGTGTTTAAGTGCCTGAACGCGGGCGCTGGAGCATAACTCAGAGACACTCTTCAAATACTCTCCGCCTTTAAAAACCCTAAAAGAATTTGGTGTAATATAGTTCTTGTCATATTCCGTATACCTAAATAGCCTGTTTAAATTCACCGTATTCAGCAATGCGAGACGAAATGTATCCACTTTAGATCTACGTACTTACATACCAAAACAAAAAAAAGTTGGTTAAATTAACTGAATACTAACTCAGAATGCAGAATTAAAAGGCGTCCTTGGATTCTTAGCGATTATAAAAAAGCCCACGTTCCTAGCGTTTGTTACACATTGCCGTAGGTCTGAAGCTAGAAGTAGAAACGAATCGCAATTACCAACTTGACATTTATCGCTTATCGAGCCATCGAGCTGTTGCTAAGTCCTCTGAAAGGGAAGCGGTGCATCAAGCCATCGATATCCAATTACACAGAGGAGCGTCTGAGCCGCGGCTCGCTGACACATCACACCACACCAAAGAGGATTATCGAGTCGACAATTCGCAGACGGCACAGTGCAATAAATGCACATGAATCACCATCGGTGACCCAGATACTGATCAGTTCGCCGAGTGATTTAATCATGTTATATTATAAGCGACTCGGGTTTGTCCTGAGGCGGGTAATCGTATCGATCCCCTTGCATTATTTATTATTCATACCCACACCAGGCTAGCTGGACATTTGCAATAAACAAAAGCAGCTAAGAGGTAAACATAATGCTGTACCAAATTATTAATACAGAAGAAAAAGAAGTTTTTTTTTATTGTTCGTTATATTATAAGTGGTGTTATAATGCAGTGACCTTTAGTTGAAAGATATCCACTAATGTGAATTGCATGTTAAACTTTAAAGAATAAAGTCTACAAAAAAAAAACCAATATTCTCAGTATTAATAAGAGGAGCCACAACATAGATTGCAATAAAGCGACCAAGCCTATTACTCTCAAATCTCGGATACGATTGCGAAATTCAAGCTCGTCCAATTTGTCGTAGGTCTTGGAGCAATTCGAATCTTTATTGCTGATACTGGTGCGTTTTATTACGTTTTCATAGGGACGAGGTTTCATTTTTCCGTCTTCATTATATAGTCTGCATATTATTATGCAGACTAGTAGGTAATCATTTCTCCAATTATTGGAGAAATGATTAGGTTTCACTTAAACGGTTGCATAATTAATACTAATGCGAAGAGGAAATGGTGCGGCTATCTGGCTACACATTAAATCGTTGCCCAAATCAATTACGTGTATACTAATTTTGAATATATTTTGTAGTATTATATCTGCTGCCATCCTATTCGAAGGTCTGACTTTCCAGTTAGCAAATCGTGATGAAAATGATTATCTATTGAACGTGGGAGTATCAAATGATATCATAGCAGATGGAAGCATTCATGATAGGATGGTATCTAAGGATACGTAAACGAATTGAATTGAATTGAGTCTTTGAATGGTGACAGAGCAAAGAACAGGGGCTCAGATTCTATATTTTTGTATAGTGAAGTACACACTTTTTCTACATTTCTTTGTGTCGCATCTAGAAGGATCTAACGGGGCTACTGGAAGATATTTCACTGTTAAATAAGCAGCGCCCTTGTTCCTGTACCTACTTGTCTATTCTACTATGTTGTCCCTTCTATTTGTTTGTGTACATAAATTATCTAAGATACATATATAATAAAACTTAAGAGTTAGTTTTTTTTAACGCTCTCGCGAATTTACAGAAGTACCAGTCGAATTTGAATTTTTTCCATCACATCCATCACGCTCTATGACCCTTAAAAAGCCAGAAAAAAATATTAAGCGCATACAAAGTAGGTACTAGCGCATTCGGGCGACGACGCGAAGCGATGCGGTGTCCTACCATTTTTATTTTTTTATACCTATTAGAAGGAGGAAAACGAGCAGGCGGGTCACCTGATGGGAAGCAATCACCAATCATATGTAGTATTATTATGTATGTTTATGTAGTTTTTAATAATATTGTAGTACATGTATTGTATATGTATTGTACCTAATATTGTTATTTTTATTTGAGATATTTTTGTTTGCACTTTTGTCGCTTCCTTTTAAACATGATACTCCCATTCCACCTTAGGTTGGCTGGAAGAGATCTCTTTTAGAGATAAGTCCACCTTTGCTCACCATTGTTTGTAAACTGTTCTCTGTATGTGTGTTTTTTGTGCAATAAAGAATATATATATAATCACCGCCGCCCATGGACACTCGCAAAACCAAAGACTTCGCAGATGCGTGGCCGGCCTTTAAGGAAGGAATAGGCTGGTTCCAGCACTGTAGTTTGTGGTAAAAAATTACGTGATTTTAGAAACTTATAGTAACTAAATAAATATTAGTTTCTAAAAAGTTACAATAATTGTATATTAGTTTATTTTTTATGTTTCCCCAACACGCTGGTTATACTTATGGTGATGCAAGTGTCATTAGCCTGCGGTAACAGTTTACAAACAGGCGGAACGTGCAGTCGAACAAAAAAAAAATGAACCAAAAACAATTATCTCCGCGGTAACAAACTGTTGCCAACCGAGATTTAAGGTACTAAATAAAATTACGCGTAGTGCGTTACATTTACAATGTTCGCGTTAACATCAACGCACGCAAGGGTCGAAAACTCGAGATTAGATTTTAACTGAGTTATAAAATCATAATATTTTATTCCCGCGGGTTCTGAACCGCTTAAAGGATACCACTCCCGTTCAGCACCATGTAGGGTTGCCACACGGCAACAAATAAAAAAGATAAAAGATAAAATAAATATAATGTCAATTAAAATATTGTTACAAAATTAAAACTAATCAGTATCAGTAGGTATCTAAAAAGTTTAGTATCTGGCTGGCAGCCCAACGACAAATAAATTGTGCCTTAATAATGTAGATGTCAACTTTGGGTTTCGGGCTCCTAGAAATATTACACGCTTCAACAAGTTGACAGATCAGGCTGAAACTGAATGTATAGGAATAGTTCGATCAGGTAAAGGGCATAAGCACGCTTATAAGGATCTAGATATTACACATGGGTAGGCTTGTAAGGGCTTATAACAATTTTGATTTAGGTGAAATCATTAACACCTAACTAGGTACCTACTTCCATTTTCTCGTAATTATACCTTGAACATTTCGAATATGCAAAAAATGGTTAGTTTGTTTTCTAAATTTTGTTACGTCAGACAGTAATGCAAATAGTGCTATCAGTGCGTATTCATTAGAGAATGCAGTAACAAACATAAATATGTTAATAATGTCATTGTTCTTTCCCACAGCTCAAGGTCACCAAGCTAGTTTCCGACAATAAAAATTGAAATTCCGCATCATCCTGGAATCCCCAAGTTTTTATGAGAAATGCAACCCTAGGTACTATTTTCAATTTTTTTGCAAAATGTCTAACATTCCATCCATTTCACAAGTTCCATTTTAAAGAGTATCTAATCTAAAATTCTTTTGTCGGAAAAACCTGGCTTGCAATTCTGATTACCATATTTCATAAAGGAATTATGCTACATTTTTTTTTGTTTAATCAACGAGTTTATAAAAATCGCTAGCGCTCTTCCGTCACTCTCCTAAAGTTAATTAGGGACGAGGCGAGTTATGCAAATGATCCATTGTCGCTATGCGCGTTTAACTGTGCCTACATTTCAGTACATCTTTGGACGGCCTTGGGCGGCTAAATAAACCATTCATCGTGGTATCATGGCAATGTTCAAATAGGAAGACCCACGCCAGATGAACTATTATTTATCTATTTAAATAATTAATTTTAATTCAGGCATGTATTTCGGTTACGCATTTTGAACAGACTTTCACAGTTTTGTAGAAAGCTACATACAATAAACTATAATGCAACTTTAAAAGCACGTTAACATTGCGTTTTGGCGGACAATTGTTGACATCGTGCAAGGAAATTATTATTAGTAAGTAATTCAGTAGGGTAATAAAAACAATAGTGTAGTATTTGGCAGAATGGAATATAATTAGTGTTGTATAATATGTATCACACCAAATATTGTTATTACGACGCGGCGCGTAAGCTGAGACGCTGGGTTACGTTCTTTAACGTCAAGTACAAATTGCTGTTGAAACAATCGAGCGGTTAAATACCCCTTTTTTTATTGTTAAACCCACTTGTTAACGGTCATTGTTAATAATGCAGACTTTTTATTGTACAACTCTTTCGGTTTGTGAATACCTATGTTTTTAATATTGCACGTTATGGGGCAACGACATCTAGACAAGTTACATTTCAGCCACATTTTTTTATGCTTAGCAATAAAACGCTTACATAACAATATTTTTAATAGCTCGCTGTGAAATACATACTACGAAACAAAATATGCCAATTTAAAAACATTCCATAGAAAAAAATTGCCCAGTGTTGTTGCGAATTAAATAGGTAGACCGGTTGAGATCTTTAGGTTTAACTTGTATACTAAAACAGGAGATCAACAACTAATTACTGAGTTACGTACTTGTTAGTAGGGGGTTTCAAGTGCAAGTGGCAGATAGTTTAACAGCGACATTTCCCGATACTTTTGAAACTAACTTTCCAGTACAGTCTCGTCTTCGTCGGTCGTAGAGAAGAGAGATGCTCATTAGAGCCAAGTCGACGGTTTACGTTGACTTAACTCCGTAAATCCTCATCATCTTTAGACATAACTCAATTATATTGAGCTTCTCCATAACCTGGGAGGTACTTCAGGCTTGTTGCCGGTTGTTACCATAATAATTAGAAGAGTGTTAAGAGCACACATTTTTTTTTAAACTGGGGCCAATCCTTTTCGAACGCTAAGGCTTTGAGGTATGGTAGCGTAGCAACCAGTTAGCGTGCTAATCAAAGAGCCTAAACTACTAAAAACCAGCAGCAAACCTCTATAAACAGTGTATGAACCACCGCATAGATACCTAGACACTGACGTGAACCATTATTCTCAATACGACCCAACCGATTTACGTGCTTAGCAACACACCCACAAACCTGCACCAGCCTTGACCCCAGCGTGCTGTATGATGCGGGACCATGTTTAAGTCCTGAGCTCAGGAGAGGGACGTTTATAAATTGTGTTAGTTGTTTGTAGACTTAGGCACCCCGCAGGCAGAGCAATTTTGAGCAACTCCGTATTGCAGTAACAGGCAACTCGCTGTTTCCATATAACTAAAAAAAACTGCGCAGACATACCAACAGTTACGAGTTTCGATGATCCACAACAGTTTTCAATTGCTGCACTCGATGATAGAAACAGTTTCAAATTGCCGCAACTAGCAACTGTCAAAGTACTACTCGTAGTGTCGTAGTTGTGTCAAGTTGCTGATTTCCCTAACTGGCAAACGCTGGCTGTTGACCATGGCTTTGAAAAGTTTATTTAGTATTGCGGCAACCGTAAACTGGGCCTTTTTGTTGCTTTAAATGAAAACGTTCAACGAAAACTTTGAAAAAGTGAATAGTTTCTGTAACTAAAGTTGCTCTGTCTGCGCGCCTTATAATGAATGTTTGTAGGTAATAATGTTCGAAATTAATGGGACTTTCGGGATCAAATGTTGGCTTTTAGATAAGACTTCTTACAGATACCAAGGCTATACACCACTCTTGCCTAATTAATGCATTGGAGTGTTGTTAGGCTGGCCGCGCACTAGGCAGCCTTTTTGATGTATGAGCGCTTCAGGCAGACCGCGCACTAGGCAGCCATAAGTTCTTGGCAGCTTGGCTGCGGCAGCCAGGCTGCCTAGTGCGCGGCCAGCCTTAGCGACTGCCAAAAATCGAGACCAACGGCTAAACGTAACTTCACAAACACAAGTAGGTACTTGAGACATCCTATATTTGGTTACCAATTCTGAGAACCGGCACTACGACAGTTGCTTAGCTTTTACTATTGTAACCCGAACACGTTAGGCGCCGCGCTACCGACCGAGCTCCTCCTATTGTATTACACATTTAGAAATGTTAGAAGAAATTCATATTACAGTCACGAGGGGCGGAACAAAAACAAAAACACCATGTAACATTAAGGTGGAGACTGACCGGAGCATTTCGCCGTACCGTTCGATGCGAGCATTCGCATGGTCAGTCAGTACAGTGAGCCGCACCGCTCGCCGCGAGCTCAGCCTTGTAAGTTATCAAGCTCGACGCGAATGGTATGTTACGGTTACGTTACGATGATACACTCCTGTCAATCGCCACCTTTAAGCTTCTGACCGATCGATCACGCAATTTTCCCGATTGTTTTATTAACCAAATAAAGTTTATTTTTGGGACAGCACAGAACTTTCTTTTGGTCTTCACAGCGCAGGTAAGTCCCTAACCGTCCGGTTAGACAAGAATGGAATGCTCTTCCAGCAGAACGTATTCCCTCTATTCTACAACATAGGGTCCTCTTAACGAGGAGTGAAGAAGAGAGAGTCGGCAAGGTGAAGACGGCTAATGCGGTACAATTATGCTTCTAGACTAACTGTCTTGTATCTAAACTCCACTTCCGCTTACCATACGATGGAGCTAAGTCATTTGTCTAGCTAAACATATATTTAAAAAATGATCTTTGTGGATCTTTGAGCTTTAATGAACAAACCACCTTGGCTGTTTTCTAGGGGCTAGCAATACTCCATAGGTGTGTGCCAATAACTAGATTTAGCGAAACACATGAGCTACATGAACTGAGAGGATTTGTATAGCTGATGGCAGCGACTGACGCGGGTAGCGGCACTTGACAGAATAGGCCATGCATGCCATGTGTGTCGCGCCGCCATCTGTGATGGAGTTAGGACTAGAACCTCGGCCCGGGTAAACCATGCAGTAGGGAAGGGGGAAAGCGCCCAGGCACATGTCTGCTTTACCTGTTGGAAAAGCGCGCGTAGGAACCGGGTCTTTATTGTCTTGATCCTACGCTAGAGCTCGTATGTCATTCCTACAACAGTACGGTTGTTAGTTCGACACTGCTTAAAACAGTGACAAAACGTTTAAATTAAACAAATCCAACAGTAGAGCTAATTAAAAAGAGTACTTATTTATGTATCACAAGTTACATAAACTGTGTTATTGTTTAAACTCAAAAGGACGCCCACGTTTGTGTGTATGCAAATCTCCCAAGCTCGAAGTACCTGCGATGATATTAAAATTATTATTCCGTGCCTAATACCAATTAGCATACTACTCATTCCGGCTGCAACTATTTAAATCGTTACGAGCAACAAAAAATTACTATTAAGTTTCTTTAAAGTTGTCCAGCTTAGGTCATCTAGAACCACATCCAATAGGAACCTAGTCCTGCTTCGTTAATATATTGAGAGCTCGTCAAGTCAAACCTTTGTTCTGTCTTAAACAATGATGGAGGGCTCTATGACGTAGCGGCTAGCGCGCTTTGGTCGCGGTCTTGTAAGTTAGGCAACTTTTGCAATGTCGTGTTAGCGGATGGGTGATCTAATGAAAATATCTGTATTTCCTCCGTGCTTCGGCTGGCAGGTCCAAGACGTTGGTCTCGGTTATTTTCATAAAAATAGCAGTCGTTAAAACGAGCCAATCTGAATTGAGTCTTGACGGTTATGGCCTGATCTCATTTGCTATTGGGAAGGCCCGAGCCCAACAGTGGGACATTTATAGGATAATGATGATACTTTAAAGATATTTAGGACAAATAATGAACAGCATTTGTGTGGCCGTAAAGGAGGAGTGGACTAAGGTTCACAACAGGTGTATTGTGGATATGAATGGAGTACCTTTAGTAGGAATGCAGTACTGCCACAGAATATTGAGTATAAGTATGACCAGGCAGCAGCCACAGCACTAACAACCTATTAGCCCTATATATCCACCTATTCACCGTGCGGTGCCGGCCTAGAATTGCACCACCCCAACTCTTCCCGTGGGTGTCGTAAGAGGCGACAAAGGGACAAAACCGGGGGACGGGCAGCAGCGCCCTCTGTAGAACAACCACACACTGAACTGCGATCCCCAACCCGCAAGCCCAGCGTGGGGATTATGGGCACTACCCCCCCCCCCCCCCTTATGATAAAACAAAGAAAGAAAAGGCCCCTAGTTCCCGGCCGCCTCGCTATTCCTGGCCATGGCAGCGGCCATGGTAACGGCGGGGCAGGGGGTGCTAACAATCACCGGGCTACCTCAGGCTGCCACAAACAACTGACCCTGGCTGACGGCCTAGCTTCAGCCTCGCGACGCATCGGTCTTGGCATGAATTTGGATAAAACCAAAGTCATGATCAATGGCCACATTGATCCGATACCGGTCGTCGTACATGGTCACCTTCTTGAAATTGTTTCCGAATACACTTACCTCGGGCAGATTCTGCAATTAGGTAAAAACAATTTTGAGAAGGAGGCCAAGAGGAGGATCCAGCTGGGCTGGGCAGCGTTTGGGAAACTACGTCAAGTCTTCTCGTCATCCATACCGCAATGCTTAAAAACGAAAGTTTTTAATCAGTGCGTCCTACCTGTCATGACCTACGGAGCTGAGACGTGGACACTCACGGTAGGGCTGGTCCACCAGTTTAAAGTCGCTCAGCGAGCTATGGAAAGAGCTATGCTCGGAGTTTCTCTGAAGGATAGGATTCGTAACGAATACATTCGACACAGAACCAAAGTCATCGACATAGCTCTAAGAATTAGCAAGCTGAAGTGGCAGTGGGCCGGCCATATCTGGCGAAGAGCCGACAACCGCTGGGGTAAACGTGTTCTTGAGTGGAGACCACGACTCGGTAAACGTAGTGTATGTCGCCCTCCGGCCAGGTGAGATGATGACCTGCGAAAGACTGCAGGCAGATGCTGGATGCGTCAAGCCGAGGACAGGGCGCTATGGCGCTCATTAGGGGAGGCCTATGTCCAGCAGTGGACTAATATAGGCTGATGATGATCCACCTATTAATTTGTAGGTAATACATTTTTAATTGTCAATTACAGTGTGTTAACTAGTACTCAGCCAACACTAATTATTAAATTACAATTGTCTGCAGTATTGCAGTCCAATCCCTCCCTTTATACTTGTTCCATAAATATACAGTCGCAAGCATTAACATGGATACACTTTTCACTAGTTTGACTCTTATTTCATTGTATTAAGAGTTACATTGTTTAGGTAAATGTTAATGGTCGTGACTGTACAAGTAGAGTAAATATCTTTATTAATTACTAGTTGTCGCCTGCAACTTCGTTCGCGAAGATTACACTATCCCACAGGGACCTGTTACCGTGATAAAAAATATCCTATATCCCAGTCCAGTTCTTGGTCTGTTTATGTGCAAAGTTTTATCCAAATCCGTTCAGCCATTTTCACGTGATGCGCGGTCAAATAAACAGACAAACATAAACAGACAAAAATTCTAAAAACTGGTGGAACATGTTCTGTTATAGATTCTAAGTATCCCTAGCCAGCTTTTTTTCGAATATCTTCCATGTACAGACTTTCGACCCTCTCTAGCTTTATTATATTATATGTATGATAGATGCACTTTGAATAAAATTGTAAGCACAAGCACTGGAAGCAATCATGTTATTTTGTAAAAGAAGTGCGCATTAACATTGGTTTAGATCTCTAAGAACACTGGAATATCTAGACATACAACCAACAAATCGGTTTAACAGCTGAAAATACATGTTGTATGTGTACTATTATGGTAAAATTTTTTTTAAGGCAGAAGCTGAATGCACATTAGCAAGGTAAAACCTTGCCTTGCCGTGCCTTCTGCGTCTCAATGCCTCTGGTCTTACTACTAGTTCAAATGGGTGGCAGTGAAATAAAAAGCTAAAACTACCAGGCATTGTAAACAAGTACTTTCAAGATCAGATAACTTTGTATTAGTAGATAATAAAAATGCTATGTAGGGTTGAACGACCTCTCGGCCTATGCAGGTTCTGATAACAGATTGCATGGATAGTAATTATATTTCAGATTCCATGTATCATGTGAGATCATGTAATAAGGGATATTTTTGGAACTCCCTTTTATAGATTGAACTACCAAAACAATATATACCTAACTTAACCAAACCTTTGTTTGACTTTCTGTTCTTTGTTTCAAAGGAACTTTAAAATAATGAAACCTTCATCTTTGTGTTTTATAGTCATAAATATGATTTGAACAGTGCTCTGCATTATATTTCCGCAAAGCTACCACTCATAATAATATTTTTAGTTCAACCTAGTAGGTACTTCAATAAATCATAAAACTAGTTATGAATTAGAATTTTGAATTTTGACTGCAATAATGATTAAAAATGTAGGTACTTTTTTTGTCTTGGAAAAAGGGTATAGTTTATTAAAATCATAATCATTATAAGTTTTCATTCATTTTATTCTCTATGTAAGTAGGAACTAGGGAACCTAATCAACATTAAGCATAACCTCAAGATTGAGTGTGGATGTCAAATCTAAGCTCAACTAGGGTGGGTGCACCAGTGCCACACCAGGAACCAGTAGTACACCATTTCTAACTTCATATCAAAATATTAACCTTCTGTCTAATTTCCCGCCACTTTTTTTACGTTTGGAAGCACTGCCGTACTTTTATCAGTCATTCATTCAAAAATAAAAGCGATAAACACACCATCTTTATTAGTAAAAACGCATAATTCGAAACGACAATCGTTCACTTCGTTCCGAGCGGCCATATTAGTAAGCGACACGTCGGACGGTAAGTTTTGGAATCTTTTTAAATCTTTGTTTATATCAATTGTTGTAACTTATTTTCTAGTTAACTGCGTAATGTGATGTGTAAAGCAATAATATTACGTCTTATTTCATCAGAAAATGCTAATTTAAATCAATAGTTGTCATTGGTAAACTAATGGAACACGAATTCAATGATTTTCCAGTAATATTCCATTTGGTCTACAACTGGTGATTTAGCTTTTTGATAATTTGTTTATTTTTTATTTTACATTTATATTTACTTATTATTATACTGCAATCAATTATTATAAAAAACTCTTAAAATATCTACAATGTTCCTGTTGTAGACCAGTGGTTTATTACTGGTAATATCTATACTACGAGTTTGCTCCAGTAATTGACCACCTACATTTTTTTACAGACACATGAAAGATGAAAGATGCGATAGAAGAAAAGATTGCAGTTCCAACCTCGTTGAGTCGAGGTTTTTAAAGAGTTCCTGAAATGGATAAGATGTGCAAAAAAATTTTTTTAATTTTTTTTTATAAGTACTTACTTATATTGTTTTCTTTTTATTTTAATTTGTTTTATATTTTTTATTTCATGTTAATTCATAAATATTTTATTGCAAGTTATTAAATTAAATTAGATTATACTAATTAAATTAGTTAAACAACATTATGAGCCTTGTCACATTTAAGTATTACTTGTAACTTGTAGGCTGATGAAAAGTTGTGATGATTGTAAAGTACAAAACTTGTTAGTATTAATAATAAAAAAATTCTTCAATAAAAGCAATCGTTTTATTTACTGGTTCACTAATGGCACAATGTCTGGTCTATTACTGGTACAATCTAGTCAACCTTAGGCACACTGCGATTTTTCACATTCATTTTTAAATATAAAAAAACCTAACAGCTATTAAGAAAATCAGAATAAGCTACATGATTCTATGGTAGACAAGGAGTACGTTAATTTTTTTTTTGCAATTATTGTTGTAATAATTGAGTCACAACATCAAAACTGCTTCCAAAATGTCGCTTAATCGGTTTGTTACTGGTACACCCACCCTAATTGCATTTAATTTAATATGTAAATATTGCTAGTTAGTGAAAAGATCAAATTGTTCCATAATACCCATCAGATCCACATTGGTCACGGGATGATTATGGCCCAGTCTCCACGAGTCCTGTTACTCAGCAGTGCTATGTAATTCACTTGACATTTATATGGCATTTTGTACAGCACAAATACAAGTATTATAATTTTTAACACAATTTCATAGCAAACCAATTAGAAAACGAAACAAAATTGCGATATTTGCCATGAGAGAATTTGATCCTCTACTCTCTGACATACCAACTTGTGCACTACCAAGCTAATGTGATATGACTCTTACAAAGTAAATGTACATTACATGTAGAATTTTAACTATTTTCAGGAACCATTTGCATTCTGTGATAGGCATTATTTTTAGTGGCATGGAATTTTTATAATTCAACTGAGTTAGCAAACAAGCCTAAAAACAATTTGATGGTAAGCAGACCCTGCAGTCTATCTAATGTTGCAACACAAGGGTTAAGCTGGTTACATCGGTAGTCCAAGTATCTAAGCCCCAAGTAATATGACTTTATTGCATACTTTTCAAACACAGCATTGCAAGTCACTACAGCCCGGCATTCACTGAATTAGTCTCTACTATTTATTAAAATAAAGCCTATTTCAATTAAACTCCCAAAAAATAGATAAGTGCAAATTATGACAAATAAATTTACAAAACCCTACAAGAAGTAAGTTTATTCAAGGGAAATTCACATTAATATTTTACCTACTTGTGCAGTTTAGTATTGCTTTTTTTATGATTAAGCATTGCAAGTTTACACATCAGTGATTTTATAACAATTACAACAAGTGGAGTTATAACTAAAACACATTGATACTTGAAACTGCATCGGCACAACACAGTGCAATATCTCAATGAAGTAATAATATCTAAGTCAATGTCGAGTAGTATGTCTGTTTAAAATTAATTTTAATCAAAAACCTTGATGCACTGTACCTAACTATCTATAACTATTCTTGATGATTATCAGTGTGTACTGAGCTGTATGAAGCATAATAAAGCCTATGTATACAAAGTTGTAGGTTATATAGCTTGTTGCTATGCAGACTTTACAGAGTTAAGTTGAGAAAATATTGCTCAACAATGATGTTATAGCAATTACAACCATTTATATTTAGCTTTATTCAATACTACAAGTTTTATAAAGCCATTTTTGGTATAATTTTCACGTCTTTTATGTTTCTTGTTGGCGACCTTGTAAGACTTAAGTTAACTTTGTTTAATTCAGTGACCACAGAAATATTGTAAATGTTCGATTTTAAACCTACACTAGCTAATAACTTGAAATGGCAAGGTGTAAGACGTCAGCTTCATTTAAGGTTATTCGTGAGTTACGAAGCTAATTTTTAGGTTATGAATCGAGTGCCCTTGACGAAGCTAAAAGAATGGTCACATCAGGTTATCTACGAAGATACACCACTTAAACAATATTAGAACATCTTTTCATGTTCTTGGCATTGATGAAGATTCAAGGTCAAATCTATGGGGAAGCGAACACAAAAGAGACTCACCCATTGGAACGTATTATACCGCAAATAAACTGACACAGTAACTTCACGAAACACTGAAAAGGATACAGGCTAGGTCCAGATTGAAACCGTCTTTCATATATCGTTTCCGACGCTTGCTGACTATTCCCTTGATCGGGTTGGTCATCTTGATGTTGGAAATAGAGTTGGCCATGGCTGGCAGATGATCGACGCGCCGCGGCAGCAGTTCCGCCGCCGCAGGGCTCTTAGCCGTCCCGCCCGCACCCGGCACCGTCCGTTTCTCGGGTGCCTTCCGCTCGCGGCGCCGGCAGCTCACACAAATACCCATAAAATAACCTCCGCCGCGTTGAACCTGCCCCGCTCATCGGGCCGGCGGCGGAGCGCGAGCGGCCTGACACCGGAGGCCGCGGCCGTCCCTTCAGCTCGCACCCGCCATGCCTCGGGCTGCTGCACGCGCCTCGTCTCGCCGCTTTGCCTCGAGCAGAGGCTGAGCTCTTAGCACGTCGACACCGCACCGCCAGAACGAAAGCACCATACACTAGTTTCACTATAGCATAGTTCCACGCCCGGCACCGAACACGTATTATACGCTTCAGAAGCGAACAAAAAAATTATCTCGCACGAATGGCGTCCATCCTGCGTTTGCACTAGAACACGGCCGAAGAGAAACAGTTGCACAAGAAAGAAAGATGGTTATGGTTATGATGGCCGAAAGTGTATAGGGCGTCTCATTCGCACTCGAACATTTTATGCACAAGTAGTAGAGACAAAACACAACCTTATTTTCTAGTAGTGGCTAGCTTCTCTCTTTGTTCATTAGCGATTCCGATTTTCACCGCAAGGTGGCGACGTAGCTGTAATAGAGTTCGGCGCTGGAATTCAAACGGTTAGTTACGATAAGTACCGCCAAATTTTATTTTTGTCTAAGAAGGAAATTAATAAAGAAATACATATAAAAGCAGACAATTTTAAATGTGGTTTATAAATATTATAATTTAGATCAAAAATGTTATTATACATAAATTCAGCTTACGGAAACAGTTTATGAACGAGTAAGACTTTGCTCACCTAGCTCGCGCAAGGCTCGCGCAAATTATCACCTAGATGTCAGCGCGGCAACATTTAAAATACGCTGCCGATGCCGTCCCGTTCATTCGCTTTGTTATGTGTATTAATTTTGTGGTATTTCATACGAGTATTCAATAACTCCTTTACTAGCATCATACTCGTACTAAAATACCTTTAATGAAATACTAGACTACAGCCTTTTTTACCTTTCATTAAGTTAGTTTTGTCATAAGTTAATTAATAATTTTATGTTAAAGTTATGATAAAGTATTTAGTTTTAAAGATAGATAGAATTAATAGAATAAAAACTAGATACTTCAATGTGTATATAGATACCTAGAACAATATAGAGGTTTAAGATAGAATCTGGTATATTTCACATGAAAAAATAAATTGCATATTGATTTGTAAATATAAGTATCTACTTAGGTAGGTATTATATAAAGTTGTCTCTTTTTGAAAGCTTTAGCACATTCTTAGATTAGCCATTTATAAAGTCGACAATTTATACGTTTTATAAGCAATCTGCGGCGTCTATGTACCTTCTTACAGCCTGTCACTCACGCCTGCACTATAATACATCATCAGCGTGCTGCATGTAATACCAACATCAAGTTGAAGGCCAGACCTTCTTTCTGAGAAATGAAAAGGAGAAAGAATTTTTATTTTTTATTATATATAAGGAAATACATTAGGATACATAGGGGATACAATAGGGATACACCCTGCGCTCGGGGAGACGTAGTGGTTATGTCGGACTCATACCCACTAAACCTTAGTCAGGGTAATTGCATAGCATTTGCGCGGAGCAAAGGTGGGGTCCAGGGAAGCCTAAAAAGTAAGTGAACTGATAATTGACTAATTACCTACTTTATTTATAAAAAATAGTTTTATATTTTAACATAGGTAGGCACTGACGCAAATGCCGCTTCAAATATTAGTTGTCATAATAACATACCCACAGAACTATATCAGTTAGAATTTGCCATATCTATTATAGTGGCGTAGATAATGTGGACGATCAGACAGCCTGTTGCCATCCAACTCACGCGCACATACTTAGAATCATGGTATTTTTCTAGCAGCTTTATTATTTAAACATCTGGTTGACATGGCAATACTTAAATGGGAAATTGGTTTGTTCGTAATTAAGCATTATTAAAAGTAAGTAGGACTAAACAAATTTAAATGGGGATTAACACAAACTAATTAGTAAAAAGGTATCATACCTTCTTTATACCCGACGTTGAACGAAAAATAAGTAGAACTAATTATAATTTGAAAAAAGACAGTGTTGAGAAGTTAAAAAAACAAAAATTTGCGTAAAATTATTTATGTTTAGCCATAATCAGGACTAATTATATATTTTCGAACCTTGTCATACTAATTTAGTTTTAATTAACGAAATTATAGTTATTGACAAAATGGTTTTTACGTTAACGTTACTACTACGTTACGTTACAGTAAAGGTTATTCTAACTATCTTATCGTGGTGCTACAATATTCAGATGCATTTTGATATTAAAGGAATTGTAGGCCAAAACTGCCATTCAAAATAATATAGGTACAAGAAATTGGCTCAACGTACCTAGCAACTATTGAAAGGAGTTAACGAATCCAGTAGGGGAAGGAGCGAGTTACCCAGTAGTGGGTTCTGTATAATTGAACGAATGAGGGTAATGCCTGTACTTTCGTTTGAAATACCTACTCAGGTGATTATATCTAGTAATTACCAGTTTTATTGGACGAAAGCTTTGCTCGTTCGATTAATGATTTCATTTATCAACTATTACACCTCAATAGTAGAGCCGTACTACGCCGATTATACTTGCCTAGAGCGCATTAATGTTTTCCTTATCACGACACCTACCCATATCACTTTATAAATAAGTACGTTTTCTGTAACAATGACCGCAGCCAGATGGTGTCGTATCGTCTGAGATGTAGGTACGCAGACAAAGAGTCGACAGATTATTTAGGCCTTTTGTGTTAACAAGTAATATCTAACTTTCATTTCAGCTGCTTGCGTTATACATGCGATAAGTCACAAGTAGTACCCCCGATAAAATTGTATTTGTCCATAACTGGGACACTATCTAATTGCTTAGTATAAAACTCTGCAAGAAATCACGACAATCTCCGAGCATGACTCTTTAAGTTATGAGTATTGGCTTAATCACCCCGCTTGCTAAATGCGGGTTGCACTAACCCGGCCTAGACATCGGATATATTGAAACGCGTTTTGCTAGACCTGGGAATTGAACCCAGGACGCCCCGTTATATATCAAGCCGAGCGCTTAGTTACTTGGCCACTGGTGCGTTAATTCTGAAGCATTGTAGGATATAGCTGCTTGGCAGCAGAAATAGGTATGAAAGTGGTTAAAGGCGTACGTGTTTCATTAGCAAATAGAGGATGGAAGCCTATTGATATATAAACCTCGGAGTAGACAACTCAGGGTAGAATATCCTGAAGTAACTATACAAAGCCCAAAGCTTTGTAGAGTTAAAGTAACGAACTGAGATAAAAGTCATTCTCGACCATTTTTTTTGTTTTCTTTGTTAATTTGAACCGCCCCTCTAGCGGAAATATAGGTAAAACTTCAATGTGTCCATACAAAGCGGTCTTTTTTTAGCAGTAGGTACGCAATCGTGACCAAATTAATGCGGTGTATGTAACGCATTTGAGTTTAACAAAAGAGCATCGCAGGGTAGATGGTTACACGTGTAGTCGCTACATTATCAGGCTGGTTATCAAAAGGTGTAGTCCACATTACCATTGATACTGATAAACCTTAGTCCTTTGGCAGACGGATCGTTCAGATAAGATAGCGCCCCTTGACAACAGCGCTCTGTTCGCATTGTGCACAAGTACTAAGCCAGACTGGTGTTTAGTCATATTGACTAAATCACGGTCGTTCAATAAGTTGAATATTCGATTCTAACAATGCAAATATTGATAAATAAGAATAAATCAAGCTTTGCCCACGTTGTAATTAGCGGCAGATAAATTTAAATCCCTTGGAGACAAAGTACACTCTTATATTTTGATATGATCACTCACTTATAGGTAATAATCAGCTTTAAAAACGTAGGTAATGCTAAATTATGATTAGATAAACATCTTAATGCATACTAGATTACATTACCTATATACTCTTACTCGTTTATTTACCATCTACTTGGTATATGTATCACGATTGATCGCGAACTTTTTTGTGTATCTTATCTATATTTTATTTAATGCCTAATCTGCTGTTACGAAACAGACACCCACTTTCTTATTCTAGTGCCAGAACATTCAGTACCTATTACAGCTTTCTTTTTAATAATGATGTGGTTAAATGTAGGTACAGGGACGCGACTTTTGTACCGGTAAATGATTATCACGCTACGATATCAATATTTTTTAATTGCTACTTTTCTCTTATTAAAAGTCACTGGTTATTTATTTTTGACATTTTATTTCATGTTTAACTTAGGGATTCAAAAATCGTCCCTTGCCAGTATTTTGAAATCAGTGTTAGGTGTTATTCAGTGCTGTGTGTTCAGTGCCATGCAATATGAGAAGCTTGAACACCAAAACACTTTTGTAAAGTATGTCACTTTACATAGGTATGTGCTTTGGTACTGTGACCGTGACTTCTTCACAGACCACATCTTCGTACACATCGGTGGTGTCTTAGACCTACATTAGTGTATACAAGTGTAGGTATCTTGATGTAGTGTGCAATGGATTGGAAACTTATCCAAAATACTTCATTATTCATTATTTTTACACTAAAAGTTTATTTTTTGGAAAGAGATTGGTGATTGCCTCAAACGGCATTTTCAGCTTCCCCCGGCTTTTTTGGGGGCGGCGAGGTACGTAAAGGGTACTTCAAGCCGTGTGAAACGAATAGAATAGAGGGAACGGCATCACACACTTAAAAGTGCGTGTCCCCGTGCCCTACTAGATTCTCCGAAGGGTTCGGATCGGATCGGACTATAGGTATAGTAAATGAAAGTGACGAAAGACGCTTCCGCGATGTCCGTGACCCCAGCGGGATAACCCCTTCAGATCGGCTTCATATTTCGCCATGATTTAGTTGGTATTATGTTTAAATTTGTTAGCAAATATCAAAATTTGTTGACTAATAGTTATCGAGATATCCCATGTTAAAGGGTATCCCGCTGGGGTCACGCTCGCCAAAATTATTTGACCTAAAACGAGCAGGAACGAGACACGCTACTGATATAGTTTTTGTGCTAAGATTTTGTTGATTCAATTATGAATCCATCAGTGAAAATTCCAGGATTCTACCTTCTGTAGTTAGCGAGTAATTAAATATATACTTTTCGTCAAAATTCCTCTGAAAAGTAAGTTCTAGTTGAGGTGTAAGACAAAAGGTTACATTCATGAAATCCAGGGAAGATTTTGTTGACTCTGAGAGAAAATTTGTTAGACAAAACCGAGAACTCTAGCTACAGTACATCCTGAGATATAACGCTAATATGGTTATCCCGCTGGGGTCACGGTGTTGATACCTAAACATGGTTTTTCCACAGGAATGGAGCAAGTAGCGAGTTTATGGCTATAGCCAAGATTTTGTGGGTGTAAAAATCTAACCAGTTCCTACTTTTCAGTTTCCTAGGTACAGTATTTTAGGAGAAATTAAAATTTATAACTTTTTCATACTAAAAGTACGCGTATTAGCCGACAAAATTAAGTTGGTTCTTTAAAAAGACCAAGATGGTGGCCAATTTTAGTTTCATCGGATTCGGCCCCTAAACAAAAAAATTGGCCGCTATCTTGGCCTTTTAAGGAACCAACTTAATTTGGTCGGCTTATACGCGTACTTTTAGTACGAAAAAGTTATAAATTTTAATTTCTCCTAAAATACTGTACCTAGGAAACTGAAAAGTAGGAACTGGTTAGATTTTTACACCCACAAAATCTTGGCTATAGCCATAAACTCGCTACTTGCTCCATTCCTGTGGAAAAACCATGTTTAGGTATCAACACCGTGACCCCAGCGGGATAACCATATTAGCGTTATATCTCAGGATGTACTGTAGCTAGAGTTCTCGGTTTTGTCTAACAAATTTTCTCTCAGAGTCAACAAAATCTTCCCTGGATTTCATGAATGTACCCTTTTATCTTACACCTCAACTAGAACTTACTTTTCGGAGGAATTTTGACGAAAAGTATATATTTGATTACTGGCTTACTACAGAAGGTAGAATCCTGGAATTTTCACTGATGGATTCATGATTGAATCAACAAAATCTTAGCACAAAAACTATATCAGTAGCGTGTCTCGTTCCTGCTCGTTTTAGGTCAAATAATTTTGACGAGCGTGACCCCAGCGGGATACCCTTTAACATGGGATATCTCGATAACTATTGGTCAACAAATTTTGATATTTGCTAACAAATTTAAACATAATATCAACTAAATCATGGCGAAATTTGAAGCCGATCTGAAGGGGTTATCCCGCTGGGGTCTCGGGCATGCTTCCGCGTGAAGCTTTCGCATTGCTCCGAATCCCACCTTGAAGATTAGCGTTTAACCCTATAATTACCGGAGCAAACGCATGACTTACAAACAATAACCATAACAGGGCCACTGGCCGTTGGCACCCCACTCCTTTAACAAAGCCGATAATTATGGTAATTGGAGTTTGGTACAATTTATGGTCCAAACGCACACTAGCGTTGCACTTTTCACTTTTTAATCTTATCTGCATCGTAAAAATAATTATCGGAGAGGGGTGTTCCCGGGTCATTAATCCCGAAAAACATCAACGCGTATAAAATTAAGCTACTATATGGTTAGGTAGCTAGCGCCTTGGGAGGTATAGAACTACATATTTTGTTTAACGGCTTTTGTGATCGTGTGGATCAGCAGCCTTCATCTAGTTCCCGGGTTCGATTAACAATGAACACGTGGTAGTTTGTACTTTGATTGGTGGTAGTAGCGGTAGGGGTTATTCTAAATAGCTAGCTAGGAGCTCCCGATCCGATCCGAACCCCTTGGAGAATCTGTAGGGAACGGGGACACGTACTAGTGCGTGATGCCATTTCCTCTGGAAAACGTGTGACGGTGTTTCGTTTACGGCTTTAACCCTTTAAGTTTCTCGTCGCCCGCGCCCCCAATAAGTCCGGGACGCTGAAAATGTTGCCCGAGCCAATCGGCAAATCTCCAAAAAAAAAGGTAACTGGGTATCTACCATATCCAAGAAAGTTGTTTGATCACCTAACCGGGAATGCAGCGTTGCAACGGTTGTTTCTCTTGCTACTAGCTTTTGATGTTTTTACGCCTAATTTCTAATGACGTTCAATTATGTACTATTGTTTATTGAGCTCGTAAAACGAGACGACTTCCGACCCTCGGTCAAGTTTGGTCATAAGCCACTATAACGCTGCTGTGTTAAATAATACCTATCACAGTGCAACTAATTTATGGTTTTAACGTTTTTAATAACAATTTTGTTAATTTGACTAGATATTTAATGATGGCAATGCATTAATTATTCGTTATAAATATAGGTTTCGCTAAAAATAGGAGTGATGGTGAGCGGGGTTACAATAAGCCGAACAGTAGGGAGTAACTAGTCCCTGTGCCGTAGGGTTGCGCACCAACTAATACCAATACGTTAACCCCTAACTAGTATAGCATTATATTTTTTTATTGGTTTTCGATGCTATTGCAACAACATAAGGTTGAAATTATGATGGCATCTATATTAACACTACCAATGAAAGAGTTAATATGTGTACCAACCAATACGTTTTACAAGAGATACTGTACGTATTTTGTGACGAAACCTCTTTTTTTGTTATGTCTAATACCAATCTCTTATTTACTTATCCAATAACGGAATATAAAATCATGATTATCTACAGAATATCTCATACTACCAATACAATACTGTTGCAAGTCAAAATACACTGATATTGAAGATTTTGCCGTATTGAATAACAGTACAGTATAATTTTACATTCAGTATATTTTGAGTAATAACTGTATTGTATTGGCTGTTTGATTGCAATTTAAAAAATAAAAATATTTTTATTTATTTGTTTTATCTACTCTATTAGTCAAAGTACAATAAATGATATACTCGTAATAATTAATCACCAGCTCACTTTACCCATTGCTGGGGCACGAGCCCTCACTATGGACAGAAACACCTTAGGAAGATCGCACAATAAACCACCACCCACGCCCAGTGCTGCTAATGCAGCCGGGACTGCTTTACGTGCCTTCCGAAGCGCAAGGAGCTTGAAATGATATATTTTTGTTTAGATATCCGATAACCGGCGTTTACAAAAGTTGCTTAACTTTAACAATCGCAGATCGATGAGCAATACAGCTCCACTACTATACGGGAAGTATAAAAAAAACAATATGAACACTTAATAAAACTTTTATTAAAATCTTAACTTAGACTCATGCAAGGTGAGTATCTTGTCGACCTCCGCGGTCCTTTGCTTCAACACAGCCGTCTCGTCATCACTCAGCACCTTGTTACCTCCCGCGTTCTTCAGCAGGAAGTGCTGGATGAACAGCCTCAGGCTTTCGCGGAACAGGTGCAGCTTGGGCGGCTTCGAGATGCGGTGGAAGGCTTCGAGGGACGCTTCGACGTCCGCGTTCAGGATTATCGCGAGGAGGATCTGACGCATGAACTTCACTGTGTGTTTGTTCAGATCCGAGAATTGGATTACCTAGAAAAAGAAAATATTTTAGGAGCATGACCTAATTTAAAACTATTAATGAATAGCCTATGAACCTACATACTGCATGTGTCATACTGCTAGGCTTAGTCTTTTCCACATTGCCAAAAGAGAAAAAAAAATTTAGATGTTTTTCTAAAATTATTTTCTCTCTTTTATTAACTAATCAAACAATAGGTTAAAAAATACATATTGCATCAAATTCAATGATATTATTAGAAGTGATCATACGTAAGTAATAATAGTGAAACTACAAGACATTGGATCTTAAGAAGTGAAACTCCAGGGTTGAGTGTAACCATCTGCATTCTGGACAATCTGCGAATGGGACCAAATGCGAATAGGACCATCCGATAATATGATCATTTGCGTCTGCGTGACCAATTGCGAATGGGTCGAACTGCGTCAAAGCCCTCTTAAATCAGCCGCACTTCGGATGCGTTTTCGTATACTCGTACTACGTAAACAGACGATATATGTGCGCACACTGATCGCCACAGACCAAATATGTGAACAGTAGATCTGTGCCGGTTGGGTTTTCTCAGTTGAAACGTCAAGAGTGACTGTGGGTGGTGCTTGATCGGTGACATGACATACATTTTTCTATATCCAAGACTTTAACTCATACGAACGCATAGAAAATCCAAATCCAAAAATGGGAGTGATTGCGTACGTCGGAACTACATAAGTGTACACGCTTGACTAGCTCGCACCTAGTGCGCGAGGTACCATAGCCATAGTAGACGGGAAATCGGGATTAATCGTGCGTATTCAAAGTTCAAAGTTCTTTATTGCATTCATGTTGTACAGACGCCAGCACATCGACCTATCCAAAACTATCAAATTTATTCAATACATTTTCAACCATATGGCTGAGACATAAGGTTGAAAATCTATTATTAAATAAATAAATATTAAATTATATTATTATAACAAATTCTTAAAATCTATATTCAATATTTATTTATTTATTTAATATGTATATTTATAAAGAGCATAGCACTTAAGAGAGCATAGCATATTCGTACGAAAACGCACCTAAAGTGCGACTGGCCTTAATGTTGCAGACGTCAGCGCTGGCCACTTTGCTTCAGGCGGGCCGTACGCTCAGTTGCCGACGAGGTAACATTAGAACCAATTTTTTAAACTTCTTATGAATTAGCCTTGTCCTCCACCCTACCTGATGTTAAGTGACGATACACAACTATGCGAATAAATGACTCGGTACCTTTAGAACGGAGAGCGGCAGTCCCTTGCCCAGGATCAGGTGCACCAGGAACTGCGCCAGGTTGGCGGCGCTGTGCTTCGGCAAGTTCTCCAACTCTTTGATCTTGTCCCACGTCGCGTATTGTATGGAGAGCTGCGGCCGAACAAACATTTTTATTACCAAGGCCATGTTAGTGAACAGAGAAATTTTTAAGCACCTGTCTAAACTTTATTTTTAGCTCTTTCTTCCATCATTTCGTAATTGCATCGAAAATTATGAATTAAATAGTAGATTGTACAACAAGAGCATAAAACGAGCCATTTTGCCCGAGTCGTGCATATAGCCGTGGATAGTCACGTCAAAGGTGAAATGGGTTTTATACTCGAGTTTTACACTCTGCTTTTCACTTCGATTGCAAGGAAATAAAACAAACTGCAACACAACAAAAGCTAGTTTCTAGTTTTGTTTGACGAATAATTAGCTTTCCGCCACACAATTTTACTTAATTTTTTTAAAAATTTTTAACTATGTGACGTTTGACTATGGTCTGAGCCGTAATGCCAAGTTATTATAAATATTTGCGTTATATTATTTTACGTAAATGCACGCCCGTATTAATCGTAAATTTGTATTTAGATAGTAATACATAATTATGTCGTAATTAAATTAAGATATAACCTAAATCTCATAAAATTTATCAATTAAATGAAGGTGTATTTAATTGTGTACTTTTCACTTTGTATGTGTATTTAATTGTGTATGTGGCTGTAAGGCCTAATTGTTTTAGTCTTAAAAGATGAAATTACTTTCTGCACAAGAGCATACAAACACATTTTATGTAGCCTTCTCTCGACATAAAGAACAACTTTACGAGCATGAGAAGTGAAAAAAATATTTTTCTTCTTTTAAGACTAAAACAATTAGGCCTTACAGCCACATACACAATTAAATACACCTTCATTTAATTGATATATTTTTTGAGATTTAGGTTATATCTTAATTTAATTACGACATAATTATGTATTACTATCTAAATACAAATTTACGATTAATACGGGCGTGCATTTACGTAAAATAATATAACGCAAATATTTATAATAACTTGGCATTACGGCTCAGACTATAGTCAAACGTCACATAGTTGAAAATTTTAAAAAAAATTAAGTAAAATTGTGTGGCGGAAAGCTAATTATTCGTCAAACAAAACTAGAAACTAGCTTTTGTTGTGTTGCAGTTTGTTTTATTTCCTTGCAATCGAAGTGAAAAGCAGACTGTATAACTCGAGTATAAAACCCATTTTACCTTCGACGTGACTATCCACCCACGCCGTACCGGCTCGGGTGGCTATATGCACGACTCGGGTAAAATGGCTCGTTTTATGCTCTTGTTGTACAATCTACTATTACTATAGGTAGGTACTAACTACATATATATGGTGTGACCTTTTTTTTTGTCCTACGCATATATTAGGTTACGGGCAACCCCGGGTTGTGTGGTGCTTTCCTTACATCTCCCCGCCTCGTAGTGAAAGCTTGATGCCCAAGAACCATCCCTTCTCTGCCACGGGGAGGCTCGGGTCACGAACAGTACGCACCGAGGCCCCCACCCCACCTCCTCTCTTATAGACATTATCTTATTCATATAGGATGCGGCTGTTAGGGGTATTACCGGGTACTTCCTATTTTCGCCGCACAGCTGGATCCCAATTCCCCAGTACCGTATAGTAGGGTTGAAAGTTTTCTCCAATATATTCTTCTATTTACACCTGTAACTGCTGTATCTTCTGTAGCTGCTGTAGCTCCGGCATCCATCGCCATCAGCTGCTGTATCCAGCATTACCTGGTACTTCTTGTCCTCGCCGTACAGCTGCATTCCCAGCACTGCTGTGGACCTTCAACCCCTGCTACGCTTAGCAGGGGTCGAAGGTCTTCTGCTGCAGGCAGCAGGCCCGTAGTACATGCACGAGCTGCTGCAGCTGATGTAACCTTCAGATATGCAGCTGTTGGGGGCATTACCTAGTACTTCCTATCCTGACCGCACAGCTGCACCCCCAGTACCTACCCTATAGTAGGGGTTGAAGGTTTTCTCCATTCTATTCTTCTATTAACACCTGCAGGTGCTGTATCTTCGTCCGGCATTACGTGTCTTCGCCGCACAGCTGCATCCCCAGCACGGCCAAGTACAAGATGAAGGTTTTCTCCTATACGCAGCACGTGAATTAACACTTGCAGCTGCTATATCTTCTCCGGCGTTACCTGGTACTTTCTGTCTCACAGCTGCATCCCCAGCACAGCTTAGTAGGGGTTGACGCAGGTCAGTAGTAAGTGCACGATCTCCTTCAGTTGCTGAAACCTTCGTGTAATATGCAGCTGTTGGGAGTATTACCTGGTACTTCCTATCTTCGCCGCATAGCTGCATCCCCAGCACAGCGTAATAGGGATTGAAAGTTTTCTCTTGCAGGCAGCAGGCCAGTAGTACATGCACGAGCTCCTGCTGTTGCGGACCTCGAAGCCCCAGCTGCTGCAGCTTTTCGAACGCGTCCATGTAATCCTGGAGAAAGGGCAAAGGCTCAACATTAGAATCTATTAATACGTGAAGAATTAAATTGGTACAACTTTTTTAACATATTGCGCGCTCGGAGGACTAAGATTTGATATAGTTGTAAAGATAATACATGTTAATGTATTTCTTTAATGAATTTTGCCGCGCTGCTTGCTGTCAGTAAGACATTACCGTAGTGTAGATAAAACAGTGTTAAATTAATGTAAATTCCTTGATTTTGAATTTTGCCGCGTAAAGGAATGTTGTCGTAGATAAAACAGTAAAGTTATGATTGAAGGTTAGAAAAATAACAAAGTATGGTGTCGTGTAATATTTTATGAGTATTATTGTAAAAAGTAAAAAGTGTTAAAGAATTTGACATAGTGAAAAATAAAACTTTAATGTCGTTTCTTTGTTAGCAGAGCAACACATTGTTTTATTTTACTCCAAGTCCAAACTACAAAATAGAACTTATAAAACGACATTTTTGTTTACATTTATGAATAAAAATGGAGAAACTTCAGTTTGAGTTTACGCTATTGCCTGGAAGTGATGGAAAATCAAACATTTACTGTGTAACCTCAATAACCACATGCGATAATAAAGTGTATGCAATACCAGAAGAACTAAAACAGGTAAATTATCATAAGGAATTAATAAAAACCACTGCTTATAATAAAGTGAAAAATAGTTTGAAGAAACGGTACCAGATACGAAAAGTTTGGCTAACACTTACAGAAGAAATGAAACAAACTTATTTAGATGAAGATGGCAACATACAATTTGGAGACCAATACCTGGAAGAATTGTTAAATCAAGATCAATTATCTACTGCACAGTTAAAAGACACAGGTACATTGGGAAAATTATTTGAAAAGTTTATAGATAATCCACAAGAAATTGGACATCAAAACTTAAAATTCATCGCTGACAAATTTGTGATAAAAAAATTTACAAGCAAAAATTCGAATGCAAACCAGTGGATTGATATTTTTGAAAAAGAATGCATTCGCTTTCAGGTTACAACAGATGAAAGGAAAATTGAAATACTTAGATTTTTTATGGATAAGAGTTGTGTAGATTGGTACAGCTCAATGATTATGAAACTAACAATAAACTCGGAATGGTCAATATGGAAAAATAAATTTTGTGATTCATTTACAAACAGGGGATGGAACCCAGTCACTTATGCACTACTATTTAAATACAAAGATGGTTCATTATTGGACTATGCTATAAGGAAAGAAAAACTCTTACTGGATATGAGAAGATCAATTGATACAGGTACTTTAGTGGATCTTATTGCAGCTGGTTTACCGGAATTCATACTTAATAAGATTGATAGAGAAACATTAAAAGATACAGTCGATTTATTTAATGAGGTAAGCAAGCATGAACACATGATAAATAAAAAAAGATTTTTGGCTAAGAGAAAATTTGGAAATCAAAAAACTAATGATAAAAATGAAGATCATAACCCATGTAAAATTTGTGAGAAATTAAATAAAGGTATGCGTTATCACCCTGAAGCTGCCTGCTGGTTTAGAAAAGAAGACGGTAAAATAAAGAAAAATTTCATTAAACATGTAAATAATTCAATATTAGAAGCTACGTTAAATGAAACTAATCAAAAAAACGAATAGTTACACCATTAATAAATGTCAAACTACTATTGAATGATAAATTAGAATTATATGGAGTTTATGATTCTGGTTCAAATGTTTCTCTGATTAACTCCAAATTATTGAAACTACAAGGGAAAGGAAACCGCTTAAATGAAGCGGATTTAATAACGATTAATGGTGTAAAAAAGACTAGTGGTTTGACGAATTTAAAAGTGAAAATCTTTGAATTGGAAGAAAATGTTGATGTTTACATTATCAATGAAGAAAATTTCAAATATGATTTTCTAATTGGATTGGACTTGATAAAAACATTTAAACTAATTCAAAACGAAAACTTACAAATTACTCAGAAACAGTGCTCGAATAATGAAAATAATAATAATGTAGAAATCTCTACAAATGTAAAAACAAATACTGGACTGAAAAGTTCAGAAAACAAAAAAAGCACAACAAAAGAATATAAAATAAATTTTAATGAACATATAAATGAATGAAGATTTTGAAATAAAAATAAGTCACCTAAACGAGTATCAAAAATCAGAAATTGATATACTGATTAGCAAACATAAATCAGTTTTTGCTAAGGATAAATACGATGTTGGTACAGTTAACGGATATGAAGCGAGGATAGACTTATTAGTAGACAAATATTGCAGTAAAAGACCGTACAGATGCACTGTTGAAGATAAAAGAGAGATAGAAGGTCAGATAGCAAAATTACTAGACAATAAATTAATAGAAGAATCCTACAGCCTATTTGCTGCACCTGTTACTTTAGCATTTAAAAGCTCAACCGTTTCCGTTAATTGAAGATTTAATGACGAAGACCAGGAATTGCAAGTTTTTCTCAACTCTTGACATAAATTCTGCTTTTTGGTCTATCCCGCTGCGAATAGAAGACAAAAAAAAGACAGGGTTTGTAACACAAGAAAGACATTTCCAGTGGACCTGTCTTCCCTTTGGTCTAAAGACCTCACCGGCAATTTTCCAAAGAATACTTAGTAATATATTACGGAAGTATAAACTTACAGAGTTCTCTGTCAATTATATCGATGATATTCTCATATTTTCAAAATCGTTTGCCGAGCACATCAACCATCTTACACAGTTGCTGGTAGCAATCAAAACAGAAGGGTTCAGATTAAAATTTACAAAATGCACATTTGCTTCAGACTCAGTTAAATACCTGGGTCATATAATTCAGAACAATTCCATTAAACCCGTTAAGGATAACTTAGCTTCAATAAGGAATTTTCCTGTTCCAAAAACACAAAAGAATGTAAGACAATTTCTAGGAAAAATCAATTTTTACCACGAATACATACCAAAGAGAGCAATAGTACTTGATCCGTTGCATAATTTACTTAGAAAAAATCAAAAATTTGTGTGGTCTGATAAATGCCAAAAAGCTTTTGAGATGATAAAAAACCTGTTATGCTCTCAGCCAGTTTTGGAAATTTTCGATCAAGACTTACCAATTAATATTTATACAGATGCTTCTTTAGAGGGTGTTGGTGCCATTTTAAAACAGGTACAGCCTAATGGAAAAGAAAAACCAGTGGCATACTTTTCCAAAAAACTCAATGAAGCTCAAAAAAAAAGAAGGCAATTTACTTAGAATGTTTAGCTATTAAAGAAGCGGTAAGATACTGGCAATATTGGTTAATAGGAAAATCATTTACAGTTTATTCAGACCATAAACCACTAGAAAACATGAATCTTAAATCTAGAACTGATGAAGAATTGGGGGATTTGACATATTATCTGTCGCAATATGAATTTAAAATAAAATATGCTCTAGGAAAACAAAATTTAGAAGCAGACTGCTTAAGCAGGAATCCAGTGTTAGAGGCAGAAGAAAATACAGATGAACAATTAAAAATTGTGAACTTGGTTCAATTGGAAGATATTATAATAGATCAAAATAATAATGAAGATATACAAAATAATAAAAGCAAATTAATTGAAAAACACAGGTTATACTTTAAGAAGATCAGGAAAAAAGAAAAAATCATACTATCAGAAGAGTTTAGTAACAAGCTTTTAAAAAACATTCATGATAACATGTGCCACATAGGAATGGGACAAATGCAGAAGACGATTAGTCCGCTTTACACTGCCAAAAATTTAATAAAAAACATAAAAATCATTTGTAAGAATTGTGACATATGTATTAAAAATAAGTCAAGAAGTCAAAACAAACACGGATTTATGTCTCATCTAGGTCCAGCCACAAAGCCTCTCGAAATAATTTCTATAGACACAATTGGAGGTTTTGGAGGTTCAAGATCAACAAAAAAATATCTACATTTATTAGTAGACCACTTTACTAGATACGCATTTATTCTAACATCAAAAACACAAAATGCAAATGATTTTATAAAGTTAGTCTCTAAAATAACAGATACAGAGGACATAGGCTTGATTCTTACAGATATCAATATCAATATCCAGGAATCAATTCAAAAGAATTTAAGAAATTCTTAGATGATAAAAACATACCTATAGTATTTACAGCAGTAAATGCACCATTCTCAAATGGTTTAAATGAAAGATTGAATCAGACATTAGTGAACAAAATCAGATGCAAAATAAATGAAAGGGAAGAAAAAAGAGCCTGGTCAACAATAGCTCAAGAATGCACAAATAAATACAATAAAACCGAACACTCAGTCACTGGCTTTTCGCCAAGTTATCTTTTGTATAGTACAGATGTCACGCTTTTACCAAATGAATTAAAGCAAGAAATATTATATAGTGACTGGATCAGAGACAGACAAACGGCTCTTGAAAATACAATAAAATCACATAACTATAACAGAACACTATTCAACAAAAATAGAATAGACTTTGAGTTCAAGGTGGGAGACATGGTTTATGTAGAAAATGGAAATAAGCTTAACAGAAGAAAATTAGATGAACTTAAAATTGGACCATATGCAATAGTTGAAAAAAATTCTAATTCAATATACAGAATTGATACAGGTCATAAGAAAAATGAATCAAACCTTTTCCACATTACAAAACTTATTCCAGTCCTTAGAAGTAACGAAGTAACAAAAGATGATGAATAAACTTTCTTCCCCTGGGGGGGGGGGGGGAGATGTAAAGATAATACATGTTAATGTATTTCTTTAATTTTGAATTTTGCCGCGCTGCTTGCTGTCAGTAAGACATTACCGTAGTGTAGATAAAAGTGTTAAATTAATGTAAATTCCTTGATTTAGAATTTTGCCGCGTAAAGGAATGTTGTCGTAGATAAAACAGTAAAGTTATGATTGAAGGTTAGAAAAATAACAAAGTATGGTGTCGTGTAATATTTTATGAGTATTATTGTAAAAAGTAAAAAGTGTTAAAGAATTTGACATAGTGAAAAATAAAACTTTAATGTCGTTTCTTTGTTAGCCGAGCAACACATTGTTTTATTTTACTCCAAGTCCAAACTACAAAATAGAACTTATATAGTTATAAAGTTTATGACGAGAAGGAGTAGTAGATAAAACTTACGAATAAATATGTAAAAGAATCTTAAAGTAAAATAAAAATCTGTCAATGTCAAACACACATTAGTCTGCTTTTTTTTAAACATTCGTGGCCATAAGTACAAGCCCTTCAGCCGAAGTATCAGTTTTTTTTAGGTTCTCTTCAACATTAGAATGTAATAAATTTTATCTACACTAATGTTGTAACATTCTACTTATGTTTCCAATACTTGACTTATAATTACTACTGTTATAGCGCAGACAACAAAACACTTAATTTAAGCAATTTCACATGATGGTATAATATCCACATCGATATCGTAAAATCTCATTATAACATCAATAAAACGCGACCAATTAACCTGGCGAGCCTTATGTCAAAATCCTCATACAAGTTGTATAAAATTTTGATATTAGGCTGGCTTTTGAAAACAGTTGGGTTATACGTGAAAACTTCGTCGAAACTACTAAACTTACATACACAAAACTCTTTGGTAAGATCTTGAGCCAATTAAATAAAAAAATAACAGCGCGCGTTCGCTCCTGATTGGCCCTGCGCGCGCAGCTGCGCTCTCATTGGTTAGATTTTAATGGCGGCAAGTTCACTGTGACAATACACGTACGCGTGAATTTTATGTTTCGCAATGTGTTTTGTTTTTAAAATACAAATTAAAAGTTAAAAATGGACAGCGACGATGATATTTGTACGCCTCCGGATATTCTAACTCACAATCTTTTGCCAGAAAAATCTAGAAAATTATATGAAAAAGAATATAATAACTTTTTGGCATGGAAGATCGAAAATAAAACTACATCATTTTCTGAAAATGTCATTCTTGTGTATCTCAAAGACCTCTCCGACAAATTCAAGCCATCTTCTATGTGGGCTAAATATTCTATGCTTAAGTCCACACTGAGAATCTACAACAATATTGATATCACGAAGTATTCAAAAGTCATAGCGTTCCTGAAACGCAGTTCAGAAGGACACAAGGAAAAAAAGTCCTTGACGTTTACATCAGGTCAAATAAAGATGTTCCTGAAAGATTCACCAGATATTTTGTATCTTTTTGAAAAGGTAAGTGTATTTTAGTTCTGTTATTTAATCTACCTAGTTCTTACGTACTACACACGCAAGTTATCTAGACACTCCGTTTAAGCGCTTTGTGTATAAATTAGGTAGTAGGTACCTACACTTTACTACTTCATAAATCATAGTTTTTGCCTTGGCTATGTACCTCAAGCTTATTATATCGTTTATTGTTACAGGTTGCACTAATCTTCGGCATAATGGGGGCATGCCGAAGGCAAGAGCTATACAACATCCAGTTCGATGAAGTCTCTAACATAGACGACAGTACAATCATGGTGAAAGTTTCGAAAACAAAAACGAAAATAGATCGTTCTTTCGTTGTGACGGGCAACTGCTATGCCGTATGTAAAAAATACATGGAACTTCGACCCACCCCCTGTCGAAACCCTGCCTTTTTCTTGAGCTATAGATCGGGGAAGTGCGTCGATCAAAGAACTGGTATTAATAAATTTGGTGCTCTGGGAAAAACTATCGCAAGTTTTTTGAATCTGCCTAACCCAGCGTTGTACACGGGGCATTGCTTCCGGCGCACCTCGGCGACCCTTCTCATAGATAGCGGTGGTGATTTGACCGCACTGAAACGACACGGGGGGTGGAAGTCTTCTACTGTGGCTGAAAGCTACATTGATGAGTCTTTAATGAATAAAATTCAAGTCTCAAATACGATCTTGAACAGTATAGAAAACAAGACGAATGAAGTAATTATAAATATTCCAACTCCGTCTATGAGCTCTACTGCTTGCCCCGCGACCGCTACAGCTGCTGGATCAATAATTAACATTAACTTTCAAAATTGTACCATCCAAAATTTGAACAATTATTATAAATAAACTATTGTCAGCTTTTACTCTTGTTGTTTGACTAATTGCATTAGTGAAGATAAAGTAGTGTATGCAACTGCATATAACACGGGTATTAAAACACTCGTTACTATTATGAAACTCGCTGCGCTCGTTTCATAAACTCACACTCTTGTTTTAATACCCTTCATTATATGACAGTTGCATAAACTACTATAGTCGAATTACAGTTACGTTACGAAATACAGTAAAATTGCATTATGCTAATTTACTATTAGATGACTGAAAAATATTATTTACATAGTAAAATAAAGTTAATTTTTTAATTAAATTAATTAATTAATAATCCTACCGTGGCCGACATGATGACGCAGAATATGCTCCTCCTGACGTCGGTGTTCATCCGTTGTTGCTTGGCCAGCTTCAACAGTTTCTGGTCGGCGGCGGGCGGCGCGAGTGCGGGGTTCGATTCCTGCTGGCGCGCGTGGTTGCCCTCCCACGCGGACCCCACCACCCACCACTTGCCCCGCTCCTCCGCTGGAATATGAAATAAAAGTTGCTAGGTATGCTGCTAAGCAAGGCCTTCATGATTGAAGTCAAGTCATCGCCTCAATTGACAAGTATTAGCTAGATCAATACGCCAAGTGCGGGTTTTTTTTCTTTTAGTTGATGGCTTCGTGCAATTAGCACATTTAGCCAGTGTCAAAGTAATTTTTCTTACAAGTAATACATAAATAAACAATATTTCCTTCCTGTATGATGATGATGAATGATAATAGAAATGAGAAGTGAGAAATGATATACCCCCCAACCCCTCGAGTATCTCAGTAACGATGTGGGGCTTTAGTCCTCGGGCGTACTTATTGAGAGAATTTGAAAAGTGACGTTGCACTGTTTTGTTTCATTTGCCAACACTCATGCACACTCGCGAACACTTAACGGTTAATAATCCACCATTATTTCACATTAATATTCGACATAACACAAATTTTAGAAAATAAAGATGTAAGATGTAATAATTACATCTGAACTCAATAAAATTAATTGGGCTGATTGTTTGAGTGTAGGAACATTAGACGACGCGGTAACATTTTTTTATAATGAATTATATAAGCTTCGTGACCAACATATACCTCACAAATTAATTAAACAAAATTCTTATCCACCGTGGTATAATTCTAGTCTTATAAAAGTCTTGAAAGAAAAATCTAAGTATCACTCTAAGTATAAAACATACGGCAACTTAGCAGACTATCAAACATTCTCCTTGCTGCGTAAAAGAGTAAATGATCTTGAGCAGGACTGTTTTTATAAGTATATTGAGCGTGTCGAGTCTTCAATTGTGGAAAACCCTAAAGCTTTTTGGGCATTTGTAAAAGCGAAAAGGAATAGCTCAACTTTTCCTAGTGTAATGACTTACAAATCAGTAAGCGCGGATACTGGTGAAGGTATAAGTAATTTGTTTGCGGAGTATTTTCATTCCACTTTTTTGGCTACAAGTCAAAATATAGGTCATACTATAAGCATGACCTCTGATGATGGCCTTTGTAGTATTAGTAATGTTGATATCGACCCAACTAAAGTATCCAACCTTTTAAAATCGCTTGATTTATCTAAGTCTGGTGGACCAGACTTAATACCCGCTCTCTTTATTGTCAAATGCGTCGATGGTCTAACGATACCATTGTGTCTGCTGTTTAGGCGGTCACTTTCGGAGGGTACTGTTCCCAAAATATGGAAATCTGCTTTTATTACCCCAGTACTTAAAAAAGGTGACAAAAGTAATGTGGAGAACTATCGTCCCATATCCAAGCTGTGTTTATTTGCAAAGGTCCTGGAAAGGCTAGTTTATCAAAATGTTTACTCCAGTTTGAGAAGTTCATTCAGTGAAAAACAGCATGGTTTTCTCAAGCACCGCTCGACATCCACTAACCTCATTATTGCGAATGAATTTATAGCAGGCGGAATGGAAAATGGAGCACAAGTAGATGTAATATACACTGACTACCAAAAATGTTTTGATAGAATAGATCATTATATATTCAGCGGGTATACATGGCAATTTGTATCGTTGGTTTGCGTCCTATATTGATAACCGAAGTCAAGCTGTAGTCTTACGTGGCTATGTGTCTCGGTGGACAGAAATACCATCTGGGGTACCCCAGGGGTCCATCTTAGGCCCTCTTTTATTTATTATATGTATCATGGATATTAATAAATGCTTTTTACATTCTAAATCCTTACTTTTCGCCGATGACATGAAAATTCTTAAGGAGATTCGTAGTCATTTAGATGCCCATGATTTGCAACAAGATCTCTCACGATTTGAACAATACTGTATTCTGAATAGATTAGATCTTAACGTGTCAAAGTGCTTCTATATGACATTTACACGTAAAAAAAACAAAGTTTTGTCCAAATACATTCTCCTTAATCACAGTCTAGCTAGAGTGAATAATATAAAAGACTTGGGGGTTATTTATGATTCTAAATTAATTTTTGGGGATCATGTTCATCATATTGCTAGTAAGGCCTCTAAGGCCCTGGGGTTTGTTATGCGTATGTCCAAAGAATTCAAGTCTTTGAAATCAATTAAAGTTCTTTATTGTGCGTTCGTGCGTAGTCATCTTGAGTACGCATCACAAGTATGGAATCCGCAGTATAACGTTTATATCAATCGCTTAGAGATGATACAAAAAAGATTTCTACGATACCTTGACTTCAAGGCTAGACAACAGTCTGCTAACTACGAGCACCGTTGCAAACGATATCACTTTTTACCTCTTCACATTCGACGTGAAGTGAATGACGCTTGTTTTATATCTAAACTTGTTGACGGCAATATCGACTGTCCGGAATTACTATCAAAAATTGGTCTTCGCACAAATATACTGCTGCGTCCAAGCCCATTGCTTCACATACCTTTTGTTCGTAGAAATTACCGAGAAAATACTTTCTTAGTGCGCGGTTGTGTTACTTACAACATGTATAGCACTGAACACGACTTGGATCTGTTCTCGACAAGCACAGCGACTATTAGGCGAACTGTATGTCAAAATTTATTTTCTTAGGTATCAATTATCATTTTTAAAATATATATATATGTTACGTATTACTGAACAGCAGTATTTGACACTGACGTGACAGTGTACTTTGTTGTATTTCTATTTTACTTGTTTTTGTAATTCTATTTATTTTTTTCTTTGTAATTTTGTGTTTACCAATGGTTTACTTGTGGGGGTTTGTAATTAGCTTTAAGATTTTACATAGTTTAATATTTTTTGTTTAAATAGCTGTAAACCTTCCTTAAAAATAAAATAAATAAAAAATAAATAAATAAATAAAACAAAACCGCAGACCTGACTCTTCACTTTCCCGCCAAGAACTCTCAAGTGCGGGTTGGTGATTACAAAGCCTTATTATGAATGTTTCTAAGCATTTTGTTTATTTATTTATTTATTTATTGATTTATTATTACAAGGTACACCAACAGTTAACATGCAAATTTTCGCAGGAAAGTAATAGATCATAAGTTTAAGACATACATGAAAACCAATAACAGGCATACACAACATTGTCCAAAAATACACAATAAACTAAAAAGAAAAGAAACAAAGTAAATGCATATGAAAAAAAAAAATTAACAGTAAATTAACTCAACTATTATTAATATCAAATAAAGATTACACAAACAGAAAGAAATTAATGAAATTAAGATTTAATTATTACATTATAATAAATTAATAATAGGAACTATTAAGGTTAATCACATTTTACATCCAATATATTCCAGCACTTTACCTCTAAAAGTTTTAGGGTTATCTTTAAAAATGTCGATGTCAGGTACTTTGGCGTTTATGGTGTTGTACAAAGAGCAGATTCTAGACAGCGGCTGGTGCAAACCCAAGTTTGTTCTACTTCTAGGGATGTGAAATAACTTAGAGCACGGAAAACGCGGGCATCTGTGAGGAACCCTGAGAGATATCTTATGAAGGAGATGACAGCATTTTGTTTCACCGTGGAGAATTTTACGAAGAAATAGCAAGTCAGACACAGCACGACGGTCTCGCAAAGTCATTAATTTAAAGAAACCAAGTCTCAAATCGTAAGGATGCCGATGGGTGATTCCAGGTGAGGTGAAAGCTAAATATCTTGTGAAGGCGCGCTGTAACGATTCGATTCGTTGTGAGTGTACACTATACACAGGATTCCAAGCGACGCTAGCATACTCTAATCTACTGCAAACCAGTGAATTATATAGTATTATTTTAGTTTCCGGTTGCCGAAATCCACCAGTGTTGCGCTTAACAAAACCAAGAAGCTGAGCCGCTTTTCTTGTTATCGAGTCAATGTGAGCAGCAAACTCAAGCCTTCCATCCAGTGTGACCCCCAAATCCCGTATTTCATTAACACTTGTCAAAGGAAGGCCGCTAAGGTGGTAACTGGTACTTAGAGGATTGCGTTTTTTAGTAAAACTGATGTGAAAACATTTACTTGCGTTGAGTGACATGTCGTTAATTTCACACCATGAACTGATACTTTGGAGATCACGCTGTAGCAGCTCTGTGTCTGACGAATTGTGGATGGTTTTGAAAATTTTTAGGTCGTCGGCAAATAGTGATATTTCGCTATATTTTATGTGTGAAGTTATATCGTTAATAAACAATAAAAATAATATTGGTCCGAGATGGGATCCTTGTGGAACGCCAGATTTGGCGTAGAAAACCCTTGACACATATCCCTTGCATGCTACAAGCTGTGGTCTGTTGGACAGGTAAGACTCAAACCAGCTTAGTAACGGTGAACCCAGCCCACTCCCCTTTAGCTTGGCTAACAATATCTGATGGTTGACTCTGTCGAAGGCGCTGCTAAAGTCAGTATAAAGCGCGTCCACCTGCAGTCCCTTGTCGACCTCAAGAGACACAGCAGACACAAATGATGCTAGGTTAGTTACCACGGACCGACCATTCCTAAAACCATGCTGGAAGTCGGAGATGCTGTCCTCTTAGTGAGAATAGAGCACTGGATAAATGAGAGACTCAAACAGTTTTGGAAAACAAGAAAATAAGGAAATGTGTCTGTAGTTCCTTACGTTTGATTCGTCACCCTTTTTGTGTATAGGAACGATCCGCGCCATCTTCCACTCATCTTTATTTACAAGTATACATACATAAATAACTAATAGAAATTAGATACCTATGAAAACTTTCATTACAATAAAATTTCGCTAAGGATCATTGTCAATGATGACAACGTATCTTTCACTTGGTCTTTTAAACAAAAATAGAACTCGTTGTTTTATTAAATGCAAACAAAATTCACTTCTAAGGTGGTGAAGCAATTTCATTGTCGACTATACACACACACACAACAGCTGTCAAATTTACTCAATAGACTTTGAAATTTATGTAGATTCCGTTTTCGCGAGTGTTGGTTAGTACACGTGTTTATGGGATTCTGATTTGTAGGTTTGTATAGGCAATTTTATTACAGTTCTTAAGCCGATTTACTCTTGTTTGTGAATTTTGTGTTCTATTGTGTACTTTGTTAACCATGGATCGGGCCCCGCCTGATCCTCCTGATCCTACTGAAAGAGTGTCATCTCCGATAGAAATGGAGATGTCTCCTCCGGTTTTCTCCCAACTGGGTACGAAAAGACGCATTGAAGCTCCGTCATCCCCGTCAGTACCGCAAAAAAAGACTCCTCCGAATTTTACTCAAACTTCTGAACCTACCCCCAATGAATCGCTTTTTATCCACTCGTCAATCTCAGACACTCAAAAAGCCTACTCAATCCTCGATAAGGGCCCCTTTATTGTGCATGTTTCTAGGACAGAATCTTCCCCTTCTAGTGGTACAACCATTCGTCCTATAATTTTTGGCCAGTTGCTTTCTAAAAATAAAATTAAAAATATTGTTAATGATGGTGTTAAAAAAATTGGACGTAACCGTCTATCAGTGGAGTTCAAATCATTCAAGGACGCCAATGATTTTATAAATAACCCTCTGTTAGGACTTTATAAGTATACCCCGTCAATTCCAAACTATAATATCACCCGTATGGGTCTAATAAGAGGTATTCCCACAGAACTCACAATGGATGAACTGGTGGAATCTTTATCATTCCGGAGCATTGCGGCATGGTTCTGAAGGCAAGACGTCTAAATAAGAAAATTATTGTAGAAGGCAAATCTACATGGATTCCTTCACAAACAGTGGTCTTGACTTTTAAAGGGCAGTCCCTCCCAGAAATTTTTTTTTTCATATTATACGTCAATACCAGTTGAAACTTACCAATTACCGACTATCCAATGTAACAATTGTTGCCGCTTTGGACATATAAAATTACAATGCCGCTCTAATCCCAGGTGCTACCGATGTGCTCAGCCCCATTTGGATGAAAGTTGTGATGTTGGTGAGGATAAATCCACCTGTCTTTATTGCTCGGACAATCATTTTGCCATAAATAAATCTTGTCCAGAGCAATTAAGACAAAAATCAATTAAAATTAAAATGTCCCAGGATTGCATATCCTTTCAGGAAGCCTCTGCATTATTTCCAACCTCTAGAAGATCATATGCAGACTCATCGAAATCCGTTATGGCTCACCACTCTACCATACCCCAATCCTACCCTTCTGTACTCACATCATCACAATCTTATAAAAAAACTGTTTCCCTTCCACCACGCCCTCGACCGGTCCCAGGTAAAAGCTATGATAGAGAGGCTCCCCTGTGTGGTGCCGGGGATAAAGAATTGCACCACCCCATCTCTTCCCGTGGGTGTCGTAAAAGCCGACTAAGGGACCATTCCAGAGGATAGGCAGCAGCATCTCTCTGAGGTTTCCCTCAACCTACTGCGATCGCCAACCCGCCTGCCAAGCGTGACGATTACGGTAAATACCCCTCATATCCTTGTGAGAGGCCTTTGTCCAGTAGTGGACGTCTTTGGCTGAGATGATGAGAGAGGCTCACCAGGCTATTTCTGGCTCTCTCCCATCTTCGCTTCCTAATGGATGTGCCTTTATCAACTCTTCGCAATCATCTGAGACTTCCCCAAATGAGGATTGCCTTGACCTCTTGTGGCTTCTTGTCATTAATATATTATCAAAGTTCAGTGATGTCCCACTACCGCTCAACGTTGCACCTAAAATTATGCCACTCCTTCACCTCCTTACTAAAAATGGCCCTGAGCATTTTACAGTGGAACACTAAAAGTATTAGGCGTAAAAAGCCCGAACTTTTATATTTTTTTAATAAATTTGCTCCAGCTATCCTTGCTATTTCGGAGACATGGTTAGTGCCGGGCTCGCATTTCAGCGTCCCTGGATATTCGTGTCTCCGGGATGACAGAGACGATGGCTACGCCGGTAGTGCTTTAATAGTCAGTCGCTCTGTATTATTCACACAAATTCCCCTCCCTTCTCATAGTCAGAATATAAATGCTGTTGCAGTGAGAGTGAATAATATTTCGTTTGTTTCTATTTATATTCCACACCCCAATTTCTCAACCCTCCAAGAACTTCGCTCCATTATTATTACTCTCCCAACCCCACTTGTTATAATGGGTGACTTTAACGCTCACCATGTTTCATGGGGCTCTTACCGGTCCAACTCATTTGGGTTGCTTTTAATGGATCTCCTTGATGAATTGAATCTTTGTGTTTTAAATACTGGCAGCCCCACAAGACGTACTCTTCCATCACAAAATCCGTGTTGCGCCGTGGACTTATCCATTAGTTCATCAAACTTATCATCACTTTTATCTTGGAGTGTTCTGAACAGTTCATTTGGAAGCGATCATTTTCCGGTTCTAATGAGTCTGCCTGATAGAACTTTGACAATTCGTAACCCTGCTCCCCTTTTAAAATTTAAATTAAACAAAGCCAATTGGTCAGCTTTTTCTGACGCAGTAGACAACAAAGTGTCTTTACTCCCAATCATAACAAGTGAATCAGCCCCCTCCGCTTACAAAGATTTTGTAGACTCAATTATAAGCTCTGCTGAAGCGAATATCCCCTTGAAGCGTTCCACACGCCGAAAGGTTTCCCCTCCATGGTGGGACAGCGAATGTACTGATGCTGTAAAAAAGAGAAAAGAAGCTGAAAAACATTACAACTCCGCCATGACTAATGAGAACTTTTTATGCTACAAACAGGTGGACGCGCGAACTAAGAGGTTTCTTTCCAAAAAGAAAAAGCTTGGTTGGACAAAGTTTTGTGAAAGTTTATCTCCTGGTACACCATCTTCCATTGTATGGCGTCAAATAAAAAGATTCCGGGGGTCTCTTAGCACTCAAAACTTGTCATCCAATGATCCATCCACTTGGATATCCTCTTTCGCTGATAAATTGGCTCCATCATCCGCTCCTAACAGCGACTGTCTCCCAATTGGGAATTCTACGTTTATGCCATCTACTGGCAATTTGGACATGGCTTTTTCTTTCCAAGAACTTCAAATGGCCCTTGGCGGTCTCGTTGATTCCTCTCCCGGTATCGATGGAATCCCATACTCTTTCCTTGTAAAAGCAACCGACAAGGTAAAGTTATATTACCTAAGCCTAGTAAATTACTTCTTTGATAAAGGTATCATTCCAGAAGATTGGCATAGACAAATTGTCATTCCATTGCTTAAACCCGGTAAAGACCTATTAGACCACAACTCGTATAGACCTATAGCCCTGTCTTCAACATTACTTAAAATTGCAGAGCACATGATCAAAAATCGCCTGGAATGGCTGGTGGAAAGCCGCAACCATCTGGCAAAATCCCAGTTCGGTTTTAGAAAAGGTTTTAGTACCCTAGATAGTCTTAGTATCATGACAACAGACATTCGCCTGGCATTTAAAAACAAAAAATATGTAGTTGGGGTGTTTCTTGACATAGCGTCTGCCTATGACAATGTCCTCCTTCCGGTGCTCAGGGATAAACTTCGCCAGCTGAGTGTCCCAGAGAAGTTGGTTCGTCTCATCTTCAACTCCATATCATCCAGATCTGTTGAGATCAGATGCCAAGGTGTTATCCTCTCTCCTAGGTCTATCTGGAAGGGTCTTCCCCAAGGTTCAGTCCTCAGTCCTCTTCTATACAACTTGTTGATTTGCATTCACGCCATATTCATAGCAGCGGTCTTAATGCTTATACTTATTACAAATAAATTATAAAAAAAACATGAAAAAATAATAATCATATTTTCAAAATCTGTAAATACGAATCGCACGTCTGCGTAGCACTAAAAAATAAACGCTCGTTCGCGTACGCCCGCTCACCCGACCACGAGTAGGTAGCAACAAGCTCGAGCTTCGCGGCGCGCCCGCAGCTTTGTCGGCGCGGCGAGCGCCGGCGGCCGGCGGGCGGCGGGCGCACGCCGCACGCATCAAAGCGCAAGGGTGCCGCGCAACCCCGAACGAGTGACACATTTCTTAGCCCTAGCGAATTTGGAGCGAAACGTGTTCTTAGGTGTGTTGTTTGTGTGTGTAAAAAAAAGTAAAATGACGGAAAATTATTCTAACGTAGAACTTGTGGAGATGGTGCGATTATACGCAATTAGTGGGAACAGTCTACGTCGAGCCGTGGTCATGTTTGTGGAAATGTTTCCAAACAGACCAACTCCATCGCGCGAGGTAATGCTTGCTGCCACGCAACGACTGAGGGATCATGGCCAGTTCAACGTTCCTCGACATGCGCAGGGTCGCGGCAGTGTGGGCCTCTCAGTCGATTTGCAAGAGCAAATACTCGAATACTTCGAGAGGGAACCACGTGCCAGTACTCGTGATGCTGGCCGCCACTTCAATGTCCACCACACAACAGTCTGGCGGCTTCTTAAGTCGGAGCAACAGCACCCGTTCCACTTCAGAAGAGTTCAAGAATTGAACGAGCAAGATCATGCCGCCCGGGTTACTTTTTGTCACTGGGTACTAGAACACCGAGAAGCCAGCATTCTATGGACGGATGAGTGTATGTTTACGCGCATCGGTGTTTACAACGTCCACAATGAACATTGGTGGGCTCACCGCGAACAGAACCCGCATAAGACCAAAAAAGATTCGTTCCAGCATAGGTTTAGCATCAATGTGTGGGCTGGCATTGTTGGTGGACATTTACTCGGGCCCTATTTCATCGAGGGTTATCTCAACAGCAACTCGTATTTGCAACTTTTGCAGCACGTAGTTGACGTAATGCTTGACGACGTGCCACTAGCTCTTCACCGGAATCTCTTTTACCACCAGGACGGGGCGCCTCCGCATTATGGACGCCAAGTGCGCGATTATTTGGACGAAGTGTTCGGAACCCAGTGGATTGGTCGAGGTGGGCCAGTGCCCTGGCCTCCGAGGTCGCCAGACTTGACTCCGTGTGACTTTTATTTGTGGGGAGACATAAAAAGAATGGTTTATAAAGACGAAATCACGAGTGTTGTGCAGTTAAAACAAAATATTTTAATGGCTTTTAAGAGTGTAAGGTCAAATCGTAGTGTGCTGCAAAAGTTATCTAGAAACTTAAGGCGCCGTGCTCATTTGTGCATAGAACGTGAAGGTGCCCACTTTGAGCAGTACCTGCGAGTATCTTAAACATGATCAGTAAGTACCTAATAATAGTTTATTGCAACAAAGTATACTTATGCGTAAGAGTAAGCCACTTTACCACAGAATACATAATAGTACCTACAAGTTTACGTAAGTTCATCGACTTAATGTCCGCCCGCTGCGCTCTTATGTACCTACTACGGTCTGCACCCCTATTCTCGTCAGTCGACGGTCGCTATTCTAATTTACACTGAGATCATTTTATTAATCAATCGGTTCCTTATTACTTTCTCCGTGTTAAAAGTATATTTTAGTCATTAAGTGTACCAATTACGATCAGCTGTAAAATTATGGCGGGAATGCAAATCTACAACCTGTATAATATATATACCTATGACCTCGAAGCAACTGTTAATTCATTTTGTCAGGTTCTACAATTTGCAGATGATTTAGCGTTGTATGTAATGTCAGACTCCGTAACAATTGCATCTTCCCGTATCAACTCTGCTCTAGCATACTTGAGCGACTGGCTAGTAGAGCATGGTCTATCATTGTCGGTTTCCAAATGCTCCTCTGTAGTTTTTACCACCAAACGCAATATTCCAACGCCGAACATTTTATTTAATGGAGATGCTATCCCTGTTGTCAACCATGTTAAGTTTTTGGGCATTACACTTGATCCTAAATTATCTGGGATCCCTCACTTCAGTAATGTTGCAGGGAAATGTGAGAGGGGAGCTAATGTCCTTCGTGCTTTGTCAGGTGTTTGGTGGGGTTCTCATCCATTCACCCAAAAACTTCTCTATAATGCAATAGTCCGATGCCACTTTGATTATGGCTCCTTTCTTTTAGATCCTTGCAACAAATTATCACTCGACAAGTTGGTTAAAATCCAGTCAAAATGCTTGCGCATTATTTTAGGTGCAATGAAATCATCTCCTATAAACACCCTTCAAATTGAGTGTGTTGATCCTCCCCTTTACCTCCGCAGGCAATATCTTAGTGATAGGTTCTTCCTTAAGATTATTCAAAACCCCTCACACCCTCTTCTAGGAAAATTAAAAACCTTATTTCAAATTAGTCATTCATCGCACAATACCCCCTCAAAAACCCCTTGTATCATTCATAGTTTTAGTAAATTCATCAGACCCTCCATTCCTGTAGAAAAGCTCTCTACGCACCCCCTTTTTAGTACCAATTTCGAAGCACTCTCTTTAAAGCCTAAAATAATTCTGGACTTTGGTATTGACAAAGACTACCCTACCGCCCCCCAAATCTTTTTAATGAGACTGGCGTCAGATTTTCCTGACTGGCTTACAATTTTCACCGATACCTCCAAATTGGAAGAGGGTGGCCATGTTGGAGCAGCCGTTTGGATTCCCGCCCATAGAATAGTCCTGAGCTATAAATTGTCTCCACTGTAATCTGTGTTTACGGGAGAGGCAGTTGCTATCCTAGAGGCTGTTTTATTTGCTGAGTCCCATAATTTGCAGCATAGCATTATTTTCACGGACTCCTTAAGCTGTTTACACGCCATCTTAGCTAACCCATTTAAAGCTAAAATTAAATTCCCAGTAATTTTAAGGATTCGGGAAGCACTGCTGCGTTGTAGATTGAAAGCGGTAACAATTGTTCTAGCCTGGATTCCGGGCCATTGCGGCATCCCCGGAAATGAAACCGCGGATTCATGTGCCAAGCAAGCTACTTCTAGCGGATCCATAGGTTACGCAAAAGCCTTTCACCACGACCTTTTTCCTCTCGCTCACATTCACCTTTTAAAATCTTGGCATTCTGATTGGCAAATCACGAGAAACCATGCGGGTAGATATTATTTTGATATCCAACAGCACATCCCCAGTAGACCATGGTTTTTTAAGCAGAAACACCACAATAAGCATATTGTTTCTACCATCTGCCGCCTAAGAATTGGGCATGCTTGCACACCAGTCCATCCTGCGAAGATCAGGGTACGGGATACCTCCCTTTGTGATTGTGGGTTAGATGAAGGAACAACCGACCACATATTTTTTAACTGTCCAAAATTTTCCCCCTCCCTCTACGATCTCTTACCCCAAAATATTCCCCGTCCTACTAATTTTAAATGCATTTTAAGTATAGTAAATTCTCCACCTTTTTTAAAAATTTTAATATCATTCTTATCTGTAAACAACATCAAGCTATAAATAACTCTTGTGTGTGTGTATTATATTTATAATATTAACTAATCGCATGTTGTGTTGTCCTTGTTCTAGGTAAATTTGCTTAAAAACGCAAAATTATAATTATAATTATTCTACGAATCCTTCCGTGTATTGGCTACCTACGTGACATTGGCGGAATTGTGTTAGACACAAAACATGCCATAAACAAAAAAAGAAGAAGAAGAAGAAGAAGAAATTTATGTACGTGGCATACGGTTAATATTTATAGAAGAAATTTGTCAGTTTTGCATAGATTCATGTGCAGGCGTCGGTACTATACACATTTAATAAGGTACCAAAATATTTATTTTCCTAATTGGTACCTTATTAAATGTCTATAGTACAGACGCCTGCAAATGAATCTATAAAAAAATATTTATTTTGCTATTTTATTTGAGAGACATCCCTAGCCTAGCTTAGCCTAGAGGAAGGCGCCGCTTGCTGCGTATACTGAGCTGTACAGTGTTGGCCGATTCCAATATGCATTGCGCCCTGTTATGTGATCATAAGAGGGCACAATGTATACATTATTTTCTTGTTGTTTATGTCAAATTGTTATTTATTGATACCAACAAATGTTTTTCTTCTTCTACTATAACTTGTACTTTTTGTATGTAAAAAATGGATTTTGTTATCATTATAGTTGCAATAAACAATGGATGATGACGATGAGTATACATATTACCTTTGAGCAGGTCGTCGAGCCGTATGTGGAGCGGCGTGACGTAGCGGCCCTTGCGGATGACGCCGCGCGCCTGCTTGCGCAGGAACTCGCCGTACGTGGGCTCGTACTCGGGGATCTTGCTCAGGTTGTTGTTCTTCACCGCCATCAGCACCTCTAGTAAAAACTTGATGCGGGAACTGGGGGAAGCGACAATGTTAGTGGTCTTGTTCGATGCAATGCACCCGAACACCTTAGTGAGCATATTAGTTTTAGGACTTTAGGCCAATCGATGCTAATATTATGAGTCGGTCCGGAAACGGTTGTCAATCGCGACGCGAGTATCATAGCATTTTTAATATCATTTTTAATAGTACATTTTATTATCCACGGACTCATGCCTGATTTCACCGTTGACCCCTAAGTTTTAGGTGACCCCTAAGCCATATTAGGTGACAGTTGTTGGAGCGAAACCGTCACCTGAAATGACTTAGGGGTCACCTAAAACTTAGGGGTCAATGGTAAAATGGGCATCAGTGTTTTATTTAAATCATTTATCAACTATCACCATCACTACATCGCACAGGGACCCTAATAACGCCACTTCGAGCAATTCTGCTAAAAACAATTAATATTGTGAATTCCTTGCAGATCCTTAGCAATTCCTCTAATATTCATAAAATGGCCACTCAAGAATGTGAATCGTATTCAATTCAATTCATATTGTGATTCAAATTTGGTATTAAAATTGCCACACGAGAAAAATAAAAACTTAAGAAAACCGGTTTTTGTTTCTTTACATTTTGCATTGTTTTATGAAGATATAAATTAAGAACTTTAGAAAAAATAAAATAAAATACTTAATAAAACACACTTATGTAATCAATATAAGAAAAATAAGCCACAAAAAGTAATTCAAACATTGTTGTTAAAATAAATATTTTTCATTTCGCTGGCAATAAGTTGGATGTCATCATAAAGAAAATTTTATATGTCATTGACCTGTCTGTCACTTGAAAATAGCTACGTAATATCAAAAGTGAGTTAGAAAAATAATTGTGAAAATAAAATACTGCGGGGATGATGAGATTCTTGAAGATCATGTGGATGATAACGATACGTTTGAAGAAGCCGAAGATGAGCTTATAAAGCCAATAAACGTTCCGTTAAAGCAGGAGTAGAAGCCCTATCAATAGAAGCATTGAGGGCCAGCAAAATTGAGGTCCAGCAAAGTATTGAGGTTCCAACGAATCTGACCCCGGTGCAGTAGCACCTAACATCGCTCCGACCGGTTCTGCGGGACCACAAATATCCCAACAAACAAGATTACGCCGTAAGTGTATCTCTATTGATAATAATATTTCAAAATATAGGACTATTGTCTAGCTAGGTTATTGATGCTTACACAGTTTTTATCTATTTTTACACTATACTTTATTCGCATAAAACGATTACAAACATAATTCCTATGTTTTGTCGGGATTTTGTGCGTCGATATTAAGTATTTTTTACACTCCTTTGGAACAAAGCAAAATAATGTAAGATTAATTATGCCATCTAAAATGAAGTATCCCTTGAAAAAAGCGACTTTGTCTGCCTTGGCATCAGCTGGGATTCGTACCCACAACCTTGCACAATCCGGGCGAATGCTCTTACCGCTGAGCTACCGAGTCTTTGGGTGGGAGTCGAGGGTTTAAATCCCAACTGATAATCGAGTTGCTTTTATCAAGTGTTAATTAATTTATGATTTTATTTTACTATAGTATTGTGAATGCAAAACAACATTTTAAATGTACTATTTTATCAGTATGTCATATTTCATTAGAAACAAATTTTATTGAATTTTTACTTTTTATTTTCGGGTTGGATACAGAAAGCGATAGCCTCGTTCTGGGGCAACTGATACTATGGGGGGGCTCAAGGGGTCTTACTGAAACACTTAGTATCGATTTTGGTTGCCGGAAAGGTACCTACGTATTTTTTAAATATTTTTATTTTCTTTCTTTTTTAGTGAAACGAAACGCAAGAAGTGAGGAAAAAAGATAGCACAACACGCAATAAGTACAAGAACAATGTGAAATGACAAGAGAAACTTTGTGGAATATCATGCTTTTTATTTTCCTAAATTAATGTAATGAAATAGGTAGGTACTTAGGTCATCAAAATTAGTGACAGAACCGAATTATTCAACCTCGGCCCCACGTGGTACTAGTCTGCCTTACCCCTAGTGTTTATAAAAGCCCGGAGGCGCGGAGGGAAAGCAGCCCCCAAAAAGCCGAAGCTGCGTAGGCGAGCATGGAATGCCTGTAGTTTGTTACGCAAGGGCGAAGGGGCTGCACTTCCCACAGCGCCGGAGACGTTCAAAAGCCATTACTTTGTAAAATAAAAAACTTCTAAACTCAAAACCTCAAAATTGTGAGTCGGTTATGTACAATTTCACCACACAGGAAGTGGGAAGGGGTACCAGAGGCTAAAATACCTCCCCTCCCCTCGCCCCACCCTTTCTTAGCCTTCTTCTTTCAAAATTCTGACCAAATATTACTTTGAGTTTATGTTACGAAAAAATTTTTTTTCTTCAAATTTACGCATTTCCGGCAGACGGGGATTGGAGGGGGGACTCTACCCCTCCTCCCCCTCCGTCTCTCAGCAAACCCTTATTGAGGCTACCGGTTTCTAAATTTTTACTGCAGGTTCGATTCCTGGCTGGGTAGGCCGGGTAGGCGTTTAATTTTTTCACTGTATTTTATAAATATTAAATTTTATTGAGATATGTTAATGGTTTTAGATCGTCCGCTATTGTGACATGTATTTAAAAAAAAGATTGAATTAGTTAAGAAAAATATATTTATTAAAATAATACTTTTAGTCTAATGGTCTTACATGAACTATAAAAACTTATAACAAATAAAATTGATAAAACTAGCTTAACGTCTCGTGCTGACCATAGTCGCTCTACGAGAGCATTCCTCACAGATTCGCCAGCAGCCAACTCCAGCCAGTTATTCCTCCTAGTCTCATTGTGCTATTGTATTAACTAAAACAAAGTTTGGCAATGGTTATTTGTATCATACAGTTAATATCTAGTAAAATTTTAAACAAATTCATTATACAAGATATTACCTGCATGGTTGCTTCATATTGCTCCTGCTGTGGAACACTAACAAGTGCCTCTACAGGTAGTCTAGCACTATTAGCAATATTATGTAAAACCACACAAGCATTCGTTATTAAACCAGCGGTGGTCGGATGATAATGCAGTTTCCGATCCACCAACAGACATCGCCAGCGAGACTTGAGCACCCCGATACACCGCTCCACTGTATTTCGAACCCTACAATGCAGATTGGTGTAGAATCGTTGGGGTGAATCAGGTTCAGTGTTAACGATTGGTGTTAACATTATGACCCTTAGAGGATATCCTGAATCACCTGAAACAGATTTTTTATTTTATTATAATGTTACTAATAGAACCTGAGAGTTGTCTATAAAAATATACTGTAAATATAGAATAAACAGCATTCATAATTGGCCAGCGCCTGGATGGCGTTATTCCCGCAATTTTTGTAAAACGGCGTTTTAAACCTATCAACTCGCACTGGGCGAGCTGCAGTGACATAGTAACCTAAAAGTATATGAAATATACCAATCTAAGAACCACACTGTTTCATTTTCAGCATGTCGAAGACATTTGAGATGGGACTTCAGTACATGGTGGTTCCACACAAATGAATCATGGTTTGCTCCACCATGACTAGCATCAACGCTCAATATATTTAAGTCCGAGTCACAAACCTGAAAAGTTCATATAATATCTTTATTAGGAAACCTTAATTATTGCTCTTGTTTAATCTCTCTTAATTTTTAAATACCATTTTAACATGAATAATTGTTTAGCTATTATTTTGCCCATAATACTAGTCTTTATTAGCTCTTAGCTTGTAGTTTGTGTATTTGACTCAGCAAAAGTAGTAAATCTTTTTATAAGATTATGATTATGTCGCAGATAAATATTATTTATTAGTTTTAAGCCGATATTTGCCGAACATAATTAAATAAAAAATAATTTGAAATTTATCTATTGTTTTAATACCTTAAAGTATCTGTAACTGTGGTACTAACCAATTTAAAGGTAAAAGTTAAGTCTAGGTAGGTACTTACTATTAGAGCATTTAAAGAGTGATACCGCTTTTGGTTGAAAAATCTCTCTTCAAAGAGTTTGAAGAGAGATTTTAGCTGGCCTTTGAGCTGGCCGGACAATAGCAATGTGGGTGTGATCGATGCATATGATGATCCAAACCTAAAAATTATAAATAAATGGAACATAGAACATACTTATATTATATACATAGGTGTTCCTTATTTACTGTTTGCATGAAGGAATTAATGTAGCTTACCCAGATTTGACAATAATAATATTTCTTTCTTCCCGAGTTTGTGGAAAACGAATATATTTTTTTCTAAAATGGTCATTATTTAGAGCTTGTGTCACTGACCTCATACAGTGCGATACACTAACTTGGTGCATTTTGTGGTGTGCACTAGCTCCTACAAACCTCTAACAGGACCCAGATGCATAGAAACTTAATACAGTTAATACCTGAAATGAGAAAAAAAATTACACCATCCAATAAGTAAAAGTTTAATTATTATTGCTTCGGAAGGCACCGATTGTTGTCGTAAGATCATGTCAGCCAAAAGACGTCCACTGCTGGACAAAGGCCTCCCCCAAATAATCATAGGGGGTATTTGCCGTAATCGCCACGCTTGGCAGGCGGGTTGGCGATCACAGTAGGTTGAGGGTAACCTCAAAGAGATGCTGCTGCCCATCCTCTGGAATGGAAGTAAGTGTCATGTCGTAAGATGGCAGTCCTTAAAGCACTCCAACCCGCATTGGGCCAGCGTGGTAGGTTATGGCTCAATCTACCCATGTGATGTAGTTTGATCATGATATTGTGATGTTTTAAATTAGGGATTCTTCTACTTACCTTACACGTACCTAGTACTTATACCCCCTCGTCGAGAGAATAAGTAAGGCTCTATCTCCTGTATGAGATCACGATACAAGCTTTTATTGAGTCTATATAAAGTCCAACAAATTCAGAGTCAGGCATTTCAAACGCTAACTCCATTTTTCGAAGCGATGCACTTCGCCGGCGATAAAATAAGCTCTCCCACACTCGCGAATGTTCAATACACATTACTTATAGGGCTAAATCTGCCATTATCTAATTATTTTTCGGAAATATGCACTATATGAATTGAAATTTGTTGCCTTTGAGTAACTTTTTATGATTCTGCTATTTGACAAATATTCAATTCAGCTTTGTGGACCATTTTACGAATCTCCATAGAAACTTGTCAAACAGATGAATTGCAAAATATGGATTGAATTGGAATCACAACGTGAATTGCTTACAAGTGGCTATTTTACGATTTCTAATTTGAATCATAATATGAAAATAATTTGAATTGCTCGAAGTGGCGGTTTTAGGGTCCCTGGTCTATTTTGAATTTTGAATTTAGCATTATTTATTAATCATTAATTTACCTTTCGTTTGCTTAGTGCCAGGTCTGTGCTACAAACAATTAACATAATATTTCACAGTCTTAAACACACAGTCTTATTTTTTTTTATTCTATCTTTGGCTGATAGGCGAAAAGTGCATGATATTATGTTTTTATATAAAGTGCTAAAAGGCATTCTTGATGATCAGATTTCGTTTAAACGTGCCTTCACGTTTGCCACGTCATCCAGTACCTTTACTGAAGCATAAAACGTACCGTACCAATTTGGGTCACCACTCACTCATTCCTAGATTGAGTAGGCTAATTAAGGAGTTTGTAAAATAGAACTTTACAGTGGATATATTCCACGATAATTTACTAGCTTTTAAGGGGAAAATTTTGAAAATGTTAAAATGTTAAAGCCCTATATTTAAGTATACTTGTTTTGTTTTGTAATTTTTTTAAACTTAGTAATTAGTTAGGTTCAATACATGGTATAGAAACAGCTGTTTTATTTAGATGTAGATATAAATGTATGTTAGGTGCACGGTGAGGCCGTCTATAATTAGAGTTATATGTATCTGATAACTTTGTATTAATAGTTTGTATTTCTTCATGTAACTCTGTTGATGGTCCATAAATAAATAAATAATAGAGGTAACGACATGTACAAAGAAAAAGAGTATGTCGTTACCACCCAAAGTGCGGGCGGCCTTACCCGTCGGCGGCGCTCTCGTTGACGGCAGCCACCTTGGCCTGCGTGCCCTGTATGAAGGTCCGCAGAGCCGCGGGATCCTCCTTCCGCAGCACGCCGCCCACGCTGCGGAGCGCTACCAGAACGCAGTCGATGCTCTTCTCGCTCAGCTGTTCTAGCAGACGCGCGAAGATGTCGTATAGCAACGACGCGTGGTAGATCTACAATGGAAGATTTTATTTTTATTTTAATTTATTAGGAAACTCAACAGTCTTATTGTAACAATCATACTTATTAATCTTATACATAACACACAATATTCACGACGCGAAGTAACAAAAATTAATTTGATATAATGAATTTAACATAGTTTGCAAAAAAAAGTTTTAAATAAAAATATTAATATAATAAATAAAATAATATAATATAATATGTATGACATAATATTAAATAAACTAAAAAATGATTTACAAAATTAATAGAATTTATAAAGAATTTTTGATTATGGCTTATCAGTTTCAGATAATTTAAAGAATAGTTGTCGCTTAAAACTAGACTTGGACAAATGGAAAACATCAATTTTGTGATATTTCCTATAGTATGTTATAGGTAGGCGAGTCATGACATCATTCATACTGTAGTTAGTTCGATGTTTAGGTATACTCAGGAAAGGGGTCCGCCTCGTTCGGTTTAACTTTTTATGTTATTGTGAAGGATGTCATGCAAGAAGCATCGACTAATTCTCGTCGAGATTCAAGTGATAAGATGCACAAAATGTAAATTAAAAAGGAAATTCTTTGATCAACGTTATTATTTATATTATAAGCCTGTAGATTCCCACTGCAGGGCAGAGGCCTCCCTACCCTCCTTTCATCCAGTTCTATCGTGTGCAACAAGTGACCAATCTTTTAGATGGGAGTTTTAGAGAGAATGTAATAGTTAACAATCATTATGATTGATTCGGATCGCGCTCAGTGGCGTGCACTTGGAGAGGCCTATGTGCAGCGGTGGACTAGTGTAGGCTGATGATGATGATGATGATGATGATGATGATGATGATGATGATGATGATGATGATGATGATGATGATGATGATGATGATGATGATGATGATGATGATGATGATGATGATGATGATTGATGATGTTGATGATAATTATTAATTTATTTCCAAGAATAAGAATAATATTTAGGCAAACAAAGAGCACAAGTAGTAGTGTTTAAAAAAAGCAAAATTTAAAAAAAGAGTAAACCAAGTAGGTACGCATAACAGTGCAAACTGTTAGGTACTACATACACCAAAGTTATTAGATGCCTATGGTATAGGTATCTAATACTATACATATAGAAGGAAAAGGTATTTCTTTTTTCATTCTTCGTCATAAATCGAAATCTATACATCATAAAAATAATTAAAATTCTTAACTTAGAAGTTTGATTTTTTCACAGCTTCAAGGGACCGCAGACCTAAGTATATGGTTTTTTATTTCAACTCGATACCTCCACGCGTTCCCGAGATAAAGGGTCTTGACAGACAGACACACGGACAGACGGACAACAACGTCATCCTTTAAGGGTTCCGTTTTTTCCTTATGAGGTATGGAACCCTAAAAACGGATAATAAACGACCTGAGTACACTTTTTGATAAAAACCTCCTAAAGAGCTTGTTTAAAGTTTTTTTTTTAAAACTTAAGAAAGAATAATTATTGCTATTATTTTTTCTATAAATATTTACTACATTAAAAAAAAAATTAAACCCAGCTTAACCGTTACCTTAAATGCAATACAAAAGTAGCAGTAATATAACAATTAGAGAAGGGTCAAAACTGTACAAATGTTCTTAAAATAAAATACTTAACATAACAGCGGTTAAGCTATATAACATAAATATTAAACAACATAGCAGCAGTATAAAAATTAGAAAGGTTACCTTAAAACTGTACAGGTGTGCTAAACAGGCGACTAAGTTGTCCAAACTCTTGTCTTCCATCAGCTGCGGCGTCCGCATCTTTTCGTCGAACCGTTTCGTCAACTCCTGAAGAAAGTGGGCACCTGAAATAAATTATTTAGTAGAATAAAATATATTGCTTTGACTCCAAACAACATTGGAAACAAGGCATGCAAATGACGAGAATCATCATCAGCTCATTTTATGTCCCCACTGCTGGGGCACGAGCCTTCCCTATGGATGGATAGGGAGAACGGGCTTTTAAACCACCACGCGGGCCCAGTGCGGATTGGTGGTTGTTAACGACTGCTTATGCAACCGGGACCAACGGCTTTACGTGCCTTCCGAAGCACGGAGAAGCTCGAGCAGCAATCGCAGACCGGGCGCGTTAACCACGCGCCATCGAGCTCCTTTGACGAGAATAAACGATTGAAAAGAAGAAATAAATTAAAAACAATACATATTTCACCTTCTCCGATTTCCTCGAATCTCGGTGGCAGAGAGGCAAAGCACTCGATCCGATACCCGAAGTCCCGGGTTCAATTTCGAGGTCGGGCAAAGTGTGTTTCGGAGTTCTCGATGCATAGCTCGGGTTTGTGATTAACAACAAGCATTTGGCAAGTGTGGTGATTAAGCCTTTACCCATCAATTGTAGTGTTGACATGATTTCAATGAAGGAAGGAGGCTATTGCCCAGCTGTGGGACAGTCATAGGCTATTTACTTTACATACCTATCTCTGTAGCGACATTCGCGAGTAAGACGGCCACTAGCACGGCTAGCCATAGCTGCCCAAGAGTTGTGTTCACGGCGTTGCGGCTGTGGCGAGAGCATCATTCTCCACTGCTGGACGTAGTTCCAATCAGCCCTATTGCTACTCCTATCTACTCGCTGGACACAAAGGGCCAGGAACCGAATAAGAAATGCTGAGATCTGCAGGGGTACACTCTAACCGTCAAAGCAAAAGCGTGTAAGCATCCTAAAGTGGAGTTGGGCGGGGACAATGTCTGCATACTTACCGACAGACAACAGTCACACGAGGACTTAACATGGCGACCAAGAACCTGGGGCCCGACCGTCTAACCAATCGCTTTGACTTCGTGTGTGGTTTATGACGTCATCTTGTCTTTTCGTGCCTTCGTGCGAGGTGGCAAGATGACGATGACGTCATAAACTAAACGCGTAGTCAAAGCGATCGGTTAGGCGGTCGGGGGGCTGGACCAAGAAACATAGAAAAGCGACCGACTCAATAGTCAGATGACATCGATTCAGAAATAGGCGATAAGCTAAAGAAGAAATAAATAAAATACACAATACCTATCTCTCAGTGTCAGAGATAAAGATGCTTGCCTCAGCAGTGGGACGGTCGTAGGCTATTTATTTTACATACCTATCTCCGTGGCGACGTTCGCGTGTAAGACAGCCACCAGCGCGGCGTGCTCGGCCACGAGCCGGTCGGGCGTGCGCGCGCAGCCCACGGCCGCCTCCAGCCACAGCTGCGCAAGCGTCGTGTTCACGGCGTTGCGGCTGTTGTGGGAGTACAGGCCTTCTATGGAGTTGCACGCCCAGTGGAGGTTTGTGCCCGCCAGCTTGTTTAGGACGCCTGACAGAAAAATACAAAAATAAAACAACAAATATTAAAGAGAATATATGGCTCCGACTACTACATAACTACAACTGTCAGTACTCATAGTAACAAGGTTTTCAAGGATTATATCTGAAATAGGCACAGAATTGAATAGACAAAGGTTCCTGCCATTTTACAATATGTGACGCTTTATAAGAAATAGAGAAAAAAATAAGGCTTATTTTTTTCTCAACCGTGTAGGTACTAATAAGAACTGGTCACCCGCCCTGTGTAGAATTACGATTCGATGGCATAGTCACAGTCACGAGAGTCACATTCATTCTAATCTGAATAAATGATTTTAAATTTGAATTTAAAACAAATAGGTAACCAAATATTTTAAGATACAAACTTCTGTCCCAAAGACTAACCCCCTTATTCATAAAAATTATTAGAGCATTAATTAATTGAATATTGTTTTGTCAACGTCACACAAACGTCATTTTGAATTTGAGAAAAAGAGACAAAACAATGATTAACTAAATAATGCTTAAATAGTTTTTATGAATAAGGGTTTAAGAATAAAAATAAGAATAAATTATGTGCGGAGAACGTGGAATTTAAAAATTTTTAACTATTGGTTTTTATTATTTTAAATTTATATATATAGTAACGAGATAAAATTTTACTAAAAAAAATCAACCAGCCTCAGGAAGCTCCAGCAGGAATCGATCCCACCACCTTTGGATAACCGGTCCAATGGTCTGACCGCTGAGCTACGGGGGCCTTGTAAGTATTGGTTACCAAACTTAGATTAGTACAATAGAAGAATAGCCTCCGTTGCAAGTTTACAAATCAAAATGTTATTTTGTGATCTAGCAAATTGTCACAAAAAAGAATCGGAAAAAACCGAACATTAAGCATTAAGGTTTACGGATATCACTTTAATATTATTGACTCACTTTTGATTTGTCGTTTCAATTGAGCTAGTTCCTTCTCTGAGCCAGAATCTTTGTTTCTCAAATGTGGTGGTACATAAGTGCCCTTCTCTTCCTATAAAAACACAATTATTAAAGCTTATTTTAAGTAAAAATCCAGAAAATTATAAAAAATAGATTAAAATTTTGTACCTTTATTATATTCCCTTCTTTATCCCTTTTTCTACCATATATGTCTTCCCAGACATCTGGCTTTTCTTGACTTTTTAAATTAACATCATTCTCTACATTATCATCAGAAAATTCTTCCATATCATCATCACCAGACAAATGTGATATTTCATCATCACTAAAAACGTTGCTTAGGTCATTTTCTCTGATTATTTTCTCTTTGCTTTTATTTTTATGTTCATTTTTTTCTCTCTTTTGTGTTTCTTGTTCCTTATCAGCTTTTACAGATTTAGCTTTTTTTAATTTAATAGGCTGCTCTAAAATTTTTAAACATATACAATTTAGGTATTAAAAGTTAACAAATAAATATACAAGTTATAAAGCATTATTAATTTACCTTCAGGCTCTACATCTGATTTCTGTACTTCAATATTTAACATTTGTCCATCTTCATCTAGACTAGCTTCACTAAGATTATCTTCAAATTCATTATTACTATTATCTTCATCAAATTCTTCACTAACTTCATCATCATTGTCATCTTCTACTTCACTACCATCATTAACATCCATGTCATCATCAGATTCATCATCATTAGAACTGTTGCTTAAAGTTTCTTTGTCTTGTTCATTCTTCTTCTTGGGTACTTCTTTACCAGTAACAACAGCGAGATCATCCTCAAAGTCAGATTCGTCTTCAACATTAGCCAATTGCTTTTCAGCTGCCACTATTTGTTCACTTGTTGCTCTATCACATATTTCCAGCAGGTCTGTATTGTATGGGTAAGTTATGAAAATTATTTTAAATAAATAATAAAAAGATATTTTTTTTATTCAACTCTTTCCCTCTCCCATGAAATGCAATTAACAGCAGCTTTTAAGTAAGTAAATTCTTTATTGTGTATAAAAATAGGTAAATAAAATATGTAAATACCTTAATTTACCTTAATGAATATATTAAAATTTTCTTGTAATTACTGGATAGGTAGGGCACCAGATATGTATGCTGTTTGTTTGCTATTGCTGTAATCAATCAGTGTCAGGTGAGGTTATAATAATCTAGACTTTCTTATAGCAGAAGTTTCATGGTTTAAGTCTTGGTCATCATGTCACTAGATGGTAGGAGACAATATGGCTGTAGGTGGAACCATACTTCAGTAATACTTCGGGAATTGGAACTGAGAAACTGGCTATCTTATTTCTAACTGTCAGAACCAAACAATGCTACTAACATTGTGGTTATTGCAACAGACTTTGATAAGATGAAAAATTGTTTGGCAAATAATTGTAAAAGGATACAGTCCAAGCCGTCATCAGAGAAGAATTTTTTTTTATTTTTACACTTGTTCAGCCCCAGCTGTTTCTCCAGCTTCTTGATGATCTTGTCCTCTTCATCATTTGCTTCGAGAAATGTCTTTTTTCTTTGCTTGTTCATCTGAGATTGAAGTTTCTTTGCTTCGTTGATATCTTTCTGCCGCTCCTTGCTGAGAACATCTTGAGGACTGGGTTGTGGTTTGCTTATTTTCTTCTGGAATGTACATTGGCACTTGGTAATAAAAATAAAAAATAAATCTAATTCTTTTTTTTCGATCATTGTCAACCATTTTGGTAAATGGTATGCACAATTTTATTTCATTTTAATTGGGCACCGGCATAAAAAATAAAATAAATTAAATGTTATTATTGTAAGTTTTTTGCCTGATGTCATAAAGGCACAACGCCTTTATGTATAAATATAAATAATATGCCGCCATTTTTTTTTTATTTTTTTTTAATATTAGAAGGAGGCAAACGAGCAGGCGGGTCACCTGATGGAAAGCAATCACCGCCGCCCATGGACACCTGCAAAACCAGAGGAATCACAGATGCGTTGCCGGCCATAGTGTAAGCGTTCTGCATAGAGTATATAAATGGCGGCGTTTGGGACTCGGTCAAAGAACATTCCGTTCTACTGTTATTGTTTATTCTTACGGTATTAAATTAAATATTGTATGATTTGGTAACAACATACTTTTTTTTAGTTTGGTAAATGTTGTTACTTCTATTAAAAAGCTGCGGGGTTTCTTGCTTACAGCTAAAAAATAGACATCCTGGGTAGTAGGTAAAAAATGTATCTATAGACGATTCAAAAACACTTTTTATAAGTTTATTTAAATATTTTTTTTGACTTTGACTAAGACTAAGCCGTAAAGTCAACAGGTTCATTCAGTATGTTTTGCCAAAAGGTTTAAGGTGTGTGATTTAATTTTTAAAAACTTTCTGGTGTCTTAATAATACTTGGTATTAATCACTATAAATCTGTACAAAACGTCTGAGACATCAGCATGCAGGTTTAATACTAAAAATACTAAACATATGAATTTACTGATTCTGACAAAGTGTTAATTACCTTTACTTTTACTTTTACATCAGCTTCAGGAGACTCTACTGGTCGCTTTACAAATCTCCCTGCTGTATATTCAGAAGTTCTTTCGAATGTTTTCCTATTCATGTAGTGTTCCTGTCGATGTACCTTTTTTTGTAGGCGTTTTTGTTTACGGATTGTTTTCCTTGTGTTGACTGATTTCGCTTGTGCGTTAGATCTATCTTTTCTCATCTTGCTTTAGAAAAGAAACGGTTATTAAAAGATAGAAAAATTAAAACTGAATAATAAGTATTTTCTAGGTTATATTTTGGATATTGACAGGCAAGACCACACAATTTTGACAGCTGACAATGCGAATCTGACAATCTGACATCTGTTTTTTTTCTTCTACATATTATTATGGAAACGGAACGTATCAAACTAAAGGTGACATAAAAACAGGTGACTAAAACAGACATGCTCATAAAAAAGCATACTCATAAGCATGCTTAAAACTAGCATGCTCCGCAGCTGTTCACATTTGCCAGCAATAAGCATGCTAGTTTTGAGCATACTTCTGAATAAGCATGCTCAAAGCAGACAATTGGACAAACGTGCTCTTTTAGACTAGGCTCTCGACCAAAATGGATGCTTCGCGAAAAAATACAAATCAAAACAGTGATCCCTTACACTTACTTAAATATAATACTGTCAGTGCTATCCGTACAGAACTAAACATAATAATCATATTGCTTGCAACGCAATTGATTAAAAATATTTTGTTGAAAAACAAGTAATGTTTCTACACCCACACAATTGTTATCTACACCTGTCACGGATAGAGATGGGCAGGTGGGTAAAAAATGGGGTGGGTAAAATTGGGAGGAAAGGTAAAAAAGGGTAAAAATTAAATAATACCCATTTATACCGGGTATTTTTTTAAAATACCGGGTAAAAGTTGAATACTGTCAAAAAAATTTATTTAATTAGCTTTACCATCCTTAAAACGATCTACGGTGTTAGTTTCGATCTTGACCACTGAAAATAAAATATTGATTTGAAATAAAACTAAGTTGATTATATTTTAAATCTTTAATCAACATATATTTTCAACTAAAATAAACTCTGTTTAAAATTTAAATAAAAACATACATTAGTAACTAATTGCACTTTTTTAAAGTAAATACTGCACACTTGAGTGGAACTATTTATAGGTCACATTTGACATCATATTATCTAAGATGGTCATGTGACTATAATATAAAACTGACAGATGCCAAAAGTGACTTAAAATGGCTTTTCTTTACGTTACGATAAAATAGATGAGTACTAACATAATATATATCTTGAAAACATTTTTAAACAAGTGAATCAGTAACAATTACTTAGATTTCGTTTCATAGCACAATAAAAACAATGCAACCTAGTCAGTAATATGTATGCAGTACGTGATAATCATCAATTTAAAAAATATTCAAACTACTTGCATGACCTTTTCATACCTATCAGATTAGTATAGTACCGCAATCAATTTTGATACTCATATAGCGTACATCAAAATTCCTTTAATTTAGTAATGTCAGCACAGCACATAAAAATATAATTATCTTAAGCTTTTTATATCTTACTTAACATATACAATTTAGAAGATTCACTATCTTCAGATCCCACAATTGGATTGTACTTGTGGCACAGATCCCAGTTATAAGACGCGAAAGCCAGTTTAGCTGCCTTTTCGGATGTCAAACGGTTTCGCTTTTTTGAGTGTATGTGTCCATGCTTGCTGAACGATCGCTCCGTGGCTGCAGATGTGCACGGGGCAGTTAAAATGCGTACTGCTATTTTGCTGAGGTTCTTAGACGAGCAAAGACCCTTCCACCATGTTACAGGACTTATACTTTCAACTTTTTCCCATATAAAGCGCTTCCTCCAAAATCCATCCCTGGCTTTGTAATTGGCCAAATCTGTGACTAGTCTATCCATAATGTCTATCCATAATGGATGTTCCACCAGGCTCAAAGGTGATCCAAAAATGAATACTGCCTTTGCTAATTTTATTGTCAGCTTTTCGATATCTTCCTCTTCCGTTGATTGCCTTTGTAATGACGACGAGGGCTGATTCAAACTGTGCTTACTTTTTTCTGAATTCAGCGAACCAATAGGGAGCGATGGCTGCGAATATGTCATCGTTATAACAGAACTGTTAGTGGTATTGATGATATTTACGTCAGTTTGACTTTTCAGCTCATTTTTAACAACAGCAGGACACTTATCACATTTGAATAAATGACCTGCCATTTTGTTGACGTTTGCTATTTTATATCTATGATCACAATGCTTGCAAGTCACTGATTTATCAGGACCCACACGATAGTGTTTCCAAATGTCATCTCGTTTCTTTCTGCCCTTTCCCATTATCTAAACAAAAATAATAATAATAAGGTAATAGTAAGAACATAACACATTTAACATATTTTGTATTACCTAAAGTGCTAAACACTGTTTCCTGGCAGTTGAAATGCGATTCTATTTATTGGATACTTATGCCCTAAGCAAAGTGTACGTTTTAAAAGAAAAAGTTATGTCTATAATATAATATTGTACTAATAATTAAAATTTACTTACCTTCTTATAAAGTAAATTATGCACTAAACTTCACACAATTTCGTTAAATAAAACTTTATTAACGTCTCAAAATTATGACTTATACGTTAGACACAAGAGAAGAGAAACCAAACGTGGCGCGCGCACAACTAAATGGCGCAGATCTAGCTAGTTGACTAAATGCACTTCGAATGAGCAATTGTGATGTGAGCGTACGAAAAATACCACGTGGAGTGGGGGCGAGAGGCTGCGTGCGGTATATTTTGCGCGTGCGACGTTGCCAGCTTGCAGTAACAGGGAGAATGATAATTACATTACCCACTTTATACAACGTGATTTGAATTATGCGATTTTTGTGAAATAAAGTAATTTTTAAGGAACCGGGAATAGGTTGACTTCGTATGTCAAATACCTAAAATAACCAGGAATGCCCAGGGCATGCCCCAGACATTATATTACAATTCAAACAGAAATTTAACTAGAGATGATAACTAACGTATTAACATTTTGAATGTCCTAATAACAAAAGTCGTGCCTCAGCTCGAAAATGAATAGAATTCTACTAAGTATTAGACTTTGAATGACTTAAAAATATGCTTTAGTTGGTATGTAATAGAGTCTAAAACCAAATTCAATAATTGGTTTAAAATAAACTGATTTTAATTTTTACCCGGTATAAATTAAAAATGGGTGGGTAAAAATAGGTGAAAATGGGTATTTTCCCACAAGTCGGGTATTTACCGGGTAGGTGCCCATCTCTAGTCGCGGATCGAGATCGAATCTACTATACCTTGCTCTAAGATCTATACTGACTAGCATGCTCATAAGCAAACCTTGTTCAGACGCGCTCTGAGCATGCCCCCTTCCACCGGCGCCGCCGCCCGCCGGTAGCATGCTTGAAAATCAAAACACAGTTGATTTTTAAGCATGCTCAAAATAAGCATGCTTATTACTAGCAATGTCACGACACACATACCACTAAGTAGCAATTACTCATTAATGGCATGCTTTCGTGCCAGTAATGAACTTGTCTGTCCGTAGCTTAAGAGCGTTTACGCCGCACACTAGCGCCACTAATGAAAAAAAAAACATATCTAGTAATTAGAGATAGAAAATCAAATTATGCTCAACAAACTATTTGAATGAAGTAATTTAGCATTTTTACGTCACCTAATGAACACCTCACAGGTTATGGTTTAGTTAAATAAGACGTTACGGCCACTTTTAACTATAACGCCATATTTTACTAAACCATAACATGTGAGGTGTTCATTAGGTGACGTAAAAATGCTAAATTACTTCAATCAGATAGTTTGTTGAGCATAATTTGATTTTCTATCTCTAATTACTAGATATGTTTTTTTTTCATTGGTGGCGCTAGTGTGCGTCGTAAACGCTCTTAAGTTGTTTGCTAAAAAACACAAATTATATATATTTGTATATATATATGTATATTTGAAATTGAGTGAGTGTAGTAGTCCAATAATTAAAACAAAAAAAGAGGGCTGATAACTTAGAGCATGCTGATAAAGAGGTGTCGAAGAGTGTTAATTGAACGGTAAACAAATTGTTGGTATTTTATTTATTGTGCAGGTATAACATAAGATAATCTATTTTAATAATTAAATATTGCACCATGCTTTGTTTTGAGAGAAACATTTTTAAAAAGCTTTCTATAGACAGTCTTTCAATATTTGCTTTTTTTTTAAAGTAAGTTTTTGTAAATAATTGCTAGAAATTGACATAAATACCTTGTTTATAAAAATAGCACTTATACTATTTACCTGTTTATTATATATATGTATTTTTTGAAATATATCATGTTTTTAATCCTCAAGGTTGCATGGTCGCACTGCCACTGTCATCGCACTCTGTTTCTTGTCTGTGTCCGTCCAATCCGACTGATTTATTTAGTTTGTCTATGACTCAAAATTCGCAAAAGGCGGAGAAGCGTGATAATGATTTTCTGATTAAATTTATTTAAATTGCACCATACAATCAAGAGGACAGTAGTTTTAGCAATAGCACTGCACTTGTGTTGTGACGACTTCAATAATTTTCATACGGCATGATGGTGGAGGGTTCAGCATTTACGCGGAACGATGTGTTCCAAATGGCAATACGTGTTGCTTTTGTGTCTGCAGTTACTTATTTCTCTATAAAGTGGCTAGTGAACCAAATTGATCCGACTTCCAAGAGCCGCAAGAAGGCAGAGGAAAGAGCTAGAGAACAGTTACGCAAGTAAGTATCGATCGTGGTTATCCACTCAGCTGTGAAAAAATACAATGTTGTAGACCATCACATCATCTGTGGGACCCGATTCGGATCTCGTTCACAGAGGTTTAGTGTGTTGATACAAAAAAATTGCAATTTTTTCCTTTTTTTTTATGTAGTAAATATTATTAAGATCTTTATTTTGGCTCTTGACAAACATTTTACGAAATAGAATTAAAAATAATTATTTTATTTATTAAATTCGTCATTATTATGTATTTTTGTGTGCCATGTGACTGACAAATGATTGAATTCCTTTACTGTCTGGGATTTGTAGGCGGTCAAAGTGTGCAAGAATTATTATATAAATTAGACTGTCATCTTAACTAAGCACAAATTTACGGTTTTTTATTTAATTAAGACTTCAGATTCATAGTAATCTATTCATTATTGAAGTCCTATGATTGAAGTGATTGCTTTGATTTTATAACAAAGATTTATTGCCAATTGCAATAACTGAATGATGGTGCAATAGGTGTAACAGGTGAGGTGAAGGTAAGGTATATCAATTCATTAATGATTTGAGTATTTGTGGTCTTGTAATAAATTAATTTTACCCAAGTACTGTAATTGTTGGAATCAAACACCAATAATATCCTTACCCACTCACATCCTGATAACTCAATATCAAGTCCAGTATGCATTGTTATTCTATTGTGCCTAAATTTCCTAGAATAACAAGTGTTAATGGTTTTTTTATGTATCACAAAGATTCTTACTGAATTTGTAATAATTCGAGTTTTAACAGAGTGACAAAAATTTTTATGTAACTTAAAATAATAAAATGTTTGCATTTTTATTTATAATATATCTCTTAATCTATGTTATTTATTAATTTGCTTACTTGGTTCCGTCTATGAGATGGTGGACATCTTGAAAAAATTTGCCATAAAAGGACAAAGAAGAGCTTTTGTTGAGTTTCTTGCTGATTCTTTTGCCAATGGCATACCTATATTATAGTATATTATATATATTGTAATGTACAGCCCATATTGTGTTAAGTAATTTTGATTTAGTTATTGTTCTACCCCAAGAATTGCTTAATGCAACCACCGTTGCATTTTTTGCATTTGTCAAATTGCTTCGTGCAGTGCAACTGTAGTTGCAGACTGATGCGTCCTATTTATTAGATTTTAAGCTCTATGTTATCAGCATAAGGATCTGTATGAATTAAAGCATAGACTAATACATTTTTCAACATAAGAAAGCCATATCACCAACATTACGGAACAAATTATATAAAAAAAAAATATGTTGGTGAAACCAAACCGAGCGTCATTTTGTGTGTAAGATAGGCAAATTCGAGTAGTTAATTTATTTTTTTACTGTATTTTTCTGCTTAGATTGTTATTGTTCAATCCAGATAGAGCAAATAACTATTCTATTGTATGAAAATGCTATAAAACTATACACGCATGTATGTATAGCTTAATATTTTTCATAAAACGTCTAAACAGAACAGTCAAAAGTTTCACTATGGGACACTCAAGTTGCTTGTAAATCACGTTTTACTGCGCGCGGTACAGCTCGCAGCTCTCAGCTCGCTGTCACCGAGCGGTCGCGGATGGTGTCATGTCAAACTTCAATGTGACAGTACGAACTAGTGTTGCCGCTCGATAGGCCAATATTGATTGTCTATCGATACTATCGGTACTATCGATAATATTGATATCTCTTTTACTGCAATACTATCGGTAAACAGCAATACTATCAATAGTATCGATACTATCGATAGTTAATCGATATTGAAGAGCAATACTATCGATAGTATCGATCCTATCGATAGTTCATTAGTTGGCAGCGATTGAAACTATCGATAGTTTTGAGCTTTGAACAGAGACATCGATACTAACGATTGTCCTATTGATTGTATAGATGATTTTAGCATTCAACTATCGATTGCATAACTGTTGATTTTTCGGCAACAGAAGTACGAACCTGTCACAGGTCGACAGGGCGTTGCAGCGGCTACCTATGTGTGCCAAGGACAGGAAGAAGTAAACATCTATTAGATTAGTTATATAATAATACCAGTGGTCTCAACTGCCAGTAATATTTACATTGAAAAATGTAATTCCCACTTTTACTTGGTTTTATTCATCATCTAATAATTTTAAAAACTATTAACACTTAAGTAATCACAGCATGTTGAATTTTTCTTTTATTGTCATTTTATTAAGGTGCAATATATCATTAAGGTGCAGCGCAGACGACAGACTATTTGTGCGATCGTGCGACTTTGAATTTTGTAAGAAAAAGAGACGGTATTTGTTTTGAAGATACGTTGTATGACTGCCCTTTCGAAGATATCTTTAGCGCCATGGTATTATGCCGCGTACGTTTAGCCCATCACTAACGAGTGCAGATTGCAGACTAAAGTGTGTGCAGTCTGCGTTATCGCGCGTTGAAGCAAAGGTTCTATTTTTTCGCGAACTTTTTGTGTGGTTTGGCGCAGCGCGGTCTGCCAGAATTGCACGGATTTTTTGTGTGCCGGACTTTTTGCGTGTCGTATGCGTTACTGCATATAATTGCATAGGTTCTATTTGCACAGACTAAAAGTGCGTCACGGATAATCTGTCGTCGGCGCTGCACCTAAACCACCACCATTTTCTATGCTATTAAAAATATTGATCTACTCTATGAAAATAATTATTTCAGCATGCTTACAATCACGATCATTAGGGGCGCGACAATCCAAAGGATAGTGGGCAAACTTATATAGGTCTTGGTCCAAAGAAAACACACTAATATTAAGATGTTATTATGAACTATGAGACAAAAAAAATTAAACATTGATATTACTGTTAAGTTTTTAGATATGATTTTTCAAAATGATTAGATTTTCAATTAGGTATAAAAAATCTATTCTTATGAGAATAAAACAGTGTTGGTTTAGGTTTCTTATTTTTATGTTATGTACTTAAAAAATATACATTCAACATACATAAACCTCATACATACATTAAATTAAAAAATAAGTTTTTACACAACCGATTATTGCTCATGACATACGCACAGCAGCCAAGTGTTCGTCTTCCTGAGGCACATGAGCAATAATAGTGAAATATGCCCCCCTCGTTTGTTGAATGCACACTATACCTATGTGTAGTATATCTTAAAGCGCGTATGCTATGGCGAGACTGAAATTCGTGCTCGTAAAAACAAAATCTGTTCTTCTGTAATGCCATAATCTCTTAGGCAATCAATATTTCTTTTTACATGTTTTCCATTGATTGTTAATTGGGTGAATCAACTTTTTGTTGTTTTTTCTTGTCCCTATGTGATTCAATATCTTTTTACATTTAAATTAAGAAAATAATGTGATTGTTATGACCATAACAATAAATTAGACAACAAGGCAGTAAACTTAAATATTCAGCTAGATATAAATTAATCAATTAACCAATTTTTTATTGGTGACCCACGGGACAATTTTGAGCACCCATACAAAAATGAACTGTCCCCCGAGCAAATGTTTTCAAATTTTGTGGTGCAGTTTAAAATATTGACATGACCATGTTAGATATTACGCCGTTTCTAGTAAGATTAAAGTGTATTACTTTCAAATTTTGTTGTAAAATATTTTAAAGTTAATTGTAATTTTCACAATTGTCTTCTAATTCTGTGTCCCTGATAGAGCAATTATATTGGAGTCTACTGGCTCACCATACAAAATGTACAGCAAAATCGAAGCCAGATAGAACTAACCCTAACTAGCCACTAAGAAAACGATCTGTGATCACGTGATCCACTTCGCTAATCCAGTGACCGCACATTCGATCGGTCATTTCGTCTGCGGCTCGAAGTGAGGCAAATTGTGTTTATTGCTGGTCTGCTGGGTAACTACGAAAAGTCGTAAGTAATTTGAACTTTTAGTGTATGTAGAAGCATAATATTACTGCAACACACTAATTTGCTTTAACAGTATTTATTTTAAAGATATTTACAATAATTAGATATAAAAAAAGATTTTTACCATTAAATGTCTAATGGGTCACTAGTCCGCTGGGTCACTTATGTGGTGACCCATGAGACATTTGCGTTGACCCATGAGAATCTGATAATTTTGGATAAGTTTTTTTTGTACATTTACACTATTTTGTTAGATGCTTAATATTTTTAATTGTATAATAATGTTCAAAATGAATTTTTACTTTAATTTAAGTTAATGAATTAATTTGAAATGCATTCAATTTAATTTTTTGTGATTTAATTTATTATTGTTATTGATGTTTCTATTTAAACTGATTTTTTGTTAGAAATGACATATCAAGAGCTACAGCAGGCCAGAAAGAGACTAAGGTAAAAAAAAACAGAAAAGGTTCCTGAAAAATTTGTACAAAATATTCAAACAAGAGAAACCTGAAACAAGGTGTTCATATTATTATTTTACTCAAAACAAACCTTTCTTCGTTGTTAAGCCTTCAATAGATGACCGCGAAATGTGTATAACTTGGTAACGTAACGGCATATAATTTTGTTAATGTCGTTACATATTGAATTAAAGCTGTGGAGTTTCTTGCGCCCATTCTTCTCCACAGCTAAAATATAGACGTCCTGAATGGGTAGTAGGTAAAAAAATTATGGACGATTCAAAAGCACTTTTCTAAAGTTTATTTGAATAAAGAATATTTGACTTAGACTTTGACTTTGTGTCTATGCAAGTTGCACGTTAATCCCGTTTACAAAGCACAGGTGCTTAAAAGAAAGCATGTAATAAGCACTGAAGATTTAAACGTGCTCATTTCTTTTACAGTTTGTGATACTAAGAATTAAGCGTGTATGTATGGATATTGCCAGAAATGTGGGAGAAACGAAGTACGGCACGATACAACTGAGATATATGTTGAATATATGACTCTTCGTGGAGCTAGCAGGGAAAACTTAGAAGCACAATTAAAACACGGTCGTCTGGTATAGCGTCTAATCAGCGAGAGAAAGACATACAGTGAAGTGTTATCCTCAACATAAAATATAATAATTAACTTAACTACCTACATACATCACAACAACAAAGGGTAATGAAATTATAAAGTGGTCTGACTGGGGCAGGCGAGAAGAGATATATGAAAAGGACGGCAAAATAACGAAAGCTGTAAAAAATGTCAAAGAAGTTAAAGAAGGACAGATTAAAGACTTGATGGTAAATTTTAACAGAGAACTAAAACTATTAAAAAAACACATCTACAATATGATTACACAGTTTAAAAACTTCAGACTGGCCGTGAATGGTATTCAAGAAAACGAGGTAATAGTTGTAGCCGATTTTAGTGAAAACTATAATTGCAAGCTTTACGAAGAAATCCAAGCGCATCATTTCGGCGGATCCAGGAAACAAGTTTCGCTGACTACGGTGGTAACCTATATCTCTGTTAAAGAATCTAATTGTGGGCATAAAGTAGAATCTTATTGCACAATATCAGCCTCAACAATTCATCAACCTGCAGCCATATGGGCGCATCTTCATCCAATTTACACAAATATTCGTTACAAACATCCAGAAATAAAAACCATTCATTAAGTTGATTAACATAAGTTCGTGTCCTTTGAGTCATCAAAATTGTCTCATGGCAAACCAAGTTGTCCCCAATAATTATATGATTGTTAGTACTATTATGTTGAAAAATTTTGGTGTTATTCCTATTTTATTTTACATGATTGCTTATAAATCAATGGGAGAACTAGCCCAATGTTTTTTTGTTTATTTAATTGTTTTGGACAAGAATTATAACGAAAATCACTTGTTTTTTTTCCATTGGTGACTCATGAGACACAATATGTATTTAATTTAATTGAAATTATTGAAATAACGTTTCTGTACTTTTCTTGATATTACAGTGATTTGATTACTAATTTGTCGTTAATTTATTAAATAAATATCAATCGCCCAGGGGACGCCTTATAGGACCAACGATCAGTATTTAGCCCTTAAACTGCTATAAATTAAATTGAAATTCGCGGACATACCTAAAATTTTAAAGTTTATTAGTGCTAGTTTACGACTAATCTAAAGAAATGTAGAAATAATTTTCTTTTTTTTTTTCAAAAAATTTTGTCACTTGTTACAACAAAAAGTTGATTCACCCAATTAATGTATTTTAAAATAAGGTTATCTCAAAATCTAACGAGAAATTGGGTTAACTCGCTTATTATTAATTGAAGTACACACTAAAACCTTTAGTTTAAAATGATTTCCGAAAGTGGCCACTACAGTTTTTTTTAACGCCCACCATCCTTTGTTTATTACAATTTATCACGCACGGCAAATAACCTTAAAGTCGTGGCTAGGCTGTTGTTACAATGTGAGAGTGGGAATTACATGGAGTTTGCATGGGTCAAGGGTGTCTTCCAGAGCCGGCCTGGGCGGGAAGCATGCGCTGGCGCTGGACAAGCTCACTGACCACGAGATGATCATCGCCTCGCAGCTCGTCGTGCCGGACGAGATCAATGTGAGTCTGCTTTGTTCTCTTTACCTTTTTCATACCACTAATGTGGCAATCAAGCCATACGACCTGCCTGATTGTAAGCAGTTACTGTAGCCTATAAACGTTTGCAACTGTAGGTCGCTAGACTCATGCGTTGCCTGTATCCAATCCCTTTAGAAATCCCTTTAACAACTTTTATGAAGAACCCTATGCTGTACTTCATTGAGAGTACCTCGGCAGAAGTTTATTTCACTACCTGGGCGTGGAGAAAGCGCACAGTAAGCGTCACAAGAAGGCAATTCCGCTTTTTCGTTTTCAAGTGATGCTCTACATACCTACATGTGGCAATTGACTGTTATTTATATAGATTATTTCTGTCTTCCCATTTGGAAGCAACAAGGAGACAAAAGACTGAAAAGACTGCAGGCAGATGCTGGATGCGTCAAGCCGAGGACAGGGCGCTATGGCGCTCATTAGGGGAGGCCTATGTCCAGCAGTGGACTAATATAGGCCGATGATGATGATGATGATGATGATGATGAAGGAGACAAAAATGCTATAATGAATAACATGTTGAATTTGCGTTAGTCTAACCACAATTCTCACTGACAATGTTCGGCAGGTGAACTGGAAGGATATTGCGGGTCTGGACAACCTGATCCAAGAGTTGCGTGAGACGGTGATCCTGCCGATACAAAAGCGCGACCTGTTCGCCGACAGCCGGCTCACGCAGCCGCCTAAGGGGGTGTTGCTGCACGGACCTCCAGGTATGCATGTGCTTAGTGCCATATCACCATCATCATCAGGTTATATCAGTGTCAGCTATCTAACATGGCCAAGGGGTGACCTAACTTTACCTTTTTGACCCATCCAGTGTCTGCATTGTGGAAGTTAACTTAACTTGAAAAATCGAAACCTGAATACGCTAGTCACTGCGTCATGTCCTCAACTCTATTGTGTAAAAAGATTACTTTACTGTCAAATCATAAAATATTAGAAACTCGAAAGCTAAATTTTAGCAGGTTCTTTAAACATTCTCTAAACAATCATAAATTATTTTCTCTTCAGGTATACCGCAATAATACTTCATTTTACAACCCCTTAGTTCGTATGTGTCGCCAATACAACGAGTTGACTCAAAGTAATCATGACATAATTATTTTTACCTCTAGTTCAAATGTCTTCAAGAAGAGCCTCACGACCCTATTTGATTGAACAAAATACCTAAAATAAATTTAAAATTATAATATTATATTTAAAATTATAATATTTATTTAAAACCATTAAATTATACTCATGTCAGGGATGCATGCTTTTAAGTGATGGTTTAGTGTATAAGCTTTTCATAAAAATTGTGCTACTTTTTTAACTGTTGCCTGTAATGTGTCCTTATAAATATAATAAAATAAAATAAACCGAAAAAATTAAATATTCATAAAATTTATAAAATACAGTGAAAAAATTAAACGCCTACCCGACTCAGCCAGGAATCGAACCTTTCTCAATCTCTCAGTCTTTCGCAATCCGGGCGGCTGCACTGACAGCTATGCTACCGGGAATGCCGAAAAAATTGTTAGGAAGTGAGAATGGTATATCTTTTGTTCGCGTGGACAAAATCGCGGGCGGACCTTTAGTTTTACATAATATTTATGTATGTAGAGACAGAAGACGGATGCTAGGCATTAATAGCATTTTTTTATTTAATAATAACCCATTACCACAGAAATAGATCTATTTCTGTGCCCATGACTCATCCTGCTTTCGACCAGCCAAATTCTTATTAATGTAATAATAGCCCATTCATAACTATTGTTTCGCAGTATAGATATTAGATCTTAACAATGGGCTCGATTGTGAAAGAACCAAATTCATTTAAATATTTCTTTATCAAATCAGCTGTACAAATAGGTACATGGAACCAATGTCACATAATACATAATAGTACAATGTGAACGGCTTTTTTTTTAAAGTATTATCTGAGTTAAATATAAAAATAAAGTAAATCGTCTATGTACTGACCCACTGCTGGGCAAAAGCCTCCGTTATTAAAATCTAAACATCACGCTTGACAAATTTTGGTTGATGACCACAATCCCAGGTTATCTAAAAATCCGTAACACACTTTGTTTGTATGTTCGTTTGTAGAGAGTAAAGTAAAAGGTTAATAGCCAATGACTGTCCCAGTGCTAGTCAAAGAGACCTCCGTCATTAAAAATTAAGTCGTCAATAATGGAATTAATCACCAAGCTTGCCAAATGCGGGTTGGTGATCATAAACCCAGGCTATGCATCGAAAATACTGAAATACATTTTGCCCGACCTGAGAGTTGAACCCGGGCCCTTCGGGTATCAGACCGAGCGCTCTGTCGGTTTTTTTCGATGCCTAACCCGGTTTGTGATCACCAACCCGTGATCACAACCGGGTTAGGCTTCGAAAAATCCGAAACACGCTGCCCAACCTAGGAATCAAACCCGGGACCTTCGGGTGTCGGCCCGAGCGCCTCCCACTCGGCCACCGAGGCGTTCTCAACGTTCTGATACACAGAGCCATCTTTGATTTTGTTTGGTTAGCTAATATAATTTAAATTTTTATATTTATTTCTTTGGCTTTCAAAGTAAAAAGTAAATAGTGTTGAATAATTTCGGCGGGCTGGTTAAAACCACGATAGCTCAATTGGGAGAGCACCTGACCCGGTATGTCAGAAGGGTGCGGGTTCAAATCCTGCTCGTGGAAATTTTTTCAACATTTGTGTTTTTGTAATTTAAATGTTTGTTCCCAGGGTGCGGCAAAACGCTAATAGCCAAGGCGACAGCAAAGGAAGCCAACATGAGCTTTATCAACCTAGACGTGTCGCTGCTGACCGACAAGTGGTACGGCGAGACGCAGAAGCTGGCCGCCGCCGTGTTCAGCCTCGCCGTCAAGCTGCAGCCCTGCATCGTGTTCATAGGTACGTACGGCATGAGCTCAGTACTCTGATCGGCTCGACTCACTGGCTCTATGGAGGGATGTTGTGTCCTTCTGCATATTTAATGTACCGCTTGTATCATGACAAATTGATAAATAATAACGCCTCTCTGGTCTAGTGGTTAAGACCATCGGCCTCACCCACAGGTCCGACCCTGGGTTCCATTCTTAGAGGGAGGTACATGGTCGTATTCTCTGGTTGGTTGGTGTAAGGATTTGTTTGTCTGGCTAGCTCATCATCCCCAGCCCGCAGAGGTCCACTGCTGAACATAGGCCTTCCCCATGGATCGCCACCAAACTTGGTCCTCCGCCTTCCATTTTTTCTGCTTTGTCAGCGGTTTTAGTTCTCCGTCGAATCTCTTCATTTCGAATCCTATCCCTTAGAGAGACTCCGAGCATAGCTCTCTCCATAGCTCGCTGTGTGACTTGGAATCTATGAACGAAGCTTTTTGTCAATGTCCACGTCTCAGCGCCATATGTGTCTGGCTAGCTACCATCGTCTTATCTAAATATGTCGCCATAACATCAATGTCAGTAGCGTTATTGTGTTCCGGCAGCTAGAGTAAGATAGCCAGTGCCTCAGTAGTTGAGGATTCCGGGTGAAGTACTCTTTCTTATTCGGCCTTATCATTAATTAACATCATTTGGCCGAAATCTGTCAATGACAATCCAAACTCACATTCTATCTTTTTTAATTTTTCATTGCTAATGATACAATCCGTGCAGCCTTAATAAACTACTACACTAGTAATTATTAAAATACAAGCAGTTACATACATACATCTCAAGTTTTGTGGAATCGTTCGGGGATGATATCGCTCGCTAATGACCCTCACCTTACTACCCGCAATAATTTTACAGTTTTGTATATTCTGATGCGCGGTTGTGTAATTTACAAAATACTAAAAATTTTAAATTTGTTGAACAGACGAGATCGAGTCATTCCTACGCACGCGGACGGCGCACGACCACGAGGCCACCGCCATGATGAAGACGCAGTTCATGTCGCTGTGGGACGGACTCATCACCGACCCGGACTGCACCGTCATCATCATGGGTCAGTACTATAACATTATTGTTTTCTAAAGTTTACGCGAACACTACACATTGAAATGAAACAACTTTTACGGATCTACTCGCGTTTTTTATTTTACACATTACTTATTTAATGTTTATTCTGACGTTTCGAACCCTTTGCAGGGTCCGTGGTTACGGAGACTCCCTGTGACCACGGACCCTGCAAAGGGTCCGATGCAAAAAAATCCGGCGGGTCGATCAACGTCTTACCGAACAACTACATGCACTAGTTCATGATAGTCTCCCACACTTTGTCTATTCCCCCTTGCCGCCACAGCATCTCCTTTTACTCACGCCCCCATCCTACCATGTCAGTGTCTAATAACAATGCAGGTCAGACAGCGGCATCCCACTTCCCCACCACCAAGTCGCTTTTTGAGGTGGAGTTCACTAACATCCGTGGACTCCATTCAAACCTCAACGTCGTCCACCAACACCTAGAGACGACCCGGCCTGCATTGCTCTTTCTGACGGAGACACAGATCCGCCGTCCTGCCGACATTCCATATCTGCACTACCCCGGCTACGTGCTTGAGGAGTGCTTCCTCGTGAAAGCCGGAGTATGCCTTTTCGTCAGGACGGACGTTTGCTGTCGACGTTTGCGCTGCTTGGAGGACCCCTACTTCTCCATCCTATGGGTGGGTACACGTAGATCTTGGTTCCGATAGCCATGTCTAAGCTTGCCTGTACCGTTCTCACTACGGAGACTACGAGACGACTCGGCTATTCGATTACCTGAGCCAAGCAGTTGACGACGTACAGGAGCGGTTTCCGTCTGCCGATGTGGTGCTTTTGGGAGATTTTAATGCCCACCATGAGACCTGGTTGGGCTCTTCCAAAACAGACCACGCAGGCCGAACTGCCCACGCATTTGCTCTCACGCATGATCTGATTCAACTGGTTCTCCAGCCCACCAGGATTCCGGATATATCAGGTCAAGCGCCCTCCTTGCTAGACTTACTGCTGACGAGTCGACCAGCCGGGTACAGTGTGTCGATAAGTGCTCCGTTGGGCACTTCTGACCATTGCCTGGTTGGTACCACCGTACTGTGCCGTAAAAGCTCTCCCTCAGTAGAGTCTAAACGGCGTTTGTGGCACTACTCGTCGGCAGATTGGTATGGTATGCGCGACTATTATGCGTCCATCCCGTGGGGCCAGCGCTGCTTTGTGGGAAGGAACCCGTCGGAGAGTGCCTCTGCTGTCGCTGACGAGATCATGTTGGGGATGGAATATTACATTCCTTACACTGATGTCGTCAGCGGAAGTAAGGCGCGCCCTTGGTTCAATCGCGAATGCGCCAAAGCTGTTGAACTTAAACAGGCGGCGTATCGCGCTTGAACCAAGGCTCGCACGCTCAACGATCGTAACATCTCTTCACTCAAGGTAGTCTTCAACAAGGCCACCAAAGTCTGCAAGAGTGCTCTCTCGAGAGCGAATGCCCAGCGCGTTGCTCGCGTTGGCCAAGAGCTGTTGTCGCACCCAACGGGTAACTGAAGTTATTGGCGACTGGCCAAAGCGATGCAAGCCAACTTTTGCGCGCCATCTCAGCCCCCACTGCGGTACCCTGATGACTCGTTGGCCTATCAGCCGCTAGAGAAGGCTAATCTTTTAACGAAGCTCTGCGGCGAATTCGCGCATCGATGACTGCGGCGCGGAACCACCTACCATTCCCCACTGTGGTTCCTCAATGCCTGACGTCCAAATCAGGCAACGTGACGTCCGTGCCGTGCTGCAGTCACTTGATGTGCGGAAGGCTAGCGGTCCTGACGGTATACCGGCAGTCGTTCTTAAAAAATGTGCTCCCGAGTTGTCTCCAGTATTGACACGCCTATACCACCTCTCGTACTCTACTGGGATTGTGCCGGAGGCTTGGAGAAAGGCGAACATTCAGCCGGTCACCAAAAAAGGGGATAGGTCTGACCCAGCCAACTATCGACCTATTGCTGTCACCTCTGTCCTTTGTAAGGTTTTTGAGCGAATCATAAACAGGCAACTCATCCGCTACCTAGAAGATCATTCCCTGATTCATGATCGACAATACGGGTTCAGACCGAAACGATCAACGGGCGATCTCCTAGCGTTCATAACACACCTGTGGGGTGAAGCAATGGACAAGCACGGAGAAGCACTGGCTGTTAGCCTGGACATCTCCAAGGCTTTCCATCGAGTTTGGCATCGTTCGCTTCTCTGCAAGCTTTCGGCATACGGCTTGCCACCTCGCCTATGCGATTGGGTCGCCGGGTTTCTGCATGAGCGCAGTATTCGCGTACTCTGCGAAAGCAGTGCCTCACAGTTTCTGCAGGTGAACGCCGGAGTGCCGCAGGGTTCTATAATATCGCCCACGCTGTTCCTTCTGCATATCAATGACATGTTATCTTTGGGTAACATTCATTGCTATGCAGACGATAGTACAGTACATCGGCGTTATTTGGGTCACCCTGCGGCAAAGCAAGCCGATGTAGTGGAGTCGAGACGGAAGATTGTCATTGAGCTGAACGAGGAATTAGACCGCATTTATAAATGGGGCTCTGATAACCTGGGGCCCGACCGCCTAACCGATCGCTTTGACTTCGTGTGTGGTTTATGACAGCATCTTGTCGTTTCGTGCCGCCTATGAAAACAATATCGAAAGCTATAGTCTTTAGCTTTTGATATTGCTTACGGTGCGAGGTGGCAAGATGACGTCATAAACTATACGCGTAGTCAAAGCGATCGGTTAGGCGGTCGGGGGGCTGGTCCAGTTCAATGCCAAAAATCACAGGTCTGCGCTGTCACTGCTAAAAAGTCTGCATTCTTCCCCCAACCCTCCTTCCAGAGCAACCTATTACTCATCCAGACTGGTCTCAGTCTCTTAGGTATGGACATACACAGCGACCTCAGCCCGAAGAGCTATATTGAGAGCATCATAACCACAGCCTCACGTAAACTCGGAATCCTGAACAGGGTGAAGCGGTTCTTCACGCCTGAGCAACGTTGTCTTTTGTATAAGACTCAGGTGCGCTCCTGCGTGGAGTATTGCTCTCATCTTTGGGACGGATCCGCCAAGTACTTGCTCGAAGCTCTTGACAGGTTGCAGAGACGTGCTGTCCGTATTGTCGGTAACATTGCTTCCCTTAGTGCTTTCTATCGCCTTTACCACGGTAAATGCTCTGAGGAGCTCTTTGACCTTATTCCTCCCTCTCCATTCCTTTCCAGATCGACGCGTGCAGGTCTGAGAAGCCACCCTCAGACCGTGCTGACCATCAAGACATGTACCGAAAAGTTTGGACAATCGTTCCTTTGCCAAACTGCCCGTATGTGGAATGCGCTTCCCGCACACGTGTTTCCCTCCTCTTTCTCTCCCGGGTTATTTAAGCGGGGCGTGAAAAATCATTTATGCAGGCCGCCATAGTGTGAGCGTTCGGCATAGCGTGGTAGCGCTGTGATGAACGCTTTCACTTCTTGGGCTTCACTGGCTGCTTTACATCAGGCAGGGTGAGGCCATTTTGGCGTGCCACAATAAAAAAAATTAAAAAAAATACGGTTGCGACCAGATCTTATTTATTACTTTCACGTGCAACCCAAAATGCATAAAAATCACTAATCTGTTATCCGGTCAATCATCCAGCGATCGTCATGACATAACAGCACGAGTCAAAGAGTATAGTTATACAACCTTATTTTTAGTTTATACAAAAACCGAAACACGGGTCAAATATTTTCATTTAAAGAATCCGTACAAAAAAAATTAAAATAATATCTTGAAAACTCACGAAGTTACAAGCTTTTTGTGCTGCCCCGTTGTGTGTTTTTAGTAGGGAATAATTTATTTGATATTTTGTAAATATTATTTGTTCAAAATGTAACATGGTATAAAAAATATTGAAATCGATTCTGATTTTGAACAAACAATTTTTAGGTTTCGTATAAGCTACGTACGATGTTGGATGTACTCTGTAGAGTGGCAGAAGAGAGGACTGCCTCATGCGCATATTCTTCTGTGGATGGTCGAAAAAATAAGACCAGATGAAATTAATTCAACAATTTGCGCAAAAATTCCCGATTTCAATCTAGAATTGTATGAAATAGTGAAGAAGAACATGTTTCATGGACCGTGTTGTGAACTCAAGTTGCATTACGCGTACGCCGACCGATATTTTGACGCCTCACAGGTGGCATTTTCTTTAAATCTAGGTATAACATTATAATATATAACAATACGATAAACCTATATTACTTTTGCAAAAGAAGCGGTAAAGACGTATTGTCCGTTTGAAGTTGTTAAATGCTGGCTGAAGAACTGTACGTCATTCTGTCACATTCACTCACTCACTTTTCACATGTAATTGAAAAAATCATGGTAAAAATATATATTTTTTTTCTTTTAATTTTCTTCTGTACAAACCTTGTCCTAACAATAACAAACTTAAAAAAAAAGAATTATCTAATTTTGTGCAGTCGATCGGAAGCAAGTGAGAAGTAGATAGTGTTAATTAATTTCGGCGAGTTAGAATGAGCCACGATAGCATTGTCGGTGGTGCACCTGACCCGGCATGTCATGGGGTGCGGGTTCGAATCCCGCTCGTGGAATATTTTTCAAATTGTTTTTATTCTCCATAATTATTAGCCAGTGTCAAAGTTATACAGTTACATATAATTTAAAATTTTGGTTTTGCTTTAAATGATAAATAGCAACGATCTGTGTGAGCGGTATTGCCGTAGCGGTCGTATTAATGCCAGGCCCCCTGCGCAGGCGCGACGAACCGGCCGCAGGACCTGGACAAGGCCATCCAGCGGCGCATGCCGGCCACGTTCCACGTGCCCATGCCCAGCGACGCGCAGCGCGAGCGCATCCTGCAGCTCATCCTGCGCGCCGAGCCCGTGGCGCAGGACGTGAGCTACTTTTTTTGTTTTGGAGACAATTTGCTGTTCATTCCTCCGTCGCCGAGTGACTCTCGTTTTTCTATTTTGATCTCTAACATTTTGAGATTGGGTTTTATCATCGTTAACATCATCTAAGCCAAAAGTAAAACCCGGGATCGACCGCGAAATGAACGAGGTCAATAATGAGCCATCTTAACTCGCAACGATAATTTTCATAGTTGAGGCTCGACCGCGAAAGAAGCTAGCGGAGAGCCTATTTTCATAGAACTATTATCATTCATAGAACTTTATCCGTGCGGAGACGGAGAAAGAATACTATTCTCCGCCCCTCTCCTCCGGTGGGTGTCGTAAGAGGCGACTAACGGATTTTCGAGCTTCCATATGCTCCACTGCGTGGTAGGGCTTGCCCGTCTGGTTAGTGACCACCGTACGCATGGTGTAAAACCCGTCAAGTGACCGCTTGTCGGTCGCGTTTCGGGATCAGCCAGCGTATAACCAGAGCTCGAGTGGATGTTACTGCGATGCACTTGGTCTGTGGAGGCTTCCGTCAAACCAGTGCCAGGAGGACTTCGTTAACCCGCCAACCAGGGAGACCCGTAGAAACGGCTGTCCCGCTGGCCGCCCGTGGCACAGTACAGGGGCCCAAGCGAGCCTAACCAGCTCGTGAGGCTGCCTCACCATGCCACGCATAATCTCGGGGTGGTCCGTCGTGCCGGTTGGTGACCGGAAGGTTGGGTCCCGGCGGCCATTCCCGGGGGGGTTCGGGGGCTCTTCCGTTCGGCGGGTTAATTAGACTCTTCTGTAGGCAGATCCCTGGTGAAACAGGCCGCTGCACTTTGACTATTTGCATCGCGGTAGCATTTCCTCGATTCACGCCTCCCTCCTTTTCTCCACCATGACAGCGCCTCACAATAAAACTGGTCCTACAGCGGTGCACACCCCCACCACAACTATACCGTTTGAGGTCGAGTTCGCTAACATCCGCGGACTCCATGCAAACCTCAATGCCGTCCACCACCAGACGGCACGGCCAGCAATGTTGTTTTTGACGGAGACGCAAATAATCTGTCCTGCCGACACCAGCTACCTGCACTATCCGGGCTTTGTGCTTGAAGAATCCTTCAAAGCCAAAGCCGGAGTTTGCTTGTTCGTTCGGACGGATGTTTGCTGTCGCCGTCTGCGCTGTCTGGAGGACCCTTCCTTTTCCCTCCTTGTGGTACACGTCGACTTGGACTCACATAGCCGTGTCTACGTCTGCGTCTACCGATCCCATAATGGCGACATGGAGACAACTCGACTTTTGGACCATCTTAGTCGGGTAGCAGATGATGCGCAGGAGCGGTTTCCATCGGCGGAATTGGTGTTTTTGGGGGACTTCAATGCTCACCACGAGTTGTGGTTAAGTTCCTCCAAAACTGACCATGCTGGTAGAACTGCCCATGCTTTCGCTCTCACGCACGACCTGACTCAACTGGTGAACCAGCCCACCAGGATCCCAGACGTAGTCGGTCACGCGCCCTCTTTGTTGGACCTTCTGCTGACGAGTCGCCCAGCTGGCTACCGAGTGGAGGTTCGAGCTCCTTTGGGATCTTCGGATCACTGCTTGGTATCCAGTAAAGTGCCTCTGGCTCCGCTACCGCCTTCAGCGGTATCGAAACGCCAAATTTGGCACTACTCGTCGGCAGATTGGGATGGTATGCGGGACTATTTCGCATCCGTTCCTTGGGGGCAGCGCTGCTTCAGTGGGAAGGACCCGACAGCTAGTGCGATTGCAGTTGCTGATGAGATAGTTTTAGGGATGGAATACTATATTCCGCACTCCTATCTCATCAGCAAAGGCAGGCGCAACCGTTGGTTCAACCGCGAGTGTGCCAACGCTGCTGATAACAAGCAGGCGGCATACCGCGCTTGGATCAGGGGTAAAGCTCTTGGGGATCCCGAAATCCGCTCGCTGAAAGCAGCCTATAATAATGCCACCAAGTCCTGCAAAAGAGCTTACATTAGAGCGGATGCCCAGCGCGTTGCACGAGTCGGCCAAGAACTACTGACGCATTCTTCGGGCAGCCGTAGCTACTGGCGTCTGGCCAAAGCCGTGCAATCGAACTTCTGCCAACCCTCGCTGCCACCATTGAGATGTCCTGATGGAACTTTAGTTCACAAGCCGCAGGAGAAAGTCGATCTCCTGGCCAAACTCTTTGCGGCTAACTCCCGAGTCGATGACTGCAATGCACAGCCACCTACAATTTCTCATTGTGGCCACACAATGCCCGATTTTAAAATCAGGCAGCGTGACGTCCGTGCGGAGCTGCAGTCAATCGATGTCCGGAAAGCTAATGGTCCTGATGGCATCCCTCCAATAGTCCTAAAAATGTGTGCAGCGGAGTTGTCCCCCGTGTTAACGCGCCTTTACCGTCTCTCGCTCTCTTCAGGTTGTGTGCCGGAATCTTGGAGAGAAGCTAATGTGCAACCGGTCCCCAAAAAAGGAGATCGGTCAGATCCATCGAATTACCGCCCCATAGCCGTAACTTCAGTTTTGTGCAAAGTAATGGAGCGCATTTTAAATAAACAACTTGTCCACTACCTAGAAGAACACTCCATAATTCACGATTGCCAATACGGGTTTCGGCCGAAACGGTCAACGGGTGATCTTCTAGCGTACGTTGCACATCTTTGGGGTGAGGCTATTGACAAGCGTGGTGAGTCGGTGGCTGTTAGCCTTGACATAGCCAAGGCTTTTGATCGGGTCTGGCACAAAGCTCTTCTCTCCAAGCTCCCGGCATACGGTCTGCCTGCTCAGTTCTGCAACTGGGTCGCTGGCTTCCTGCATGAGCGCAGAATCCGTGTTATATCTGATGGATGCGCTTCGCGGCTCATGTCAGTGAACGCTGGTGTCCCTCAGGGGTCCGTTCTATCTCCCACGCTGTTCCTTCTGCATATCAATGATATGCTTCCACTTGGAAATATTCATTGCTATGCAGATGATAGTACGGTCCATGGAGGATATAACGGTCACCCAGCGGCTGGGCGGGTCGAAACCGAAGTGAATCGAGTTAATCTTGTCATTGAGCTCAATCGGGTATTGGACCTCATATCTAATTGGGGCACCAATAATCTGGTTGAGTTCAATGCCAAGAAAACACAGGTGTGCGCGTTCACGGCAAAAAAGTCACCATTCCTTCCCCTTCCATCTCTTCAGGGTACATCTCTACGCCTGCAGAGCAGTATCAACATGCTCGGTATGACGATGCGCTGCGATCTGAACCAAAGGGACTACATCGAAGCCGTGATCAAAACAGCCTCACGAAAACTCGGAATTCTGAACAGAGTGCGGCGATTCTTTACGCCGGACCAGTTGTGCCTTTTGTACAAGACACAGGTACGGTCTTGCGTGGAGTATTGCTCGCACATCTGGGACGGTTCCGCTAAGTACCTTCTCGATGCCTTGGACAGATTGCAGCGTCGCGCTGAACGCATTATCGGCAATGCAGAAGTGGTAAATACTCTCGAATCTCTGCAATTGCGTAGAGACGTTGCGTCACTCAGCGTGTTTTACCGCTTATACCATGGCGAGTGCTCTGAAGAGCTCTTTGACCTCATCCCGCCTTCTCCCTTTCTTCATAGGAGTACACGTGCTGCTCTTCGGAGTCACCGATTCACTGTCTCAAGTATCCCATCACGCACAAAGAAATTTAGTGACTCGTTTCTTTGTCGCACCTCCAAAAGATGGAATAGTCTACCAGCACACGTTTTCCCTCCTTCCTATGATATGGGGTCCTTCAAGAGAGGCGTGAAGAAGCACCTTGTGGGCCGGCAGAGTGAAGTTAACTGATGCTACGTTTGTTTCCACGCTGCACCAGTTGTCTTCGCGTCTGGAGTTCATTTCCACTTAACATCAGGTGGGATGGAGTCATTTGCCGAGCTAAGTATAAAAAAAAAAAAAAAAAAAATTATCATTGCGAGTTGAATTATTATTAATGACCTCGCTCATTTCGCGGTCGAGCCCGGGCTTAAGGCCTCCCTCGAGATTCTCTACGATGAGCGGAGCGCTCGGCCCGACATATATCCAGGGTTCGATTCCCAGGTCGGCCAAGTGTGTTTCAGATTTTTCGATGCGAAGCCCGGGTTTGTGATCACCGACCCGCGTTTGGCAAGCGTGCTGAATTAAGCCATCACTAATGAATTAAGACATTACCCATCAATTGTAGCGATGACTTAACTTCAACGATGCAGACGTTTGCCCAGCTGTGGGGACTGTCGATTTGCATACAAACAAGAGAGATGTAACTAGTGCATGAAAATCAACGTTTCATAAAAAAATAGAGTATTATGAAGAAGTATAAGTATACCTACTTAATTTCATCGACGTACTTTAATAAATTAAAAAGATGATAATGTAAATAAATACTGTTTTGTAAGCAGTTCCAGTACCAACAAGGGATCCTAGTTATGTTAGTGGTTACTTTCCTTTTATACCAGCAAATAATACTTTTCGTTTAATTTCTTAATGTCGTTATTTAAAAAAAAAAAAAATATAAAAAAAAAACTTTTTTTTTAAAATAAAATAAGGAGGTAGTAATAAATTGTGATACTTTCTGTTTAGATCGAGTTCAGGCGGCTGGCGTCCGCGACCGAGGGCTTCTCCGGGTCAGACCTGCACGAGCTGTGTCGCCAGGCCGCCGTGTACCGCGTGCGGGACCTCGCCAGGCAGGAGATGCGCCGGGACCAAGAGGTAATACCCTCGCCAGGTAGGAAACAGGCCGGGACTCAAAGGTGAGGCCCCAGCCAGACCACAGTATACTGCGGCCGAAGTCTCGCCAGGCCGCATTTTGTATCAGTTGAGATTGTGACAAGATAACTTAGGGTGGTAAACTAAGAAAACCTTACTTAAAATTTTCATGTTATCGTATATGGAGTACAATGTACAATGATACGTACGGTGTGTCTATTTATATGCATTTCACACTTGAGACGCACTCGATATACGAGTCAAACGCGAGGTTAGTCGTGGAAGAGTTGAATTTAAAGTATCCCAATAAATAAATGTTAAATAAAATTCTAATTAATTCCTGTTTTATTTCAGAGCAAATCTTCGCCAAAGTCGAACACGTCCGATTCGGATGACGAGTACCTGGACGCGGTGCGGCCCATCACGATGGAGGACCTGGTGCTCTCGCTCAACAAGCTCAAGGAGTCCAAGATCCAGTGCGGCACGCTGCCGCCCTCCATGCGGCTGGAGCTGGACTAGCGGGCCGCGTGTGCTCCGGTCACAGGTACTGCGCTCGCAGCGGACGATAAGGTGCTAATTCGCTTGTGAGGTCTGTAGTTGGAAAGTGTAACGAGTTCACAGCGCGCCGTTTCGCCGGTCGACGACAATGTTTATTTACGGCTTCACTAATAGAAGGAGTGAAAGCTTGGAATGTAATATATATTCCGTACTGTAATGTAATTTTCATTTCGAATTAGAGTAAAGGAAACAAAACACGGAATCGAAGCTTACACTCGTGTTTATTAGTATGGGGATAGGGGTTTTCATATGCGAACCTGAAGTTGTAGTGTGGCATTTCTTTTACACTTCTTTATAGATTATTTTAAACGGAGTCATTGATACCTACATAATACCTATTTAAAAGAAAACTATGATATAGTTTATTATAGTATTATAAAATTAAATTTTAAAATCAAAGTGTCCATGTTCAATACGTTATTTACCATGAAAGTGATAAAATCATTTGTGAGAGATTATCGTCTGTACATAATTGGGATATTTTTGATAGAAACGGTTTTCCAGACTAATGAAACAAATTATTTATGACTCTGAAGCTCATCGAGAGGCTATAATAATACTCTTTAATAACTGTGGTGTGTTACGATTGAATTTGCCAAAAAGTAAACATTCAAGGTTAGTCTTTCTTTTTACAATCACTTTGCTTATTAATTTTAATTACTAATTAAAACAGTTCAAGTGTTAGTAAAAGATATAAATAAGTAAGTATGATGAAAAGATAAATATACTTGCCGAGATTCGTTGTCTTTTTGGCATTTTCAGATAGAACATACTATGTGCAACATTGTTATACTAAATATTATTTTCAGACATACAGACATATCGAATATAAGTAACAATAATTCAGATTATAATATTAGTGTGTTGTTGCGTAAATGATTATTAAATTACGCAACGATGCAAGTGTAACATGGCTTAGTATTTTTTTTCGAGTCTTTTAACAAATTATATTGAAGTGCAAAGGACATATGTACTGTACTGTAAGTTGAAAGTAATAACAAAGTCCTTTTATTAAGAAAATATGTTGTACCTTTAATGATGTTGAAACTGATTGTGAATATCAATGTTCTATAGCAATTTAATTACTATAAAATTATAGTAGAATAGGTATTTTTTGAATTATCAAAAGTCGCGGTTAAATGTTGTGATGATAACTTTACTTAAGTTGTATCACTAGTAAGTTGTTCAATCGTGATTCACGTTGAGGGCTTGTGAACGAAATTCCCTCTTAGTCGATGCAGTTGTAAAATATAAATTATTGCGGTGTATTAAACGTTAGAAAATAGAACGGATTATATATGGATAGCATTGATTACCTTAGCTATGCAAAAACGCAGAAGAATTATAATTCCTACCAGATCGAATAACAGTCTTGAACTTGTAAGCTAATTTAAGCGCTGGGTGCTGAAGCACACAGTTCATTTTGCCATACAAAGCATTACGCCATAGCGTAGCTAGTAATTATACTATGGTCCCCGTAATCGTGATATAACTTTTGATTTCACACTTTTTTTTAAGTTTGTAAACCCAAACGACCAAAGATAATGCAATTCAAATCACAATCTCACACCTATTAGATCGGCCCTTCGTCATTTTCTGTGGTTCACTTAACTTTCAAAGAAAAGTGAACGTGGTATCTAACACTTATTTATTGATTAGTTCTGGTTTTATTTATAGTCTATTTCTTGTCATCAAACAATATATTATACAGCCATTTTAATAATGAGGTGTCATTTCCTGTCTTTTGTATGTATAAATTACGTTTTTATTAACCAGGTTATTCAGATAAATAACTTTTTATCCGAATGTTGAAAAGTCAGAATTATATAGTTACTACATTCTTAATTTGTAGGTACTATTAAAGCAAGAGTACGATAATCTATGAAACACTTCAACTAATAAATTTCCAAGAAATAGCCTCTTAAATAAATCACTTGATAATAATAAATAAATCCTTGTAGTAAAGATATTGTTGCAGAAGATTAAAGGCGTCTCATATTTACTGTTAGTTATTAAAATTATTGCAATATTTGCTGTTGTTGTTAAAACATTGGCTTTTCCACGTCTACTATATAATAATATGCAATAACCTTTATTTAGGATTGTCGACGTGCCTTTTTGCGATTATGTAACAATGCTGGTCAAAGTTATAGTTTGTTCTAAATCTATTGAAATATCTAGTGATGCCGAACTATCGATAATTGATTCTTGTTATTATTCTTGTTTCTATCGATGTTCATGCTATTTCCGAATGATCGATAGAATAACGCCTGTAAAGTTAGCCTGTAGTAAGTTTCGCTGCTATTGATGTAAATATATGTACGATATCACTGGACGCCGAATAAGTAGATCTATGTAGTTATAAACACATATCCCCTTACAAATAACCAAAGAATAGGGTCCGAATAGTTATTCCGTGTTTTGTTCTTGTTTAGCAAACGTCATTTCTAATTAGAGTAAAAGAGATAACGAAATAACTGTTCGGACCTTATCCTTTGTTTATTTGTAAGGCGCATAGTGTGCAATAAGGTTGTTTGTACATTTAGTTAGTTGATGACGATGATTAGGTGTGGGCTGTGTTAAAATTTGTTAAGTTATGCGATAGTCGACATCAGTGGTGAAGTGATCAGGGGAAGTTTAATCAATATTACAGACTTATTGATGTCAAAAACTATAAAAATGTCCAATGTTCAAATAATAATAATAAACTAAAATTTCATGTTAACTACTGAATCTACTACTAGTTCGGTTTATGGAAAATAAAATTGTGAGTTATTAACTTTTTTTTTTTATTTTATGTCAAATTTTTTTTCTATTGTTGTTTAAAGAGACTGGTCACTTACACATCTGATGTTGATTGTGATGTTAAGAATTGTTATGTATATTAAATCGTCTTTAACTCTGTATATATGGATTAAGCAATCAGTTATTTAACATTTGGGGAAGTGTGTGTTCAGTTGAATTACTTGGCTGATTTGAAATTAATAAATTACGGTGATTGTTAAAATTATATATTTTTTGTAGTTATTTATTATTAAAATATTGGTAAAAAGCGTTTGGAATATGTAAAATCCTTTTAATGAATACATTATTTGGTGATGAACTTAAGGCGAAGATTTTAAAAAAATCTAAAGATTGTTAATCCATATAGAATTATGATTGTTAAATGTTAAGAGTGGACGACTCTTTGGTTACATATTAATTTGTTTTGCTTTTTTATGTGATGTATTTTTAATATTTTTATATATTTTTTTCCTTCTATGCGTGAAGATCAGCTAGTTCAGAAGTCTACCAATAGGGTTGTTCAAATCGTTAATTAATACTAAATAAATTATTTAAAATATATTAAATACATATGCACAGATGTAGGTGCATGAAAATTGGTAGTCTTCTGAAAGTGGCTGATAGGATAAATGTAAAATAGTTTCTACATATTGATATGTTGATGTGTTGATATTGACACGCTTTGGATTGTATATATCGCGTAAGGAGAGAAACCAATGGAGAACGAATAGCGATACGCACAAACGAGTTAAATTATTCGACGCACCGCCATTCGCCATACAAGAGGCAAGGGCTTGAATTCCACAAATTTTTAAATGGCATTTAATATTTGCATTATAGAAAAATATTAAACCTTTGGCTGTCACTACAATTTAACCTTATGTAGTTGCAATACGGTTGAAAGCTTAATTAATAATATTTTAAGCTGTGGAAGTCTTAATCGTAAAAATTACACGATTGGGATAAATGCAATATTTATTTTTGCTTTTCAACCTTATTTCAAAAGTGTAAAGTTCAAATTTTACTGGCAACGTAGTCGTCTTAAAGGTATAAATTGCGAAATTTAATCCGTTAAAAGAACAGTTGAGATGTAGCTTTAGCAAAATATATTAATATTTAAAGGAAGCAGTGTTACCGATGTATATCATCGAACACATCTCGATACTATTTCGTTCTCCATAATATCGTTTTTCACCAAATTATTACTTTGTTTTTTTAAAAAGAAATTGTGAAGTAGACACATGTTATTTGGGACAAAATACAAACTTAATGACCCTCATTTGTAGGTACCAGTGGGTCTTACCGTTTGGCAAACGCTTCTCCACCCACATAGAGATGGATGTGACAGCTTTCTAGATAGTTCAGACGACTAAAGTGAATTAACTCAGAACCTAAATGTTGTAAAACCTAAATGTTCAGCTCGTTTGTAACATTATGCGTATAGAAGCATTAGGTCGTTATTTGATGACGCGATTATATTAATTTATGGTGTAAATAAAAGAAAAGAACTTTAACTAAAGTTTTTTATTTTTAAATGTTGTCAGTTTTAATTCGTTACAATACAACAGGTTTCGAACATTATACTATATGCAACTATATGAACCCTAGTTTCAAGAGCTTGTTTGTATCTTTTGATTGTACCAACACGATAACTTAATGTTTCGTAAACAACCAATAAATAGGCTTCAGAAAAATGTGAAAAAGAACTTTATTCTAATCACCAATTAACTATATTGGTGACTTACAGTAAAATATGACACATATTATTATCTGTGTATGGTTAAAATTTGGCTGAAAACATTCAAAGCAGTAGTTGAGTACGTGAGTACTCCCGCGCATATTCGCGCACATTGCACACGTACACGCATTTTATAATCATAAACTCCGCTTGCCCAAGTACATATACTTGAAGACATTAACTTATCGTATCTTTAAAGGTATCTATCACATTCTGTTTCCCCTGAAGAAGGCCTTCTTCCTCTTCCGCGGCTTCGTCTTCCTCTTCCCCTTCTTCCGGCGCGTGAACTTGCTATTTTGGCGCGGCGTCTGCGCGCGCGTCGTCTGCGGCCGCGTCCGTAGCACGCTGTCTCGTAGAAGGTGCAGTATGCCTGGGGAATGATGTCTTTGTTTAATTTACTAGCTGTGCCCCGCGGTTTCACCCGCGTCATAGCGTGATCTAATATTATTTATTGTGCTGAGATAACTATTTCTAACTAAAAGTTGCATTGGAAATAGATGACGTCCGTAAGTGAGATAAACATTTTGCGGCTTGCAGGCACATTCGGCAAGTAGCCATAAGCAATTGGGATTTAAAGTATCTGTTAAAATGTAACGTCGATCCGCTGCCTCGTTTTAAAGTGAAGGAAGGGCAAACAAACTCGCTTTAATTTTTTTTTATTTGCACATGAATTGAGGCGTAAAAATTATCACACTAATATTATAAATGCGAAAGTTTGTGTGTATGTATGTATGTGTGTATATTTGTTGCTTCTTCACGCTGCAACGGATGGATGGATTTGGATGAAATTCGGCATACAGATAGTTTATAACCTGGATTAAAACATAGGATACTTTATATCCCGACATTTTCACGGAAACGGGAACCACGCGGGTGAAACCGCGAGCGGCTGCTAGTTATTAATTATATAAAAAGGTGTGCCTTTGATACTAATTAGTTTGCGTTAAAACCCGCGTGGTGGTTTATGGTCCGTTCTCCCTTTCCATCCACAGGGAAGGCTCGTGCCCCCAGCAGTGGGGACATAAAATGAACATGATGATGATGATGATGATGAAAACCCGTTAAATTTTTTGTTAGTCTCCTCGTTTTGTTATTTTGGGGCTGTTGTTTGTTAGTAGAAGTATTGTCTCAAACATATAGTACCAAGATTTGTAAGAATATCTTCATTTGTGATGTTTGCGTGTTTCCATGATGTGATTTTCATAACTGCTAAAAATTACCATATAACTTGGGTCGTGTCCATAATGGCTTTAATTTACAACAAAACAATGGAAAGTGTGATCACGTTCCGCAGTGATGACTGATAATGCGTCACAAATGCGCGAAACAATAGCTTCTGCGGTTAACCCGCGGCTCTTGCTGAATTGAAATTCACTTTGGATATAGCTTGCAAGAAAGTGAATCACTGATTAAATATGGAACAGACGATTCTGTTAAGTATCGAATTAATCACGAAGACGATTTTAGAAAGCACTTAGTCATAGACATGGCTGACATTGATTTGGAACGATTATTCAGATCAGTCGTCTTGAAACAATGGCTCTCACTTTGAGAGGTGAATTAGGATGGGACGAACAATAGTTGTAGGCGATTAATGTTTAGTCAACGCACCTCGAGAGATCCGATTCGAAAAAGAATGTCTTTTTGTCTTTTTTTTATTTAACTTTTTAATAGTGAGTAGTACCCAAATACTTTATATGTAGGTACTTATTTGTTCCATTTTATGTTGTAAATATATGTTTTTTCTTTTTTTTTTAAATAAAGGTCAGCATACCGTAATTGAATGCTGAAGCTGGAGCTATGAAGCATTCAACAACCATACATATGACACAATAAATCTAACACTTCATTTTATCGTTAGGAGATAGCACAGACGATACTATAGCCCGGTCTGTGGGAGATAGCGATGTGGCAGGTAGTACCAAAATTAATGATTGTGAATTCCAATTAACAGTGCCCTAAACACAGGACAGGTTTTTAAAACAGTTTCTGTATCAGTCCTTTTACCGAATCTCATAATTACTTATAATGAGTTGTGGTCCCTTTCTAACAGACAGGGTAAATAAAGTTACTCATAAAGACATAAGTTTATTTATTGAATATTTCGCGTAAATAAGTAAGAAAGACGATTTATTTAACAATCCACGCGCATACATCAACATGCGCGCTTACACATTCAATATAAAAAATACCTAAAGTAATTGCACATTCCGGCATGCACATACGCGTATCCCATACTATCTAAATCACAGTTTGAATAACAAATAACAATATGCTGATGCGTACAATTTAAATGCTTCCAAGGTTTTTCTATAAGATCATCCGCTACCAAAACCGGTGCAGAAGCTCGCATTCAAAAAAGTTTTAAATCTAATCATTTGCTTCAAAATTGGTTTCTACATCTTCTAAGTCATTACCTTGTTGCTTATCGAAGTAACCGTGCTTCAAATAATACAGCAACGGTGAAGGTATGTCGCTGTAGCCGTCTGACAAGTCTTCATCGATGCTATTGCCCGTCGATAGTCCAATAGAGATATCCGAGCACGCTCTGAACTCCTCCTGATTCCCGCATCCCAAGCCTTGCGTGCCATTCTTGCACGTGCCCCAATTGTTGCCGGCAATATACCTCCATTGCAAAACGCAGTGTTCACAGACTAAGCCGGGAGGTAGTTTGTAGTTCAAATTGTATTTGACGCTGCCCCTCTGTGGGTAGTAGACGGTGTCCCCGTCTTCTAGTTGGAGCGGGTATCTGTCGAAGCAGTCCTGGTCGTTGTTGTGGGGGTCTGGGCAGAGCTTGAAGGTCCAGGAGCCTCGGTGCGAGGTGGTGAGGTCGACGGTGGCGCTGATGCCGTCGCCGGGCAGGTAGCGCGCCACGACCACGCCGGCGCCGTGCGTGCCGCCCAGCTCGTGCGGCCGCGGCTCCGAGAGGTCGTACGCGTCGCCGCAGATGCCGCATCTGGGAACAGTAGTGTTTGACATATGTTGCAGTTACCAATATATGACAGTTGCAGTATTAGGCCTAACTGCCGCTGTTGCTTTGTGGTATAATCGGTGAAAGAAATCTCAATATAATTTAGGCACCACTATACAGGCAGTTTAGAAACTGTATATGTGGGTTTCACCACCACCAGTTTAACCACCGGGTTAAACCTCCGGTCTCTAACCCAGAGCCAGAGGTTTTGATTAGGCTTTGATTCGATTCTAATAAAAAAATTGCAATATAAAATATTCTATTTAATTCCATTCTATTCTCAGCAAGGCGTACGTAGGTATTAGTGTTTTGGTAATGGGGCTCGTTCTAAAACCGCCTGGCTAGCTACATTCTATTTATTGTTAAGAAATGAGGTGAGTACCTATTCTATTCTATTCTATTCTTGGCCAATTGGTCATTGCATTAAAAAAACAGCACACTCACTTCCCCCCATTGACCGCCCACTGGTAGTAGAACCCGCCGCAGTTGACGCCGTCGTCGTCGTAGTTGGGCGCGGTGGGGTAGCCCAGCCGCCACGCTGACGCGCGCGACGGCGGCTGCAGCACCCGCCCGTGCGCACGCGCATGGGATACGCCCGCCCCCAGCACCAACAGGGTCAGCCACATCTGTGACAGCACACTGAACTATTCAAAATTTAAAAAAAAAAACATTTATTAAATTAAGGCTACAAATAGCTCTTATGAATGTCACTATGCCGTCGGTTCGATATTCATAGATCTATCGTAGAGGCGCGATAGCGGCTGCAGCACCCGCCTGTGCGCACGCGCATGGGATACGCCCGCCCACTGCAGCAGGACGATCAGCCACATAACATCTGCGGAATGACACTGTCCTATTCATAGATGCGCTTCGGCGTGTCCTGATTTGGCGTTATGACTTAACGTAGATATTATAGACAGCATCACATACATTGTTCTGTTCCCGTATGGTAAGTAGCTAAAGCACTTTTGTTATAGAAATCGGGTACCTACAACAACGGTACCACAAACACCCACTCAGACCCCGACACAAAATCGAAAAGAATCGAACCTGGGGCCTCAGATATAGCGCCACCCGAAGTCCGGCGTGCAAGCCTCTCATCTACGGAGGTCGTCAAAGATGAGAAGATAAAGGTCTCTGTGCGAGTTGGTTTACTTGCGCAAGGTCCAAGTAAGGTTGCCAACCATACTTTTACAATAACGTATCCTACGTTATTTTCCATCCCCATACTTTATTATTTTTAATTAAAATAAAGTATGGAAAATACTTTATTTCCGACTAATGCGTGCGTTTGAACGGAATATTCCTGTTGACTTAATTTCTGAACTACTGAATGATACTCACGACTCAAATGAAGAGAAACGAAACGCAACGCTAATTTCTAAACGCGCTATAAAACAACAAAATAATATTAGATAGTGCCAAGAGTACAAAGAAATACGTTTTTAGACATTTAAATAAATAAATTTGAAATATACTTTATTTTTTTCTTCAAATCCTTTTTTTTACACTAGTTAGTGATAGATTTACTTTAGTTTCCTGAAAAATAGTTAACAACCCTGGGTCCAATGCACAATGGTGGTACCTACTTATTATTGTACTTGCTTTGATTGGTTGTAGAGTTTGTTCTAAGTCCGCCTGGCTCTTCATCACTATCACATCTAGTGTGTCACCATATCAACAATTATTTATTTAATAGATAACAGAACCAGCTTCCTCTATAGTTTAGAACCTCCTTTCTGCCACTTACCAGCAGCAGAGACGAAGACCAGCGCTTTCCAGAATTATGAACAAAATTTAACCAAATACCTACTTGACAAAAAAATTGAATAGCTGTTCTTTCGTTATGACCCCCCAGCCTGCATTGGTTAGCGTGGTAGGTAGTCATCATCATCAGCTAATTTTTATGTCCCCACTGCTGGGGACGAACCTTCCTAGCGATGGATAGGAGGAACGGGCCACCACCACGCGGGCCTAGTGCGGTGGCTGTTAAGCACTGTGCACCAGCCTGCTACTAGTGCAGCCGGGACCGCCGCGACGGCTTCACGTGCCTTTCGAAGCACGGAGGAGCTCGAGATGATACATTGTTCGTCAGCCATCCGATGACCGGCCAATGCGAAAGTTATTTCATACTCCAGTAGAATAAGTATTTTCAACTACAGTAGTTGGATAGGTACTTTGTACCATATGAAGATAATAATAGATAATCTAAATAATTATATGATGATTCAGTTATCTATTTATTGATTTATATCAGCCCATTTTAATTGGCCTACTTCTATTTGACAAAACAATATTAGAGGGCTTGTGATGGTCATTCTGTGTTATCAAATAACAACTCATTATGTAATCGTTATGCATGAACTAATTCTTTTTTTATCATTATAATCGTAATAAATATAAGATCGGAAGAAAATGATTATTACTATCACAGCATTATTAATAAAACAATGCTACTATTAACGTTATCTTTCGATCGGTTTCCATACACCTAGCCGGTATCTATTCTACTTAAAACTGAAAATGAATGCATAGATTTCTGAAATTTATTTCTACGTGGTAATTAATGCTTTTCCAGTCCGACCCAACTTTTGCACACTCTGAGGGTCTTACAATGTTTATGTCACCGGATAATTGTACGAACCGTTAGTTTATAATTAATCTAGTGAGATTAGCTTTGTTAAAGTAAAAATTATAGTAGAAACGTGATATCAGTTTATTTATATTAAAAACATAGTAAAACATAACTTTTGAAAAAAGAGATTTATTTTACAAAAATAAATGCAAAACCATTAGGGCTCTTTCAATTTAGGCGTTTTGTGATAGACCGCTGCCTGCCGCACGTTTGCACTGCGTTTTATATAAAACAGTTGCGCAGCAGTCGTGTTTTGTCAAATTTTAAATACTGCCCATAGATTGTGAACGAACACTATAATTTACAATCTAAGGCTTACATTTTTGTAAGTTTAGCAACTGACGATGTCTTAGGTGGCTTGCAAAAAAAAAATGTTTAGAACCTTTATATATAGGTAAAATTTGTTAATTTTTTTTTTTTTAAGGTACTGCCCCTTTAATTTTTTTAAGATACTTTTAAATTCTTATTTAAATTAAGCACAATAATTCTTGAGCATATAATTTACTTAAAAAAAGTAATCTTTATATTATTATAAAAAATATTTTCGTGGTAGTTTAAAAAATTGGCTAAATTATAAATTTCTATTAGTTTAACAAACTTTACTTTATTTTACTTTACCTTAATAATATTTTTTTTTTGCAGGCCACTTAATTTTAACCCATTTTTTTTAAACTAAACTTAAAGCTGTTCCTAGCTCTATGGACACGAACATGTGTCACCTATAATGCTGACCAATCAGAAGACGGTTCACAGTTTCGCGGGCTCGTTCCCGCATTGAAGGACGGTGCAGTGATTGGTTCATTTGTTTGTAATCTGACGGTTTAAAGAACAATGGCAAATATCCATACTAAAAATTGTCTGATACAAAATATGAGCGCACATAAACAAAAAATGTCTTAAGATTCAGCGTTACTTGTAGATTCTGTATGTAAAGTTATTTTCATCTGAGAAAGCCGGAAAGAAAAGATATTGTGGTTTGATTTTTGGTTAGGCTAGGTTAGTTTTTTTTTTCTTTATTATGACATTCAACAAGACACACTGATACGAATTTGTCAGTTTCAGTTCAGTGTCAAAAGTAACTTAGTCTAAAGTCTAAAGTAACCTCTGAATAAGGAAACATATGGAAATGCTACAACAACATGTAGATACTTAGCTATGCTATAGTTTAGAAGACGAAATAATATACATGATGGCGTCTTTGTCTAATGTATGCAATAAAAACGAGCCAACTCTATACACAACAATTTCGCTATAATGGCAACCTTTGTCGTGACGTCAGGCCTGTGCCGTGTCCGCCATATTGTGACGCGATGTACTTACGACTTCGTTGTTGACAAAATTAAGTTTTAAAGATATTTCTAAGATTGTGCTGTGATTATGGTGAAATAAAGTGAAAAAACAATACTGCGCAATGCCTAATAAGTGCAGCATAATAAATTGTGGTGCAATAATAAGCCGAAATCGGCCAAATTTAACATTTCACCGGTAAGCTATATAACCTGTTGATAAACCTTGTTAATTCTGTAGATAGTGGTAAAAAAAAAAAACAGTTGAGTTGAAACATAATGTAAACATTCTATTTGTTTGGACTAGTAGTGATGTTCTTGTCGTATCGCACAATTTATCGATTTGTTGCAGACTTCAGTATATCATTAGATCATTGGTTTTAAATTATCAATTCAATATCAGAAATGCGCGAACTTCTGTTTGATTTATCGACTTTAAATTCAGATACTCTTCAAAAACAAGCAATAACGAGAGTGCGAGAGTCAGTTCGATATTGGAAGTTTGAAAGGCTTTTTTTGTATACAGCCCCTTCTAAACTTAAGGAATTTCAGAAAATGAAAGCTGATTTAATTGATTATTTATTATAAGTTTTTTTTTTTGTTTTCAGACTGCCACAAAGCAAACTTAAAAAGGAATTTTGGTTAGTGGTCATTGGCAAGGAAAATATAAGATCTGATTTAAAAAACATTGACATAATGTTCCTTACATTTTCATGAAAGCTCATTTAACAGAACACTGGATGTTATTATAAACTATAAGATGATGCAGTACTATCTCTGTTTTTACAGGTGAGAATAATATTACATGACATTTTTTTTTGTTTAACCCTTAAACAGGCAGAATATATACATTTCTTTTAATATTTCAGTGATTATCAGTGATTGGAGTAGGTAAATTGATTTTTGTTACTTGTATTATAAATTCTCATAGAACGAGAAACAATTGGAAATTTGAAGAAGTACATACTTAAAGTAAAGTTATAGAGAATTTTACAAAATTAAATTTCTCTAAAAGTTCATTTTCATAAAGTTAATACTTTCCGAATTCTAAGCAAAAAGTCATAAGATAAATTTTTTAGTCTTTATTTTTAAAGTTCCGTTTAGAAATTTTGTTAGCATACCTCGTGTTCGCATTCACTCTTACAAGTTTTCTGCAAAAAGCATAAGCTTCTGTATTATATATATTTCAATGTTCAATTTTGTAATTGAAATGTACTCATTAGTCCTGCCTATTACAATAACAGTTAAAACGTATTTTCTTTACAGGATCAAGCGCTTAAGGAATTGAATCGATTACAAGAGAAAGTTTTTAATCCGAAGAAAAAAATAAAATGCTTGAATGAAACTATCCGTTGGCAAAAAATTAAAATGGCAAAGTTAAAGAAGTTATTAAGGAGCTAAAAGAAAAAAATCTGATGACTCACGAAATCTGCATACTTCTAAAACAGTGCGTTCGGCCAAAAGACTTAATATTAAGACAAATTAGTCAAAGCCAAAGGCTTGTATTTTATAATTAACCAAAATGACATGTACCTACCTCAATTATCAATTTAATTAAAAGTTTTCTATGACATAATTTATTGCTTAACACACAGTTTCATTACTTTGCCTAAGATAAAGTGACTAATTATGCGTTTTAATTACATTGCCCAGTTGCTATGGAGCTTATGTACACGGGCCGGCCTTTATTCATAGTGACTAGATTTCATAAGTTGCCCATAACAATATTGAAAAGCGAATTAATATAAATAAATAAATACGAATTTTATTTTCATTTTTGCAGTACCTATTCCAAACGATATCCTTCTCAATATCTCCATTGCACGGGTACCGGTGTACCATACTATATAATTATATACAGGATGGCAGAAAATGATCAGCCCTGGAGGGAAACTACCTTAAAATCCTTTAGAACAGCTAGATCATTTTACTCAACAGAAACATTCTTTTATTTTAAAAAGATACAGAACTGCAATCAAAGATTTTCTAAAATCTTTTATGTTTTCATGTACTTTGTACGGAATCACTTCTCTTTTATTTCAAGGACTAAATATTTATTAGAGAAATATTATCCTAAAAAATACTTAATGCTATCGATTAGTACAATAAATAGAGAGTTATTATTTATTTTTATTTTTAGCCGGTTTGATTCACGGGCGAAGTAAAAAATCTTGAAAAGCACTTTTGTTTCTTATTAAAAATAAAAAAAATGTTTCCTTTAAGTAAATTAAACTTACTAAAGGATTTAAGGTAGTTTTCCTCCAGGGCCCATCATTTCTTTCCACCATGTATATATCTCCACTAATACTGAGATAAAATATTAAAACATTTAAAACCCACTATGACTAAGGTAATGTCAAAATAGCCTTCAGTACGAAATCAACAAGCTTCATCGATAGTTTTATCGACAGATAAATGATGAAATCGTTAAGTGTACAATACCAAGCCGCCATGTTTAGCTGCGGTAATACCTAATAGGTATACACGTTTTTTTCGTAGGTATGGCATTTCCATAGGATTCCTTATTCAGAGAAAGTAACAAATAAAATGCGGAATACCACAGGGTTCAATATTGGGTCCTTTATTATTTTTAATATATGTTAATAATGTCACAATCTTAGGTTTAACAGGACAAATTACTTTATATGCCGATGATACCTGCCTTTTTTATTTTGGCAAAAAACTTCCTGAACTTCTTGAACAAGCGCAAAATGATTTAAATATATGTATATAATAACTGGTGCAATAGCAATCTCTTAACAATAAATACTAAAAAAACTTCCTACATGATTTTCTCAGCTAAAAATAAAAAGATCCCACAAAACTCCCTGCTAACTATTAACAATGAAGTCATTGAACAGTCTCATCAGGAACGCTACTTGGGACTACAGTTAGATGATAAACTTATCTGGAAGTGCCACATTGACAAGGTTAGATCAAAACTTATATCTTTGAATGGTGCATTGCGTAAAGTGATTGACTGTATCCCAAGTAGAGTTCGAATGACTATATACAACTCTTTAGTAAAATCTCATATAGATTACCTTGTTGAGGTGTGGGGATGTGCGGCTGAAACTAATCTTAAAAATTTACAAATTTCACAAAATAAAATTATCAAAACTCTATTTAAATATAATCGTTTAATGGACACAAAATTACTGTACGAAAAAACTAAACTACTTAACCTTAAACAAACCTACACATACACAACATGTATTCTGATTAGAAAGATACTAACAAACAAAATACACACGGAACTATCTTTTTCAAAACGCACTTCTAAACATCAATTAAGAAACTCAAATAAAATTAGTTTAATAACTCCAAGAATTAACCACGGTAAATATAACATAATGTTTGAAGGAGCACAAATGTACAATAATCTACCAAACGACATTAAGGAGTGCAACTCATTTGGCCTTTTTAAATCAAAATTGAAAAAGTACATCTACGAAAAAATTTCTTAGTGTTATGTAAATACAGTGTGATGTGCTGGACAGTATTATAATTTCTTAAGTATGTTTGAAATTTCAAACATTTTATGTTATTTAAGCTCATTATAAGTGAACTCTGTTCTTTATGAGTAATAAAGTTTCTTTAAACCGAAAGTCATAAAGAAACTTGTATATACGGAAAGTCTAGGTGCTGTCTACATTTTAAGATGCCACGGCATGCAATTGTGGACTTGTTGTAAAAATTAAAAGGGTTTATATTATGTGTCACATAGCGGTAAAGAATAATATTAACAAAACCAAAAAAACACAAAACAACCAACTGAGAAAGAGTGCGGAGCAATCTGTCCGTTTGTTATTTGTCAAAGTGACAGGTAGTGACAGGTAGTGACAGGATAGGACTTCACTACAACTTGATTCGATACTTAGGTATAGTATCGGTACATCACAGTAATGTAATTGGTTATTTTAACTCAATACAAACACGGTAGATGTTTGAATGGCATTAAAGCGGCTTCTATAGACACCAATCACCATTAATATGGTGGGAACAAGAAACTTACTTACTGTTTCGAGGGTGGAAATCGATTTTCGATTGATCAATAACGTTCAATTGAATATTAAAGTCGATAAAAAATAATTTTATTCACATCCCGATTTTCAACATGGCTGATGGATTAAGAAAAAACACATCTTTGATATTCTTTTAAAAAACTCGATTTAACGCCGGCTTTCAAGGAAATATATAGATGTTTGTAAAAACGTACGAAAAACAATAAATTCGTTTGGTGTAAATAACATCAATGGGCGCTTTTAAAAAGTCAGACAATTTTTTGCCATTGTTCTTTAGTAAAACTATAAACTGACAGCTAGACATCGTTATTTGATAAACTTACGAAAATGTAAGCGTAATGTAAATAATAGTGTCCGTTCACAACTATCGACAGTTTATTTTATTTTATTTACAATTATAAACTAACGGTTCGTACAATTATTTGGTGACTTATGTTACTTTGTGCTTACAAATAAGCAAAGGCCTCGAATAGTTATTCCTTGTTTTGTTTTTGTTTTTCCACTAATTTGAAATGACGTTTACATGACAGGAACAAAACACGGAATAACTATTCGGAGCTTATTCTTTTTTTATTTGTAAGGCACTGATGGTTTAAGCAATTCATTTTTTGTATATTACTTATCGTTCTTACAAACTATTTAAAGATTTTTGCTTTTATATAAAAAGTGCAACTTTAAATAGTTTGTAAGATGTTGGGGATATCCCCAACATTAATTGAGGCATAACTGAGGTAATGCTTTTTAAAACTACTGACTAAATACAAAAGTAATTTACGTAATAAGTATAATATTGAGATAAAGTAATAGGGATACATTCAGTAAAGTTAATAAAAAAGGTTTAGAGCGGGTCTCGAATCCACACCTGTCAATAAGGGTCCGCTGCCCGGCATAATAATCAAGTATCAAAATAAATAAAAAATATTTTCAATTAAACTTAGACACCATTTACACACGTGCTTCGGGAAGCACGCTAAGCCGTTGCTCCCGGATGTTGCCGAAAGATATGGCAGCCGTTAACACCCCGCATTGTTCCAGCTCGAGGGAGTATGGCCCATGGCCCCATGTGCAATTAGAACGCGTGCAATTAGAATTGAGCAATGTGCCAATGTGTGGGAAAGTTTGTGACCTAGTAGTTGAACGTTTATAGAATGATGAGGTGATGATTATCCATACATTTTAACGAACTGTTTATTAACGAATTATGTTTGTAAACAAAAGTTATTTTACGTTACCTTTTAAAAGTAGTATAGTAGAGCAGAAATGAAAATAACACTGAAGCCGAAAGTTTTTCTCCAGGAACAACAACAACCGTACTGAATGGCTTAAGCAGCGGTTAAGTTTGAAAGACAAGAGTCTCTTCCTCTGTTTATATATTTGAGAAATTCGTCACCGCCTTATCTTTGGGCAGCTGAAGAGTGGGCAAGTACGTGCAGCTAATCTTTTCAATGAAAACACTGAAATAATATTGATTCAAGTGGTCCTTAAGGTTGGACATTTACATAGGTACCATTATCCTCATTTGCGTGTTTCCGGAAAATTGGAAATTAGGACGATTTTAAAAGACCTCGTCCTTAATTGAAAAAGCGTTTATGTTTTTATTTATTATTAACTGTGTCTGTCTATGAATAAAAATTTATAATAATATGAGAAAAAAGAGAAGCATCTTAGCCACCTCCAACGGCCGGACTGAGAGGTGGCTGAGGACAGAGCAGAGTCACAGATTACAGAAGAGTGAAGCAGAGTCTAGGCTATACTGTGGCAGAGTAGCGAAATCTCGTGTCAGAAGCCAAGATCCACTTCGGGTCCCTGTGCCAGCACATTCATTCAGGTGAGATCAAGGCACTGTGCTTACCCGTTAATATAAAAAAAAAATAAGTGATTTATAAGTATGAGAAAAAAACATTACTAAGTAGGTATAATTAAAATAGCTGCCCCATATTAACCGATCGTTAAACATTTAAAACATATGTTGTATGTTCAAGGCGTAATAAACAAACAATGTTGGCTGAATAGCGTAACTTTCATTCAAGCACTTGAATTAGACAGAGTACCGTATGTCTCAGTAGCTCAAATGAAAGCAGTGCCTCGAATCGAGAATGTTCGTGGCTTCGAGTCCCACTTGAGGCAGTAGTTTTTTTGCAAGTAGTGTCTTGTTCTAGTTCTAGTTTATTAAACTAGGCTGACTATAAAAATATATCTAATCAATTTTTTATTTTTTACATTGTCGGCCCAGATATTTATCTTTGCATTATTCACCATTTATGTACTAACGCAGTTTCCAACAAATACAGCTCAACTGTACTGGGAAAAGTACCTATATTAATAACTATTGTTATCATCACATGAGGACGTAACATCTTCACCTCCACATAAAATCACCTACAAAACAAAAATGTTTTAGTGTGGACATTTTTGAGGCATCGATATTTCGATTCGCGATGTTTCTAGAGGGGATGGCATCACGCCCGTTCGTGTTCCCATCCCGTAGAAGAACCGAGGAGTTCGAATCTTAGAACTAGGACCTCGGCCAGGATTGACCGAGTCGTGAGGGTGGTGAAAAGCGCCTACGTACCTACATGTCTGTATCTGGAGTATAGCTCGTGTGGAACGGGTCTTTAAACTCTCATTCTACGAGTATGGTGTCTTAGGTCAATTCTAGTGTGTTTGTGTCGTATATCTGAGTTCGTAGTTGCATTTTGATGAATTGAAATAAAATGAGATTTATTTACTAGATACTAGAACATTATATTAAGGCTAAGCACGTCCTCTTAGACGTTTAAAAAAACAGCCGCAATTGGTGAGAATATTAACACTTTCTTTTCCGCGTCAATGGTGAATTACTAGTGACTTGCACTTGACCGGGTTCAACTCTGTTCAATCTCGTGTCGATGGAAGCGTTGTAGAACTTGACCTCCATTTTGTAGAATTACGTATGTCACACATGTTAGTTTGCGTTTATTTTAGAGTATAGATGTTGTATTGAGGAGCTCGATGTCGCGGTGGTTAGCGCGCATGTTCTGCGATTGATGAAGTTAAGCAACTTTCGCAACGGCCGGTCATCGGATGTGACCAAAAATTTCGTACCTCCGTGCTTCGGAAGGTACCTACGTGCAGCCTTTGGTCCCGGCTGCATTAGCAGTCGTTAACAACCACCAATCCGCACTGGGCCCGTGGTGTTTAATTGCTCATTCTCCCTATCCATGCATAGGGAAGGCTCGTGTTCCAGCAGTGGGGACATAGCAATGAGCTGGTTATAGTGGTGCTGATTATAGATGTTATATATACTCTACTCGGCCTCTAGTTCCAGTTTCCTAAGCCATCGATAAAGAATTGATAACGATGTTAGCAGCAGCTATGGATGCCTCTAACGAACACAATGCGTGGTTGATATTTTTTGCATTCTGCTTATTTTTTGTAAGTCATCTGTCGGCAATCTTTTCTGAACAATCATGTTAACAAAAAGAGAGCATGGTATACTTAGTAAAAAAATTCGTGATTAAATTATGAATTAATCAAACTCGCACTATTGGCACTCTGATTTGCCTGCCTTGTTTTTCATCCGTTTTTACACTGCTTCATCATCCAATATTTTTATGTTTGTTTGCTCAATATGAATTTGGTGTTAAATTATGTCATCGCAACTACATAATAATTATATTAAATAACTAACTCGTACTTACCTACTCCCTTAGAAAATAAGTAGATTAATTCGAAAGTGAATCCGGTACAGACGGAAGTAAGTACGAGTAATAGACCGGTAGGCTTACAATTACTACACTAGTTTGGCACCTAATATACCAACTACTTATAACTTATTGAACGGTTTGCCGCAATTTAGTTAGATAGTAAATTGGATTGAAATTAATCTTCGATAATGATTAAAAGTTAAATCATTATCGAAGATTAATTTCAATTAATTTCTTCTAAAACTAAACAACTTTTTCTAGAAGTCTGTTTTATTTTCACATTTAAAATCTTAAAAATGGTGTAAAGTAAACGCGAGTAGATCCGAAAAACATGTTTTATTTCAGTGTTTGCCTTTTCTTCAATTTGATTGGTTGCACTTGGTTCCTAAATTTTTTTAATACTCGTATACCTACCTATTTAGAAAACGTAGACTTTTCAGCAAAACAGATTGATATTGATATTTATGTACCTATTACTGGTAGGTACTCATGATGCACCGACGCGACGCGACGACGAGCCCACTTTTTTATCTTTAATTTGTCTTGTTCATCCAAAGGTTGTCTGGAAGAGATCATTCTGTAGGTAACGTACACTTTGTACGTGAACTTTTTGTGTACCTATTTTTTGTCAGAATGTATTTTGGTGTACAATAAAGCATATTTATCTTATCTTATCTTATTACTAGTAAGTAAAAAACTTACTTTATTGCTTAGAACTTACTTACTCTTAATTTCTCACGTACATTAAGTTTTTATTTTTAAACGTAGTGTATTTCATAATCAACACCATCTGAAGGTCAGGCTCAGGCAGTCCCACGGGTGGGCTCAAGCCCAGCATTAAGACGTGAGGGAAGGCATATGAAAAATACTTTGCAAGTCGTGATAATTATTGTTCTATAATAATGTAAACATTACTTAGCCGTACAACTTCGACACTATGCCCGCGAAAGTGAGCTATTCGCATAAATTCACCGCCATTTTAAAATGAAAAGCTTGACTAACAACTTTCTTACATGATCATAATTTGTAGGTATAAGAAAGAGTTACATCACCTCCCGACCCGATATGCATCTGATAGCCTGCCTATCCGTAACTTTTGGTTCTTTAATGTTTTTATCAAATTATTTTATTCCAGTACTTAAGTTAGCCTTTAAAATAATGCAAAATACGCTTGTGCTGGGGTGGTGATCACAGTCACAAGTTCACAACCCAACCCAGGCTATTATAATAGTAATAATATTTATTTATTTTCAGACAAATCCGTTTTTTCTTTAATAACAGTTTAACATAAAAGTATGTTAGTTATCAATAAAAAAATTTAAAAAATGCATTTATTTCGACCAGCTTAGGATCATCAGCATATCAATTTATATAAATTAAATTAAATCAATGCCAATAACAATGCTTTCAAGCTGCGCATCGAAAACCCGAACAAAATTTGACCAACCAAGGAACAGAACCCAATATTGGTATCATGGGTCGAGCGCATTACACTCGGCTAGCGAGATGTTGACATTTTATAACAATCAATAACTACATAAATAAATATGCCGCATGCTATGAGAAAAGTTTAAATGGTCACTAACATTTAAATTAAAGGGTTAAACTAAATTTAAACAATTTACTTACATTAGCAAGCACTTTTTGAAGACCAGTATTTTTGATTCTATTTTATAAAAACGACCTATTCAGATACACCATCACACCACAATTGTCAGGGAACAATTGAACACACATCAGTTACACTAAATGATTCACTAAAACTGAATATACTACAAAATAAATCCGCATGACTTCGTGCGGGCAAAGTTGTATACAACTGTTATGACAAATGTTTGTTATGAAAGCTTCGCTTGGTGCCAACTTAGCCCAGTGGTGTTCGACCCCCCGCAGTACGCGCGATACTAAACCAAAATAGATTTTTTCCGATCGTCATTGCCCTTTCTCTGGCAATTCGATTTGTTGACTTTCTCTCAAATTTATGAAGCTGTGAAATAGCATTGATTGCTTGCAAAGGAAACGGCCGGCGCGGGTGGCCCAACATCGATAAAGTGCTTTTATTATAACAACTGGCTTTCGTCCGCGAATTCGCTCGTGTATATTTCAGTCTGACATAAAAATATTTAAGTGTTTTACTTTTTAACCGCCTTTGTGGATGGACCACCGATCGCAGTCACAGAATACAAGGTCGATTCCGAGCAGACTGCAGAGCTGTACTTATGTTAATGTATTCGGCTTGGCTGGCAGTAGACCTTGTTTTATTCCAGTGTCTCAGTAGTTGAGGATTCCGGGTGAAGTGCGTTTCCACCTCCAGCCTTATCGTCATTTACCATCAGGTAGCAAAAAGGCCCGAGAGCTTAATTGTTTTTTGCATAAAACATAAATTAAAAAGGTAAAATGGCCTATAAATTGTCCCACAGCAGGCCTTTAAGGCCTACTCCATCTGATAAACCCTGTGAGGTTTTCATAGTGCGGCTTTATTTGTTTTCGCCTTTGATATAAGTATATTTTGAAAATATAGTATTGAATGAGGGTAAAGCTAAAAATTCCGTTTTCGGTTTGAACTCTGGGGGTTAGACTCATTGTCTTTGTTGCTAATATAGACCAGAAGAAATCCAATAGTAATGAAATAAAAAACGTGCTTATATGGGAAATACTTGCATTTGTTATTTTATACCAATAATATCAACATTTCTTTATAAAGAACCACACAATAGCCATTAAATGTCTTTTAGTAGAAGGAATGAACGAATAGTTTCAAAAGATCAACGAAAAATATATAATTTTATTAAAAAAGTTAAAGTTTTTTAGGCGAATGATATCCACGATGAAGCGCGTAACAAACTTAAAGAAAAGTACTAGTCTTGACTATTGCATAAATAGGTACTTATAGACAAATAATAAAGGTAATATCAAAGTAACAATAAATATAAAATGTACACAATAATTTATATGTACTTAACTAGCTTTAAAAAATCAGTTACAACATTTTTATAAAGCTTTCGTAAATACAAATAGTCAAATATGGTAAAGAGATTTATATAATATGATTTATTTTACGTAACTTAAATTTATTTTATGGTAACATTAACAATTATAAAAGCATCGTAACTTCACATTAGATATCAAGTAAGATCACATCGAGTAAAGCTAAGCTTGTATGTTTCATGATATCTTCCCTATGATCTGTTCCCAAGTCTTGATTTTCTTCAGGGCGTCTCTGGCTGCGGACGCCATCAGACCTTCGGAGGAGTGCGCTGGTTCGAAGCCGAGGATCAGGGCTGATTCCGTCAAGTAGCCTACAATCTGAAAAGTAGAAATTCATTATTTCTCGCTACTTGGTTCAAGTTTTTCACATGGACACGATCGGGCCATGACCCACCATGATGTCCCTGGCCCAAAGCGGTCTAGGGTCGAACAGTGAGGTTGGAATAGTGAGTGAGATCCATTGTCATATAACTACGTTTAACATTGTTATAGTTATCGGGACTATGGACTATTTAATTCAGTCCCACCCCTAGTAGGTACTTAACTTGCCTCACGTCAGCATTCATTAACATGGTCGGTATAATGGTTGCACTGTATTCAACCGCCTCTGTCGTCTAGTGGCTAAGACCACCGGTTTAGACCCAGAGGTCCCAGGTTCGATTCCCAGCGGGGGTACATGTTTATACACTAGGTTTGGTTGGTGGTAGGGCTTGTTTGTCCGCCTGGCTAGCTACCACCATCTTATCTAAATATGCCGCCATAGCATCAATGTTTGTAGCATTGTTGTGTTCCGGAGCTAGAGATAAGAATGCCAGTGCCTCATTAGTTGAGGATCCCGGGTCAAGTGCGCTTCCATCATTGGCCTTATCATCACTTAACATCAGGTGAGATCAAGGCACAGTGCTTACCAATTAATATAAAAAAAAAAAAAATAATATTTCGCCCACGCCAACCAACCTCTTTCAGCCGTTCCCGAAGTGTTTCTTTTGTTATTGCTTTCCGTTCGAAGTCTCGCGTGGTCAGTATCATCAAGGGCGCGTGGAGTTCGTACAGCGTCACACCTGCAACGATTAAATACAAAAACCGTTACACCTGCAAAACTGTATAAGTTTCCATTTTCTGAAATTTTTTTACAATATTTTTAGGGTTCCGTACCTCAAAAGGAAAAAATGGAACCCTTATAGAATAAATTCAAAATTTACCCTTTTGGAAAACGCGGAAGAGGATAGCGAGCTGGCAGAAGACTTGGTAAAGATCTACACTGATGGTAGCAAGCTGGAGGGGAAAGTCGGAGCCGCCCTGACCTGTTGGAAAGGGAAGGTCGAGATGTGTACCCGAAAATTCAGACTGGAGCCATACTGTACGGTCTTCCAAGCCGAGTTGTACGCTATCCTCCAAGCGACTGAAATTATCATTGGCAAGAAATTCAAAGAATTTATCGAATTTGTCGCGGCTATTCTGAGCGACTCGAGGTCGGCTCTCCAGACGCTGGTGGATCCAGACTCCTCGCACCCAATCACGAAGGCGGTACAGGGTAACCTAGAATTCCTGAGAGACAACCACCAACTAGTCTCTATTGGATACGGGCCCACGTCGGAGTGGGAGGGAACGAAAGAGCGGATGAATTAACGAAGGAAGCCGCCCTCAAACTGAAGACCAGAGCGGACTATGACTGCTGCCCCATCTCGTATGTTAAACGTCATTTACGGGCGGGAACAATCGAGCAGTGGGACAGCAGGTATAGGACGGAAAACACAGCCGCGACCACCAAGGTCTTTTTTCCGAATGGGGTGGACACATATAACACCGTGAGGAAGATGTCCATCGACCGAACCGCGTCGCAGGTCTTGACGGGCCATGGGGGTTTCTGTGCATACCTGCACAGGTTTAAGTGCAGGGACAGCCCCTCATGTGCCTGTGACCCGACGGCGGACGAGGACATTTTCCATATTCTACTTGACTGCCCAATACACACACAAGATAGGTACACACTGCAACAAAAAATCGACACGAAATTGAGTAAAGACACCTTAAAGGAGATTATGAGTATTAAAAATGAAAGAAAATTGCTAATGGAATTTGCCAAAAAAATAGCTAACATTGTTATTAAAAGAAATAAGGACGACTAGATATAAGAACTATTGTAAAATATATGTCATGTAAAGCAAGACCACATGTGTGGCAGGAATGTAATTTTGGGGCAAGAAAATTTAATGTAAATAATAAGGTATAAGATGAGAAATGAAAGATGTGAATAAAAAAGGAAATCAATGTGAGACATTTTAGACAATAGGAAAATGAAGTATAATAATAAGAAATGTAAAAATGTAAAAGTAAAGAAAAGAAAATGTATTAGACATAAGAGAAATATTGTAAAAGAAAAAAAAAGAAAAGAAAAATGTATTAGACATAAGAGAAATATTGTAAAAGAAAAGAAAAGAAAAGAAAAATGTATTAGACATAAGAGAAATATTGTAAAAGAAAAGAAAAGAAAAGAAAAATGTATTAGACATAAGAGAAATATTGTAAAAGAAAAGAAAAGAAAAATGTATAAAATATTATAATATATATTATAAAATATATTATAAAATATTGTAAAAGAAAAAGAAAAAGAAAAGAAAAGATAAAAGAAAATAAAAAATGATAAAGAAAATATACCTATTGAGTAGAGCTCTTATAGCTCAAGTTTAATAACCCCATGAAAAGAAAAAAAGAAAATATTTAAAAAAAAAAAGGCCTGCAAAAATAGCGGGAAGTAGCTGCAAAAAAAAAAAAAAAAAAACCTTATAGGATCACTTTGTTGTCCGTCTGTCCGTCGTCTGTCTGTCTGTCAAGACCCTTTACCTCGGGAACGCGTGGAGGTATCGAGTTGAAATTAAAACTATATACTTAGGTCTGCGATCCCTTAAAGCTGTGAAAAAATCAATCTAAGTTAACGAAAAAAAGAGGATACGGCCGTTTATGTCGCAAAAAACATATAAGTATTTCGACACTCTCAAGGGAATCAAAACTCATAGGGTAGGTACTTGCCATTGACTTAGAACTATGAAATTTGGCAAGTAATATCGTCTTAAATTACAAGCACAGGGAAAAATCTAAAAACTATACATATTTAATTAAATCACAAAAAACAGAGTCTTATGCAAGGAACGGGGTCCAAATTTTAAAGTAAGTTTACCATGTCATGTGGGGTATCGTATGAAAGGGCTTCATTTGCACAAGCTTAAACAGATTTTAAAATATTTTTATGCTGTTTTGGATTTATGATGAAGAATAAAAAAAAATACCTTGGAAACTGAATTTCGGGAAAAATTCGGGACTCGATTCCTGAACTATATAATATGTACCCATAAAGTACGGAACCTTCGGTGGGCGAGTCCGACTCGCACTTGTCCGGTTTTTAAGGGTATAAATATTATTTTAGGTGAAACAGTTCAGGTACCCACGTATGGAGTTACGTACAATACAATACGCTTATATCCTTCTCCCAAAAAGAGAAAAAGCATCAAAATACCACACCAAAGAAGGGTTCCGAGGTGGAATAAAAGAACATCAGCGATGGGTTGGTAGCCGATCGCCTGGTGTGCGATTATCCTGGATCCCTTGTCCCTTAGTCGGCTCATACGACATGCAAGGGCGTTAGGCAGCTGATCTCTTTACACGTTCCAGACCAGTATGAGACAGAAGCATGGGCATGGAGCAGTTAAGGAGTTACAGTCCGCTAATATTAGCTGGATGGCACAGTTTAAGCAACTACCGCAAAGGTCGGTTATCGGATGGGTGACCAAAAATTTATCATTTCGAGCTCCTCTTTGCTTCGGGAGACACGTAAAGCCGCTGGTCCCGGCTGCATTAGCAGTCAATACAACCACCGCACCGCACTGGGCCCGCGTGGTGGTTTATGGCCCGTTCTCCCTATTCATCCATAGGGAAGGCTCGTGCCCCAGCAGTGGGGACATAAAATGAGCTGGTGAATATTAGCAGGTATGCAGCTGGCTTTACTCTACAGGAGACTGTGGAGTGACTATATCGAACTCGACAGAGTTTCTGACCTCTTAGCCTGGAGTATCCCGGCTCGATACCTCCATTAACTGCCTGCAGATGGTGATCCATCTGCAGGCAGCCACCTTGTCGTAGAGCTGGCTGAGCGAGTGCATCACGCACAGGTACAGGTAGTGCGTATAACAGTGTAGAGTAGCTACTTTATAAGCCGATGGAGTGGTTCACCCTTAGCCTGCAGTAGTCCGACTCGATGACGTGGAATACCTGCATGACCTATCTACGAGTGGTATGCAGTGACATTCCGTAATCGAAGGAGTTTCTCACCTCTTAGTCTAGAGTAGCCTGGTTCAATGACGTCGAACACCTCCATAAGCTGCCGGCAGATGGTGATTTTCCTGCGCAGCTCGTTCTCGGGCATCTCGTGGATCATGTAGGCGGCCACCTTGCCGTAGAGCTGGCTGAGCGAGTGCATCGCGCACAGGCACAGGTAGTGCGTGGCGTGCACCACGTTGCGGTACTTGTGCAGGAAGCCCTCGTAGCCAGGTACGTCGTTCACGTCGATCTGTTCGTACTCGTCCGTCAACCTGGATTGGAGGGGAGGAATTTCGTTAGTTTCAGTAATGTACATAACATAATGTATAGTAAACGTTACTTTCAGCATTGTACGTAACATTAGATCAAAATTGCATCCAAAGATCTTTACGCTCGCAATGTGTTCGGATCGGTCAGGAAATAAAACCTAGTGCCGAATATTATTTCCCATAAACAGGCACCTCCCGGTTAAAGTTGAGCCGAGTTAAATTTTAACATACAAAATATTGTTTTGAACGGTGAACGAACCTGGCACTCGGCACAGCTAGGGGATATCAAATCTCGTTTCAAACGTACTAGTCACATACTTTTGAATCTCTCGTACCGAACCAGATTTCAGTCAGGAGAGCGTTTCCGATTAGGTTAAAAAAGTTATTATTATTTTTAAAATTACGTCACTATATTTTCATTGCAGTTTTATAATCCAATGCATAATGAGAATCGGGTGCGATTTTCCTTATTGGTACAGTATTAAACACCGGGAGCTATAGCAACGCATAGCGACCTTTTGATGAGCAGCTGCACGGCGTGGTCGGGCATGGTGTACCCGCAGCCGGCGCGGGCGCAGGCCCAGGGCTGCGTGTGGTGCGCGAGCGGTGCCGTCGCCTGCACGCGCCCGCCGCAGCGCGCGCGCGGGCAGCGGAACGCGCTCGCGTGCGTGCCCAGCTCCGTGGCGTCCGCGCAGCGCGAGCACGAACACGAGAAGAACTTGCTGTGCTGGATGTGCGAGCGACGCTTCGATGTACCCTGGAACACGGTATTCCGTTACGTACCGAATTCGTTCATCGTCAAAACGTGGTCTGTATCATTATTGTGGTAGTTAATTATGTACCAAGTGGACGGTCAGAGATCGGTTCACCGACGCGTCGTTTTCACTGGAGTGAAACGCAGTACAGGGGAGCAGGTGACCGTACGTCCGTTCCAGGAAACCTAACACGTGCATGAAAGCAGCAGCGGGTCGGTACACACTCCTCGACATCGGTCTTTGTCTATAGCCTCCTGCCCATCTCCATTCTGGATAACGGCACTGAGTAGGTGCGATAGCGGCGGGGAGTGCACTGACCTGCAGCGTGTACGCGTAGCACAGCGAGAGCAGGTCGCCGGCGCGGTGCGGCACGGCGGCGCGCACGGTGAGCGGGCGGCCGGGCGCGCGCTCGGCGTCGGTGTGGGTGGTGGAGGGCGTGCAGTCGTGCGCCAGCAGGTACGCGCGGTCGTACAGCGCACGCGCGCTCGCGCCGCTGCCGCCCACCTCGAACGCGTTCACCTGAAAAGAAAGAGAGGTGTGCGTGAAGTTTCGCGTTCCGTTCGAATGAAATTTCTCCTCCTTCAGACTACATGGCCCGTCATCGCCGTCCGCTCGGCCGGATCGCTAACGCCGTTACCGGTGTTCGAAACACACGAGGAAACCAGGTCTAAGAAGCTCAGCTTTGACATTTAACAGCTACGAGTTCGAGTGCCTATCTGCGACTTCAGAATCTAAGAAGTTGGACCCGACTTGTTCGTGTGCCGTCGTCGGTGTCGACCCCTGTGTCCTCGGCGTCGAAGCGGTTCCACCACAGCTCACCTCGAGTATCCCGCAGACGGTGTGCACCTCCTCCGGGTCGTAGCGCAGCCGCCAGCCCTGCAGCCGCCGCAGCACCAGCCGCTCGTTCATGGGCCACACGTCGCCACGTGCGCGCCGCACCTCGTTGTGCGACTCCATGGCCGACACCGCCGCCCACTTCGCTGGGTCGTGCTCTTTGAGAAGGAGACACCTGCGAAATTAGATCATGAATTGTGATTAATGATTGTCTACTTCCATTTGTTATTTGGCTGTAAATTAGAAGCGAAAGGAAAAGGAATAGTTGCAAGCTTCCCGTAGTTAGCAGGCAACCAGCCTACATGTATGCCTTTTGTCAAAGGAGTGACAGACAGAGATCCATCGAATTACCGCCCCATAGCCGTAACTTCAGTTTTGTGCGAAGTATTGGAGCGCATTTTAAATAAACAATTTGGCCACTACCTATCAAATCAAATCAAATCAAATTATTTATTCACTGAAAATAGAGTAGGTACAAGGATGGTAGTTTAAATATATAGTTCGTCTATTTTACCAACGCAGGGCATGTGAATGTGGGTAATGGAACAAAAAAGAATTTATTTAATTATAATATGTTAATTTACATCATCAATACAATTTATACATTAATACAATTTTATATGTCAATAATTATTATAATAGAATAAAATTTATATAATATCAACTTTACAATTTAGATATTCCTTAACTGAGTAAAAACATTTAACTTTAAGCCAGTCAAACAGTCTTCTCTTAAATGTAAACACATTAAGCTCAGTTAATGAGTGTAGTAACTTATTATATATTTTAATAATAATAATAATAATAATAATATAAACTTTATTTCAGACAGTGAGTATCCATACATGTGTAAAAAATAATAAATTAATTAATGCAAGTAGGATAACAATTTCTCTTATAGAAGTCCGTGTGCATTTTGGGTAACAACAGCTTTCCAGGACATCTTACACTTCTGTTAGAGTTTATACCTTTAACAATAAATAAATAGGGATGATTCTTCACGAAAATGCAACGCTTTAATATATAAAGTGAAGGCAGAGTTAGTAGATTAAGCTTGGGGAACAATTGCTTACATGTTGTCATTGGTTGCACGTTACATATGGCGCGTACGCATTGTTTTTGTGATATGAAAGCTCTATTCAGGTTTGTTGAATTTCCCCACAGAATTAAGCCGTATCTAAGATTCGATGCCACGTATCCATGATAGGCAATCAAAGAGGTTTTTTGATTTATTTGCGTCGTTAGCCACCACAACGCGTAAGCAAATCTATTTATTTTAGAACATACTTTCTTAATATGATTTTTCCATGAGCACTGTCTGTCAATAACTATGCCTCAGAAAACTGCTTTGTCTGATTCCATTATGGGTTCATTATTAAGAAACACATTAAGATCATTAACTTTAGGTTTTCTATTATAAAATCGTATGTATTTAGTTTTATTAATATTGACATTTAAACTATTCGCTGTCAGCCATTTTGCAATATCATTAATGGTATTATTTATATCTTCATTAAAGTTCACGCCCGGATTTCTATGTATTACCACAGATATATCGTCGGCGAATAAATTGCACCGATGAGTAGTCACATGAGGTAGGTCCCAGGATCGTTCCTTGTGGGACACCTACATTATTTTCGACAACTAATGATTTTGAGGACATTTCCTCCTTATTTTTATCAACGTATTTAAGTTCAACATATTGCGTACGATTTCGAAGATAAGTATCCAACCATTTCAGCGCATTCCCTCTCAAACCATATTTCTCGCATTTGGATAAAAGTTTGTCGTGTGAGACAAAGTCAAAAGCTTTGCTCATATCGAAGAATATCGCTGTATTATCGACATTCTTATCAATATTTTCAGTTACATTTTTTATTAAGTTAAAAGCTGCTAATGTGGTTGATTTCATCATCATCATCATCATCAGCCCCTCCCGAATTGTGGTTGATTTACCTTTCCGAAAACCATTTTGTTCTTTGGTCAGTATTTTGAATTTTTCTAAATACTTATAGATCCTTTTGAAGAAGAACACCTTATAATTCACGATCGCCAATACGGGCTTCGGCCGAAACGGTCAACGGGTGATCTTCTGGCGTACGTTGCACATCTATGGGCCTCGCCAATTGCTTCGCGTCTGGACTCCATTTCCACTTAACATCAGGTGGGATGGAGTCATTTGCCGAGCTATCTATAAAAATAAAAAAAAGACAAGATCGGCCATATATTGCGTGAATACTCCATACCGATAATATTTACTCCTGGCATAAAGGTGAACAACATCGTGGGCACTCCGAAGGATGTCTTACCACTTCAAACACCAGGCGTATACCAGATAGACTGCAGCTGTGGTAGTTCCTACATAGGCCAAACAAAGCGGACTATACATGAGCGGGTCAAAGAACATTATCGTAACTGTAAAGACCAGGCATTCTAATAAATCAGCGATCGCAGAACATCTATACTTGAACGAGGCACAAATAACTGGATTGAATTTTACCGTACGCAAGTCCTCTCCACAGATCGCCACTTTTATTCAAGAGTAGTGGGTGATTCAGCGTGGAATCCAGTGTTTGCAAAAAGACAACCTAGTTTTTCTTGGCATCAGTCGGTAAACAACCAGAATAAGGCTTATACGTAATAGGGACACCCTTAGTAGTGTAGTGTGTGTGGCGGTAGTTGGGAAAATAATGACGTGATGGTTCGGTCGATGAAGAATTGAAGACTGCCGCGCAAACGGAGGCGCAACATCGCGACAGCACTCAGCCCGTGACCACAGCCGTTGTAATTTGGTCGAAACGTCGCGTCGGGTATAAAGAAGGTATGAAACCTTTTACTAATTAGTTTGCGTTTATCACCGTTTAAATTTTTTTGTTAACTGTGGAACGCGAATGTTTAAAAGTGTATATAAAAAGGAATAATGTTCAAACAGGCTAAGGGATACCACGAAATCGCAAATCTATGTCAAACATTTGAAAGCAGATCTTTGTCATATATTTAAAAGTATAATACCTACCTACCTACGTCTTCTTGCTGAAAAATTCAAGTGATTGTGACTTATTACTGGCATATTTTTAGACCCTTAATCATTTAATTTAGTAGAGCACAAATATTTAAGTTTATCAGAATATTCCGAATACTCTTACTTAGTATGGACATTTTCTGCGATACGTCCACAGAATAAAGAAGTACTCCAGACTTCCGATGAGCGCCATCAATCATTTACCAAGTATTGTCATGGTGGGTCAAGCAAGGTGTAATGTATGGATATTCTATAAAAGTTTACGATAATAACCTCAAAGGCATCAATGCGTGGTAGGAGTCCTTGAGGTCTTCCAGGTCGCTGTAGTCCGGGGGCACGGTCTTCAGCGTGTCGCACTCGTACTGCGAGTGGCCGGTGTACTGGCCCAGGCCGGGGCAGGCGGCGCTGCATAAGGGCCACTTGCAGCCGCGGCATCTGTCACACACGGCTAATTAAAACTCCTGAAGAAAGAACAAATAAAAATATCCCTAATTTATTACCTACCAAACCAATACGTCAACAGATTTTATATTATATATTTTACACGGGTAAGTAACCACTGGTCGACATCTCACCTGATGTTAAGTGATGACCAAGCCGAAGGTGGCACTAAGGAACATCTATCTTATCCCTAACTGTCGGAACACAAGCTATTAAGACTGATGTTAATGGTGAAACATATAGATCAGATGACGATAGCGGTAGGTAGAAGAAGTAGGAATTAGAGGCTAAGTAGTAGAAGGTAGGAAGTAGAGGGTAGGCACTAGGCAGTAGATGGTAGGTATTGGAGAAGGCATAGACTTGCTTACTTGGCCAGTGAGGCCTCGTCGAGCTCCCGGTAGCAGCCGAGGCACACGAGGCAGCAGCCGCTGCAGGGGCCCACCGCCAGCGCCGGCTCCTGGATGATGGGCTCGCCGGCTCGGAGGTCGCGGGCCGCCACCAGGTATCTACACGTTCATTAGATAATGCATGGTAGTTGAAGAGAGTACAGTTATTTAGATCTCTACCATATGACCTACGCCTATCCGACCATGAAGCCTGATCACCCTGTTATTTTACTGGTATATTTGTATTTACAGACGCATGCACATCAACGTATCCAAAACTGACAAATTTCTCCAATAAATGTTCATTCATATGACCATTTACATAAAGTTTAAAGTCTAATGATTAAATATGTCAGTTGTTGTGGTAGTCTGACGTGCAGGCGTGTGGCTTCATGGGCGTGTGTGTGTACCCTTCAATTGAGAACAAATCAGTGTCTTTTTTTTATAATTCGATAGGCTTGCATTTGACTACTATCTCACCTGATAGTAAGTGATGATGTAGCCTACGATGTAACATGCTTGCCTAGAAGGTACCGATTTACTCGGTTTGAAGACCCCAATATTATATTTGACAGGAAACACAGACTGAGGCAAGGAGTTCCACAGCTTTGCGGTACGTAAGAAAAACGTGGACACAGTGTCAATCATAATTAGCGGTAAAGACTGGTATTATGGTAATAGGTGGGTCTGTCTGTCATCACAATCTTTTGACAATATTTAATGACATGTGGATGTGTGACATGATCTGCATGGTGGATTGGTGGGGTGGTATTCCAGGGATGTCCCAAAGGGAAGCCGATGGGAATCGGCTTGTATGGACACTTCGCCACTGATAGGTGGTCATCATCGCGGTGGATTCAGGGCAGATTCCTACCGGGACCAAGGATACAGACAGGTATACCTATCTATGACATGGCTAACGATGATGATTCTGTAGTCGATTATTACATCTAGTATGCGGATGTGTGGTTAGTTCTAAACAGTTTTTACAACACAAGACTGGTCCACCTTAATTTGATTTAAACACAATTTATGTGATGTCTGTATGCTTTGTTTATGTCGACTTTAACAACCAAGCGTTATGTCGCTGATGTAATAAGGATGAAGTTTCTATTGCAAAGTCGGACAGTGGCTGGATGCGGAGACGCTCATCTGTCTGGTCTTTATTACCTCATAAAACTGTCTATTGTAATCCCGGCAATTTGTTCTATAAATATCTTTTCAAATATAATCTTCTGTATCATAATACGTAGGTACATTAATTTTGCGCAGTCGTGGTTTGTATTGTGATATTTTTGATGCCGAATCTCCTAAAATTCTGAAATGGAACGCATACTGATTGCTGACGAACGCAAATATGTGTAGAGCAGACAAAAAACATCCATGTTTGTGTAAGAATTTAGATAGATAGAACAAGATCATCACCAAGCTGCGTCAAAAAGTTTCGATTTATTACCTTCCCATGACGTCTGAATGTTTCACTTCGTAGCAGAGAGCGCCGTCGCCGGCGCCGCCGCCGGCGCACGGCGTCTCCCTCTCCGGCGCCTCCTCCAGCACCTCGGGCTCATCGTCTACGATGTTCTCCTTGTTCCTCCCGCCATCGCCCTTCCCTCGCTTCTTTTGCTTTAAACAAAACACAACGAACATCAACACATTCGCTTCCTAATCGCCAAACCGACATTTCCGTTGGAACACCGCTCAAACGATAAATTAACACGGCAAATTGCCACGTAACACGTAAACACAGAGTCCGCAGCTTACACAGAACAAACGGCGGAACATCCGTCGCTTTGCTGATATATGGAATCGTTGGTGAGCGCCTTCGGAGTGGCAGGGGCACCGGCGCCCGGGTGACGTATCAAAATATGAATGAGTGCCGATCTGGTAGGCGTTGTCTAGGTGTATTTCTGTTCGCCACTTGACCGCCGGTGCCAATGGCTCAATGTAAAAATCCGTTTCATAACCCTGCCAATGATATAAATGACCGTGAAATTCGATGACTTAAGGTTATCGGGATTTGGGTGCCGTAACACAGTATTGCTCCGTCCATTCGAAAATAGACTCTATGATCATTCTAATCGAAGATCGGTAATCCCAGTTGATCACTCCAAGGTTGAATTAGAAGTGTTATGGTTTATGTTATGAAAAAGACAAACACATAATAGCATTGCCCGTGACCTCAGGCCCAGGGAATGGCGGGCGAACGTGCACGAATTAGCAGCACTCGACGATAAATCCCTAATGGACACTGAACTGCTTAAAACACGTAAATCAAGCCTGGAGATTAACAGCACAACATTCGTAGTTAAAAGCGTTCGTTATCAACCTTTCGATTCTAAATTTAGTTTGCGGTTTGCACTTATTGAAATGGCTTTGAAAATGTTCAATATTGACTTTTAATAATTCTACATTAGGTAAGCGCTCGGCACCAAAAACGGACTGACAATAAGGCCAAAAACGGAAGCGCAATTCACCCAGAATTCTCAATTACTGATGAACTGGCTATCTTATTACGGTACACAAAAAATGCTTTTATTATTGCTGTTATGTCATGATGGCGAAAGACTTGGACAAAAGTCCTGTCTGACAGGAGTTAACCAAACAGACACTTAACAGTTTACTTAAGGGTGGGCCGACCAAAAAATGCCAAAAATGCAGTTACGGTTAAGTAAATATAATTGAAAATACTATCGTATTAAATGAACAAAATATATATTTAGTATCATAGGGAACGTGTTTACAATTTGTCAGAACCATAAATTCATAACACGCTATAGTTTTTTCTACAATATCATTTAAAGTTGGGCAAAGATCATGAAAACGAGTGGCGGCGTTTAGTAGATTTCTAATACATAGTTTATCTAAATTATTGTACCTCTGATTTTGTCAAAACAATCATCAATGGATAAACTACAAATTGCTAGACTACATTTTTGATTCATCAAGTGGTTATTTAAATAATATTTTTTTATTAGGCACCTTAAATTTCCCATACAAAATTAGTATGGCCGCGCGGCATCAAATAAATGTGGACGACGACATTTCAAATAAAACATATGACACTTGTCACTTACGGACGGCGCACCCTTAAGAGGCCTATTACATCTCGACTGTGATTTTTGTGTAAAATGCCCATTTTCGCATTTTGTAGTAATTTTCCAGTTGTATTTATCGTTTTTATCGAAATAGGATAACAAATTCATGCTTAGTATTACAAATTTCCACTCTGCGAGAAGCTGAGTTCGGACGGCCGGCGCATCGCATTTTGTAGTAATTTTGCAGTTGTATTTATCGTTTTTATCGAAATAGGATAATAAATTCATTATAAAATATTTATTCCTCGTGAAGTAACAATTATTCTGGTATAAATTTTGCTCAATAATATTATCGTAGATAGGAGAAATTCACAGCGATCTTAAAGCGATTTTCGATTTTTTTTGGTTTAGAATAAAAAAAAATTTCTATGTAAAATCAATGGTATCTAAAAATTCCGAGGCCGCTACGAACTATTCGACTATATAAGAGATAACATTCTATTTTTTTTATTTCATTTGTTTAGAACAGTAGTTCAATCTAGGAGCTCAAAAAAGTGCCTTTGCGCATTTTATGAAAATCTTTCTCTGCAATTTTGGGTTTCATTAAAAAGTTAAGCAAAATTTACAAAAAGCGAGGCCGCTACGAACTATGCCAATAGCTATTCTACACTATTCAATAAGTCAAAATTGTTAATGTATTTTCGTTTCTGAGATCGAGAACGTCAAAATTGGCCATTTTACACAAAAACACAGTCAAGATGTAATAGGGCCCTTAAACCAAAACCAATAAATTGTACTTATACGCCGGCGGCGCTTAAAGTTAAGTTTTCTCTATGGGTCTGAGGCAGATGGCGATGGCGCAGTGGTTAACGCGCCCGGTCTGCGAGTGCTGAGATTAAGCAACTTTCGCAGAGGCCGGTCATCGGATGGGTACCCAAAACTTTATCATCTCGAGCTCCTCCGTGCTTCGGAAGGCACGTAAACATGTTTTTCCCGGCTGCATTAGCAGTCGTTAACAACCACCAATCCGCACTGGGCCCGCGTGGTGGTTTATGGCCCGTTCTCCCTATTCGTCCATAGGGAAGGCTCGTGCCCCAGCAGTGGGTACATAAAATGATCTGGTGATGAAAAATGAAAAGCTTAAAGGCAAAAGCTTTATGAAAAAAAACAAGGACACTTTTAAAATATTTAACAAAAAATCTACTTGAAATAAACGTACAATTTAATTGATAGAATAACAATTTAGTGACATCTTATCTTGTAAGTACTGTCAGCACCAAATTGATAAGAGTATTGATCAGGCCTTAGATATCTTAACTTTTAAATAAAAAAAATAAAAAAGATTTAATCGGGTAGTTTTAAATCTTTAACATTCAAAAATATATCAAAAGTGTTGACAGCTTTCATTACCAAGTTAAGATATTTGACCACTTATATTTATTTATTTATTTTAAAACTTTTGCAACATATATTACATGGCGGACTTAATGCCTGAGGCATTCTCTACCAGTCAACCATAGGGTGGTGCAGAAATAACAAGGTAGGTGCAACTGGGTGAAGACAACAATTTAGAAATAAAAATAATATACCTATTATAAAAAGCACAGTAACTACCCACCTACATATATACAATTTAAATAAATATACTTATATAAACAAATATAATGTATATATTACATAGACTACTTTTACAAATATAGAACAAAAATAAACGTATAATACATAATTACTGAGATGATTCTGCCAAGGTTTTATCAAAAAAGAACATACGGACTTTCTTTTTAAAAGCGTCACGTACGACTCGTAGCCATCCTGATTTCAAGAGGAAGCGGATTCCATTCCATAGGAGAATGGACTGTATATGGAAGGACGAGTGTACAACGCCAGATGTATGGGAAGGACAGAGAAGGAGAAGATTATCAGTAGATCGGAGATTCCTACTATGAGAGGAGCAAAGGTATTGAAAAGAGGTGAGATAAGAGGGAGCATTTGGAGAATTAAGCAGTGAAAATAGTGTCGTCAGGGCTCGTACACGCCTACGCTGGCGAATGGGCTGTCATTTTAGCTCTTATATGAATTTAACTAATGCTTAACTGTAAAGAATTTCAGTAAAAGAACTTTCCTTTGGCAGTTGCTAAGAAGTTGTTCCATCGAGTAACCACCAACGCCAACCCCCTATTCCTCACGGCAACCAAGCCTCAAAGCCACAACAACGCCACCACATTTAGAAATGTCTATTTTGGTGTGGTCGTCGCCGCGTCGCGTATTTGTTATTATTCTTTGTTTTTCTTGGCAGTCGCCGGTTAACTGTCTTTAAAATAAACGAAACAAAAGACCCGCCAATAATATTACATCTGGATACCGTTCAAATCGCATTTTATATCGGACGGCGGCCGGAGTTTGTTTTCGATAGACTCGGTACGTTTTTTAAATGTTGGTTACAGTTTTGACCGTAATCCAAAGATTACAATCGGTATAAGTTAATCTAGTTGACTTAAAGTTAATTGCTAATCTAAATCACATTTAGAATTATAAAAAACATATACTTACCTATATAACCGAATTGATAAACTCCTTCTTTTTGAAGACGGTTAAACCTTTACAGACAGAACATGTTTAAATATTTCATTGGTTTTCAATCTTATTTAATGAAATTGAGATTCAATCTTATCTATTTTGAACTTTATTTAATTGCATAAAGGAGATCATTCGGGCTCCATACATTTTTGGGCCTTTTCTGAAAGTGCCGACCAACAAAAAAAAATAAAACGTATTGTTAGAAGTTCGATGATTCATCATTTTCATACATTTATTGATTTTTGAAAGTGCTAAGAAACATACAATAATGATAGATATTGCTAGAACTAATGATCTGAAGCAATTGTTATTGTAGCGCAAAAGCTGTGGGGTCATCATCTGTTCTGTTTTATAAGTTAGAAAACCGTCATTTTCATATTTATACAAAAAATAAGTACTCTAATTAATTATAACCGATTTTGAGACTGTTATTGTTCTGATTGTTTTGGACAAATGTCTGGCTGTTATTGTTTATATAACAATGATGCTATATGATATTCTATAACTTCTGTATTAGAATAGCATAGTGTACCACCTTAGGTGAAAAGATCACTAGTCTTCTAATTATCATGTAATGTAACTATAACATCTTCCAAACCTTGTGCCGGTATACGCGTAAAATCCTATGCCGCGTGCGAAACTAAATCGATGCATATACCATAAAATAGTCATAGTGTGTGAACAACATCCTATTATCCGTTTTCCTATCGGACATGAAACGGAATAGTTTGTCTTCCACGAAGTGTTGGATCAGCTGCAATGTAGACATAATACGTTTTTGACACTATACGCTACTATACACGCTACTATACGGCCTCGTAATTACTTTGTGGTAATACTAGGAGATCTCGTCCAGCCATCTCCCGAACTTCTTCCACTGGGATATCTCCGGCGAGTTCTATGGTGAATGCACCATCCGCTCTGTCGCCGTTGTCCGACCCATATCTGTTGCTTCTCGTCGGCCGCGTACCTAGGTACTATTGTAACGCCATTCGTATCAATTTCAGAGCGGTCGGCGGTCGCTTGACGCTTCACAATGACAATTGCTTCGGATCATTAGTTCTAACAATATCTATCATTATTTAATGTTTTCCAGCACTTTCACGAATCAATAAGTATATGAAAATGATGAATCTTCGAACTGGTATAACTTGGTTCAGAGCAATCCTACAAATTTTGTGCCATATTAACTATTACTCCAAATGGCTAGTTCTATCAATACGTACCATTTTTTTTTGTTGGCCGGCACTTTCAGGAAAGGCCCAAGAAAAATTATGTCCTTTAAATGAGGTGGGAATAAACATCTCTCTGGCTGTGAAAAGAAACTCGTTTCAAAGAGTGCTTTAAGCTCTTTAATGAATAAAAATATAATTACAGAAGTAATAGAAACACAGCACAACACAAAATGTCAGATGCGATATGCGAGTATAACGATTTATTACATTTTATATTCGAAAGCTCCATGGCTACCGTTTTTACGACACTATCTGTCTGTATGCGAGAGGATAAAGTGTGTTTTAAAATCAAACCGCGATAGATGTAGACGTTTTCTAACGGACTTACGAAATGTTTACGGCCGTTTTATAACGAATGTCCGTTGCAAGATTTAGGATAAGTACACAAATAATTGGAAATCAAAGTCTTTTTAAACGTACACCCGTTTTTAGGGTTCCGTAGTCAACAAGGAACCCTTATAGCTTCGCACTGTCCGTCTGTGCCTGTCTGTCTGTCCCCAGCCTAGCTCATAGGCTCTTAGTACTTGAAAGCTGTAATTTGGCATGAATATATAATCACGCCGAAAAAGTGGTAAGTAAAATTTTGAAAAATATTATTTTTATGTTACCTCCCCTATACGTGAAGTGGGGATGTAATTATTTTGGGTAGGTATATGTCGGGTCGCCTCATTTTTTGTACTTCTAATTGGCAATGGCACACAAACGGTTAGCCTAAATTTTTTTCGCATAATTTCACTCTTCATAATCGTGTTTGGTCTAATTTCACTTCGCCTAACTTTTTATCACCATATTGTTATTTACCAAATGCGACATTTGGCGGAACAATTCGTAATCCCTAAAGTTTGCAATTACTAAATATTAATTCACACAAAATTAAAATTCACAAAGTATAAGAGCTATAAAAAAAAATAACCTCGAAATTCAAAACAATCGCTACGCTACGCTTCGCGAGTGTCTTAAATTTCTAACCTATCACGTGACCTACAGGAGTAGGGCAGCTAGTATTTTTGAAACTGAACAATAGTAATGAATATTAGATATGCTAAAATTCGAGCTTTTATATATTAAGCGAAATCGTCGTAATGCCAAAATAACGTTATGCCAATATATTTTAGGGTATTTTACATTATAGATCGTAAAATAAGAGCTTTCAATGGTGGCAAAACAATTGTTAGGCGAAACAATAATTGTTCGTTTTAAGTTTAGGCCAATACGGTTTGGCCATGTAATATAAGGACTAAATTTTTAGGCGAGCCGAAGAGCACCTAAATTTTTTTCTTGTCTTCCCCATAGTGTGGGGTGTTGTAGGATAGCAATTTCAAAAATATTGCGGGTTTGTGGAAACAGTTTTTTGATTGACCGTTTGTGAACTATTAAGCTTTAAAGTGCAAAATTTTGTTAGAGTCAAGTTTCGTCGTCGTCGTCCCCTGCCAGCCAAATGGTTATTTTTGGATATGTGAAAAAATTCACGGTAGTTGTTTAAATGACGAAGTTAAAAGGAAAACTATCACAGCTAAGTAGGCTTTACAAGTTTACGAGTAACAGTCGACCAACTTATAAAATGTACTTGGTGCAGTACAAATTCCTCATTGGGAACTACTTAAATAACGTTATCAGGTGTGTGAAACCGGTAGTATCCGCATTATTGAGATGGGCTACGGAACCCTACACTGTGCGTGGCCCGACACGCACTTGGCCGGTTTTCCCTCAAACTTATCTCTAGTTTCGTTTACCATTGACCCAAGACCTAGCCACAGGCACAATACATATTATGTGTATTGTGCCACAGGGGAAAAGGTTAGTACATACAGCTGGTATTTGCTAAATAATTTAACGACAGGAATAGTAATAGTTGAGTGACAAGTTCGCGGCACGTCCATGCGACACCCACGTCCTATTGACACCTCGCCCCGAGCGCTAGATGAGAGACAAACTATTCACTTTGCTACTTTTGAATGACTTCTAGCACGATGTTTAGCAATGTAACATTTCAGAAGCGACATTTTGTCCTGATGTTACTGCGTAATGGGTTTTAGTGTCCATTTACTAATTATTTTGGGAATAGGCATTAGAAATATGAAAAATTAAAGTACTTTTTTTCAAACATGCTAACGATTGAGCCCTCCACGAGGTAAATATTTGTGGGGATCTAAAGAAGATTAACTTACTAATCATCTTGAAGGAATGACATGCAAAACTAAAATATTGAAAATTGCAACAATTTTACCCGCCTCTGTGGTCTATTGGTTAAGATCATCGGTCGCAGACCCAGAAGTCCCGGGTTCGATTCCCAGCGGGGGGTACATGTTTGTGTACTCGTTTTGGTTGGTAATAGGGCGTATTTGTCCGCCTAGAGTTACCACCATCTTATCTAACTATGTCGCCATAAGACTTATGTTTGAGCGTTGTTGTTGTGTTCCGGCAGCAGAGATAGGATAGCGCGACTCTGTAGTAGGAATTCCGGGTGTATTACGCTTCCACCTTCGTCCTTATCAACACTTAACTTCAGTTAAGATGAAGGCCAAGTCCTTCATCATCAGCCTATACTAGTCCACTGCTGGACATAGGCCTCTCCAAGTGCACGCCACCGAGAACGATCCGCGGCTACTCTCATCCAGCTCTTGCCAAGTCCTTAACCGTAAATAATACAAAAAGAAACAATAACCGTGTCGTCGTAGCTCCGGGAAGCAAGACAACAGATGTTTGCAATTTCGTTTAAAATAAAGGGAACCAAGACAGTTCATTATCTTATTTGTAAAAGTTAGCGTAGCACTCAGTAAAATTCGCTAATCGGTGGAAGCTTTTGACAGTTCTGACAAGTTTGACTACGGCGCGGCTGCTAATTTGTTTTGTTATTTTAAAGGCAGGCAAAGAATAGAGCAACAACTCGGATTAGTACGACGTGGTGGGTTGTCTCGACCACCTCACATACCTAGTGTCTCGGCTGTTTAGTTTAACTATAAACTAATGATGGAAGAAACTTAAAAAAAAAAAAAACTAAAATAAAGACACCGATAAAATCTTGCGTTCTGTAAAGTGTGTATAAAATTTTGGTGTTCTAAGAAAAGCTGTGAGGCCATATCCTCTCATCAGCTTGCTACGATCTAGTTTGGTGAATGTTAATTGGGCTGCCCACCAGCCGCCGTGATAGCAGTCGGTGGCAGTGTTGGCACCACTCCCGCGTCCCGCCAGCGAGCGCCCGCAAATTAGCGACGCGCCCCGCACGTCAGTCAGCGACAGCAAGGTTTTTTTTTTTGGCTAGAGATTGCTGATTGCCCCAAACGGCATTTTCAGCTTTACCGGGCTTTTTTGGGGGCAGCGAGAATCTTAAAGGATTCCTCAAGCCGTGTGAAACAAATCGCCTTCGGAGGTTTTCTAGAGAGAACGGCATCACGTACTTAAAAGTGCGTGTCCCCGTGCCCTACTAGATTCTCCGAAGGGTTCGGTTCGGATCGGAACAGCAAGGTAGCCCGGGATCTGGTGTGCAATTTTTTAAGTCTCTTTTTGATTCTGGTGATCTTGAAATTTAGGTAAAGTAGCGGCACCTGAGTTCGACGCTATTTTCGTCGCCAAAATATAAAAACACTAGCGGCCGCTCGCGGTTTCACCCGCGTGGTTCCCATTCCCGTGTTAATATCGGGATAAAAACTATCCTATGTGTTAATCCAGGTTATAAACTATCTGTATGCCGAATTTCATCCAAATCCATTCAGTATTTTTTACGTGAAAGAGTAACAAACATCCATCCATACTTACAAACTTTCGCGTTTATAATATTAGTAGGATAGACTTTCACATAGCCAGCAGATGATCTGCATTCAATACTTAGTTACAACAGACTAAAATCGTTGCTCTAAGTACTTACTTGCTTTAATACATTATTGATAGATGTTTTCAAAATATGGATTTTTTAATTACTTACAGATTTTTATCTTTATAAAAAAAGAAATATTTTATTTCAGACCATTGATCCATATTATGTATGTTAGTAACAATGAAACTTAAAAACTATGTTTGTGTTAAATAAAACCATGAATTTATTGTTTTGTTATATCATTATTTTTTATTTTATGCTATGAGAATTGACATTATGCCAAGAATGAAGATTTTCAAAATGAGACAATCAAGTGTGCTATTTCAGGGACACCCCGTATGGTTATAGGAGAGAATCCAATTAATACTGCTAGGTATAACAACTAGTTATTTTTAAAAGATGCCAGGGTGCCAAGTGCGAGTTTCATACGCCATTCGGTCACGTTACGAAAACGACAATTTGTATGGCAACATTTTAACTCTTCTCGCATGTCGCCAGGAGGCGCTGCTTCCATGCCATACTAATTTTCATTTTCGTAAACATAACCGAATGAATACGGATAACAAACAAAACCCACATTAGGCACCCTGGAGTGACATCTTTGATGTTTTCTCATCGGAAATAATATACCTGTAGGCTTAGCCAAAGTAACATTAAGAAAACGATAGCAAAGTTCGAAAAGAATAAAATGTATGGGATTGACATAAGCCGCGCTAAATCACGTGGTCAATCTTATTACATTCTTTTCGAACTTTGCTATCGTTTTCTTAATGTTACTTTGGCTACCACCACTGAAGTGCTGGCACACAAAACGTTAGTGACGTTTTGTGTGCCTAAGATAATCGACGCAACTTTTACCTATTAAGGGTCATTTACAATAGGACTAATTTAAGGTTGCCAGATCGGAACTTACCGAGTCCGGGACAATTCCATGTCGGGCCGTGGCTATGGCTATGAATATGAATATGTAAAAAAAATATATAAATATAAATTACGGAATATTTAATTTTATATTTGTATTTATTAGGAAAATACATTTTATTTTTCAAATGTATAGGTACTTTTATTATTATATGACCGCCTGCCGTGTCATATTTTGTTATTTTTTAATTATTTAATTTTTTCGGAATCCGGGACAATAGATCGAATTACTGGACACGGGACAATACGTAAAATTCCGGGACAATCCCGGAAATCCCGGACATCTGGCAACCTTAGACTAATTACATAAAATTTTTAAATGTGTCCACTTCGGACGACACCATGTCATCCCGATTTGGCCGGCGTCTAATTATACTGCGCTGCGTCATCTGGCAGCATGCAGCTGAGATTTTTGCTGCAAATCTGCGTATTCGTCTGCATCGCGCCGGTAGGCTGCCAACTCGAAATAGATTCCTAAGCTGTTATCATCACATCTCAAGGGCTACATTACTGAAAGTTTTCATTTCAATTCATTGTATCAGTTTTGCATTACTTAAATACATAAGAGTACAATTTTATTTTTTTTACTAACTAATAACTAGTGTGTTGTAATGGTGTGTTGTGATCTCCCATGGTCTGAGATCATACAATTGCGATGGCCTGAGCCCAGCTGTGGAGGTGGACGAATTAAGAGGATAAACGAACGATAAAGAAAATTGACAGCAGTAGGAATTGGTCGTGAACGAGACGGGAAGTGGACAACATTTTTGAAAGACACTTTCCTATTCTTTTTGATACTCTTCTGTCATAGCTGCATGTGTAGGAAGGATGGTTCAATATATAGGATCATCTGCAAACGTATTATATAAAGTTTTCAAACCTCTAAGATGACATTGACAACTTCTTGAAAAGTCTCGTCCACTCTCCTAAGCTGTTCCTGTGATTACTCGTATTTTAAAAATATTTTTTGATTTTATGATGAACCGTTGTTTAATTAATATGGTTAACATTTATTAATCCTATCTCGTACTACTTACTTACACAATTTCGTTTCATAAATTGCAGTATTATGCGATTTAAAAAAAACAGACGACGAACACGGCAAAGACAAAAAAGGTTTAACTGTGCCCATATTACACAGTAACGCACCATTCGCTAGAGGCAATTTGCCCTTTGGCAGGCTTGGCTGGCACGCGGCGCGGGCGGGGCGCGTTGGCAGCGCCGGCGCAGGCCGCCATTGATTGATACCGCGGCACAGTATGCGGCGTGACAAGTGACGTCCCCCGACCGATTTATGGCGTGCGCCCTCGGTAATGGTGTCAGCGAGGTGCACTGCCCTTACCACGATCCAATGGTAGTTTATTCTCATCTCATCATTGTAAGATTGTAAGATTAATTTGTACTTTCATTGTAGATAAGTTGATTTTTTTCTATCTATTAACCATACCATTACTTTACATAGTTTTGGTCAGATGTAAAGTTGACAGAGTTGTTCTTTAAGAGTTTTTAGTTGGTTGGACGCGTTGAGTGACTACAATGAGTGACTATAGTATGAGTTTTATTCGATCACGCTAACGATACCTCCTGGTGGCAAACGTGGAAAATTTAAATATTGCCATACCAAATTCTGGCAACGAAAAAAAACTCGCACTATGCACCTTGCCTGGCCTACTCAAACTACCAAAATCCTATTTTAAGTTTCGAATGGGAGATGCTGTTGTTTGTTTCACAAACACTTCTATCTACAAAGATATTTCTCGTATAAACATAGACACAAACCTTTTTCTTATGAGACTTCTTATTCATGTCGGCGCGACGTATTCGACCTGTAACAAAAGAATGGTGTAAGTCTGACTTCAAAGAGGCGGTAATGGGCAGCAGCTGTCCTCGACGCCGCCGCTGGGAGCGTTGATGGCGATGACGGCTCCCGGCCCGAGCGGTATCTAATGACGTGACTTATTTACTATGGGCCTGCGCCGCCGCCGCGCCGCCGCGCCGCCGCCGGTTCGCCAACGGTTTGTAATTAACTACAGATTTTCAGGTGAGAATCTTGGAAATTATAATTGGTAAAATACCTAGGGCTGATTAAATGCGGGGTGGTGGCACGGAAGGAAGACCTAAGATATTTTAATACGCTTCCGATACGCAAGATACGTAAATCAGCAACCCGAATGCGTTAAGCTAAGGAATCTTTACTTTCAATTGATTCTATTATTAATGTAATTAACAAAAAATAAGTCGAATCTTGTGCTACCACCACAAATCCGCGTAATTAAGTAAAACTGATGTATTTTCAACTAGAGCGCACTCATATTAATAAAAAATCAGCTTCTAATATCTGAGTGCTTTTATTTCAAAAAGCTAAGAGAAAATGCATGACTAAAATAGGTTGTTAGTAATAGCCTGTGGATAATCTCTCTACTGTGCCTATAGTAGTAGCTCTAGCTAGAGTGCTACGTATATTGTCGTCTAACACGCATAAAAAAGTCAACCAACTTCAAATGTACGTAGAGTACTCAACTCAACCCAACAATGAGTTTCTATCACCGTGAAAAGCTTGAAAAATGTTCCCACCTTCATGGCTGGTCGAGGTAAGTTTGACACTTTTAAACCGAAACACAGCTGTGCAAAACAATGCTAACAATAAGTTTTATGATGATCGCTATCGGATTCTGGCAGAATCTTACCACTATAATAGCACAGAAGAAAGACACCCACTAGACGATTTCTTACATACGTTTAACTAGTAGGCGGGTATTAACTAGATCTACAATTTAATCTTTAAAAAAAATAAACATCTTTATGCGTAAAATAAAAATACCATTCTACAAATTAATTTGATTTAAAAACCACGACGCGACAACTTATCAGCGAAACGTCTCGAGTTTTTGTGTGTTGTTATTTAATTTCTAATTTCATTCGAGTTTAATTGGATGGGACTTTGTTGATTTATAAAAATTAGGTCAACGGGGCGGCGCGGCGCGGCGGGCGGCGTGTTTGGTGTGACCGCGATGACTTCGGATTCCGTGAACATATCAACGGTGTTCAAGAATTCGGGATCCTCTAAATAAGATTAAGATGTTATTGTTGTTTCTGATTATTTTCTTTTTTATAAAATTGTATGTAGGTACCAAAAAAAACCAATAAGGAAGAGAAGGAAAAACAAAGAGCATTCTAAGAAAATTTTAAATCTGTGTGAAAAATTCTAATTTCTAGAGATAAAAGTAACACCGGAACCGACCCGCAATAACGCTTGGTTTTATCGTAATGTCGATGTCGCGATGTTTTGGCGAAACGTCTTTCATCTGGCAACGGACAACATCACAGGCACGTTTTACGAGCACTAAACAACATCTAGAACAAAGATGTTTGAAATTTTAAACGGACCATACATTATTGCTTCTTTAAACTCGACGGGTAACGGGTTAACGGTTTTAGGTTTTAACATTCTGAACTTCGCTTAGAATATTAGTTAAATTGCTGAAACTATTTACTGTACCTGCCTATTATTTATACAGAACCGTTTTCTAAGTATTTCGCTTCTTTAGTTGTTTAGTTAGCCTAGCCAATATATTAGTATTTCACACAGCTTATAAAGTGCAGAACTACCTACTTATTCTTAAAACTTTCAAAACTTTTTAGCACAGTAAAGCCATGCTTTGTCTTTTTATAAGTCCTGAACCAGATATAAAAGAAACCCGAAATTTGTCCACTCTGAATGAATTTGAGATTAAGGCAGCGAGTATGTCATACTGTTTCTAAATGCGCCATGCACACATGCGTGTACTTATACAGTGTGGAAAAAAAGCCTACACTTTTGAACTGGTATTCCAATTTACAGTACATCTGTTGTAGAAGAAAATTTAGCTGTTGCTGACTACATGTGATATGCTATTTTCACAAATATAATTACTTAAAATATTTTTATCAGCTCTAGTTTCTGAGTTTCAGCTATGTAGGTATAAAACAGAAAAAAACATGTATTTACTAAGAAAAACTTTTCAAAAAAAATTATCATCGAGTTTTAAAAAACTTCGTTTTAAAGCTCTTCTCTGATGTGTAGACTTTGGAAAATGACGTATCAGAGACCAACAATAGTCAGACATCATTTTCGTATCCCAGAAACCCTGCTAAATATGATAGCGCTCTTCCATGACGCGTAAAGTCCTGCCTGATGCATACGCTCTCTCTGCTCTTCGCTCACATCTCCTAAATTTTCCGGAAACCTGTCTAGGTGACTATGGGGGCAAGTGGAGTTTTATGCTCATATTTTTTAATTGTAGCAGAAGGTCTTCGACAAGTTCAACATAATTTGCAGAATTTTTATTTCCGAGAAAGTTCTGCATCACAGAGACGAAAGCTGTCCAAGCCTTTAGCTCTAACTCAGCCATAGAATTTCTAAATTGAGTAGGTATCTTTCGTAACCGTTGTCTAATTTGGGGGCCATCAAAAATACCGGCTTTAAAGCTGGATGGATTTTGACTTTTCCATAGTGAGCTAAGGAAATTATTGGTAAATGTGAGAAAAGCAGCTCCCGTCTTTATTTAGTGATTTAACGAAATGTTTCATGATGCCCAGTTTTATACCTATGTAATGTTGGAAGAATAATGTTGTCACGAGCTACTAATGAATTGTGGACTATATTTTGCTTTCCAGGCTCCATATTTTCTCTCAAGGGTCAGTTTTTCTTACCCAATGCTCTTGTTTAGCTCTATTGTCCCAAAAACATATAAAACAGGGAAACTTAGTGTAACCACTTTATTGACCGAGAAGAATGTTCACCATTTTTAAGTCTACACAAATTTGCCACATTATGTCATTGTATTTTATTTTGTTTAAAACTAGCGAAATGTTACAATATTCTTCCTTTAACTTTGTACTGTGGGCAATAGGTACCCCAGCGTATTTATTTCCAATAAGTAATAGAATACATTTTAGGCTACGTTTTGAGCTGTCAATGAATAAACGCCAGTCGTTTGGTTCGTATTGTTTCAAGCCCATTTTTATTAATAAGTTTTTGATACCTGAACAAAAGGTGTACCGTTTTCTTCGGAAAAATAACGCCGTAATTCTTTATCTCTTTCACGATAAAAACTTATTTTAGTATCTGAGGAAAGCAAACTTTTTTCTTTCAGTCTTGATGCTAACAATTCTGAAGATTGTTTAGAAGATTTAAATCTCTTACAAGATCACCTAACTCATTTTGGAAAAAGTATTTTGGCTCATTTGACATAGGTACCCTCAAAATCAGTATCATTTTGTGATGAGCTTGGTCCTTCAATGTCTTGTTCTAAGAACAAAACAACAAAATAAAAAATGTTTAAGTTTGCAAAAATTACATCAGGTAACCTACCAATTTCAATTTTCACATAGTCATACAGTACTAATCTAAGTCCGAAATTGTCAAGAAAGATAAAGTTAAAGTATACTTACGAGTATAATAATAATAAAAACAAGATAAGCAAGCAAGATCGATTAATATATACGCTTCATCATCATCATCATCATCTCAGCCAAAAGATATATATACGCTTAAATGATAAAAATTAAAAACAAAGTAACTTGAGCTGCTCTAAAAATTTTGAGGGTAGATTTGACAAAAACAAGTCATAAGTGAACATTATCAACCACAGAATTCGCGGCACCAGACAAAAAGTTAGTATCATTCCGCGTATTAGATATTCGGCGGTGCATTATAGAGCCGTTGTTATTCCGGCCTTAGCCGCTATAATGAAAATCAAATCGCGTTGAAAGCGTGCCAATGTGTAAATAAACGCGCCCTCCAAACATAACGACACAACACATTTGGTGCGCATCAAAATATACCGCAAATCAAACCATTTGTTATGTTTCCATATTTTATTTTAAAATTAATGAATGTCAGAATTAATACGACTGACGATGTTGAGGGAGTGCAGCCTGTCCGAATGTTGAGACACGATTTGTAAACGTTTTCTTGTTGGATGTTTGAAAATCTTTCGCTGGGCCGTTACCATCTATCATTGCGATCTATTCTAGAGTTTGCTAGTTAGTTAGTTAATTTAAGATTTAAAAGCAAGCAAGCATAATCAATACTATAAAAATATTCATTAACATATGAAAGACTATATCAAAACAATGAACTAACAATACTTTCCTGTCCATGACCAAACAAAGCCGATCTTTAGGTTTACGGATAATCGGTACGAAAAAAGTTGTATATTAATTCTTGTAATAATAATAACTCAGGTACCTACCTACTGCTTATATTCTTCTTAGAAACATAAAACTTTTGTAAGGATCGAACCTGCAACAGTGGGTTTAGCGTTGAGAACCATCGCGATCGCAACACATATTATAAGTTTTGCGATTCAAATCCCGGCGTTTTTCAACTATCCGTATGTACAAACGTGGAAATAGATGATCAAAGTGAGTTTTGCGACCATGAAATCGACTCACAACAAGAATGGAGTTACCCTTCACTGATATAGGATATAGAGGATAATCCAATTCACATCACCAGCTCATTTTATGTCCCCACTGCTGGCGAACGAGCCTACCCTATGGATGGATAGGGAGAACGCGCCGTAAATATACCACAACGCGGGCCCAGTGCGGATTGATGGTTGTTAACGACTGCTAATGCAGCCGGGACCAACGGCTTCACGTGCCTTCCGAAGCACGGAGGAGCTCGAGATGATAAATTTTCGGTCACCCATCCGATGACCGGCCTTTGCGAAAGTTGCTTAATCCCAGCACTCGCAGACCGGGCGCGTTATCCACTGCGCCATCGAGCTCCTCCATAGATAATCCAATTAATTATTACTATTAAGTAAGCGACTAACACAGTCCTAGCTCACATTTCGATAGGTACCTCGTATAACGTTATTTTTAGTTTATACGAAACCTGAAAACTGTTTGTTCAGAATCAGTAACAGAATCGATTTCAATATTTTTTATACCATGTTACATTTTGACAAAATCTCAAATAAAGTATACCCTAATAAAAAACACAACAATTTAGACTGCGCCTCTGGAGGAATCATTGCGGCAACGTCTATTGATATTGAACGATAGATACACAGGTTGATGTTTATTTCGTTACTGTTTATCTAAATCATTATTAATATATCTGCGTATTGCGTATTAACAATAACCTTCCTTTTAACGCAGTCGAGTAAAAAGTTTTAAAGCTCGAAACAATTACTCATATTGTTCTGAGTGACAAAAAATGCCCTTTTTTTTCAAAAGTCTAACTATCATCTGATTCTATTAACATCATACGAGTATATATAGGTATTTTATGTTATATTACCTATTACATAGCTCCCGGTGGATGCTCTACCACGTATGTAAAAGCTAACTATGTAAAACTAAAAAAAACTGTTATTATCTAATATCTCATGCTCAGTATTTTTAAATAAGTAATCAAATATGATTCTACCGCTCGATAGTTGCCCCATAATATGCTTAATTTTAACAAACAATTAGAATAGCACGATTCTAACACCGATCCGATCAGAACCCATCGGAGAACCTAGTAGGGCACGGGGACACGCACTTTTAAGTGTGTGATGCCGTTCCCTCTAGAAAACCCCCGAAGGTGATTCGTTTCACACGGCTTGAGGTACCCTTTACGTACCTCGCCGCCCCCAAAAGAGTCCGGTGAAGTTGAAAATACCGTTCGAGGCAATCAGCAATCTCTCAAAAAAAAAACTATTCTAACATGACATTCGTAGTTGTACCTACATCAGCCTATCCAAAACTCAAATTTCATCAATAAAGTTGAGAGTTCCGTGGTCAAATTCATTTAAAAAATAAAAAACTGCAACTTTATACTCACTTGGATGCGCGGGCACATCTTTCTACGGATCAAATCTGGAATCGTGTGATTTGTTCTATAGATGAGATGAGTCAGTCGATGAATAGCGTTTGGCTTCTACCTATATCTATTTTGATAGAGTTAGCTACACTGAACCAAAACAAACAATACGTAAATATGAATTACTAGTGAAAGGAAGGAAATCTGTAGGGATTCGTACAAGTAATCTACAGACTCATGGTTTCCAATAATCTGCTTTAAATAACATTTGTGACGCATTTTGTTATATATTTATTGAGTATGTTGCTTACAAGAACTTAAAGAACTTAGAGAAGATGGTTGTTGAAACTGACCATCGGCTTAGAATCTCATCATACAAAGAAAGTCACAGCCCAACACCATACTTACTACCAGACCAAAAGACCCTATTTCTGTGTAAAATGGAACTTTCGATAAATTGAAATGAGACCTCAGTCTCCCTGTGTCCACTCACGCAAAATAACAAAAAACCAATGTGTTAAATAAACGCGTGTAGATCCGTAAAAGTTGTAAGAACTATAATATAAACAAAAAAGATGTTTAGTGGGCAACCGAGATTCCTGGTGGGTCTTACAGAAATCTTTGCCCATACACATCATGCCCCCTTTTTAACTCCCCTCGTTTGTCATAAGCGGCGCTGCTTAAATGTCATACAATTTTGTGTTTTCGTTAATGGGATCTCATCATCAGCTCATTTTTATGTCCCCACTGCTGGGGCACGAGCCTTCCCTATGGATGGATAGGGAGAACGGGCCATACACCACCACGCAGGCCCAGTGCGGGTTGGTAATGTGACGGAGTGACCTAATACATTCCAATTGTAAATAAAACTCGCACTAGGCATCCTGAACGTTTTATGATAACATTGATAACGCTGCGCTGCTAGTGTAACGCGGCTGTTACGCGCGGGAGTTTGCAAATCGCTGATAAACCCGCCGTTTAGTTGACGGCTACAAGTAATCCGTCACGCAAATAGCTGTCGCGGGTGCGGACACATTAAAGGGGAGACGGGGTGTCTCCTACAGTGGGCACCCTCTTACTTTAGAATTTATAGTTAACCACATTTTCGAAATTTCATTCGCCCCGTTCGCCCGTTGCGAATTTGCTGAAACTTGGTTATGAGTTAGGTATTTGAAATAAGGTAATTACAATTACGTTACAACTATTATTTAATCTGTGGTATTGATGAGTAAGCGTTGAGAAAATTTTGCGTAGACTATTAGTTGTAGGTTCCTGCAGATCTTTTTTATTCTGACCACGGGATTTTAATTGCTAAAATTCCTTTTAACCCACACTGTCAATCTGTGCCCCTCAGAGAATCCAGCAGGGAACGGGACACGCTTGCTTGCGTGGCCGTGATGCTGTTCCCTCTAGAAACCCTCTATATTTCGATCACACGGCTTGTCGCTTGAGGAACCCTTCAAGTTTCTTGCCGCCCCCAAAAGAGTCCGGTGATGCTGAAAAGGCCGTTTGAGAACATCAGCAATTTCTCTCAAAAAAAACATTACTGACTAGGACTACACTGTTACTGTTAAGGCCTGATCTTCTATACAGGGTGTCTCATTTAAATCGGTAAGTACGGGAAAGTCTGAAACTATAAGACATACGAAGATCTGTTCTTAGGAACCATGTCATCGATTTTAATAAGAAGAAAAACTGCATTCATTCATTTTAAAAAAACCTGTGCTCAGCTCGGGAATCGAACCCTGTATACATAATATTAATGACTTGACTTGTCCTGACTGACTGATTCATCATCACCGAGCCGAAACCGCTGAAGCTAATTAGATGAAATTTGGACTGTAGGTTAATTAAGTGACGGTAACCAGTCACTAAGAAAGGATTTTACGGAAATCATATCCTAAGGGGGTCAAATAGGGGTTGAAAGTTTGTATGAAAGTCCGTCAGTTTTGAAGTAAAATATATGAAAATTGGTATTTGGCTTTTTGAAAAGAAATAAAGAATGACATGGTCTGAGGAATTTTGTTTATTTTTCTTTAAAGAAGTAAAAAAGAGAAGGTTTTTTTTGGGGAAATCGTTATTTTTAAAGTAATAACTGTAAATATGAATAATTTATTCTATCTATATATAATAGATATTTCAATAAAAATAAAGAATGATGTGTTTTTGCATTTTTCGAAAAACCTCACCTAGCCCTCTAGGTAAGGTTTTTCGAAAAATAAGGTTGGAAAGTTTGTATGGAAATCTGTCATTCCTTAAATTTTGGTTTTGGCCTGGTTAGAAATTATGAAGTGTTCCAGGATTATCCTTACAGATACTTATCTTTAATAAGTTTGGCTTTTATTAAAAACAATTACAAGTCGTGTAGCCCATGTGAGCAAAGCCGCAAAAGCTAGTAATAAATAAAACTTCCAGGTTTCTGTTTGAGCCGGTGCTGAGGACGTCAAAGTCCAAGCAGCGGAATATTATCGCTAATCCTCGCCTCTCATGACCAAAGGCTTACCGTCAAGTGCTCGCACGAGCGCTTCATAAATCATGGGATGCGCCGACCGGCCGGCAGCGACGGCGGGCTCGGCCCGCAGCCCGCAGCGCAACCTCTTGGCAGATACACGCATTCGGAACACGCTGTATCAGTCGCGTGCAACGCTTATTGTGTATTGATCAAGGGGCTCTTCTCAGAGTTGCTATTTTTAACATACTCTACGTGGTTTTAGACGCTAATGGAAACTTGTATGTGTAATTATGATTGGTATGACATGTATGATTTAAAAATTAAAACGGTTCTTCTTTATGGCTAAGTGAAACTTATATGTTTTTTAAACAGTTTAATGTAACTAACTAAGCCTAACTAAAAAAAATAAGGACAGTTGTTAACCGTATGTTGAGGGTCGCTTCAAGATATTTATAGCTATCTGTTAATATAACAAAACAATGGTAATCTGCTACATATATCGACAATAGTTTTAGATATAATATTTCTGAATTAATTAAATAAATAGTAATAATTGTCACAAAAATAATATAATACTTATCCATAGTAAGTAATTCATTTACTTGTCAACAAAACAAAAATATGTATGTAGGGACTTACCTGAAATTTAAAAATTAACTGCGCACAAAAATCACAACGTCGTCTATTCACACACGGTTCAACACTTATTTCTTTTTAACTGAAATTTTCCAAAAACTTATACAGCAAAACTATTGGTGGGAAAAATTCAAGATGGTGGCGCGCGACCGTTTCCCGCGCACAACGGATAACTATGCCGCATCAAGACGGGGTCTTGAGTTCTTGACACAATAAAATCAAACATTTACACGCCGACCGGGCCGCGGGAGCGTGCGACGAACATTTCGTAATAACCATACGGCAGCAGGCAGCGATTTGCGAGACATTCCCTTGTGTTCATTTAGCAGCAGGAGCATGCCAAATGGTTTTAATGTACGGGACCGTTGTTATTCATAAAATTATGTCATGCACGCGATGCTCCCAGCAGCTTCCATAGAAAGTGGAGTAACCGTCTTTAGCATAGTAGTTAAATTCGAGGTTCGTGGATGTGATTTCGATTTTAGACCTGTTACAAAATAAACAAATCAGTAGATACATATTAGGTACCTACTTACATTGATGTTGGATTGCGATTCGACTAACGCTAGAAGGAATATTGTCGAAGCAGCGCTTCCAACAAACGAGGAGATAAAATTATGCCATACTCGTTTTCGTTAACGTGAGTGAATGCAAAATAAACTCGCACTAAAAAAGGCACCAGTTCAATACTAATTATAGGCGGTAATGCCCCGTGCCCGAGGGTCAGATACGAGACACAGTGAGGAACGAATATAATAATGTTATCATCTCATCATTTCATTTTTTGAATCATTTTGCATATCTCGCCCTTAAAAGCTCTTGCGTTTCCTAAACCAAGAACATAAGGAAAGGCGACACGTGGAAAAAATACGAACTTTTGATATACTTAGATAACTCCATCATGCCTTTGTCTTTGAAACCCTTGCTTAAAAACACGATTGTGCAATTTTGGCTCGATCGTAATTCTTTACGAAAACACCTCTAAAAAATCATTAATGTAAAATTACAATGAAATTACTTAATCTATTAATTATGTTTTGAAATCACTCAAATATATTGATATCATCAATATTCGTTATTTAGTTGCTAATCAATGTATTTGAGTGATTTCAAAACATAGATTGTGTAATTACAATGAAATTACTATATGTTTTGAAATCACTCAAATATATTGATAACATCAATATTGGTAATTTAGTTGCTGCATATTTTGATAACTAAAACCATTAAATTAATAAAAATATTCTCTTTAGATTCTATTATACGTAGCGCCTGCGACAATATTGGGTCTCAATTTAACAGTCTAAAAAAATATTTTTATAAAATTACTGGTTTTAGTTATTACCAATATTGATGTTTTTAGAGGTACCTATTGTCGTAAAGAATTACGATCGAGTCAAAATTGCACAATCGTGTTTTTGAGCAAGGGTTTTAAAGACAAAGGCATGAAGTTATCTATATCCCACAACTTCCGATGAAAGTTGTATTTTTTCCACGTTGTCTTCTGCACCTCTACAGGTCTCCATCTTTTTCCACCTACAGGCGCACATGCCTGCACACATCATATTATCTAAAACTGTCCTTTAATCTCTTATTTTCTCAATATAGGTACTTAAGAGCGTTTACGCCGCACACTAGCGCCGCCAATGAAAAAAAAACATATCTAGTAATTAGAGATAGAAAATCAAATTGTGCTCAACAAACTATCTGAATGAAGTAATTTAGCATTTTTACGTCACTTAATGAACACCTGACATGTTATGGTTTAGTTAAATATGGCGTTATAGTTAAAAGTGGCCGTAACGTCTTATTTAACTAAACCATAACATGTGAGGTGTTCATTAGGTGCCCTAAAAATGCTAAATTACTTCATTCAAATAGTTTGTTGAGCATAATTTGATTTTCTATCTCTAATTACTAGATATGTTTTTTTTTTCGTTAGTGGCGCTAGTGTGCGGCGTAAACGCTCTTAAAACTTTATGTGCCTTACAAATAATCAAAGAATAAGTTCGGAATAGTTATTTCATGTTTTGTTCCTGTCATATAAACGTCATTTCAAATTAGAGAAAAAGAGACAAAACACGAAATAACTATTCAAACCTTATTCTTTGTTTATTTGTAAGGCACTTAGTCTATGACTTATAGTTGAATATTTATTGAAGAAATTTAGCAGTTTTGGAAAGTCTAAGTGCAGTCGTCTGTACCTCTGGTGACACCACAGTCTAATTGCTATCAGCTAAACTGTTTAACTCTTTGTACAGGGACTCTTGCCCAGACAGAAATAAAGTGAGCCAAGCGCTAGGCGGGTACAGGAAGAATAATAAACAAAGGAGGGTCATTAAAAGGGCTATTTCGGAACGTCTGCCGAGCGCCAATGTCTAGCCACTGTCATCTATCAGACCAGCAGCGGCAAAAGAGTACTCTAATAATTAGATGTAGAAGCGATATTCTCCTAATGAAACGCAAAATGTACTTTATGTACTTACTTACCTACTTTTATGGATATAAATCTGAAAGCTACAAGAATTTAAAGAAATAAACAATTACGTCCATATGATCGCTCAGTCAGCTTCAATGGGCTACGGTTTTAGTTACAAGTAAGGTAAAGTAAACAGCCTATAACTGTCCCACTGCTGGGCAAAGGCCTCCATCATTGAAATCAAGTCATCGCTACAATTGATGCGTTAATAGGTGGCTTAATCACCACGCTGTCCTAATGCGGGTTGTTGTGATGATCTCAAACCCGGGCTACACATCAAACAATCCGAAACGCACTTTGCCCGACCTGGGAATTGAACCCGGGACCTTCAGGTAGTCTCTACTAGTCTTACAATTAATGGTTCGTTCGCCTCTCAATGAACGAATAAATTACAAAACCGTCATCGTCGTCGTCATCTGTAGATACTCTAAGTATCTAAGAGTCTTTTGTCTATAAATATTTGTAAAATAGTGAAAAAAATTAAATGCCTACCCGAACCCGACCTGGGTCTTCCGCAATCCGGGCGGCTGCACTGACCATTATGCTACCGAAGAGGCTGACGTAAGCACTGAATTTTTAACTGCTTCTTAATTTTTAAGTGCTTTTTATTCAACGGTTATTGCAACCGATGGCTATAAAAATTCACCTTTATAGATGAACACAACGCTATAGTAAATTTTACTTTTTAGGGTTCCGTACCCAAAGGGTAAAACGGAACTCTATTACTAGACTCCGCCGTCCGTCCGTCCGTCCGTCGGTCCGTCCGTCGGTCCGTCCGTCCGTCCGTCCGTCCGTCCGTCCGTCCGTCCGTCTGTCTGTCCGTCTGTCACCAGGCTGTATCTCTTCTCATGAACCGTGTTAGTTAGACAGTTGAAATTTTCACAGATGATGTATTTTTGTTGCCGCTATAACAACAAATACTAAAAAACTGAACAAAATAAATATTTATGGGTGATACAACAAACGTGATTTTTTCGCTCGTTTTTGCTCGATATTTATAACGGCAACAGGTAGACGATGAAATATTTTTTTTTTTATACTTAGCACGGCAAATGACTCCATACCACGATGTTAAGTTGAAATGGAGTCCAGACGCGAGGACAACTGGTGCAGCGTGAAAACAACGCAGCATCAGTCAGCCTCACTCTGCCGGCCCACAAGGTGCTTCTTCACGCCTCGTTTGAAGGACCCCATATAATAGGAAGGAGGGAAAACGTGTGCTGGTAGACTATTCCATCTTTTGGAGGTGCGACAAAGAAATGAGTCACCAAATTTCTTTGTGCGCGATGGAATATGTGTGACAGTAAAGTGATGACTCCGGAGAGCAGCACGTGTACTCCTATGGAGGAAGGGAGAAGGTGGGATAAGGTCAAACAGTTCTTCAGAGCACTCGCCGTGGTACAAGCAATAGAAAACAATACTCCACACATGACCGTACCTGAGTCTTGTACAAAAGACACAGCTGGTCAGGCGTAAAGAATCGCCGCACTCTGTTCAGGACACCGAGTTTCGTGAGGCTGTTTTGATCACGGCTTCGATGTAGTATTCACACTATATTAAGTTATATATTCACTTTAAAAATAAATAATCAAATTAAAATAAAACAAAAAATTTAAGGGGGGCTTCTATACAGCAAACGTGATTTTTTTTGCTCGATATTGATAACGGCAACAGCGTGCCAAGTGCGAGTTTCATTTGCCATTCGATCACGTTAACGGAAACGATAATTTGTATGGCAAAATGTTAACTCCTCTCGTATGCCGCCAGGAGGCGCTGCTTCAATGCCATACTAATTTTCGTTTTCGTAAACGTAATCGAATGAATACGGATAGTAAACGAAACTCACACTGGGCACTTAGGTAGGCGCTTGAAATATTCACAAAACATTGTGTTATATTATTCACTTTAAAAATAAAATAAATAATTAAATTAAAATAAAATTTATATTTAAGGGGCTCCCATACAACAAACTTAATTTTTATCCATGTTTTTTCTCGATCATAATAACGATAACAGGTAAGAAAATTATAATATTTTTATAGATAATAGTACGGAACCCTTCGTGCGCGAGTCCGACACGCACTTGGCCGGTATTTTTATTTTTTAGTGCTAATTGCTGCACTGGAGCTGTCTATATTCCAGACGACTTACAGTGTGGCAAAAGCTAATTTTTATTTTCGTTTTAAAGTTCTATGGGGCGGCATTTTCTTTCGCGAGGCTTAGTAGAACAAACTGGTAGATTGAAGCTCCAAAACAGGCCACTTATATGCAGGCTGATAGGCGCAGCGTGCCTAGTGCGAAATTTATCCACCATATAGTGGGTATTTATGTTGTTGTTACGTAGGTTAAAATTGTATGTGTCTTTTCTACATGACTACTCATAAATCAGCGGCCTAAGTTGCAAAATAAGGCGAGCTATAGGGTAGATAGATACTAGGGTAGTGTGGTATATATTTTTGTATACCTACCTAATTCCTATGTAAGTACCCAATCAGTATGAAAAGACATAGTTATACAACTTATTAAACTATCACGGTCACAGAACAAAACTTTCACTAGTTACAATTCTTAAAATACTGGTTCAAATATCGATTTTTAGGTCAAGCACCAGTCATTTTACATTTTTGTGTTATTAAGTAGATTAATAGACGTTGGTAATATCATAAAATATGTATCAAAAGCCATTTTTCAATAAATGCAAAGCATTTTTACTTACATACTCGTTTTAAAATCGATGATATGTATTATTGATCACCTAAATCGATTTCTTTTCTGAATATTGCAACATGCGTTTTGTTTTTGCATTGAAATGTTTACGATTGTATTGAAACAAACTTTTAGGATGTATTTATTACCTCCAACAGTTATATAAAAAACATTTAGCTTGGAAAATATTAACAGAGTTTCGATCTAAGAATTACAAATAGTCAGACTTTAAAACGCTTAAAATTTAGCGGGTACCCAGTTCGCCAATCTTCTTTGAAATATACCGTGTTTATACAACGCCTGCTTGGTTACTGCAAAATCAGGCTTCTAGTTTTATCCTCAACGAAGTTATCTGGGGTCAAAAATGGCCTGAACTGTTTCGAGAAAAGGATGGTACGGACGTGCCACTTTTTTGCTCGACTTGGCGGGGGCACTACTGTGTCCCCAGATATGAAAGTTATGTCTTTAAACACCACAAAGCCGTTTACTTACACCAAAGAAAATTTGGCGCGACAATGAGCTCAGTGCCTACGAATCTATCTATAGATGATCGTTATGGCAGGCTTGTTAATTTACCGAGGCATAATGTCGTCTCTACTGTGTCAGATGTGCATAAAGTAAATCAGCGCGTCCGTTTTAATGTTTAGAAATACCCTTTTTACTTGCGGCTGCGGCTATGTTATTTGATGCTTAGCCTGTTGCTGCTAGATTCTATAACTACCTATAAGTATACCGATTAACAAATTTTGGTCTCTAAAACTACAACTCACTGGTCAAGTCTCACGGCATTTATGTAACAATAATAATAAGTGTTTTTGACTTAATATTATCAACATTTTAGAATGTTAGGTATATTCAGGGTTGTTGTTACGCATAAAACTTATTTTGCTTAATTTGTGCACAACTTTTTGGCCCTTTTTTGCTTTGACATGGATTTGATCAATTTGACTAAAACTAATAAAGATTATATCAGGGGTCACCAATTAGTTTCGCTCGGGGTCCGTTTTAAGAAATGAAATGACTATCGCGGTCCGCCCAACATTTTATAGAAAAAGATATTTATTAAACAAATGTACCTAATTACGGAAATAACAAAGGTATTTTTTTACAAATCAATGAGAAAAATGACATTTTTTGTTGCGAACTATCTGTCTAAAGTTTGAAGTAAAATTGGTGTAAGCTATTACATGTTTAAGCATATTTATTAAATTACGTAAGTACTCTGTAGTGCAAGTTGCTGTGTGCTCTCGCGGTCCGCCATTTGGCGACCCCTGGATTATATTATTTTGAATTTTTCATTCACATCACAATGCTATATGTATACAGATATAAGATAAATTTTTACTACAAAAATCAACTGGCCTCAGGAAGCTCGAGTGGGAATCGAACCCACGACCTTTGGATAACCGGTCCAATGCTCTGACTCTGACTACTGAGCTACCGAGGCCCCAGAAGACTCGTTGAATTTTTCTAGTAGTTCGTGATTTACGCTGCGTGCCAGCGGTATTACGTCACTGTGAAGTTACTACCCTCACAGTCGAAAGAGCAATTCCTGAGGCTGATTCTGATTGATTTTTTCTAGTAATAAAGATTAGTTTATCTTGCAATAAAGATTAGTTGTATAATCAATTACAGGCTAATATCCAAATAAGATCTGTGGTTGTAATTATATGGTGAACAGTAATGCCTCTGTGGTGTGATCTTAACTTTCATTATAAAAGGATATTCTCTTCTGTGATAAAATTTGGTAAATTTGTCAATGTTATGCTTCTTTCAGTTACAAAATTATTGTACCTACGAAAAAAAACTGTAAATACACTTATAATATATAATTTATTTTATTTTAATGAAAATAATAATACAAATATTAACTCTTTTTATAGCATAAGTTATAACTATACAGACAAGACAAAATGTACATTTTTACAATATCGCCACTTGTACAATGTAGAAAAAACAATTACTTATTTACTCAATTATTATTATTGACTTCTAAAATATTTATATAATAAATTTTTTGTATTTAAGTTGAAATGGCTTGCGGGATTAGACATTAAACAACACAAGAATAATTAAAATTTAGTTCAATTTTGTTCTTATATTGTTTTCTAAAGTTTACGCGAACACTTCATTTTAATTTTGTTCTCTTAAAATAGTTTCCTGATAGGTCAGTGAGACAAACAAGCATTGAAGCAATGGATTGGGCCATTATCATCTTGAAACCTTCCACATAATAACTTTTTAATAAAGTAAAAGATGTAAGTCCAAAACATCTTATGAATTTCAAAATTTTATAACATTTCAATGAGCATTTTAAATATTATTTAAAGCCAAAATTTTATTTTATACTGAAAACTTTATTGACAATGAAGTTTTATAATTCAAAATCACATTTAGGTACATTCTATTTAATAAGGCACCAAATAGGTGAGGGACTAAACTTTGTATAATACTAGAATAAATATTATCCGTGATGTACTCCGTGATGTACTCCGCACATCCGTGATCATGGTGCATGCAACTGTGCCGAAATATTGGATACTCAAACACGACAATAAACATGGAAATAATCCCGTTAATAATATTTATTCTAATGTAAGTGACCATGATAGTTTAAAAAGTTATATTTGTATAATACATTTGCTTAATATTAGAGTGATTGCCGAAAAATCATTTTAAGGACAAAGATTATAGTGCTAGTCTTACTAAATTATTCCTTGATAGACAAATGTCACAAATCATCATTAAAGTAGTTATGCCTCCGTTCCAAGTCTCTGATCTCCATGATGTCAGTCTTGAGCCTCAATTTCAATATTTCCCGCCATAATGCATCTCTGTGTTCCCCGTTGGTGATACCCATTCTTAATAAGGTGTTGTCATTTATTCGGATTAACGCGCGACCAGTTATGTCATGCTGTAAATAACCAAATAAGATTGTTATTAATGGAAAGAGTTCAAATGTAGCACAAAGATACAATATCTCTATCTTTATAATAAAGAAATCTTTATAAGAAATAATAAAGAAGTAAAATTTTTAAAGAAAATTGGTGCATACTCAAACTCCAGACTATACTACACAAACACAATCTCTAAAAGGGCGAAAGCTCTAAATAAGCTACTAATAACCAGTGGCGGTAGCCAAAGTAACATTAAGAAAACGATAGCGAAGTTCGAAATAGATTGACTACATGATTTAGTGCGGCTTATGTCAATCCCATACATTTTTCGCTATCGTTTTCTTAATGTTACTTTGATGCCTATTGCCTATTGGTTTTTTGCCTATTGGTCTTTTTAGGTTTCCGTACCCAAAGGTACGGCGTTGTAGTTAAAAGTGGCCGTCTTTAGCTGTAACGTCTTATTTAACTAAACCATAGCATGTCAGATGTTGATTAGGTGACGTAAAAATGCTAAATCACTTCATTCAAATAGTTTGTTGAGAATAATTTGATTTTCTATCTCTAATTACTAATGTTTTTTTTTTTCATTGGCGGCGCTAGTGTGCGGCGTAAACGCTCTTAAAGAGAAGCAAAAAATTATTTACTTACCTAAGTACTTACATCTATGTATCATACTTTTTAACAACACACTATCTTTTTCCCTATTAAAGTCAGATTCGAACTAACTAGTTTCATTTTCGATTAGTAGAACTTATGCTGCCTCACTATGTTTGAAAAAGTATTATCATGAACTGAATAAGATTAATAATTTTTTTTTTGTTTACCTCGTGAAATCTTTCCCAGTACAAGTTGTAATAATCACTGCAATGTCGGCGCAGCCATTTCTGGACATCTGCTTCAGTCCACAAGTAAACAGCTTTCGGACGAGTGGTTTTGGTCTGAAATAATGTAAATAATCAAACACGGGCGTCATTTTAACATACCTACTTGTTTTACAAAATAAAGTTGCATGCTCAGACCAAATAAAGTTTTTATTTGGTCTTAAGTTGCATGCTTAATGTAGGTACATACCTTGGGCTTGTTAGAATTTACACTAGATTCCTCTACCATTTTAATTGTATTTAGTGTTTTTAGATGTAATTTTTAACAGATTGTATTTGTTTCTATAATTTTGGTTCTTAACACTTTTTTTTTTTTTAGTGTAGTTTGTTCCTTGAGGAACCGGCTAAGGTCATAGACCATGCTGCCATGTCATTAGTTTAAGTAATACATAAATAAACAATATTTTCATATATGATGATGATGATGAATGATATTAGAATTGGGAAGTGAGAAATGATATACCCCCCAACCCCTCGAGTATCTCAGTAAAAATGTGGGGCTTTACTAAGTCCTCACGCGAGCTTCTTGAGAGAATTTGAAAAGTGACGTTGCACTGTTTTGTTTCATTTGCCAACACTTATGCACACTCACGAACACTTAACGGTTAATAATCCACCATTATTTCACATTAATATTAGACATAACACAAATTTTGGAAAATAAAACAAAATCGCAAACATGACGCTTCACTTTCCCGCCAAGAAGCGGTTCTTAACACTTTAACGTTGTCATTGTCACGTTGACGTTGACAATGACAAGCAGCTGGCTTTTGTTAACAGATATTTTTTTTTTACGATTAGCACATTTAGCCAGTGTCAAAGAAATTTTTCTTACAAGTAATACATAAATAAACAATATTTCCTTATATGATGATGATGATGAATGATATTAGAAATGGGAATTGAGAAATGATATACCCCCCAACCCCTCGAGTATCTCAGTAAAGATGTGGGGCTTTACTAAGTCCTCACGCGAGCTTCTTGAGAGAATTTGAAAAGTAACGTTGCACTGGGCCTCAATCGCGCTATTTGCCAACATCTCAAACTGACTCAAACGTTCAAACGTTAACGATAAAGTTTTGGTTCGGTTTTGGTAAACCAAAACCGAACCAAAATCGGCTAAAGCCGATGTCAAAAATGGTATCGCGCAAAATTTTCCTAACGATTAAACCAATGTCGTAGTGTTAGCGTTAGTGAATTTTCCTCAAAGTTGAATCGTTTAGTGCTTGCCACGAGTATTAAAAATACTAGGTGTGATATTTGTAATCGATACTCGATTAAGAATGTTGAAAACACCGCCACATTGTTTTAAACACGCAAAATTATGGTCTTATGCAAAATTACAAGTAGAAACTATGAAAATACTCGACAGATATTGTAAAGAGCTAGAACTTAAAATTTATTTTCATTTTAACGTTTAGGTGTCTTTAAAAAAATATTTTTTTTTTACTATAACTTAAGGATTAAGGGGGAAATTACAATTTTTTATTAATTGTCTATAATTTTTCATGAAATTAATTAATTACCACTATATAAATCACCATTTACCACAAAAAAACTAAACAATTGCCTGTTTGAACAAGATCCCTTTGGTCTGATCAATAAATGAGAACCAGTGACATTATATTTTGTAGGTACATACCTACCTACTTAGGTAAAACAAAACTATAGTGAAAATAGTGAAATAAATTACACAGTTCGCATTGCTTGGCTCTCAAATACTCACTAAATCATAGCAATGTAAACTGAACAAAAAAAAATAAATTGAAAATAAACCCAAACAAAATCCTTAGACTGAAAACATCACAGCCACAGAAAGTAATGGAAGATGTAAAAGAGCAAGGACTAAGCCACCCAGTGTTTGAATCAAAGGTGTGGAATGCGAAAATGCAGTGATGAAAACAGTCTCACCCCCTTACCCCATAAGTTTGATGATGAATAAAATATTCTGATTTAACAAAGAAATGGATTATCAAAGTCGACGTGGTACCTTACTGTTGCAGGCAGAGATATTATCGTATATTTATCTACTCTCATAGTACACCACCGGGAACAGCTAAAGTTAAGTTGGTGAAATAAACATCTATTGAAGACAAGTTAGTATAATGCATAATAATTATTGATCTTACATTGGATACTCCCTGATTTCTGCGGTGCCGAAGTTTATATTGTGCATGCTGAGTTAAAGCTGGTAGGACAAGGAAGCATAGTGTTCTTAAATAGAAGCAGAAGGCTCAATCAGATATCAATTTAGTTTTGAATGTAAATTGTATGCTCGGCAAATTAAATAAATATTACCTGTCATTATTTTATTTCCATTTGCTTTAGAATGTCAAATAAAAAAATTGTATTTGTTAAATGTAAATGTGACTAAATTAATAATCATTCATTCACCTTATTTGTCTCTAGCTCCTTCAACACCACAGTTAATTTCTGATATTTCCCAACTTAGTTGTGTGTTGTAACTAGTCGTAAGTGACCATAATATGAGATGTCATCTGACAAATATATTAAATACATAGTCTGCTGCAGAATATTAGATTCGTTGTGCCTCATAAGACAATTTAAACAATTAATTCCTTACCTTATGCTAAGTTATTATTATAGACTGTTGTTCCCACAGTCAAACTGAGAATATACCTATTGGTTTTATGGGACTTTACTTTACTTTATGGGTACAACAAACAAACATGCTTTACAAATATTATATTTCAAAAATTAATAATTCTATTATATTAAATTAATTAATTAATTATTAATTAATATTCTATTCTATGGCTTTGTAGACAGTTTGGGAAAATAGTCTGAGAAAGTGGACCATTCAGGCAAGTGGACCATTTAGGAATGTGGACCTGACTGAGGTACCTGAAGGCTGTAATAATTAATTTTAATATTGAGGCTATAAAATAATAAAACACTTTACACTTCACAATAATATGGTATTTTTAATCCAAAAAATAATGATGAATGATATTAGAAATGGGAAGTGAGAAATGATATACCCCCAACCCCTCGAGTATCTCAGTAACGATGTGGGGCTTTACTAAGTCCTCACGTGAGCTTCTTGAGAGAATTTGAAAAGTGACGTTGCACTGTTTTGTTTCATTTGCCAACACTTATGCACACTCACGAACACTTAACGGTTAATAATCCACCATTATTTCACATTAATATTCGACATAACACAAATTTTGGAAAATAAAGCAAAACCGCAGACATGACGCTTCACTTTCCCGCCAAGAAACTCTAACAGATATTAATCATGCAAACATTCTTTCTTTTTCTTTTTTAACTGTGGATGTGGAACAGTGGAAATTCAAAATAATAGAAGCTCAGAATATTACGTGGAAACTTCATGGGGAGCGAGGAAGTTTTAACTATGGTTTTAATCTCAGAATAATACACACTAAAAAAGGTCTTTACTTCTTAAACTATAAGGAGTCACTAATTATTTTATGTTTGCAGTTATTACGCACTAATTACGGATTAAAAGAGGGCATAAAAACGTGTCCGTTAAGGTAACGTACACATTGTCGAAATCACGTTTGTTGTTATGCCCTCTTTTAGTGCGTAATTAGTGCGTAATTAAATTACTTACTGCAAACATAAAATAATTTGTGCCTCTTTCGTTTAAGAAATAAAGACCTTTTTAAGTGTGTACGCTGGCATCACGATCAAGCTGACGTGCGTACCCATGACCGTTCTCGAAAACTACTTATATTATAGCAACGAAATTTACACAAATATTTATAACCTAATTAGTGCACAACCAATGCAAAATTTCATAAGGATTGCTCTTACTTAAAGGAACGGAGATATCAAATAAGACTTGTGAATGACATTTCAAGCTGTCGTCAAAAAGACAACGTACCGGTACATAACGACAATGAGAACAGAAAATAGGCTAAACAAATATACTTACTTCAAAAAAAATTACGACATCTTTCTTTGCAATAAGATATATAACTAAATAATATTAATTTTGTGTGCCAATGTATGACAACAACATATTTGTATTTCACATACATATTATTATTTACATTTAAGTTATATTGTTCTTATAACTTTCATATTTTTTTATATAGTTCCACTGACTTTCACATAAACAATTTATTCTGACAGAGTCAGAATTTCCCGCACTATTAATACATATAACAATATTTATAAAAATAAAAGTTCGCTTTCTGTAAGACTATTAGAGTACATTGTCTCTTGACGCCAGCTCGAAATGTCAATCACAAGTCTTGTTCGATATCTTCGTTCCTTTAAGAGCAATCCTTAAGAAATTTTTTCATAGCGCGGGCACTAATTACGCACTAAATATGTGTGTAAATTTCGTTGCTATAATATAGGTAAGTAGTTTTCGAGAATGGTCATGGGCACGCCAGCTTGATCGTGATGCCAGCGTACACACTAAAAAAAGTCTTTATTTCTTAAACTAAATAGGCACTAATTATTTTGTGTTTGCAGTAATTACGCACTAAAAGAGGGCATAACAACAAACGTAAATTAGACCATGTATGTGTACGCTAGCTTAACGGACACGAATAATAAAGGTTTTAAAATGGTTAAAGATTACGTTAAATGTACTTTGTGTAAGGAATCCCCTTACTTACCCTATAATATTATCATTAATGTATAATATATTAGCACAATAAAACTCACATTCTTTTTAAAAGGTTTATTTCTTCCAACAACCAGTACGTACAACTCAAAATCAACCGTCCACCACCAATGCTCCAGCCAAAGTGACCGTCATCTAGTGCCTCGATTCGCCATGCTGTTTTACCGCTATTTTTTTCCCGCCAACACTCAATGTTGCCAGTGAAATAAAAACATGGAGTTCGTTCGGATACGAGTATCAACTGAAATATAAATTACTAAATTATTAATCAACCTAACACTCGTCCATCCTGACAAGGTGCATGTCCCCATGCACTAGTTAACCTAACACTTGGCCAATCGAGTCACTTTACAATATCATAATATTATCTTATACTCGTATTACAGTCAAATTATTAAAACTTGACTATTAATAATCTCTCCACTCGTAATATTGACAAATATCACAATACATCGCATCTCGTACTAAGTTTAAGTTAAACTATAGTTTTATTTATTAATATTACACAAAACATAAATTTGTTTTTACTTAAAACGCAAAATAACTCTAGTCAACACTTTCATTGTAGGTATTTAAAAATAGTTAATGATTAGTTAACAAAACTTAATTAAAACATACTACGTTTCTGATAAATCAATATTATAATAATATAACAATACTCAATCATTGTGGTTTGATTAAATATTTTAATAAAAGAGTGCATCAACTGGAAATAATATCCAAATCTTACAATCTTAGAAAGAAAATTGTCACAGTTCTCAAATTTACCCATTAAAATAAGTAATGTTTTTCTATTAAACCGAACTAGTTCTAAAATAGTAATATAACAACAAAACAAAACAACCACTTGCAAACCCTCCTTCTTGCAAGTGATTATCACAAAACTTCCTTCATAGCTAACACAACCACCCGCAAACCCTTTCTTCTTGAAAGTGATCGCATTGGGTAACGATCTATGAACCCTTCCTTCTCATAGATCGTCTTAAATTTCTATTCCTGACATTGTGCATGTCCTCATGCACCACAAATGAACAAACGTTTCATCATATTAGTTACAAATTAGTATCAATTATCTTTTAACATTTATTTGCGAACTCATAAATCTCGCAAAATAATTTAAATGAATATAAATATCCGTGTGTAAGCCCATCAATTCTTACACAACTAGTTAGCGTGTGTAAACCCATCAATTCTTACACAACTAGTTAGCGTGTGTAAACCCATCCATTCTTACACCGCTACACTAGAACCTATTCTTATGTGAGTTCAATTTGTAAACCCATCCAATCTTACAAATCGAACGCACCTCATACCGGCCTCTCGCTAGCATACCTATATCCCGCTAGCATACCTATATCCCGCTAGCATACCTATATCCCGCTAGCAAACTAAAATCCCGCCAGCGAGGTTACGAACCCATCCATTCTCGTAACCAAGATAGCTATAGGATAGTCCATCAATTCTTACACAACTAGTTAGCGTGTGTAAACCCATCAATTCTTACACAACTAGTTAGCGCGTGTAAACCCATCAATTCTTACACAACTAGTTAGCGTGTGTAAACCCATCAATTCTTACATAACTAGTTAGCGTGTGTAAACCCATCCATTCTTACACCGCTACACTAGAACCTATTCTTATGTGAGTTCAATTTGTAAACCCATCCATTCTTACAAATCGAACGCACCTCATACCGGCCTCTCGCTAGCATACCTATATCCCGCTAGCATACCTATATCCCGCTAGCATACCTGTCTTCCGCTAGCATACCTGTCTTCCGCTAGCATACCTATCTCCCGCTAGCATACCTATCTCCCGCTAGCATACCTGTCTTCCGCTAGCATACCTGTCTTCCGCTAGCATACCAAAACAATAAAATAAAAATAACAATAAAAAGAAAGTTACTAGGAATAGCAGAAGACTCCACTAATAATCGCTTTCTGTGTCGCTTAAATTGAAATCATTATCCATATCATTATCAACATTCTCCCTTAACTCGACAAAATTAACCCAGGGCAACAACCTATTTAAGAATTGCAAAAGCTGATCGGGATGCGAACAACGAACGCAGTGACAGAGCCTCAGACCTCAAGGTCCTATCATTAATACCGTGGATTTTGCAATCCACTGCACGTTTTCCAACTATAATATATCACATTGATCGAGAACTTTTTTTTTTTCCGTTTAAAATTTTTTTCTTACAGGCTCGTTAAATTTAGTTTTCCTTATAAGCATATCCTCTAATGCCTGATCATAATTTTGTGGAGGAACAGGAAATGAGTTAGTAAACTCAAATGAGTAAATTTTTTTCTGCCATTCTTGCATAGTAAAAAAAAAAAGATTGAATTTAACCCTTTGTACCACGCCTTAGCAAAGGTAGTCACTTTTTCTCCGAATATCGATCGTCCGAAAATCAAAATCCCCAACGCGCCCGCTAAATCATCTCTCAAATATCTCAAACATCAAATATCTAATGCTTTTGTGTCATAATATCGGGTGCTATCATAATTAGATATCCAAATTTCGACTCCGGGCACTTGCTATTATATCACATGTCCTAAGTGTTATATTTATTGTATAATGTATGTTAGTCCGAATGGTGGTTTATAATAATATTGTTACAAAATTACAATTTTATTTATTTTTATTTATTAAACAACAGAAATCTAGCTCCATAATTTCGATTTTAGGGCATGTTATATTATGAGTCATTAAGTTAGGGCTACTTACCATTCGGACACGATGATTATGTCACAAAACGTGACACGTTAGATTTTATGGATAAAAAATGTATGAGACAAAATAGAGAACCCTTAGCAAGGCCTTGGAGTTTCTGCATACCGCAATTAGTTGTAGTCCTGTCATCCCAACCATACACCGAGGTACACTCATTAACCTTCTCTAACCAAACATCAATGCGCTGATTTTTCGTAGAGGGAGCGAAATTAGGGAGTATATTCTCATGATCTAGCTATTGATACGACTATGCACCTGACGTGGAAGGGCGAGACGCAAAACTATCTCTATCACACTTTAACATATTCATTAAATCTCTCTTAGAAGATGAAGGGCTATGTAACCTTTTAGACTGTCTCGCGTGGTCAAGTTGCTCAGCACGACGCTCTGCATTGCTCCGCTGCTCGTTCAGCGGTGAGCCACGATGACCACAGTCGTCCTCGCTCCGCACGCTGGGTAGCCGCTTCGATGTGCAGTGTCGTCGTTCCGTTGCCCGAACCCGCTCGCGTTCCCGTTGCAGCTCGCTCCCCAACATGTTGATCCTCTCACGATCCTGCTTCTGTTCTCCTTGGATATGGCTAGGGCTTCGGGTCCAGCTCCGACGCCGACTCTGAGACCGCCTTTGGCGACTTCAAGTTCGAGAGGCTGCACAAGAACTCCTGCAGCCAGGTGTCTCAAGTCTACGACGGACTATGTCTCGACTTCGAAGTTCCATCAAGTCTCACATGAAAACAGAAAATAGAACAGTTACTTTAAAATAATCAAATATTTTGTTTTGCTTAAAGTGCAAATATCTCCTATACGGTTAATCGTAGCGCAAAAATAAGAAAATTTTCGTCCCCCTTTATTGAATCCTATTATCACATCTACCTTTAAGAATCTGGTATCATTGAAGCTATAAACCTTAAAGCTACACACCTCACCGAGTAACATAGCTAGTGTTTGGGCTGTACTCGACACACTTACGAATAAATTTATTGGCTATTTATTAACTTCAATTACAGATAATTTAAACGTATTAAACAGAATATCAGTAAAAAGGTGGACTTTACCGGTTATCTAAGAGTCTAAGTCCAAGAGTCACTTTTGTTATAATAACTTTTTATGCCTTAGTGTTATAGACTGGAACCACCGAAAACTGCTTACACGGTTAACTACCTGAACTTTTGAAGCTCTACCAATAACACTTCCTGCGTGAAGAATAAAACTTCTTGACATTTGAGTAACGTACACATACAACTGCCCACCCTTAACCTTATAAATACCCCCAAACAATATTAGATTGTTGGTTTGGTTTATCTACAACCTTCCCTTCTTTGTTTCATTTCATCTCAAAATCAAAGTCAAAATCTTCCATCAGTCATATTTTCAAACTTTAATACTTCAGTCTTTATAAACGACAATGTAAGTAAGTTAGTAAGTAAGTAAGTAAGTAAGTAAGTAATCATTTATTCAGTGCTTCCAATACATAAACATTACAATGTGTAACTGTTCAGTATATAATTGTCCTACCAGTAATAAAAAAAGAAAATGTTTATTTATTAAATTGACCAAGACTCGTGTAACGTAATGGAAACCTTAATATCTTTTCTTTCATTTCTTTTTCTTTTTGCATTTGTAATTACTTCTATTAAAGCTGTGGAGTTTCTTGCGCCCATCCTTCTCCACAGCTAAAATAGACGTCCTGAATGGTTAGTAGGTGAAGAATGTATGGACTATTCAAAAGCACTTTTCGTAAGTTTATTTGAATATTTTTTTTTTGACTTTGACTTCGACTCTGAAGAGAAATCTAGAAACTTATCGTTAACTACCAGACATGAAACCCTCGCACACACACCTTCAATCTTATTCATCACCACCCATAGACTGGATTACATAATAACCAAATCCCTTGATGGGCATAGGACGATTATGACACAATAAACCTGAAGAGGTTGCGGCAGATCGAGAAAGTAAAGTCACCTCACAACGAAAATCCATAAAAGATTTCAAGGGAAAATCGTTTACCTTAACTTCCCTAATAATCTCAAAAGTTAGGACTCTTATGTCGAATTACGCAATGTTCTATGTGTAGGATTAGTACTATTGTTAACGCCTATAGTTTCGGATCGAACCATGTAACTATTAGCTTTGTGCCCAAATCTAGGTCAGAGTGTCCTACGACCTGCCTTCTTTGCTTACTGAATTAAATACTTTATTATTGTTACCTGACATGAACGAGCGAGAAATAGAATTATTTACAGAATCTTTAGATGTAATCTTAAAATTACTTCTATCAAATGGTACCGGAACCTCATTAATAGTCTTAGGAAACTGTAACAACCGTTCAGGTTGGTTGGTTGTACAGGGTAACGCGTTAGCGCTAGATCGCATAGTTTCATCGTTCAACCCCTGAATACATGACACACCGCACGCTTGCCATGAACGTCACACTGGTTCAATAACAGTTGTAAACAAATGCTGGAGGATCCTGTGGAGGCTGGTCTGCTCTTGCATACTTATCTTATTGTTAGTATTAATTACTATAGTTTGACTTTGTTTTTCTTAAACAATTTTTGACTTTTATTAAAGTACTGTAGTGGTACTGTATGACATTGTGGAAATTGAAACTTATACCAGATGTAAATTTGATATATTAGATTTGTTTATTTTTTTTGTTTTTTTTTTTACATGTTGTGGTTGTCTTCTATATTTTTTTGTGTTTATTTGTAATGGAAAGTGTCCTGCTATGATAGGGCATTTTTCAATTTTTATTTTTTTTGACGCTGTAAGGGAGAAAAGAGCTGAACACTTGCTGAGTTTCTTGCCGGTTCTTCTCAGTGCAAGATCTCCCGCCCAGAGTAGACTTACGAACCGATGGCATAGCGACATTCATAAGAGCTACTTGTAGCCTAAACTGAATAAATGATTTTTGAATTTGAATTTGAATTTGAATTTGAAATTGTAAACAAATACAACGCACTATTTAATACCACTGATATAGATATTTTCTCGGAAACACGTAAAAGTTTTAAGAACAAAATTTTGTTACAACCTATTATTTAATTTATTTAACTTATTTTTCATTGTAGTAAATTTTTATATTATTTCGTCTCTAAGGGATGTCTGTTACTTGAGATTGAACTTATATTAATTATGTTATTTGCATGTAGTGGTACCTATCAGTAAAGCATTACTCATTTTTTGTAATATGCAATGTATGTCATAGTAAGTTATTGTGTAATTGCTTTGTTGGTGACCCAAATAAATAAATAAATAAAGCAAATTTCTCATAGTAGTAAGTTTCTACAGGTTCGTTATACCTGCTCCTCCTTTTAGCATATCCTCCAAGGAAGGGATTGACCATAATTTTGCTCGAAAGGAAAAACGTTTAACAGTTTTTGTTGCCATTCGAGCCAAAGTGAACAATATCGAATTCAAACTTTCATATCAAGTAATAAAGTCAATACTGTCTTCTCATCCCAGCCATACACAGCGGCACACTTGTTCACCTTTTAAAGCCACACGTCTATACGTTGACTCTTTGAGGACGAATCAAAATCTGTCAAAGATTTTTTTTTTTTTTTAAATTCATGCTATCGCTACTATGTGACCGAGTGGTCGACACATATGCCCGGGACTGAGCCTTAGCCTTAGCACTTAATGAATTTATCATATTATGAACGTCCCTAGCGGTAACAGTTAGACTATCTGACCGTTTAGATTGTTGTGCTGGGGCGTTATCCTCGATGTCCCGGTCCACACGTGCTTGTCGAACTGCCACGCCCTTGATGTCGCTCTGCACTCCGCAGTCTGCTACCCGCTTTGTGTCCATCGGGTGTCGTCAAACGGCGTTGCGGAGTGATTCGTTCTCATGAGGCATGATTCTGAAACTCAAAACACAAGCTGTGTACTTTGTCCGAAAATTTCGCCATCTTAGGAGTAAAATAGTAGCAACTACAATATTAAGTTAAACTCAAATATCTCGAAAACAGTGCGACGTAGCGCAAAAATAATGAAATTTTGGCCCCCCGGACAGCCCAGTCCATCACCGACACTACCAATTGACACCCTTTAAGGAACCTTTAAACAACCTTCAACCTGAGGGTGGAGAAAAACGCCAAGCAGAAAATACAACAATATCAAAACGGGACTTCGTTGCTTAAAATTATCGTTTTTTTTTTTACCACTGGTACTCACTTTAACTAACACCAGACGTCCACAACAGTCACATTTAAAATATACAACTACCCTTTCCAATTGAAAATAAAGGAAAACCTTTAAATCACTTTGAAGCTAACACTTTCACGTTATTTTTAATATAATTTGTTTAGTTTACTTATTGCTTTTAAAATTAAGTAGCAATCAAAGCTAGTAGGCTGGCATTATCCGACTTCTGAAATGTAAAGAATCCCCTTACTTACCCTATAATATTATCATTAATGTATAATATATTAATATATTAGCACAATAAAACTCACATTCTTTTTAAAAGGTGTATTTCTTCCAACAACCAGTACGTACAACTCAAAATCAACCGTCCACCACCAATGCTCCAGCCAAAGTGACCGTCATCTAGTGCCTCGATTCGCCATGCTGTTTTACCGCTATTTTTTTCCCGCCAACACTCAGTGTTGCCAGTGAAATAAAAACATGGAGTTCGTTCGGATACGAGTATCAATTGAAATATAAATTACTAAATTATTAATCAACCTAACATTTGTAAACTATTTGACTCTGTTCATGCCCATTGCAACAAGATTGCAACAGTAACGAAATTAAAATTAGAATTTTTGTGTCGGTGTGACATGAATGAAACTGAGTTATGGACGCGTGATTAGCGTGGTCAAGGCATGGTCTAGCTAGTTTTGAATTTGAAAACAGCATTTTGCTCTGCTTGCTCAACAAACAGGGTCTCTAGATTGGGGTTTTTTTCCCCATTCTGGGGATTTTTTTTTTGGGGGTTTTTGGGGAAATGAAAACTGTGGGGAAAACTATGGGGAACAGTTTTTTTTGGGGAGAGTTTGAAGAAAAGGTAAAAGCGGAATCTTTCTAATACTGACTCAAAACTACCTACTCAATAGTTAAAAGTCAAAATAATAATTGGTTCACTTTGTCAATAATGATGCAGTTCAAGACGTTAACAACGTTATTGTCAAATACGGTGTTTTATTTTTGCTGAATGCCAAAACAATTATAATAAAGCATAAGGAAAATTCTTTTCGTATCTACAAATACCACAAAATTATTTTAGGGGAAAAAAAATACGAAATCGTATATTTTTGGAGAAAAAATGAAATATGATCTGAGGAAATTCCACATCCATAATCTGGAGACTGCAATAATTTCATTAGACGTACTAATCCGGAAAAATACTATTAACATGGCTGCATTGCATGACCTAGCCTATCATCAGAATTATAAACTATAAAAGTTGTCTTTTGCAACTGTCATAAAAAAATCTAGATTTACGTCATTGTCATTCGCAGAAAAAATAAAATAAAACCATTTTTCTGTGAAATTGCTTTCTCAAAATTGTGTTATGCAGATGTGAAAGAACAAGCATGGCTCAGAATCTTCAAAAAAAGCCCTCCAAGGGCATTCTAAAGACATCACGTAGTGTGGATGGCCAGGAAGGCGGTGTACCTTCGTCGAGCAAACGGCTTAAAGAGCAGAGGTTCGACGAGATTAATATAATGGAGACTTTTCACCCGGCGAATAAAGATTACGGGCATATGAAGGTGGACGAGCCTAAGACTCCTTTTTCTGAAGCCGTCGACGGCCAATTGGAACCCAGTGACGAGCTGGACGCCAATATCTTGGCCGCGAAACTCGCGGCTAGTATGAACAAGCCTCCCAAGTGCCTCGACTCCTGCGACAGTGACGAGGACATGGAGGAACCTGAAGAGGTGCGGAAACGGCGGATTGAATTTGAGAAGAAAAGAAAGACGCATTACAATGAATTTCAGGTAGTTTCCCTATGGGAATTGTTGTTGATATATTCTCCTTATCCTTGCGCTTTCTTCGTACTTACTACATAAGTACACTAGGGATTGAGATCCAATAGATATAAAAGCTGCTTGATTTCAATTAACCATAATTTAATTAACTAAACCAAATGCCAACCATAAAATTCTTCTACCTATATTCCAACAGGAATTGGTTTATTCTCATGATATTGGTCTACTCATATTTGATAAAAATAAATTTTATCAATAAAAAGAATAATTAACAATTTGAATTCACAGATGAAAGTCAGATAATTTCTGTTTGAAACTACACTATAGTTATTATTTGTTTTGATGCTATGTAGCCTATGTAGGCTCGTGTAGAAAAGCTTAACAGGAAGCGCATGGAGATGTGTTTAGTTTGAATACTAATAAGAAACCTTGATGAGAACAATAGTACCTACTTAGTTTCAACTAAGTTGCACTCTTATGGTAATGAGTATGCTCTCTATGAAGGATTGAGACATTTTTCTATACTTTATGCTACTACTAGCGGAATGTGTACTTTTATGTGAGATTTCCTTCTCTGAGTGCTTAAATTCTTATGTTGAAAAACACAAAATCGCACTACCAATACAATACTGGTGCAAGTCAAAACATACTGACATTGGAAATTTTATCGTATTGAAGAACAGTACAGTTCAATTTCAAATATCAGTATATTTTGACTTGCACCAGTATTGTATTGGTAGTGCGAAATGTTGAAAAAATTTCCACGAGCAGGATTTGAACTCGCACCCGTTGTTAATGATGGTAGTTGTTGACATTGAATGGGTGCCTTTGGATTTCAAAGTAAAAAGTAAATAGTGTTAAATAATTTCAGACGGCTGGTTAGAACCACGATAGCTCAATTGGCGGAGCACCTGACCCGGTGTGTCAGAAGGGTGCGGGCTCAAATCCTGCTCGTGGAAATTTTTTCAATGTTTTTGTAATTTGTTCGCAACAAAATTTGCGTTAAAAATTATATAAACATTTCTTATGTTGACTTTATTTTAGCTTTGTACAGATGTAATTTTGTTCTAGTTTGTTGACTAAAATATTATTTTCGTATTATTCTTTAAATTTCTTTAGGTAATAGAACTGTGAGCTATGCATTTGAATACTTTTACTGCACTGTATATCGTCTCATTGTTTAGCAAATGCCTTATTCCCAAATTGAGGAGTTAATAATATCTATTTATTTATATTTGTCCTTTATTAAAAAATGAGTAAATTTTTTACTTACATTTGGGTCACTCTGTTAATTTGATACTGAGTTATTGTTTCATAAGATTTGTAATAAATTAAATGTACTATTAAATATTTTTGTATTTCTTTAGTTGTTTGTGTGGGTACTATTACAAGTTGTTTATTATTTTAAACATTTTGCTTACAGGCTCTTCAACTTGCAAGGCAGCTGATGGCACAGGATGAAGACGAGGAGGACACCGACAAACCAGAGAAGCCGGCCACCTGACTGCCGCGCTCCTACACGTCTGTACATAATGTCCACAACAGCTTCAAGCTGACTATACCTGTTATAGGAGTTCCAAATTGATAATAGGTTTAGTTTGCAATAAAGTACATGTTTAAATGTTAATAACAACACAAATCATTATTCATTTGTAATTGGAAGTCACATGCATGCAATTGTACCAGGAATGTGCCAATCGGATAGTTAGGAATCAGTCATCCAATGATTATGCAAATATAATGCAAACAGTACATGGAATATGTGATTTTAAAAGTAATGATTATTACAAATAAATTGTTAAGTGTTTACTACATATTATTGAGTCTATGTAAATTATTTTCATAAACTAGTCATAGGATTTTTCCAAACTATTACAGCTTCATTAGTTTAAAAAGCAGACTAATTCTTCCTCCTAAGTAAATTAGTAGGTAGGTATAAATCTAAAATTTATGGAGTATGTTGCGCTGAAGAAATGTGAATAAATATTTTTATTGTAAATTGAAATTATGAGTGCAGGAATGATAGGACAATAGTCTTTATGTGATGGCTAAATGTACTAGCAGATGCACAAATGGTTAGATTGTTGCTGTGGCCTTATCATGTACATAGTTCTCAGCTTGAAGCTAACTAACACTATGTTTGAATGATTCTTCTTACATCTTGAATTATATTTAGAATTTTCTAGTTTAGGGGAACTTCAATTCCTCTTTGAAATTTTAACTCATAGGATGACATTATGTTCCGACAACTAATAATTATACCAAACAATGTTATGTCGACATATTAACAGTGTATTTATTTGCCTTTATTTTTAATAAAAACTTTTTTATCTATTTCAATTTGTTAAATAACAACTATGCAAATGCAATAAATTCTTTGTGATATACAGGCGTTGTATCTAGCAAATGTACATAATTGTTGAACTTTAAGTAAATGCGTGTCAATGTGTAAAGCGCTTCCTATAGTTATGCCGAATCACGACTAGACAGGATTAAAGTTGTTACTGTTTAGATCTTTAATTTTTCAGATGGATATGCATAGTGCCAATATTTTATTTAATGTTTGTACAGTCAATGGCAGGCTGAAATTAGCACTTTTCTGTGCTTTATCTGTCCAAATTGAACTCTATGGACGTGTAATAAGAGCCGTGCGCGCTCAGCTTGCACTGCACCTAATGGTGCACCTACCTCAACCATGTGCAAAAATATGTATGTATGTATTCGCTTTTGAAACCCTTAACTTTATATTAAGCAAATAAAATAAGGCTTTAAAAGTGGATACATACCTCATAAGTAATCGAATTTACTCTATTTATCACTTTGTTTGAATGTCACAAGAATGAACAAGTTTTGTATGTATAATTTCCACACAAAGCATGAGTTTGTTCAAAACATTAAGTACATTTTTATTGTTTTGTTATTAAACTCTTGAATAGTGTTAAGAAATCGAGCGTGTAATACCTATTAGCGAAAATTACGTTGTCTTGCATAATAATACGTCTTCTATGCCATTTACGTCGTCTTGAGAGTATCTTAACGTTGAAGAAAATCCAACCTTACATTCTGTGTTTAGGGTATGTTATTGACTAACACTGTCAATATTTTTGATTCACGCTAAAATAGACTTAAGAATGACGCATTAAGACTTATTTTACTTAAGGGCGAAGATTTTCTTGACCATTTAGTATGGTTTGACCAATTTGATGCTGGCTACTGTACCTGTGAGCGTAGTCGAAACTATATTTGTGCCATTGTTAGATAACATAATAAAGCTAACACACGTTTTGCTTAATGGCAGAAAAAATCATCAAACAGTTTATTCAGATCTTCGGATCGCACGGAAACGGGAATCACCCCGTCGGCAACGACGGGTTTGCCTGTATAACAGATCGGTAACATTTGAATCTTCAGGGTGTCTAGTGAGAGTTTTGTGAACTATCCGTATTCATTCGGATTACGTTTACGAAAACGAAAATTAGTATGGCATTGAAGCAGCGCCTCCTGGCGACATACTAGAAGAGTTCAAATTTTGCTATACAAATTTTCTTTTTTTCGTTAACTTGATCGAATGTCGAATGAAACTCACACTAGGCACCCTGTCTCGTAATGTATCTTTTATTATAACTTTTTATATGAAGGCTTTACTTAAATCTAGAAAACACAAATTGAACTGAGTGAAAATTTTAATCCTTTGATTTTTCGTAGTATTAATAGACTTAGGTAGAACATAATGCTTCCATCTACCTAGAATATATTATGTGCAAGCAATTTGGGAAATTTACATTTTTCATGTCATTATTTGGTCACCATCACCATTAAGCTTTTCACTTTTTCAATTTATTTATTTGTATGTTTTTGTGCATTTATTTATTCGCATTAATAGAGCTTACACTGTATTTAATGGGTTTATTTATATAAGTACTTACACAAGAATTTGCAAAGCAATCTACTGTGCACTTGACTACCAGACATTGGCCTTATTCGAAATTAAGTTGTTGCATTTTTTTATAAAAATGTACAGAGTAAAGAAGCTTTTCCTAAAATGTATGTGTAAATAGTAATAAAATTATATCCATGAAGAGAACAATTTGTGTTTGTTTTACTTATATCGCAAAGAAAGAAAGCAAAGTTATTTGTTTCTGCCATCGATTAAGTAATTAATTAATTAATTATTAATTAATTAATTAGTATTCTAAATCGATGGTTTCTGCAGAGAGAAGAGAATGTTTCGGCACGTTTAAGTAAAGCAACAATTATTTACACTACCCACTTGGAAAAACTATTGTTCCTTACGGCGAGTTACTCCCAAAGTTATATTATGAAGTAAAATATAGATTAAAAAGTAAGTTCATAAGGATTTATTTACATTGCTATCAGGTGTATCAAACTTTCAGGTGGGTATTCATGTAATAACCCCTTACAAGACCACGATACGTAACCAGTCTTCGATGGCCATGATCAAGTTTTGATTGTTTTATAACCATTTTAATCAGACTAGAAACGACCCACCCCTGGGCCCAAGCCATCCCACATAAACAATAGCACATGGGCTGGCCTGGCTGAGATCGGCCCTTACTTCGCACCACGCGCGGGCCTAACTTTAAAGTGGTTTTGAATAAAATGGAGTCTTCTAGGTTGTCAACGTGCTAGACACACTATGCAAAAGTAGGTATGCAACAACAACCCGCTATACACTACTAAGTTAGTGTTCTGAGTAGGTATGCAACAGTCTAACGTCTATCATAAAAACATAAATCATAATAAATATCTACTACTTCCTTCGACTCTAGGCCAGACCTCCAGTGGTAAAAGCGCGGATATCATTATGTCACCCAATGACTTAAGACCAGTCCATGACTACTTTCAGCCCAGTCTAGGAGCTCGAGTAAGATACGAGACGAAATGGGAAAGTTAACAGCGCCCTACCACTGGTTCACATTACCCCGATGACCACAACGACCGCGACGCATAATACCTACCTAATTGTTTGAAATTATGATCTAGTTATAATATTTTGTAAAAATATATCAAGAAAGAAATTTATATTTGAGTGAAGGCATTGATTCATAAATAAAAGAAATTACAACTAAGTATTTAAACTGCACACCACCCACTGCTGGGCCTATTATGCCCAGCAGTGGGTAGATGCGGGCTGAAAATGATGATGATGAAGTATTTAAATGTGAACACATTTTATTATTTTATTGAAACCATTTTATTCTCGTAGTTACCTATTAAATTCAATTACAAAACTCAAAAAAGATTATTACATAAATTAGTTTTATTAGAGCATTATCCATGATATTTATAATTATGGTCTATCTTCTTATAGCAATAAGTTGGTTTAATGCAGTTTATTGCTCTAAGTGGCCTGTACATAAAACATAAGTTTTGATAAGCTTTTATAATCGTAGTCAATAAAATATAACTTGATTTCTTCACCGCTGTTGCGTGAAATGAAACGTCAGTTGTGAAATTGCGATGTGAAGTGAGTGAATGGCGTGTTTGTATTTTGTTTGAACGAGAAAAACGTCGTCTTGACAACGAATTTTGTGGATTTATAAATGAATTGTTCGATTGATTTTACTATGAATTTGATAAATTATGGATGATCCTCACAAAAGTCTGTCACAAACAAATGAAGCCAAGGTATGTTTAACACACTATTTCCTTTTCATAAACGTAAGATCAAACTATCGAAAAGATATTTATAATCACCACTTCACTACGATAAAAATAGTACAGAAATGCACACCTGCACCTCTTTGACTCGTTAAAAGTTATCCAATTTAACCCATACTCAAGTATTATCCATAAGGTATATAATTTAAATGTTTGAAATACTTTAAAGCTACCAAGGTATATTTCGAAATTGAAGTAAAACCACATATTTTTTGGATTTCTTATTTGGAATTCTATTTATTTTTAGAATGTTCTTCCGGATGTCGTACATTCCCAACAGATAACCAGCGTAGATGGTGTAAATGCCCAGACAGAAACTACAGAAAATGAACCAGGCAATGGTGTAGCAAGTGGAAATTCTATTCACAATGATCAGGAAACTAGTGAAGCAGAATCTATATCTGAGCATTTGCCATCCAATGTGGAAGACTCTGTCTCAGAGGCCAAAGATTTTAGTAAAACACATGAATCAAAAGACTTACTCAAAGTTAATACAGACCAAGAGAAAGTATCTAAAACCAATTCATTAAACATTCCACTTACCCACTCACCAAACAGTGAAAACCCTAGCTTACAAGAGCCAAGTAAGCAGAGTTCATCATGGCCAATAGATGTTAATATGGTGTCTGATATTCATCATATCAGTGAAGAAAGCCCTGTGAACCTAGCTTTATCATCAGACTTCTCCAAAGAAGTTGTTTCCCAAGAAAATGAATCTATACCTTTGCCTGTTACTCCAAAAGCTAAAAGTGCCCGTGACTCTCAAGAATCTCTCAAGAGTGATAAATACTTAGATTCTTTGAATGAATCTGTACAAAAATCATTAGAAACAGATAATGACAAATCACTAGGGCAACAATCTGACTCAGCAAATGAAGATTTACCTGAAAGAGGTAGCTCTGGTTCTGAAGAGATAATAAAGCTTGATATAAGGGGTCAAGGTGCCATTAAGTATTCCCTCCCATCAGCTAAAATCATCTTTGGACCTCCACCACAAGGAGGTACGATTCTAGATCCTAATATTGAGCAGATACCAGTTTTTCAAAACTTGCTTTCACCTTTTCTTGTTGGTGCTGGACATAATATGGATGTAGAAGAAGTATTTGACTTCACTGAACAGCAGTACAAAGAGCCTTCACCTGAAAGATCACTTGAATTGTCTCTTGAGAAATCAATAGAATTATCAATAGACAAGAGTGTATCAAGTGAGAAAAGTGATCAGAAAGAATTATTGGTTGAAGAGATGACTGTTGATGAAATTGTAGTAAATAATGAAGAGAAACTTGATGAACCTTCGCTTACTAATCAGCCAAGATCAATGGCCCCTGAGGAAACTATGTCTTTCAGCACAATGACTACTGACTACAAGACCATATGTGAAGAGTATCACGCTAAGGTACTAATTGTGGTACACAGTTTGTGCTTGTGCCTGTATTCTCTACACCTCTGTGCTGCTTTGCATATTAATACTGCTTTTGACACCATTGGCATGCTGTGTTTTAATACTCTCTAAGATGCACTTTCTAATTTATGATAAGGCTTTAACTCTCTGTATATTTAAATTTAGTAATAAACTTTTTTCTAATTAAATACCTACTTAACAATTTATTTGTTTTTGTATAGGTGTGTTATTTATTACATAGATAGTAAGGTGGAAAAAGGAAAACGAAGACTATTTAAACCTTAATGTACTATTTTATATTAGTAACATACAGGCATCACAGTATGTCTCTCTGGTCTTAGACTTCATATAAATAGCACAAGAGATATTAGACCATATCCCACCACATTTACTCAATGCATGCCGATAGAATAGTGTTGCAGGCAAGTTGCATGGAGAATTCTAACTAGCTTTACTAATATTTTAATTAGAACATGTGCTTTGTGGTCCTTCCTTCACATTAAAATGTGACTTTGAGTAGAGGTAGTTCGAGGACTAAAAGTGGCCTATGTAGGAGACCCAATTTCAAAAACTCATAAAAAAATCTAAGGTAAAGGCTTGTACAAAAACTTACTAAATAATGTTTAAAGTATCATTCTGTCATTTAAACACTTTTATTGAGTTTTTGTGCAAGCCAGCCATGTATGATTTAACAACCACAGACTAATATAATAATTAACAACAGTATCCATTATTTATTTGTCTAAGCTAAAAACTTTTTAGTGTCTTTCCCCAATAAATAATTTTATCTGTTTCTTTTTAATTGACACCTGAAATGTCATAACATATCAAATCATGGAGCAAAATGTTATATGAAATAGTTTAGGAACTTTATTATTTGCACTGAAACTTTAAAAGTTATGTTGTCTGTAAGTTTGTTTATTATTTGCTTGGGAATCTATCCAGTCACTGTTATTCTTGGTTACCTACCGTAGTGGCCATCCAGTACTTACAGCGCCAATCTTTGCATTATGCTTTTTGTGTACGTTCTTTATGTATTGAATGCTTTCTGTCCTTTCAGCTTGTGCACTTCGAAGACGCTATCATGCAGCGTGATGATTTAATTGAGAAACTGACCATCTCATTGCAGCGCTCAGTTCACGAACGTGACGACCTTAAAGCTGAAAACGAACATCTCAATAATGAAGTTCATCAATTACAGCATGTAGTCGGTGAGAGATCCTCTTCCGAACATGACACTATCAAAGCTCAGCTGTCTGACTTTGTGAAGTACCAAAGCATGGTCAAAGACGATAGTACAAAGTTCTACTCGGCCTTGCTGAGTGGGGGAACCTCATTGCAGAGTTCAAATGGTGAAAAAGATATGGATCACGAAGAAATCACAGTTAACTATTCAAAATCTGATTTGAAATCATCCGGTTCTTCTGATGAGTTCCAAACAGGTTTCGAAAATAAGTTGTCAACGATAATCAGTAAGTTTGATGACTACATAGAAGAGAACTTGAGGAATAAATTGCGCGAGAGCATTATTCAAGTCTTATGTGACGAAATAAGCAAAATGCGGATAGATACGGACACGGAAGTCAAAGAGCTGGAGACACAAATGCATCAGGACAAGCAGGCCTACACAATGGAGACAAGGAAGTTGAGGGAGCTATTAGCATCTGTGAAAGCTGGCACTGCAGATGTGGACACACTTCGCCAAGAACTCAGTGTTAAACATGAAAAAGAAATGGAAAATTTGAGGACATACTTTGAGAAAAAATGTACTGACATGGAAAGAAGGTAATTAAATGCGCAAAATAGTTTAATTAAGGTGTTAAATTACAACAGTTTTATAGTTTAGTAATCTTTTATTGTTTTATTTTATGCTATCAAGGCCAAAGAGAAGGTGAGTACTAACAAAATAATTACTACATGTTAAAATATAAAAAAAATAATTTATACATTAATGTAAATTTTCCCTATGTGTACACAAATGTACAAACTTATACAAATATTTTTCTCTGTTTATTACTTGTAATGCAATGGCACATAAAAAAACTCATTTCTGCGAAAGTTGTAAACTTGCTTAACTTGCAAGATCACAACCCAAACTCATATCATTTTGCCCTATCCTTTATGAGAGCTATACTTGTAGTCGTTTCCTTATCAGATGACAATGAATGACATAGTGATGTTAAAAGTTATAATGTCACGCTTATGTGCAGTTACTCTGAGGAGGTTTGGCGCGGGCGCGCGTGCCCGTCGCCCTGCGGCTCGGAGTCATCGCTGGAGCCCGATGCGGCGGGCGACCACCCGCGCCGGCGCACCCGCAGCGCCGAGCTGCCCTCCTTGTCGCTGGAGGTGAGTGTAGCGTCACGTGCAGTCGTTGCGGCTGCAGTCGTCGCTGGAGATGAGTGTAGCGTCACGTGCAGTCGTTGCGGCTGCAGTCGTCGCTGGAGATGAGTGTAGCGCCGCGTGCAGTCGTTGCGGCTGCAGTCGTCGCTGGAGGTGAGTGTAGCGCCGCGTGCAGTCGTTGCGGCTGCAGTCGTCGCTGGAGATGAATGTAGCGCCGCGTGCAGTCGTTGCGGCTGCAGTCGTCGCTGGAGGTGAGTGTAGCGCCGCGTGCAGTCGTTGCGGCTGCAGTCGTCGCTGGAGGTGAGTGTAGCGCCGCGTGCAGTCGTTGCGGCTGCAGTCGTCGCTGGAGATGAATGTAGCGCCGCGTGCAGTCGTTGCGGCTGCAGTCGTCGCTGGAGGTGAGTGTAGCGCCGCGTGCAGTCGTTGCGGCTGCAGTCGTCGCTGGAGGTGAGTGTAGCGCCGCGTGCAGTCGTTGCGGCTGCAGTTGTCGCTGGAGGTGAGTGTAGCGCCGCGTGCAGTCGTTGCGGCTGCAGTTGTCGCTGGAGGTGAGTGTAGCGTCGCGTGCAGTCGTTGCGGCTGCAGTCGTCGCTGGAGGTGAGTGTAGCGCCGCGTGCAGTCGTTGCGGCTGCAGTCGTCGCTGGAGGTGAGTGTAGCGCCGCGTGCAGTCGTTGCGGCTGCAGTCGTCGCTGGAGGTGAGTGTAGCGCCGCGTGCAGTCGTTGCGGCTGCAGTCGTCGCTGGAGGTGAGTGTAGCGCCGCGTGCAGTCGTTGCGGCTGCAGTCGTCGCAGGAGGTGAGTTTAGCGCCGCGTGCAGTCGTTGCGGCTGCAGTCGTCGCTGGAGGTGAGTGTAGCGCCGCGTGCAGTCGTTGCGGCTGCAGTCAGTCGTCGCAGGAGGTGAGTGTAGCGCCGCGTGCAGTCGTTGCGGCTGCAGTCGTCGCTGGAGGTGAGTGTAGCGCCGCGTGCAGTCGTTGCGGCTGCAGTCAGTCGTCGCAGGAGGTGAGTGTAGCGCCGCGTGCAGTCGTTGCGGCTGCAGTCGTCGCTGGAGGTGAGTGTAGCGCCGCGTGCAGTCGTTGCGGCTGCAGTCGTCGCTGGAGCCCGACGCGGCGGGCGACCACTTGCCCTTGGTTACAAATTACAAAGACAGCAATCGGCTGTTATGCCATCCTTGTCATCTTGACGGATAGCGATCTAATACTCTGCGTTTTATATTAATCCAGCTTACTGCGGCGATATTCCCAGAGCTTTACGAATTAAAAACCCTCGAAAAACGAGCTTACTCTTACCAGTGGCCGTGATCACATTGCATCGGGTAACACGCCGGCTCGTTTGAGACAATTTGCATTAAAAAGGTACAATTGACCACTAACGTAGTTTTCGTAGAGCACCCTGCCTGTGAACTGAATAATGTGTAGTTTGATTTATCGTATATATTTTTGTGAACAGTCGACGCCGCTGGAGCAAGCGATGAAGCAAACATGCAGGAAACACGAGCAGCAGCTGGAAGAGTTGCGTGCGGAGCGCGAGGCAGTCGTCCGGGAGCTGCGGGTGAAACACGAGGCCGCCGTCGCCGCGCTGGAGGACCAGGTCAGTGCAGCAGCTGGAAGAGTTCTCATCTCAGACCGTCTCAGTCGAAAGATGTTTAAAATAAAAAAAAAATAACTTTTAACATCTTTTTACACGTTAGTGTAAAAACACACTATGCCGAAGTTACGCGACTTAAGTTCGGCATGATTACGCCTACAATGCTATTTGAATTACTGACGACACATAATACCGAAATTACGTTGCGTTATAGCGTATAGCATTTAACCTCTAAGGCCGAAAACGCCGAACGTCGGTCGCGTAATTTCGGCATAGTATGTTCCTACACTTAAATATACGCATAGGTAATTTTGTCAGTGAAGTTTGTCAGTTACGAAGAGTCATCAACATTTTTATCTGTATGTAGTTAATTCTAATTTTCGGCGAATCAAATGGTTTCCGAAAAAACCAGGCTTGTCCAAACTCACTGTGAAAGCTATGTTCATTAGAAATATGTTTATTTTTCTCGTATATAAAATTAAGAAGTGCATGCAGCTTAAGCTGTAATTTATGTATTTTTGTCATAGATAACTCAATTGAAGGCGCATATTCAGACATCAGAAAACACTGAAACCAATGTTTCTGTATACCAACAAGACATCGATTTGGAGCTAGAGAAGGTTAGTAATACGATGGCTTTACCGACTTACCAACTGTATCACATGAGCGAGAAGTCCCCAACACCTGTAAATAACATAAACAAATATGAACCAAAGGCGATTGGGGACTTGGCCTATTTCGAAAATATCTAACAAAATGCAGTTTGGTTGTTTCCAATTGATTTTATACTTTAAGTTGTAAATAAAACCCCATATAATAGCGTGCACTCTTAAGCTTGTGATGTTGCCATTAATTCTAAATTGCAGTAAAGATGTAGAAGTATAAATTATATACCTACTTTTTATTTAACTGAACCTGATTTATTAGGTTGTAGTTTTTTCATAAAATTTAATTTTCTTTGAGTGGAAAGGAGAGAGAACGCGTGTTGTCTGAACACAAACTTTAGCCCCTGTATTAATAAACAAAGTGTAAGCTTGGAGTAGTTACTCCGTGTTTTGTTCCCGTCATGTAAACTTCACTTCAGACTAGAGTAGATTTAGATCACATTAGGGTAAAAGAGACAAAACACGGAATAACTATTTAAAGGAACAAAACTCAGAATAACTATTCGGAGCTTATTCTTTGTTTATTTGTAAGGCACATACCCCCGTATTAATAAACAAAGTGTAAGCTTGGAGTAGTTACTCCGTGTTTTGTTCCCGTCATGTAAACTTCATTTCATATTAGATTAAAAAAGACAAAACACGGAGTAACTACTCCAAGCTTACACTTTGTTTATTAATAAGCCCCCAAGGGCTTTACAATTAAACGAAGAATAAGCTTGAAATAGTTATTCCGTGTTTTGTCTCTTTTACCCTAATGAGATCTAAATCTCAAAAACACAAATGTTGAAAAAATTTCCACGAGCAGGGTTTGAACCTGCACCCTTCTGACATACCGGGTCAGGTGCTCTTCCAATTGAGCTATCGTGGTTCTAACCAGCCCGCCGAAATTATTCAACACTATTTACTTTTTACTTTGAAAGCCAAAGGCGCCCATTCAATGTTAACAACTACCGTCATTAACATCCGATCATAATATTTTTACAAATACTAAAGATCAGTTAAGAAGTAGGCAAGCTATTTATAAATGTTTATATAATTTTTGGTATGTCAGAAGGGTGCAGGTTCAAACCCTGCTCGTGGAAATTTTTTCAACATTTGTGTTTTTGTAATTTGTTCGCAACAAAATTTGCGTTAAAAATTATATAAACATTTATAAATAGCTTGCCTACTTCTTAACTGATCTTTAGTATTTGTAAAAATATTATGATCGGATGTTAATGACGGTAGTTGTTAACATTGAATGGGCGCCTTTGGCTTTCAAAGTAAAAAGTAAATAGTGTTGAATAATTTCGGCGGGCTGGTTAGAACCACGATAGCTCAATTGGAAGAGCACCTGACCCGGTATGTCAGAAGGGTGCAGGTTCAAACCCTGCTCGTGGAAATTTTTTCAACATTTGTGTTTTTGTAATTTGTTCGAAACAAAATTTGCGTTAAAAATTATATAAACATTTAGATCTAAATCTCTTTTAATCTACTCTAGTCTGAAGTGAAGTTTACATGACAGGAACAAAATACGGAATAACTATTCGGAGCTTATTCTGTTTATTTGTAAGGGGGCTAGAGTAAATGACGCGAAGTAATGTCTGTTTTAAAGTTATATGTTTTCTTCTCTGTTGATGCTTGTGGGAATATTAAAAAGATCTACTATTTGATCTGGACTTGATCTGAACTCAATAATATGCATCAAGCAGGATAAGGATAGTTACATACAAAAAAAAAATGATAAATCATTGAAATATTTGTAGGATGTCTTGGTCACACGCATTCTCTTTTTTTTTTAAAATAATGTGTTTTGCTGTTTATATGTGAACTAATGAAGAGTGCATGCAGGGGGAAAAGACTGCAGGGGCCATATCATATTAGCTTTGGTGGTTGTGCTCATATATTTTCCTCACCTCTAAAACAATTATAAAAAGAAAACAAAGAATTAAAAATAAATAATTAATAATTTAAATTTAAAGATTCTTCAGAACTATTACCTACGAACTTGCAAAGTGTTCGCTAACGGAATCATAGAAGATTCAAAGTCTAACAACATTTAATGAAATAAATTAATCTATTCAATTTTACAATGCTGTGTCCATAAAATTTAACCCTATATCACAACTGCACAAAAACTTATGTACAAAAATACTCTTCTAAAAATCCAAATGGTGTAGTTTTTCCATATATCTGAAGCCACCCAGGATGTTTAATAAACCTGTCCCTGGCTAATGCTGTCGTTTCTCTCCTGCATGGGAATGCACTAACCGTGTGAATTAACCGGCCGCTCTAGGACGCGCTCTTCCAGAAGAAACTCGACGACGTGCGCCAGGAGATCATCCAGCAGCTGCAGGAACAGATACAGGTATGTAAGGAGATCATCCAGCAGCTGCAGGAACAGATACAGATATGTAAGGCCCTTGCCACAATGAAACTGCGGGCCCTGTTGCAGGCTACTTTCATAATAAATGCGCGGTCACGTCGGCTCGTCTATAGTTAATGTGAACGCGTGATTTCAAATTTATTTGAAGTAGCTTTGCTGTACCTTTGTTCTCTCGTTTTCATTGTGAATAAAATTTATTTAAAGTTTTATTGTCAAAAAATGCATGGCGATATTAATTTCATCGTATAAGAACTTTAAAATGTTATATGGGCATATACGAGTAACATTTTTAAGTTAATTAAATTAATTGTCATTTTGATTATATATTATGTCCAAACAAAAACAAATTTTGTTAATAAATATATTTTCGCTTAATGAGAAGATATTTTTGACTCTTTAGTTAAATAGAAAAATATTTTATATAAGATAACTCATTGGCATTAATCTTCCACTTTTATAATCAATTGAACTTTAGAAATATTAAGCTATTAGGGAGATTGATGAGCCAATCCGCTAACTAGGCCTTAGATAAGAATCTCATAAAAGTTGATGGGTCAAGAAGTCATTACTCTTTCGTAAAAAAAATATATGGGGCAACGACCTGTTTCCAAAACGAAGGACGAGTTAGCCAATTCTTTACACAACTGACAACTTCTCCTTAGTCGGGTACTCTTGGCAAAGTGGTCGTGGTTAGGGGTGGGTCCTGGTGGATGACGACTCTTGAAAAGCCCAATAGGGCATTGGGCTCAGTTGAAAGCCTTGTGAGAGCAGTCGGTCATCGTCGATTGAGTGAGGGGCTAATGAGGCCCATCTGGTTGGTTAGCGACCATGGGATCTCTTGCCCATCATTCTGCCCTGAACTAAAATACGGTCCACCGAGTCTTATTTGCGAATTATCCCAGTATATCCGAAGAAGTATACCAGCAAAATTCGTGTCAGTCCTTGGATAGAGAGTACCTCATCTTTTAAGATCCGTGGACTCTTATGGTCACTACTGCCTTCAAGCATAGATACCTACGCAAGTCTAGATTTTAGGAAATATATTCTAAAGTGTGTGAGACGTCTGTGGTCACTTGGGCCTTAATCATACTTGCGTAAGCCGCCACTTTTGTGTAGAAATTAAGGAGCTTTAGAAGTATTTAGAAAACTTAAAGTCAATTTGTTGACATCATGCAACAAATACTATTTACTACTGATTTACATTCGTGCATGCGATTCCATGATAAGTATTCAAAATTTATCCGTGCTAATTGAAACGGCAATATTATTAAACATGCCAACGAGCTTCCGCCAAAGAAATGTTAAGTGCCAATATTTTGTGTTTGGCCAGTTCATAAACGACCTAGTTCCTCTGACGGCTACAACATCAATTTCTTTATGATTTGTAGTAAAATTTCGCCGCAAGTACATTTTTTAAGCGCCCACTTGAAATCCCTAAACCATTGGCCAATAGCCAGGACCGAAGTACTCCATTATACACCAGCCACGAAAGTCTCAATGATTGTCGAAATAGAGCAAGGTTCGAGTAGTCACTGCCGCGATGCGTAGCAGACGGCTTTGCTTCATCACTCTCTATTTGCGCGACATGTGACAATTTTGAGGTTATGTTGCTGAACTTTTTGCGGTGTTTTCATTTTGTGTCAAGTGGTGTTGTTTGTTTTGGTGACCGGTACATTGACGGCTAGTTTGTGAATATTGACAATGTTGAGGAATGCCTGAACGCAACCATCTTCCGTTTCATAGAAGACGTGTGAGTTGTAGATTTTTTACTGTATGACATCATGCTACCTGTGGAATACTTCATCATCATCATCATCATCATCTCAGCTACATAATACTTAATTATGGAATATTTACATAATTAGAATTTCTTTGCAGATTTAAAATAATGTAATTAATATTACTTTGTATTGTTTTAAGTATAGGTTTTTTTTTGCAATTGGTGAATATTAGAAGTATATAATAATATTTAAAAAAATAGGTATGCTTCGGTCGATATTTACTTTATGCGATCGAAATGTAAGTGAAAGAACCGTTGACATCTTACATTAAGTAGTCGTTTCCCTTTTTTAACAGTACGGATGTGATTTTTTTAAAGTACCTATGGCATGAATGTATATTTTTTTTAATTTTTATTAAAAAGATTAACTTTAGAGCTTTATTTTATATAATGAAATCATGAACTGGTTTACCGCAAATCTCAGCCGAAAGGCTAGGTACTTAAAAAGGCATTTAAATGTGCTTCACAGTATGCGATAAACATTTTATATCATGTTTTGCCCGTATTTACCATATGAATGCAATGAAAACGTCTTTAAACTAAAACTGTGTCAAAATTCGCGGAAATGCTTGCGCGTACTTTTTATACCTGACTTGCGCAAGCTTGTTTGAGACGCCTTTTCATAGCAGTACGTGTGCGTGTAAAACGAAGTAAAAAAAATCGCTTTTAATAAAGGTTTCGATTCCTATGGCATAAGGTTTCGATTCCTATGGCATAAGGTTTCGATTCCTATGGCATAAGGTTTCGATTCCTATGGCATAACAATTTAATTTTTCCTCGGGGATAAATCATCGCAAAACATCAGATGTAAATAGTATGTGATAATAGCTGTTGCATATAGCATATATTATTATGTAAAATTACCGAAGCTTTTATAACTTCACCTACCATGTTTTGAATAAATATTTCTATTAAATTAATTTTTCGCACTATACAATATTGTGATAGAACACTTTTTCAGTCTCAGACACTGCCGCATAGTCACTGCCGGGCGGTAGGTCATCGCCATTTTGGAATATTGTCAAAGATCCTGGCGACCTGCCAGCTGATAGAGGACACTTTTCGCGCTGCTGACCCCATTCTTTGAGCTCCACGCTGTCTCGCTGTTTTTTTTTCTTGTTTGCATTGTAAATTGTTGTCTATGACTTTTTTTTAAAGAGAGTTTGCTAATTGCCTCAGACGGCATTTTCAGCTTCACCGGGCTTGTTTGGGGGCGGCGAGAAACCTTATAGGGTTCCTCAAACCGTGTGAAACGAATCACCTTCAGAGGTTTTCTAAAGGGAACGGCATCATGCAGTAGTGCGTGTCCCCATGCCCTACTAGATTCTCCGAAGGGTTCGGATCGGATCGGAGGTTCTGTGGTCACCTGATGTTAAGTGGAAATGGAATCCAGACGCGAAGACTACTGGTATGGCGTATACTTCGTCTCTGTTCTGTACTGCTCTGGTTGAGGTTCACATATTGTTCAATATTCGAAATTGTTTCTTTTGTACTTTTATCACATCATCAGCCTAAATTAATCCACTGCTGGACCTAGGCCTCTCTAAGTGCACGCTACTAAAAACGATACACGGCTACTCTCGTTGAGCTCTCTCGCTTACTTTTATTTCGACAAATAATACTCAAATCTGGTAGATCTACAAACTATCCAAAAATTATTGAATATATATTTTAGTACGAGAAAATATTTAACATGCTTTAAAAGTTGTCATTAAGTTAGAAAAACAGCTATAAGTAATCTATGTAACTGCTCTCTTTACTAAAGTAGTATAGTAGTAGTAGTATTCTTATTTTTAGAATACTCTTCAATACAGATTTCAATATTGATAACTTGTCAATTTGTCTATCATCTATTACATTTTGATTTGTTCCACATATGAGAAGCAGACCTACATGAAAGTGGAAGTGCACATCGGCCACGACCTTATCCTGTGAGAGCACATGGAAAAATCACACGTTGGTTTTATGCGGAGGTCAAACGAGACCAACATAATAAAGTGCCTTTCAAAATAAACAAATCTAAAAAAACGAAGAAATTAAATATGAATAAGGATTTAACAGTAAACAGTGATAATAATATCCCCGTTATAAATAATTTACTTATTGATTTTCCTGATTTAACGAGTTACCTGAATAAGCTGTCTAATGTTGTTAACGAAGCTCAACACATTAACAGAATCGCTTCAGCGCACATCGTTACCTAATGAGGTTTTAAATCTCCATTGTTGTGGTTCTGTGTAGTGCACATTATCAGCCAGGGCATTGATAAGAGGTGGCGGGTCAAGCTGCTGTCGTGTCCAGATTGTTTTGACTCAGTCATATATTGTGTTGTGGTTGTGAGTGGTCACAGAAAGTTTTGTGAATGTCTTAATGATTTTTTGGGAAACAGTGATAGGCTATGTGTTTTGTGCAAGTTTTCTGCTCTCGCTAACATGGGAGACATGCTTGTAAGTTTGATGTAGAACTTTTTGTATGTTAGTCTGTAACACAGTTTTGATTTTTGCAGTTTTATTAGCTGGTTGGTTGCTAATTTATTCTCGTACATTTATGTAGATTACGTACGTTACAAATCTTGCGGTCTAATATTTATAGGCAAAATTTTTGCGATTGTTATGCTTAAAGGGTAGTTAAATAAATAATGCCACATCAAACGACACTGAGATAAACGTTAAGACGTCACTGTGTATAAAAATGTTTGCTTTTTATGTTTCATTTTCATTTTCTGGCCAATGCTATGTTTTTAATAATCTCTGACTATGTCTTATTACTGTGATTTTCCATCCAGTCTGCTATAAATGACAAATATTAATGATGCGTCGGATAAAGGGGTCTAGTTCGCGAAATCGACAGTCACAACATCGATGGTCGCTGTCTCGAAAACGTTCCATCGACGGGTCACTGTAGCGAGAGTACACTATATCGATGGTATGCTACATCGACAGTACACCATATCGATAGTACGCTGCTTCGACAGCCCGATCCAAGCCAGACACAAGTGTCCAGAAGGTAGAGGAGGTCTAAGAATTCAAGTTCGAACAAGTCTACTTGAATTCAAGGCATGAGTCCTCGGCTAAGAGCGCCAGCGTCTTGCGACGCGGCAAGCGTATTCTTAGGTCATCACGCGTTATATTACGACAGTCTTACTCAAAGTTAATAGAAAAACGCAACAAACATAGAATCAAGCGCCATACATACTGCAAATCGTCAGTGATCGTGGCCTAGCGGTGTGGCCGTTCAGTCAGCTCTGCGTCCCTGAGGGTTCTGCCTACCTTCGTTAGTGAATGAATAGAATAGAAAGGAATATATTAGAATAGAATATTTATTTATTTGCATTTAACATGGTGCATACAATGGTGGAAGATACAGATAATGAACCTCTCATTTATTCTTTACAGAAATGCATAATAAAATTTCTTATAAAATTAAAAATTTAAATTCAAGTCATAGCAATAAAAATAAAGTTAATTAACAATTCACACATCCAATATATACTAATGTAAATCCAATAAACAATACTAAGTAATAGTAGCTCATTAATTAAATGCGTCCGCTAAGTATTCGTTTACGCTATAAGTAAATAACATTTTTCCAAGATAAAATGGTGCAATTTACCCCTAAAGAGATTTAAAGGTAAATCTTTTATGGTCCATGGTTGTTATGAAGTGGTCTGACGGTGTTGTGCGCCAGGTGCTGCTGTCGGACCCGGACGCGGAAGTGTCGAGCTGGCCGCTGGAGCTGGTGGCGTTGCGGGACAAGATCCACAGCGAGACGCGGCTCACCCAAGAGAAGGAGGTCAGTGATGCCTATCTATAATAAATATGTAGCTTTTCTCTAAACGGACTGAAATTATGACACTTTATCCATCGTTGTCTATGACTATGCGAGTTATTCGTGAACGAAAAGATGAAGAAAGAAATTTTATTACGGTATTTGACTAGGCAGATGCACGAACTCGAAGTCAGAAGTTTGCAGCCTACACAGCTTCAACGTTTCCTCAGTTATAACGAAACATACACTCTTATTGACTGACTAACGATGTTTATTTATTTTCTTTCTTTTATGTGTTTATTGACTTCAATGAGACAGTGTCAGTTTTTAACCAAATTTAACTTTACTCTTAATTTGGAAAAGTCTTCAAGTACATCTATGTTTACAATTTTAAGCATGTTATTTATTACATTTAAAGACTGTTGCTTTAAAAATGATGTTATTATTACCTATACTGGCACTGTTGTGTTCCGGTAGTTACAGGCAAGATAGAAAATTTCTCAGTAGTTGAGGGTACCAGGTGAAATACGCTGCCAACTTCGGCTACCATAAGGATAAAGACCAATTATTTCCCTGATGTGGTATTTATTAAAGAAGTCTACACCGTAACTATTACTTCCTTTTATCTATACTAAAATTATAAAGAGTTTGTTTGTTTGTTTGTTTGTTTGTTTGGTTGAACGCGCTAATCTCTGGAACTACTGGTTCGAATTGAAAAAATATTTTTGTGTTGAATAGTCCATTTATTGAGGAAGGCTATAGGCTATATTACATCACGCTATGACTAATAGGAGTTGAGCAGCAATGAAAAATGTTGCAAAAACGGGAAAGTTTGAAAACTTTGCTTGCGTGCGCTGCGTAAACGGTGAAAGTTACGCAAAAATCATGTATTACGAAATTGTTCCTCTTTAAAAGTTCTAAAAAAAAGTCCGCGGCAGCATATGTCTAGCTTTTAAGGTTGACTCACTATAACTTTTTTTATGGTAATCAATTGACGCAGGTGAAACCGCGGGGCACAGCTAGTAATTTATAAAGTGGTATATCATATATCCGCACCTAAAACTTACTAGGTCACGATGCAGCATAATTATCTGTCCTGCACGTTGATAGCCGCGTTGACAGGTTGACGCGTCGTCGCGTCGCTAATTTGGTAGCGGACCTGCCATCCGACATTGCGCTACATAAATATGAAAGTTGTGTTTCCGGGATTCGCTCCGTGAATAACTTAATTTAATAATGAAAATGGAATTAAAAGAGTATTGAAAAGGTTATCACTAGCAAGACTTGATACCGCACCATACTGACTATGATATATTGTTTTCAACACTTAGTCTACATTAAATGATATTGGTGTAAAATCCTACTAATAATATAAACGCGAAAGTTTGTAAGTATGGATGGATGTTTGTTACTCTTTCACGTAAAAACTACTGAATGGATTTGGATGAAATTCGGCATACAGATAGTTTATAACCTGAATTAACACATAGGATACTTTTTATCCCGATATTCCCACGGGAACGGGAACCACGCGGGTGAAACCGCAAGCGGCCGCTAGTTTAATAATAAAAATGGAATTAAAAGAGTATTGAATAGGTTATCACTAGCGAGACTTGATTACGCACCATGATGATATGATATATTTTTTTCAACACTTAGTCTAAATTTAATGATATTGGTGTAAAATTGACATATAAAAGTGTACACACGGCTGCACATCAGACTACCACAACTAACTAACTTCCTCAATAGACTATGAGCTTTATGTACCTACCTATATGACATATGGTTGAACATTTTATTGAAGAAATTTGTCAGTTTTTTATAGGTTGGCGTCTGTTCTTACTTTGTGACCGACTTTAGTGAAAGCTTTAGGAAGGCGATCGTAACGCGAAAGCTTCTACTATTTGCCAACAACTTACTTAAAAAGTACTTAGGTCCTGAAGTATCAGAAATACTAAAAATCTAGATTATTATAGCTGGAACATTAACCGCACATCTTCGTTTTGCGTTATTATTTAAAGGGTCCCGTGCTTCAATATATGTTTTATAAATACTTTGTTGTATGTCTGCTATTTTGGAAGCTGTTATTACCAGAAATGGTCGTTATTAAAAAAAAAATCTTAGCATTTTTATATATTACATACAGAGTTATCATAGCGCGAGCTAATAGGACTCCGCTATATGTATTCCTACTCTTATGTACAGCTTTTTTCGAACCTTTTTCAAAATAATATTACTTCATTTTTCGTCATGATAATCGAATCATTGTGTGGAAATTTTGTTGCTGCGAAATAAGTCATGATAATACTCGTAGTTATACTTATAAATGAATGTAAGTGTGTTATAAAGTGTATACATGTTACCTATGTGTTCGGCCTTGACTGTACAAAATAAGGAGTTAGTTATATTATCATTTATATTTTTCGTCCATATTATTTGTTATTTTTACATCGTTTTCGGTCCATACGCCGCGTGTATTTACGCGTTGCGGTGCCATAGAAGTGTCCACGCATCGATTGGACGCGCGCGGGTGACTGAACCGAACAGCTAATTATACCGGCTAACATTTATTTACTATGCGCTCACTGAATTGTACCCCACCAAATGTCACAATGCTAGCGTTACTTGACTTAGACTTCACAAGGCGAATTTTGTCACTTTCCGTTGGTAGAACCAGGTGTTATTGCCGAATCATTTAGTTAGTAACAATAAACAAAAAAAACAAACTTTTCCTACACTCACACCAATTATCTAGCCCAAGAGAAGCTTTGTTATGAAACTCGTTAAATGGTTACTAGACAACGGATAACCATACTTAAAATACTTAAATACATACTTATTATACATAGAAAACACCCAGACCCGAGACAATTTAGAAAAAACAATAATTTCTAAATTGACCCGACCGGGGTTCGAACCCGGGACCTCAGAGATAGCGACACCATGAAAACCGATGTACAAACCACTCGACCAAGGAGGTCGTCAAGTAACAATATAACGAGAAAATAGAAATAACAACATCATTAGCGTTTTAAGCGTTTCACTGAGCCTGAGCACAAAGCACAGTATTAATAGTAATTCCATTAAGCAAAATATGCAGAGACAGAGGTACTGTACGGCCTAACACGTAGAAATTGTGGTATCAGCACTTTACGCCACATGCATTAATTTAGGTGACTACAAAGTTGGTTCATCATCGGTAATCCATATCACCACGCGTATTTATATTCATCGTTGATATTAATCCAGAAATACCCTATAATTATCCCTAACAACAATTGTGTGGCAGAGTTTCTTATCTATCTAATATATTTATACTCGTTGATGACAGGAGCCACCAGCGGCAGCGCCCAACATCAGGATGTAAGCACTAATTGCATGTTGTACCTAAATGTAATTGTAATTCAAAATAAAGTTGAAAGTTTTGTTATTGCATCACATTATATTTCATCATCATAGACAATGTAAATACGGCCTGCTGTTTGGGCTCAGAGTCAGACTGATTTTTTGGCTGCACTATTTATTTTCGATTACACCCAGGAACCGCCGACACACATTGATAATGTAATGTTATTTCAAATGTATTAATGTTCATCACCATCCGTTGTAATGTTTAAAAGCAGACAAGATACTTTCTTAGCTATCAAAATGCGTCTTGAACGTATAACTTCTCCTGCTGTTGCCAAACGTTCCACTCGATATCCCAAATATCAATTATTAGGTCGTGCTCACGTAATAGATGGAAGCGCGTTTGATTGGTTTTAATACGAACATCATTATCTGTAATGCTCTAATCCGAAGTTGAATGGTACATTAGTTGAGGTCGGGTGTGTGTGGCATTCGGGCGGGCAGATCTTGCAGTAATGGTTTCAGGATTGGCAGTAAATGTTATGTAATGTGGAAGCTCTTACCAGCGATTGAGGCAACGGATCACGTGTGTTGGTTGAATGTGAACCGTTTGTATTTTGCCTTGTTGAACTGATAATAAAAAGAGTAGATTGCGAAAAGCAATATTTTATGTGAACCTGCACCTAGGGCTGTTAATAACAACAATACTTTCGACTATTAAATAACTAAGGTCAAGGCCACGTTGTAAGTCAAAATATTCGTTATTGTTTAATGAATAAGAGTTTTCACGTATAATATTTTTAAGACTATTTGCTTGTAATTTTTGATTTCAAGTTACAGCATTACTAAACTATTTGCTCAAACCTAAAACCACTTAGTTGACCGACTACCTATACAAAACTAGAAATAACATGCTTCTAAATAGTTTGCATGCTAAACCCAGATTCCGTAGCGGTAGTCATAATATTCGAAATTGTGATAATAAAGACACGTTTAACAGTTGTTCCCTTTGACGCACGTGTTCAGTACTCAGCATTGTTCTCTCTCTCATCACCCATACCGCTGAAAAGGACGGAACACCGTCAATTCGTTCGTTGCACGTAACTTCCTCGTTGCACTAAAAGACTTGCTCTTCCGCATTTTTGGTAACGTTATTTTTAATATTTCTGGATAAACAGACACCAGATATTGTTACTACATTTTTTTATTAACCCGCAATGTGCGCTTGCGACGAGGAATCATCAAAAAAGTTTTGTTTATATTCTTATATAGCATAACAACTGATCTGTGAAAGTTTATCGAACTGTTAGTTCATCATCAGCCTAGTAACCTATATACCGAATATAATAATAGAATAGAATAGATTTATTTATTTCAGGCAACAAAACAGTGTACAAGGTGGTGAAATACAAAGAGGCCCATAGAATAGATACCTTACAGACTAACATACATACAAATAATATATATAAAATAAAAACTATGCTACTACTAATAATATACCGTATATGATAATATGCAGGGCTTAAACCTTCCAACATGATCTTTAACAACTCATGGGGATATTGGGCCATAACCTACCGCTTTGGCTCAATACGGGCTTGGTTGTTAAACTTTGAGTAAAAGTCAGGAACCATCTAGAAACAGATTATCAAAATGCGTCCCCCTATCTACATCGAATACGTTTCAGAACAACTTTAAAATCACTACTTAAGCCACTCTGTTGCATGTATTTTTAAAGTGCTTTGTTTACAAGGGCAAGTCCCAATGCCAACACATTAAGTCCCCTTAATTACGGTGTGTTTGCTTCCTCGCAGCCCATCTGTGTAGCCCCCTCGCGGCGAGTCGTTTGAATGAATGGGTTTGTGATGGGGAGGTGGACCGGCGATTGCTCTGGTGGTGTTGCGTGGCTCCTAGCAATCGAATACTGTGCTCCCTTTGTTGAGAGAAACGTAATTAAATAAGATTAGATTCTAAGTTACTCGTTTGTACAGTCTTGATTGTTCTTTTTTTCATTAAGCATATGGTAGGAAATGCTTGGATTATTGTTATACTGTTCTTGTGATTTCAAATTAAACAACGATGCTTAATTTAGCTATGGTAAACACGTCGCTGATGTGATATTAGTTTACTAAGTATTGTTGAACTTTTAAAGGTCATTAAAGATTCTTCTTTTAAATTAGTTGTTTCTTTCATCTACAGTTTTAATGGTGAAATGAATATTTAAATACAGTTGCACTCATTTGCTAACTAATTTATATCTGAGAAAAATAGATTCATAGCTATAAGTATAAACGCTATAAACTGTCCCACTGATAGGCATAGGTCATTGAAATCAAGTTATTGCTGCGATTGATAGGTTAGTACTGTAAGTGAAGTTTGATTCAAGGATAAGACAGAGCTTTAATGCGTATTGTATGCCTCCGTGAAAGCACACACCGATATTATGCCTATGGCTGCGCTCAGATTAGAATACGGTTGTTAATTATAACTTCTGTTTTGTTGGTGAAACACTTACAGGGCGGTATCGTGAGTACGCGAGCGACAAACAGTTTATAGACGACTGTTTGGACTCGATATTTTGTCACTATCTATGCTTCTCAATAACCTAATCTAAAGGTCATAATTTTAAAATGTTTTTGTTTTGTTTATATAATTTTTGGGTGTAGGTTCAAACCCTGCTCGTGGAATTTTTTTCAACATTTGTGTTTTAGTAATTGGTTCGCTACAAAATTTGCGTTAAAAATAATAAAAACAAAACAAAAACATTTTTTAAATAGCTTGCCTACTTCTTAACTGATTTTTAGTATTTGTAAAAATATTATGATCGGATGTTAATGACGGTAGTTGTTGACATTGAATGGGCGCCTTTGGCTTTCAAAGTAAAAAATAAATAGTGTTGAATAATTTCGGCGGACTGGTTAGAACCACGATAGCTCAATTGGGAGAGCACCTGACCCGGTATGTCTGAATGGTGTAGGTTCATATCCTGCTCGTGGAAATTTTTTCAACATTTGTGTTTTAGTCATAATTTTAAGTAGTTTAGACTAGGCACACTGAGTTATTTTTTATAGTTATTTGATTTGAATAGATCACACCCTAAAATGAAACTTTCCAATGATTGAAGAATTATTTTGAAGTAGTTGACCCTTTTGAATGGTCTCCCTGATTCAGATTCTTTATTTGCGTTATGAGAGTACAATAAAAAGATACAGGTCCTTTCACAAGCCTGTAAACTGTGTGATAAGTAAATGTAATCACTGATTACACTTAATAAGAATAATATACAAATTAAGATAGGTCTTTTATGTGTACCATGCTAATATCTATGTACTTACTTATTGACCTAGTACCTATTTAGGCATAAATATTTAATTTGCGGTGGCCGAGACGCTGGAAGCTGCGGTAACTTTATTGGGGAGGATGTCGGCTTATATTTAGACACCCCACGGTTTTATGGCAACGAATCGCCGCCACAGATACAGGATAAAGAATGCTCGAGGTTCGCGACCAAAACGCACAAGGATGCCTTTGAGCAAGTCTGGAAATCTTATGATCACCAACTTAAGACAACTTATGTGTAAGTTTTTGTGGATTTCCAGAAGTTCTCGTAAAAGGTAAACTGATCTATTTCGCCTTTAAGATAAATGCTGTTCCTGAAGTCATATTGAGGTTATCTATCTAGTCTTTTTTTTAAAGAATCCTACTAATATTATAAATGCGAAAGTTTGTTTGTATGTTCGTATTTTTGTTGCTTCTTCACACTGCAACGGATAGATGGATTTGGATGAAATTCGGTATACAGATAGTTTATAACCTGGAATAACACATAAGATAATTTTTATCCAGATATTCCCACGGGAACGGGAACCACGCGGGTGAAACCGCGAGCGGCCGCTAGTATGTTATATATTTATAGTTAAAATAACTAAAAATATACTTAGCGTGTTGCCAAAGTTTTTAATTTTTCCCTAATTTAGTGATTCTTTGTCTAATGGCACTTCAAAAAGCTTTGGCAAGGTTTTCGCGGTAAAATTTTGAAGTACAGCTAAACCTAAACAAATGCCAAATTCAGTAATCCCTTCAAATCCTCCTTAAAATGTGACAGCCCTACCGAAATAGCCAACGCAGGAGACAAGCGTGTATCCGCGTTGATAATTATGACTTTGATTCCTTGTAAATCTACAGCTTTGTAGCTATTTCTTTCCTGTCTAAATTTAGAAGAGCACGGTGTATTTGTAAATAAACATATTTAATGTCATTGTATTGTTTAGTAAAATTTAAATAATAAAAAAAAAAAACATTTTTATCTCTTATTCTGCTCGTAAGCCTTTGCCCTGCAGTGGGATGATATAGGCTGAAAATAAAATAAATAACATTCTGCTCGTAGGTACTATGGAATCAAGTTACCCAAATCGGTTTAACAGTTTAATCGTCTAGTTAATTCCAATCATTCAATTAATTAAATTACCATTTACCATTAATAATCAGTAAGGGGTATTCACCCGTCTCCTGTTGGCCACCAACTTCCATCGCATCTCTCGTTAAAAAACTAACGCCGTAAACAAGAAATCATACTCTGACATTATAGAACAAGAAGAACGTTGCATTATGATCGTAGTTCATGGCGTCGATTGAATAGATCAGTGATCGAATAAATAGAACACACACTGAAATGTACAACGCAGGAGTCATTTGTTAGTTTTTGTTTCGATGTTTGGTGTGGACGTAAAGTATCCGGCGCAAGAGTCCCATCCCGAGTCCCGCCAGTACGCCTGGAACAGTCGGACGCTGCGTACGCGCTGCTCGTGACGTCACGCGCGTCGTCACCTCTAACAATTCGCGAACGTTGTGGCGCCCGAAAAACCGTTGACTCAAATCGCGTGTGTGATTGGACGACCAATAATATTGAACGTTACTAATTTGTGCAGTGTGTTATTAAAAGTTGGTTGATTAGTGCAATCATCTGCTATTTTTAGATTTTTTAAATTGTCGTTCTTTCGTTTCCAAGGGATTTCTTATAAGAGTTACTGTAAAATGACGCTTTTTCTATACATTTATTCCATATATTTTTTTTAAACAACAGGATATTCTAAATTTAAATTTAAATGTTATACCCACATTTTATTAGTCACTGGTAAACCACAAAGCTGTATTAAAATTCCATAGTTGTTATCACAGCACTTACGCTGTTATTGTAAACGTCAAAACTAAACAAGAACTTATTAAAATAACCACAAATCACCACTCACGTTTTTGTTTACGTTACGATTTTATTCAAAATATTTACAATATATCGATAAGTACTCCTAATGTCAATGCTCTGTTCCCCTAAATTCGGCACAATAGCTTCATTGAATAGCCCGTTAAACAAATTATAAGAGATCCACTAAATCACCATTATGAGCCCTAGCGTTGGCTGTTGAATGCGGCCTTTCAATTTGACCTATGCACTTGTTATGTTGTGGTCCTTAAAAGGCTTGTTTTTATTAAGTAATTTAATAATTTGATAACAGACACAAGTACACCATTGTAACAGTCAAGCAAGTAAACTTTGCTGAGAAAAGTAACTAGATTTTTGCGATTTCCTTAAGAAATAAGAATTTGTAAACAAATAATTATAATGCGAATATAATTATTCGAATATTTATTTTGTAAATAAGAATAATTTGATTTAAATTAGAAAAAAATGTATCTCGAACGTTATTAGTGTTATTACATTATCCAGTGATGTAGTCAAATCTTTAAATTTAATTACGATAACAACTATATCAATGTATCTACTCGCCACTCATCTCATCAGTCAATAGGTCTGCTTGCTCTCACGCTCCTCCCCAAAGTATCAAACAAAAATAACCCTTAAATCGTTGACATAATATGACACAGTTCCGTCCGTCCCACCCGTGTGCAACCTACAACCGCACACGTGTTCCTCTTTCGGTGTTTTTTCAACACAATTTTATTTTGTGAGAGCAGCTGTTTTGCATTGTTCCTGTTTATGTGCGGGTAGTCTACGACGCGTTTGACTTTACGTTTGTTGTCGGGGCCATCTTGACTGAAGTCGTATTGTTCTATTGTGCTGTTTATCCGAAAAAATAATAAGAAAATCTTATCTAGCAAGCACTTATACAAAACTGGATGCTTGTAGGGTAAACGTATCATCACTGATCGTGTTTGATAACGTAAACTTTATTGAGGTAACTAATGTTTTATTTTACGAGATCGTGTTTATAATAAATGTAAAGAAAACAGTTTTGATCAGTAGTTTTTATATACAAATTCATCGATACGCTTGAGCAATAGACGGCTGATGGGTAAATAGCGTGCCTTGTTTATTATTTTCCGCAGTTTATTTTGTGTATTTTAGAAATTGTGTGGTTTAGCGGAAGCATTAAATACGCGTCTGTAGTCGATTATATTCTAATCGCGTTTATATAAAGTTATGGAATAAATATATCTTTTATAGCCGATAAAGCTGTACGATATTAGCTTTTCTTTTGAACAAAAAATGTCTCTGAAGTGTTACTACTGTAATGCCCGTTATTGTTTTGGCTAAAGTGTTTCAAAGTGTGTCGATAAGACTGTACTATGAGATGTAGTGCCTAAAATGTGACGGTCCAAACATGGTGATGTTGCGAAGGTTCATGGTATGTTGTATATTTCTTTTGTGTGTTTTATTATTTTCTCCAAGTGCTACCTATTCTTCATGCATGTGGAAAGGTCTGATCCCAGAAGGGGGACGTTTATGGGATGATGATGATCCGTAATGTTGTTTCATTTCCGTTTGTTGTGTATTATGGAGTTACTATATTTTTTATTTGTTGGTTCTTGACTTGTGTAGCATTGGTCAACCACCAACCCGCGTGGTGATCTCTATGCGGAATGGCCTAAACCCAGCTGTTTGCCGATTGACGTCGTACGACTACAATATTGAGCTCCAGTAGATGAAGTTACAATTAAAAATTAACCATTAAATAGACGTTTTTCTATACTTAAATATTTTCATCTTTTAAGTTTCACGATATTTTGAAACTGTGCAGAAACACAATAACATACCCATAACCCATAGCAGAAACTGAGAATTATCGGTTTAAGACAAAGGTACCGTGTTCGATTCTCTGCGGGAGGTTATTATTGTACTCTGGTTGGGTGGTGGTCAACTTGTTCTAAATCCTTGTTGCTAGCTATTACCATCCGAACTAAGTTTATCGCTATAACAACACTGTTAGTAGCATTGTTGTGTTTGGACAGTTAGAGATAACACAGCCATCAGTTTCTCTCCTATCCGGGTGAAGTGAGATTCCACTTTCAGACTTATCCTCATTTACCATTAGATACATGGAAACCAGCGCTTTCTCGTGTGAAAATAATGTTGCCTGTTTAGTACAAAGAAAGATCAATGGAAATGTTTATGACTATTTACATATAATTTTACGCAAATATTTTTCAAATTGTAATTTGTTCGCAACAATATTTGCGTAAAATTATATTGTAAATAATCATAAATATAGTTTGCCTAATTCTTAACTGATCTTTCAATATTTGTAAAAAAATATTAAAGATCGGATGTTGATGACGTAGTTGTCGACATTGAATAGAGATAGTTGATTAATTTCGGCGAGTTGGATTGAGCCACTATAGGATAGTTGGCAGTGCACCTGACCTGGCATGTCATGGGGTGCGGGTTCGAATCCCGCTCGTGGATTTTTTTCAACACTTTGTCTTTTTACAAAATGGAAATGTTAATTGTAATTATAGTGTTCTTGTAGCCACATAACATACTTAGCGGAATCCTATTTGCTCTAGCAATGTTACAGTAAAAAAGTAAGAATAGTGAAAAATAAATAGTATTAAGGGTGGGCCGACCAAAAAATGCCAAAAATGCAGTTACGGTTAAGTAAATATAATTGAAAATACTATCGTATTAAATGAACAAAATATTATATTTAGTATCATAGGGAACGTGTTTACAATTTGTCAGAATTATAAATTCATAACACGCTGTAGTTTTTTCTACAATATCATTTAAAGTTGGGCAAAGATCATGAAAACGAGTGGCGGCGTTTAGTAGATTTCTTATAGTTTATCTAAATTATTGTACCTCTGATTTTGTCTATACAATCATCAATGGATAAACTACAAATTGCTAGACTACATTTTTGATTCATCAAGTGGTTATTTAAATAATTATTTTTTATTAAACACCTTAAATTCCCCATACAAAATTAGTATGGCCGCGCGGCATCAAATAAATATGGACGACGACATTTCAAATAAAACATATGACACTTGTCACTTACGGACGGCGCACCCTTAAGAAGTGTAAAATTAAGTTTTGACATAGTTTTTTTGTTCCCAGTTGTCGAGCTTACGCGACGAGTTGTCGGGCGAGGACAAATGGAGGCAGCGCCGGAACCTCAGCTTCGACCAGAATAGGCAACTGGAGGAGGTCACCAATGAGAGGTAAATACCCGCCATTGTAGAATTTATTATGCTTGTATTTCCACTACCAAAATCTACTTTACTAATCAGTTCTAATTATTATTGAGCTGGTATCTAAAATATCTGTTATCATTGAAAAAACTTAAAACTAATTAATTATTATTTTGTTGTCATTAATTATTATTGAATGATTCAATTTGATTAAATTCTTGTATATTTATTTGTTATTCGTCGTTCTCGCAAGTTTTGCTAATTAATAAGTGTAAAATTCTCAATAAAACCTGTATGTATGCTTTTTGATAAAACGATAATAGATTTTTCATTTACTTTTTATAATGCTTCATGTTTTGTTTCAAGTCATGATTGTTACAAGATTTGCATCCGCAAATCGGATGTAACTAACAGGTACAAATAAAATAGTAAATGCTATATGTATGTTTTTAACCGGCTCATATCTCTTACTAGATATATAGGCAAGTCCCGGAAACCCGTTAGTGCCTTAAAGATCTTTCCTAACTAGATTACCTACGCTCAAAAATGCTGTTTGTAGGCTTTATAATTTTAAGCATTTTTGTATATAAATGTGTCTGCGACTAGCAAGGACATCAAAGTAATTAGTCTCTTAAAAATCTTGCAGGGCAGCTCAAACTGGTATAGTTTCCAAATGAAGTACTCCTATTCGTCCATTAAACCAATACCCATCAATTTTAGTGATGACTTGATTTCAATAATGGGCCTTTGCCCAACAGTGGGGCAGTCATAGGCTATTTACTTAGTATATTAATTCGTGCATTGTGTCGCCAGGGACGGGCTGAAGCGCGTGGCGGTGAGCCTGCACCGCGTGGTGGGGCAGCTGGTGGCGTACTGCGCGTGCGCCGAGGACGAGCTCAACCGCACCGTGCTCGCGCAGCTGCTGGGCCGGCTGCTGCCCGACGAGCTCGAGTGAGTGGCTGGCTTTAATATTCTCATGGTGACAGATTTAGGTACAGCGACGATGGCTGGCCAGGCGGACCCAGAGCAAGCCCTAACTTTTTTTTTGCTATTTATTTATTTATTTACACACAAGACAAATTACAATTGTTACAAAGTTAGACAATTAAAATAGTGGTTGTAATCTAGATCGTAATTCAAAAATATGTGTACACCTAAAAACTAAATACAAAAAGAGCTGGACGTTAACACAATTTAAAGCTATTTAATACAAATTTTAGGTTTTACATGCTAAATGTGCACATCTGCAAATAACCATAGGTTTTGATGATGGTTTTTACCACTGTACTGTTAATTACATGTGCCCTAAAAACATAAATCAGTTCAAACTTGCCAAATGCCAGCTGAGAAGTCGTCACCATTTGTGAGCAGTTACCCTGATGTGTTGCGATGAGGAGAGACAGCTTGTCTGGCCTTGTTACTCGCGATCGCAACGTTAGTTACTCAAACCATTTATCAGCAACCATTTAAACTTATTTGAAGACTAATAAATTCGGATGAAAAGATTTTTGTCTCGAGATGTTTATTAATTGGGTAGCCAGCTAAGATTGGCTTTAAAAAAAATGTTGGTGAGCTAATTCGTTTTGATATCTCATAAAGATTTCAATTTTTATTAAACCAACAAGCCATTTCCAATAAAACTTTTTATGGTTAACGAAAATAACGACAACATTTAATTTAGCCGACATCTTTAAAAATAAGTATTAAAATCCTCTATGGATGCAGTTTTAAATTAATGGATCTATTGAATCAAGAACACTCGTAGCGTTAATATTTGCATAAGTATAATTTAAATATAACTTAGGAAACATAGAATTACAGTCGTACTTTGTTTAATCAGTTTGAGATGTTAAAACGATATCTCTTAGAAGTGTAAACAAAATCTTGATTTACTGTGTCTTTAGGTGAAGTCTAAAGTTAGTCCGCGTGCACCCGTCTCCCGCAACTCGCTACTAATCGCACCTATTTATATTAGCGGGGGGTTTACACGAAAATTAATATCGTCCTGGCCACTGGCGGGTCGCCAACGTTCGCCCTTTAGATATTGTGGCTCTCCGCAGACAGGCAACTCTAGTTAAAACTATCAACGTAGTTGAAGAAACTACCCAATTTTTAAGTTTCCGTTAATTAAGGGTTGCCTGTTGTAGTAACAGCTTACAGTTGCCGCATTTTAAATAAACTTTTGAAATCCATATTCTACAGTCAGTGATTGCCAGTTGTGGTAACCCTGCAACTTGACACAACTAGTACACATTAGATAGTTGCTCGTTATGGCTATTTAAAACTGATTCGAAAACCAGAAAATTGTTTTCGGCCATTGAAACTCGCAACTAGAGTTGGTATGTCTGCGAAGTTTCTTTACGTTTATTTATTTATTTATTTATTTAAATAGGACAACTAACATGACATACATACATACATTAAAACAAGAAAGAAGCTATGATTTTTATCTTAAAGCTAAATGCTCTCAATTATAGGTCGCCACGACATGCGCTGGTGGGACGTATCAGAAAAAAAACAAACAATATCAAATATCTACTTATAGACGTAAAACTTAATAAACTTATACATATACCTAGGTTATATAGACACTGCTAGTTGCGAGTTGTCGGTTGCTTCAATCTGAAATCAAAGTTGAGTCTGTAGAGCGCCTTAGATATTATGGACGCACCGATACTACGGCGAGATGTTGCGCTCAATTAGACGCGCTGGAAGTGTTTGACGGACGAGCGGTCCGTCCGCGCATCTGCAAGGATTCGTCACGTTTGCATTTCGCGGTAAAAGTTGGTTTCGTTTTTGTTTCTACTACAGTTCTGTGGGTTAGATGCGACAGTCGTTGCGTTTAATTAGCGACGTGGGCGCTTGTTGGTGTAGGAAGTCGCGCTATTTACGAATTACTATTTTTAATTTAGCTCTGAATGAACTTTGTTGATCTTTGTTTACAGTTTGCCCGGTGATAGGATTCTGATTAGAATCCGATTGGATGCGACCACTCTTTTACCTATTTCTACGGCCCAACAGCTTGAATGATGATTGTCTTCCGGCTTGAAGGGTATTAGATCCAGTATAATTAACATTGATCGGCGTAGGTAGTGCCATATGGGGTGAATGGTCATTCAATGGTCACTTGTGGTCACAAGTGTATATAACTTTTATATATATATTAATATGAACATGACCCGGGATTCGAGATTTCAAAATCGTTTATAAAATTATAATTATTATACTGTTTTCTGTCTGTTTATTCTCTGAAAAAAATCGCGTGAAGCGGTAGACCGTTGAAATTGTATTGTGGTGTATGTGTTATGTAACAATTAAAAAAAAATATATTGTAGTATGATGTCGAATAACGAATATTGTCTCGATTTTAAGAAGAATTTAAATTTACCGTGCCGTAAGACTGAAGCGTGAGTAAATGATTTGTGTCTATTTTTTGTAAATATTTTAATGGTATATTAATATAATCAACTGAGATACAATACGATTTATCGATACAAAACGACACACGGACATTGTTAAATGCACTATTCTAAAAAAACGAAAGAGATTAGCATGATGTCTCTTTTGCACGAGTGGTTACATACGAACGTGTCGATGCTTGTATATTAAATCCCAATTAAGTTCGTTTTCTTAGCAATTACAACGCAGGTAAAGCCGTGTCAAAAAACTAGTATTAGTGTACATTTAGACAATTACGACCCGTTGTCAAGAAATAGTATAGACATAATATAGACACTACATAATGATACTAATATGTACACTACAGATTGAAAACAGTGTTTGTTACTACAAACTACTACTGTACTAGTTGGTCGTAACGCTTATAGCACTGAAATTGTTTTTATGAAACTTCTGTTCTCTTATTGCTAACAAGGTAAGTATTTGTAGTTTAAAAAATAGTGACATTTTTAGGGTGCGCACATTTAATTTACATAAATTAAATGTAGGCAATATTTGATTAAAAGTGATTTTTACAATCCCGGGATTTTGAGATGAGAGGAAATATCCACTTTATGCCACGATCGACGAATCTTGTGAAATAGCACTACCTACGTTGACCACTGATGGTAATAAAGACGGAAGCTTAAGCCGCTTTCTAAAAAGCGTGCCGTATACTCTTGTTGGCCGCGTTATTATCATAGGTATCGAGTACGAGACCCAATGCAAAATATATAATATTGTAACAAGCATTTAAAACTGAATGAACACAAACTATGTACCATGCACCTATAATAGTAGTTTATGCAACTGTCATATAATGAAGGGTATTAAAACACGAGTGTGAGTTTATGAAACGAGCGCAGCGAGTTTCATAATAGTAACGAGTGTTTTAATACCCGTGTTATATGCAGTTGCATACACTACTGTTGCGGAAACCCACAACACACACTATGCTATTGCTTAAAATTACACATTAAAATAGAAAAATCCACTCACAGTTCAATACCGCTCCCGCCGTCCAGAACGGGATCCATATGGTCCGATGGGGCCCGAATCCGAGTCCGGGTCTTCGAAGGTTCCCTAAACACACCCAAACTACCCCAAGTGCACTTTCCCCCTGAAATATCTGTTCACTCCAGCAGCGGTGTGGCCGACATCCCGGCTAATTGTTTTCCCGAAACAATTCGCTTACGACGCACACTCACAAAACACAGGTTGCACAATCCACTTAATTAGAATAATACGGCTCCAAATGCCCTTATTACTACATAAAATCTATTTAATTATCAACACACGATAACTATCAACCAGCCATATTGTCTTTCCAGAGACAAGTGTACCCACAAAGAAAAAAAAGAACAATTAGTGATGGGGCCATTATGCCACTATACAAATTGAATCTCGATAATCGATTCGTCCATAATACAAATCAAAGTTTTATTTCAAACAAAAACAAATGCCTGTTTATTTGCAACATCCCGCCACCCAAAGCGGACGTACCGCTTTCTAGCCTGAAATCTTAAACTAGTCAACCGGTAATCGAGCTAAGGTCGCGACTGCGCGATTTAGCACCGATCCATCAACCAACACTTGCGCCACGCGCGGAGTCCCGTCCGCGCCCCAGATTAACTTTAAAATGCGACCTCGTCTCCAAAATAACGATGGCAAATTAGCCTCTTTTAATAAAACCAGATCCCCCTCCGAAGGGGGCGACGTCCGGTCTGTCCACTTTACACGCTGCTGCAATAAATGCAGATACTCCAGTGACCAACGACGCCACAAGTCCTGACTCATTTGTTGTATCATTTGAAAACGAGACATCCGGTGTCTGCGTTCATCCTTCCAGGGATACTCAGGCAGGGCAGTGAGTGGCTGACCGACCAAAAAATGACCAGGGGTCAGGACTTCCATGTCATTTGCGTCAGAGGAGAGTGGACAAAGCGGACGCGAGTTGAGAACCGCCTCAACCTTACAAAACACAGTTGTAAGTTCCTCATACGTGAGGGTAGTTTCCCCGACTACCCGGCGCAAGTGGGTTTTTGCCGATTTTACCGCGGCTTCAAATATCCCGCCCCAGTGGGGACAGGCTGGCACACTAAATCGCCATGTGATTCCCTGCTGTGCGAGAGCTTGACTTATGCTATTACAATTTTTATCCAGAAAATCGTTCACATCTTTTAAGTAGTTGGCAGTGCCTCTGTAGTTGGTACCGTTGTCGGACCGAATGAGAGAAGGTAAACCCCGTCGCGAAACAAAACGATCCAGCGTGGCGACAAAGGCTTCCGTAGACAGAGCCGAAACCACTTCCAGGTGGACGGCCTTAGTGGCCAGGCAGACAAAAACGCACAGGTATGCTTTCGTGACCCTAGTGTTACGATAGGCTGTGGTTTTCACCAGAAACGGTCCAGCAAAATCCGTACCGACCCCGTCGAACGGCCTAGTAGTCTGACAAACCCGGTCAGAAGGGAGATCCCCCATCTGTGGCTGCATAGTGGAGGCCTTCACCCGATAACAAGCCACACACTTAAATAACACGCTGCGAACCACTCTCCGAGAGGACAAAATCCAGAACTCCCTCTGTAATATCGCCAGTAACGCATTACACCCCGCGTGAGCGTTTTTCAGGTGTCTATCCGAGACCACCAGTTCTACCAAAGGTCCTCCTTTGGGGAGTAGCAGAGGATGACGGCTACCGAAGGGCAGGTCGGCATTTTTGAGGCGACCTCCAACGCGTAACAGTCCATCCGCATCCAGAAATGTGTTGAGCCGAGAGATCGCTCCCTTGAGCTTTGCGCGACCGACGCGCAAAATCTTCAGTTCGTCCTCGAACCGGTCAGCTTGAACCAGCCGTATCAGGGCCAACAGTGAACTCCTGCGTTCCTCAGCACCCGCCACGGGTGATAACTGCCTCTTGTCTGGATGGCGGCAGTTATATAGAAATCTCCGGATCCAGCAAGTTACACCTAGCAATTTGTCCAGTTTGCTGTATCGAGCCGTCAACCAATTCGGATCTGGCCTTGACTCGTTTGTTGTCACCAAAACTTTTATTCCAGGGAGCATCCCTAGAGAGCCATCGATCGTGGTGACCGGCCATGATGACTCACCCTCCTTTAACCACTCTGGACCCCACCAGAGGGCATGCTGCACCAATTCCGGCGCGGTGCAGCCCCGAGAGGCACAATCGGCAGGATTCCAGGGGCCGGGAACGTGCCTCCAACAAATTTCGATGCCCGAGTTCTGTACCTGAGATACCCGATTGGCCACAAACGTTTCCAATACGTGGGGTGCCCCGCGTAGCCATGCCAGAGCTACCTGACTGTCAGACCAGGCGTAGACATTCCGGATGTCCACCGTAGACGTCAGTTCCTTGTGCACGTGGCACAACAGTTTGGCCAATAGATGCGCCCCGCAAAGCTCCAGCTTCGGGATTGTCAGCCTAGTTTTGAGGGGAGCCACCTTGCTTTTAGCCAGAAGCAAGGAGACGGCGACTCGACCCTTCGAGTCCACCGTTCGCAGATACACCACTGCGGCATACCCTCGTTCTGACGCATCGCAGAAGCCATGTAGGCTTGCCCTGTATTTGCCCCGCGGCAAGATCCGCCGCGGCAACGCCACCTGATTGATCGCCTCGATCGTAGAGATCAGAGCGAGCCAAGTGTCGAGTGAGGGCCCTACCAGTGGCTCATCCCACGAGACTCCGAGTGTCCACAGTGTTTGCAATAAACACTTCGCCATAAAAATGCACGGGCTGATCCATCCATTTGGATCAAACATCCGAGCGATGGTGGAAAGGACCGTCCTTTTCGACCAAACTCTTGTAGTTTCCAGTTCTACCCGGAATGTGAAAATATCGTGAACCGGCTGATATTTAATTCCCAAAACGGCGATAGAGTTCGGGTCTCCTGCGTCCTCGAATAGCTGAGGATTCTGTTGGTGATCTTCCGGAATCCCAACCAGAAGCTGTGGCTCGTTGGATAACCATTTTCTCAACTCATAACCACCAGCCGCGAGGAGTCCGATCAGCTCATTCCTGATGATGAGCGCCTCCTCCAGAGAGGCTGCCCCTGTGCAGATATCATCTACGAACACGTCACGTGTCAGTACAGTGGCTGCCCGGGGAAAGCGAGCCCGTTCCTGCTCCGCCAGTTCCAGCAGTGACCGGATGGCAATGAAGGGACTCGACTTCAGGCCGTACGTGTTGGTGTTGAGCTCGTAGACGGTTATGGGATCCTCCGAATGTTCCCTCCAGAGTATTAACTGAAACCTCCTGTCCGCAGGATGTATTACTGTTTGGCGAAACATCATCCGGATGTCCGCACCGATCACCACCTGGTGTCTTCGGAAATTTAAAATGATGTCGACAATGTCCCGATGTAACTTCGGACCAGAATGGAGACATTGGTTTAATGAAACTCCAGTCGACGACGGTGCCGATCCGTCAAAAACAGTCCGTAGTTTTCCAGATGAGGCCTTCAACACCGCGTGGTGAGGCAAGAAAAAATGATCTGTCGTTGTCCAGTCGCCAGTCGCCCGCGACATATGCCCCAAGGCCTCGTATTCTCGCATGAACTCGATATACTTTTCCCGAAGTACCGGATCGCGAGACATACGACGCTCCATGGACAAGAGTCGTTTCTCTGCCAACGCCCTCGATTTTCCCAAGAGAGGGGGACAGTCGATAAAGGGCAGTCGAGTTTCGATCCTACCCGACGCCATCCGGCGTGTGTGATCCTTATAAAAGGTTTCGCACTCCACATGCTCCGGATCCAGACGGGAGACCATGGGAGGCTCTTCCAGTTCCCAGAATTTTTGCATCGTCCTAGCGATGGAGGTAGTAGCGACGACAGGTGAGACATCCCGCGTCTCCTGGTCGAAAACCGGTCCCATTAAAACGTGTCCAAAGATGGTAGGTATAGCTACCAACGAAGAGCGGCCCAGACTCCGCTGAGGCCCTAAAAGGATCCAGCCCAGTACATCCGCTCCCAATATGAGGTCCACCGGAGCCGGCTCCTCGAAATGAGGGTCTGCCAGCATGAGACCTGATGTGTCAGGCATTGCGTCCCGCGGAATGTCTGTCGGTGGATGCCAACCCAGCAGATTGTCGAGTACGATCGCGGCCGCCGCAATCCGTATCGAAGCGGAATGCACAGGAGAGAAGGAAATGTGAGTCTGACCGGACAGACCCCCCACTTCTGTATCTCCGACTCCCCGAATCGGAACTGAGGGAGGCGCGCACTCCAGACGTAGGCGCCTCGCTACCCTCGTAGTAATTAAGCAGCCCTGTGCCCCAGTGTCTAGGAGGGCTCGTATCCGGACGAAGTCCCCCCTAGGTCCCCAAACGCGTACCTGCGCGATGGGCAAAAGAACCGTCCTCGGTTCCGACGTAGCCCGACCACAGGTTAATCACGCGTCAGAGCCTGCAGCCGACCCTGTCGAACCGTGATGACTCGGCCAGTAAGTCGGACGCGTGCAGGCCACCATCCGGGGTGGTGCGTATCCAGGTGCCCTACCATACCGGTGATAGGGTGGGTGGTATTCCAACCTCGGGTACTCGTGCAGTACCGGTGAGAACTGTTGACGGTTCTCATGTCGTTGTTGTTCCGGCAACGGCGGCGGAGGATACGCGTACGAGTATCCGGGTGTTGGGTCCGGAGGTGGGGCTCCCTGTACCCAGTGGCCCTTAGAGGCACCAACTCCTGGTGTTGGTCGCGCCGGGTGCCGGGTTGTAGCCAGAACCTGGCTCCGTTCCGGCGGTCCCCAACTCACCTGAGCCGGGGTGTACGAGGGGTTGTAGTGTGGCGGCCGTGGCGGACTCCGTCTTTCCGGAGGCGGAGTTGACCCCGGCCCCAAACCGCCACCCGTGGGAGATCCCCTCTCCCGAACCGGTGCTGAGCCCTCAGCACTACGGGTGCACAGTAAGCGATGGTGCGGTCCGCCGCACACATCGCAAGGCCTCGCCTGGGGACACTCATTATACCTATGTCCTCCCAGGCAGGCATAACACAATCCTCGTGTCCGAACGAGGTTTCGGCGCTCTTTTGTGGGCAGCCCGAGAATTGCTGGACATAGCTGTTCTAAGTGCTGCTGTCCGCAAACCCGGCATCCAGAACCGGGGTTGATGGCGGCCGCAGCCACCAGCCTGCCGCGACCCTTCCCTGGGTTGCGTGGCGGCTGGGCGCCGTAGACTCCGGAAGTGCGGGCCGGCGCACTTGTCGGAGCCTCCTGGGAGACTAGCTGGTTTTCCAGCAGGCCAGCCTCCTCTTCCAGGAACTCCAGAAGTTCCCCTATCGAGGGCAGAACGCTGCCGAGATCCTTGTGGACCAGTCGATTCCGCTCGAACTTGTCCCTCATCTCCTGCGACAACTTGGCCAGAACTATGTGCAGAAGAAGGAAGGACCACTGGTCGACGGGCAGTCCGAGCGTCCTTAACCCGTTTAAGGACACGGTGAGCGGGGTGATCAGCTGCGCCCTCAGCTGGGCCCTATGGTTGACCCTCGGCAATCCCAGCAGATGGGTCACGTGCGCGTCCGCCTGAAGACGCGGCTTCTCGTACCGCTTCTCCAGCAGCTGCATGGCGGTGTCGTAGCTCGCATCCTGCAGCTCCAGATGCTGTACGAGCTGTCTGGGTTCTCCGTCTAGGAAGGAACGGAGATATGCCAGCTTTTCGGCCTTGGTGAAATCCTTCCAAGTATCCACCAAGGCCAAAAACATGTTCCGGAATCCAGCCCAGTCCCGCATACATCCGGTGAAATGCGGGACCTCCAGGGCACCCAATCTTCCCATGGCGCTGGGTCCAGGGGTGTGGAGCGAAGCGGGGCGCGCAACAGGCTTCCCCTCCCGCAGTCGCTCGATGTCCTTCACCCGCTGAAGGACCTCGTCGTAGATGTCTTGGATGTGCTCCAGATCCTTGACATATTGGGCGTGGAGGGCCAGCTCCTTCTCCCCGACCGGGTCGGTTGACAATAGAGCGGTTACCGACCGCTCGGCCAACAAGAAACGAGCCTGCATTTCCTTCGAACGCGTCTCCAAGGCGTCCTCCCGGTTAGGCCGATCTACTAATGCAAGCAGCCCGGTGAACCACCGGAGCTGCTGAGCCAACTCCTGCCGTGACGCTGTCATTATAAATAATTTAAACTAAATAAACCTAAACACAAAATTAAAACGAGTCAACGAAAACACGGAATCGATTATCCCGAATCGACTCGATGCTTTCAATTGAACGAAATTAAATAACAATTAACGTTCCGAGAAATGTCCCAGCCCAAATGAATGAACGAACGAAAACAACGGTACTACCAACCTTACAATTCAACCGCACCTGTCCCGGAAGTGCGATTTTACACGAAATGAGCTTAACCTATTACGAACTAAAAAAAATACACAAAATTACATCGATTAACCTAGAGGTCCGGTATTAACCACGCTCTGCTACCAAAATGTTGCGGAAACCCACAACACACACTATGCTATTGCTTAAAATTACACATTAAAATAGAAAAATCCACTCACAGTTCAATACCGCTCCCGCCGTCCAGAACGGGATCCATATGGTCCGATGGGGCCCGAATCCGAGTCCGGGTCTTCGAAGGTTCCCTAAACACACCCAAACTACCCCAAGTGCACTTTCCCCCTGAAATATCTGTTCACTCCAGCAGCGGTGTGGCCGACATCCCGGCTAATTGTTTTCCCGAAACAATTCCGCTTACGACGCACACTCACAAAACACAGGTTGCACAATCCACTTAATTAGAATAATACGGCTCCAAATGCCCTTATTACTACATAAAATCTATTTAATTATCAACACACGATAACTATCAACCAGCCATATTGTCTTTCCAGAGACAAGTGTACCCACAAAGAAAAAAAAGAACAATTAGTGATGGGGCCATTATGCCACTATACAAATTGAATCTCGATAATCGATTCGTCCATAATACAAATCAAAGTTTTATTTCAAACAAAAACAAATGCCTGTTTATTTGCAACAACTACTTTATCTTCACTAATGCAGTTAGTCAAACAACAAGAGTAAAAGCTGACAATAGTTTATTAATAATTGTTCAAATTTCCGCCATTCAAATCTAACCAATGAGAGCGCAGCTGCGCGGCGCAGGGCCAATCAGGAGCGTGCGCGCGCTGTTCTTTTTTTATTTAATTGGCACAAGATCTTACCAAAGAGTTTTGTGTATGTAAGTTTAGTAGTTTCGACGAAGTTTTCACGTATAACCCAACTGTTTTCAAAAGCCAGCCTAATATCAAAATTTTATACAACTTGTATGAGGATTTGACATAAGGCTCGCCAGGTTAATTGGTCGCGTTTTATTGATGTTATAATGAGATTTTACGATATCGATGTGGATATTATACCATCATGTGAAATTGCTTAAATTGAGTGTTTTGTTGTCTGCGCTATAACAGTAGTAATTATAAGTCAAGTATTGGAAACATAAGTAGAATGTTACAACATTAGTGTAGATAAAAAATTTTTATAGGTTCATGCTATCTACACGTATATTACCATATCATTCCGATGAAGCTTATTAAAGCTTATCTGAAAACATTGCACTATGGTGTTAGATCTATAACAAGCCGCAAAATTTGTACCACAATCCCAACCTGCACTTCGCAGATTGTCGTTCGTTATCTCCCGACGAACTGAACACGAGCACTCGTCGCTCGCACTTAGCATTAGCGCTCGCGCTGGGGCGGGCTGCCGACGCGCGACGGCGAGCTGACCTTTTTAGACACAAGTTTTAGTTTAACAAACGTCACTTCTTCTCAGATCGTCATTCGCTCTCGACACGTCACGCGCGTCGTCCCCCGACGAGCTGAACGCGAGCACCCCGCCGCGTGCACTTCGCGCCGTCCCTGGCCGGGGCTGCTGGGCGCCGCCGACGACGACGCCGTGCTGGCCTTCCTGCAGCAGCAGCGCGACCTCAGCGCCGACATCAAGCGGGAGCTGGAGCACTCGCTGGCCCGCCTGCGGCAGGAGGCAACGGACCTGCTGCAGCTGTCAGCGCGGCTCGCCTGCAGTGAGTACACCCGACATCAAGCGGGAGCTGGACCATGCGGATTTTATTCGTACGTAACCATACGACAATTGAACGCGCCCTACTAACTACTTGTGCGCAACTAGTTGTGAGTGACACAGTCACGTAACGTTATTTGTACAAACGTCCAAACAAGTTAGGGTTAATTTCACACGTCGGAACTATTTGCGCGTATACGCAAGACTAGTTCGCACCTAGTGTGCGAGATACCATAGTAGCCGAAGGACGATTCGTGCATATTTGTACTTGTTTTCGTACAAAAACGCATCTAAGGTGCGGCCGGCCTAATCCTGCTCCGCTAACTGACTCAGCCTCTTAGCGAAGTTTAAACAAAACATATTCACGACATCACGCTAATTAAGACCTTGATCGTGTTCCTCCAGCCTTTTACCATTGAAGTACTAGACGCAACTTGGCCTATCACTATCACTCGTACATACATTGTCGACATTTCCACTTGACCGTACAAGTGGTTTGCTAGCTCATTTCTCATCATCATCGTCATCATCATCATCATCATCATCATCAGCCTATACTAGTCCTTTTCTCATGCGAACCGCTAATTAACGGAATGCTGTACCTTTGTACCTCATGTCTTCCCTGATCGCTACAGCCTGGGTCTCTTTAAGGCAAAAGTGAATAGGCATTTCCTGTGTAAGCATGTAACATTTAAGGTCACATCCCGCTCACTATAAAAGACAACATAAGGGGGAGATTGGTGGTCAAATGCTTACCCAGTTTAAATAAAAAGAAGTAAAAGCTTGTGTTGTGTTTCACAGAACGCCATGACTCAAAAATGCTGGAATCGAGTCAGATAGAGATAACGGAGCTGGTTCAAGATCTGGACGACAAACACAGGACCTGTGACAACTGCGAGCTGCACAGGAAGGTACTCACTTATATTAGGATTACTCCTTATTTTTTAGGGTATTTATTTATTAACTTGTTACTTTGATCGTTACTTGTACCTTAAAGATTTTTCATCATTGCATCTCACGCTACCGGCGGAGTTTCAGCGCAAATTATTAATGTCTTACAATCGAAATTGTCCCGTATTTCGCTGGATATGCACAGGAAAATTTATATTTCTACGTGATGGAAGCGAGTAAAGTATATCAGAAAAATTGCCAGTATAAAGTAATGCATATCCTTTGTATACTCTAATATTAAAGTTCTTGGGGCCTCTTTTACTACCTACTATGTGTTTTGTAATGTCAAAGAACAAATATGAGAGAAACAAAATAGACTATCTAACAACTATTATTTATTTATTTACTATACACATTCAAACTAAACTAACAACAATAATAAAAACAAAGATGTGAGCAGGAATGCATCCCAAAAGCGTGAATACGCAGCATTATAAAAATTACACGTCAACATGCAATGATATCTGATTAACCAGATAAAAAGTTACAACATTAAATATTAAAAGCTATACATTTTTAGATATTATATCTATTAAGTAATATAATTATAATTATAAATATATAATCCAATTAAAATATTATAAAATAAGTTGAACTAGTATTATAATTTGTAAAGTAGTCAAAATATCCCCCCGTTGTTTTGTTTTTTTAATGTAGAAAATAAGATTTTATTTTTCTGTCACAGCCTTCATTTAACCTAATGGTAAGTGACGATAAGGCTGAAGATGGAAACGCACTTCACTGTGAACTGGATATCTTATCTCTAACGTAATATAATGTTTGTACGTAGAATATGGAAGAGGCAATGGCGGAGTGCCTCCAGCGTGAGCACCTGCTCCGCTCGGACCTGGACGCGGCCATGATGAAGATCGCGCAGCTCATGACGGCCGGCGAGCGGCTGCACTCCAGCGACCTGGTCGCCGAGGGGTGAGTGCACGCGCTTCAGCGTTGGCTAACATTATGTTCTGAGGCTGTTTCTAAACTCTGACCTGGTTCCATCCACGGTTACAGTGCAAAGTTAAATTGGCATTTGGTAGTGTTACAAACGTTAAAACTCGTAACGTTAGAGCGTTAGTTTCTTTTCTGGTTCATTACATGATTATCCACAATGTTGTACTATGTAAAGTAAGTTTTTGCTAAGTAATGTGAACTTTACTTTTTATTAACGTTAAATCTTAATCGGGATATTTTTGGAAAACTTAGCATGTATTCATTTGTATTTTTTGTGCATCAACATAGCAGTAATTTTCTTGTGCGAAGTTTTGTAAAGTGATCATATTAAATTACTTTTAGTAATTAGACGTCGCACAGTGTGATGACCTCAAAAACGGACGTCCTATATTTATTTTCTTGTAGGTCTTACTGAAATAAATATTTCAGTTATTTTAACGTCGAGAAATAGAGTTATCGGCTTTTTTTGTTTTTTATTTTTTTTCTCAAATACCACACTATATTAGCAGCTTATATTTTTCCTCTAATCTAATCTTTATATAAAAAAAAACCAACGCGCAATTCCGTGGGGTATAGTGACAGAAAAAGATTTGAACATATACCCATAATTTACCCTAAATTACCCTGTTAAGATTGTCACTTTATGCAAAAAATATATTTTTGATAGAATCAATTTATAATTGCTGAAATTTATATAATTAAATATATCTTCATCATCTATATCTAGCATCTTAGCATGTTTTTGACAGTGTTATGTACGTACGCAGAAATTTTATTTACTATTTTTACCCTTTTTGAGTGATAGCCTTGACTAAAGTATTATCATCCCCATAAAATCTATACCCCACGGAATTGCGCGTTGGTTTTTTTTTACATAAAGATTAGATAATATTCTATGATGAGGAAAAATACAAGCTGCAAATATGGTGTGGTATTTAAGAAAAAAAAATAAAAAACAAAAAAGCCGATAACTCTATTTCTCGACGTTATAAAATTAAACCAAATTAATGAAAACAAGCAGCTTTTTGTGGAGTTTTATTACATTAGACTTTATAATTTTAATTGTTGATATGTTTTTTTAAATCTTTTATTTTCTGTTAGGGAATCAAAAAATTACCCAATTTTTGGAGTCATTTATATCCGTGATTAATAAAGATAAAAACAAAAATTTTAACAAAAAAAAAAACCGACTCCAAAAAAGTAGACTGATAAAATTGCACTAAAAAGTAAAAAATAAGCGTTAGACTCAGTTTGACTTATATAGACAATAATTTTATTAGGAAAACATACAGGTACAATTATTGTTATTTTTGATGCCGGTGCCAGCCAACGAAGTTTTTGGAGCCGGTGCCAGTCCGCGTTTGTAGTCAATATTTCATGCTTAAGATTGAATGTACTATTATGATTTAAATAGTATGTCGTTAAATGTTTATGTTAAAGTTACCTTGGCTGGCACCGACTCCAAAATAAACAATAATTGAACTATATATTTTCTTAATAAAATTATTGTCTATATAAGGTCTAACGCTTATTTTATACTTTTTAGTGCAATTTTATCAGTCTACTTTTTTGGAGTCGGTTTTTTTTTTTGTTAAAATTTTTGTTTATTTCTCTCTTTTTAGTGAATTGTTTCGATCTATTTATTAAAAGCGAATATGGGTAGACCTACTAAACGCGCTGCTCGTATGAGACAGCGCCGTTTAAATAAGACAAGCGAAGAAAACGAGAAACGCCTATCTCAAAGTAGGAAATCAAAAACTGAGTTCCGGTGTCTGCCTTCTTTTGCTTCGTCATAGTCGCTTAACTATCTTAATCGAGATATTTTATCGCCACCCGTGAAATACTTTTCATTGAGGAGTTCCGATGGCAATCTGTGGTCTTTTTCATCAGTTACACTTCATCAAATGATACTTTCTGAATGCAAATGCTTGTCTTATTTCTGAAAAAATCAAAATCGCTATAGGTTTGCCTACAATATTTGAGAGTTCCCTCAATTCCTTGAGGATTTCACCATCAGAACTGGACCAAATTAAAATGGGACCACATGGGAAGCACCAGCTTTCAAATAAAGAAAGAATCATAAATATCGGTTCACCCAGTCGAAAGTTCTGAGGTAACAAACATAAAAAAAAAAATACAGTCGAATTGATAACCTCCTCCTTTTTTTGAAGTCGGTTAAAAATGCGGGAGTTTTACTGAAATATTTATTTCAGTAAGACCTACAAGAAAAATTGGATAAAATGTAGGAAAATAGTAAAAACGACAATTTAATTTTCCAATACAAAACGTCATGGAAACCGTCAAAGCGGTACGAAGTCCGCCGGGTCAGCTAGTAGATTATATAATACTTATAACTATCAAGTCGGAAGGGTTCGGTATTGACAAGATCAAGCTTAGGATATTTAGCAAAGTTCACATCGGCAATTCTTAGTGACGCTAACACAATTATAAAATAGCAAATCTTCGTTACCGTTTCTCATAAGTGTAACTGTTTGTCTTAATAAGGATTAAAAATGATATAATGTTTAATGAGGTGTTATCGTGCGTAGGTACGGCACGGCGCCGTCGCAGGAGCGTCCGCGGGGCGCGGGTCGGCGGGGGTGGCGGGGGGGCTTGGCGGGGGGTGGCGGGGGCTGCGTGTCCGCTGGACGCGGCGGCGGCGGCGGCGTCCCCGCGCGGCGACCTGGACCTGCTGCAGCGCGAGCGCGACGACCTGCACCAGCAGGTACACCGCCGCACTACACTACGGGTTGCCTAGTACGAGTTCTATTCGCCGTTCGATCACGTCAACGAAAACAATTTGTATAACAAAATATTAACTCTTCTCGTATGCCTATATCTAATATAATTGAACGAATACGGACAGTAAACAAAACTCACACTAGGCACCCTGAGCGAACTTGACAACGGTCGCACTTTAGGTGCGTTCTCGTACGAACTCGACTCGTACGAACACGTACGAATACGCACGATAGTCGTGCGTCTACGCGCGTATAGATCCGAAGTCCGACATAAATCCCAGCTTGTGTGGATTTTTCACGAATGAACGTCATGGATATAGAAAAATTTATGTCAACGGTCAAACGTCACGGTCACTGGCATTTCATCTGAGAAAAACGCAACCGGTGTTCGCGTTTAATTCGTACGTGCAATATTGTATGTTTACGTACGAGGAAAATTCGTACGAAAACGCATCCAAAGTACGGCTAGCCTCATACTAGACTTCGCGAGCTCGAGTCTCGGCAGGTGTATTTTCTTGCCTGCAGGATAATTAACCGTTCGATGTTTGTAAACGTAAACTTTTTAATGAGGACGAGAACCCCGGATATTTATGATATTATGTCATTATGTTATATACGCTTAAAATAACTTTCAGGATCTATTTACACGCTATTTGTCAGAAAACATATACAAAATGTCTAAATTACTTTAGACCCGTTGTGTTTCAAAATTACTTAAATAAAGCATAATTATGTTCTAACAATTGGTATAATCATTATATTTATTATTGGTACAAAATTATTACGTATATCATAACTAAAATGACATTATTTATTTATGATAATGATATGTATTGAAATTTTGTATTTTGCACATCGCACGCGCAGATAAGACGGATGACAGATTCACCTGTTCATAAGATATGCTGTGAAAAGGTAAAACTGCATGTCGAAATATGTACTATTGGCTCACTTTACCACTTATATAATGAATTTATGTAATTATATAAAATACTACAGTATATGAAAGCTTTATTTATAGTACTAATATGTATTGTTATAAAATATTGTTTATTTGGCATGGCTTCTGTTCAGTGATTTATGCAGTTTCTATTTCCGTTGTGTTTTATCGCATATAGAAATTCTCGACATTTTATTTAACAATGTTGATAAGTAACTTTGATAGATTATTTTAACCAGCAGAACTCATGAATACATTAATGTTATTTATTACAAAAGCTGTTTTATGTAATTCGTATTTTCCGGAACAATATTGCTTTGTCGTTTTGTGGCTAGAAATATATTGTATAAATATATCAGACTAGTTCAACTAGTCCAAACAAATGCAGATCAAGCTTGACTTGTTATGTATTCTAAATCATACGAGTACATTAATTATACTTCTATTGGTCTCATTTTCATATTGAGACGTAAATTATCTGAAATTTATATATCCGTACTTGATTCAATGCAACCTTATATAAATCAGTCTCGGGCATTAGTAATTACAAGCGAGAAAAATAGTAAAGTTTATTTAAAATTATGTTATTGTGCCATCATTAGTTCGCACATTTACAGTTCGTATAAGAGCCCATTTGATATTCATACATTTCGTTATCCATACAAATCTCGAAGTTTCACCTTGCAACTTTTTGCCGTTAAGAGCGTTTACGCCGCACACTATCGCCGCCAATGAAAAAAAAACATATCTAGTAATTAGAGATAGAAAATCAAATTATACTCTTAGCATTTTTACGGCGTTATAGTTAAAAGTGGCCGTTTTTAGCTGTAACGTCTTATTTAACTAAACCATAACATGTCAGATGTTCATTAGGTGACGTAAAAATGCTTAATTACTTCATTCAAATAGTTTGTTGAGCATAATTTGATTTTCTATCTCTAATTACTAGATTTGTTTTTTTTCATTGGCGGCGCTAGTGTGCGGCGTAAACGCTCTTCAGCAACTTTCGTAAAGTCATCGGTTGGGTGAACAAAAACGTATTATATCGATCTCCGTGCTTCGGAAGGCACGTAAAGCTGTGGGTCCCGGTTGCATTGACAGTCGTTAATAAACACCAACCCGCCCCAGGCCCGCGTAGTCGTTTATGGCCCGTTCTCCCTCCGGTGTTTCTACCCATAGAGAAGGCTCGTGCCCCAGCACTGGGGACATAAAATGAGCTAGTAGTGGCATGGGATACTGAAATGTATAAAAGCTCCTAACGCTTTAGCCGTTGATGGCTTTATAAATGCCACCATAATTTGAACCTTACGTAACGAGCCGTGCGTATCCAGCTGGAGGCGGCCAACCGGCAGCTCCGCTCGACGCGCCAGTTCGTGGAGGAGCAGGCGAACGAGCGCGAGCACGAACGCGACGAGTTCGCGCGCCGGCTCGCCGACCTGCGCGGCGACAACGCGCGCCTCACCGCCAGGCTGCAGAACAACGCGCGCATACTCAACGAGGTCAGTGCGGTGCGGTGCTGTGTCTATTTATTTTATTTATTATCATGTTACAAGAGGTAGAGCTATTTTTTTAAATTGGAGAAAACTGCTCTCACTCTTCTTTCACCTTCCTACCCAAAATTTCTGAAGTGCTCGACAGGGCGGAGTAAGGGACGCATTTCCAAAAAAAGGGGGGATTGAGCCTAATTCTTTATTTATAAGAATGATGATAGGTCAGATTCTTGAGGATTAATAAAATAAACCAGTTTGATTGTTGAATTATCACTGAATTTATGCACAAAATGTGAGTTGCACTTAACTGCAAAACGTGATGTCACTAGTCACTAAAAATTATGCTTAGATTGCTAGAAACTTATTGAGATTAACAATTAGTTTTTTAGTTTCACTTGATTTACCAGTTAAGCTTTGTAACGCTGATATCTGCTGTTATCCATAGTCAGTTTTGTTTGCATTTTTGTTTCTTCTCTGGTTGAGCGAGATTGTAAAAACTGTCAGTCGAGCCAACATTCACCTTGTACTTGAAATGCACCCAGCGTGACATGTTTGTATGAGTCCGTCGCCGCTTTAACATAATATAACAACATATCTATGTATTCATTCTGTTGATATTATTGTTATCTCGTGTGGTGATTGTGCTAATGATGCTTGCCTGTAACCTGTATTTCAAAATCTGAAACGTAAAAATACAAAAAAAAAAGTTTATGTCCTTGTTCATAGTTCTAGTATGACAAATTCTCTTTTCAGATTTTGTAATAAATTGTTGATTAAATTAACCAAATGCGACGCCCAAACATTCTATCCAACCTTCGACAATATAACACTTTTATCATATTTTGACGTTTCTAATTTCATCACTTAGATTGTGGGAAATAAACTTAAAGTGAAATTGATAATTACATAGCATTTTACAAAGTTTAGTTTGCGACTTAATTGCGATAAATAACATCATTAATGAGTCTTAGAATTAAACCTTTTAAATTACATATCATCAGGGTAGATCCCATGATTGTTAAAAGCTCGGCCGTAGCTCGTAGCTCCCGCTACGGGCGGCGTAGACGTTGTTTGGGCGTAGCAGCGTAGTGACTAACCCCCGGTGTGTGTACAGATGCACCGCCTGCGCCTCTCGCAGTGCCAATGTCGCGCCAAAAAAGCACAAGTAAGTCTGCACGCTTCATGTTACCCACTGTGCTCAGTGCGAGCTTTATCATGATTCGAACTATTATAGTCACAACAATTTGTATGTAAAAGCAGCGCCATCTAGTACATAACTTGTAACTTTTTTGATACTAATGCTTGTTTACGCTGTATCTTTCAAATGATGAATAAACTCGCATTAGGCACTCTGTACAGTCGACAGCACGTAGGCTATTACAGTTTAGATTCGTTATTAGCCATGTATTTTTTTCAGCCTAGATGCGGTTGGCATTTTTGAATGTAATGATCCCATAGAGTGGAATCGGGGTTTTATTCAATTGTACCTGTAGCCATTTACACGCTCCACGTGCTGGTGGGTGTACTGTTAATTTTAAGTTTTATGTGTCTAAGAAAAAGTTCAATATTATGATGTGGAAACATTTCCTGTTCTTTGTAGTTAGTAAGTCTGTTATTTCCACCAGCATGATCTGCAGTACAGTAGAATGTAGAGATACAAATTTAACAAAATAAGTATTAGTTGTAGCTTGGTGAATTTGGTAGATTTAAAGTAATGTACTTTATTCTTCGCAAAAAAAGATGAATATTTTAGTGAAATAAGTAATGGACTCGTTGATCGCTAAAATAAATAATGGACTTGTTATAATAGTTTTAGTTTGGTGTATTTCTTAGATTTTATAATTAAAGTATTTTATTCTTATGAAAAACTATAATCTCTTCCCTTTTATTTTACATCTTATTAGATAACAATATTCTCCCAAACAGGTAGAACAGCTGGAAACTCAAACGCGCGAGATGAATCAACTAATATCCGAGCTGGAATCACGCAAGGCAGCTGTGGATGACGAGCTCAAAGCCAGAGATGAGAAGATCATTCTCCTACGCGACATTATAGCCAACCTCGAGAGCCAATTAGAACAGAAAACGGCGCATGAGACAGAGATACTGGAGCAGCTGCAGGTCATGAAACAGACGATTGAAGAGAGGGATGGCAAGATGCGATCGCTGATAGGGGAGCTGGAGTCGTTGAGGAGTGAGAAGGCGGAACAGAGTCACGTGACTTGTGTCAACTGCTCGCAGGAGGAGGACAAGCAGAACGATCTTATGGATAGGGTGAAGGAACAGGTTTGTAATTGATCAAAGTAAAAAGTAAAGTAGTAACTAAAGAAAACATACTTTAGTTAAACTAAAACTTGCACCGCAAACACTTTATTGGTTGAAATGGCTGAATGGTACTTGATGATATTTAGTTTTAGTAAAAAGTTACAAAATAACAGGTGTGGAAATATGAAAAGATCCAAATTGTATCCGATCTAGATATTTTATGTGTTGTTACTAAGACATAATTATTAATTTAAATTTGTCATGCAATAAATAGTAAATTAAATATTTATACTAGTGAAGTCATGCGCTTCAAGCGCGCATAAGCAAGCAGCAATGATCATTATTACACAGAGGTTACGAAACCGCTAGGGCTGTGACTTGTTTATTTGGATGTGATGTCACAATAGTAATATTTAATTAAAAATTGCATAACAAATTAAAGTTAACTAGTCGTCGCCCAGTAGTCGAAATTCGACCGTAATTTTATTAAGGCTGCACGGATTGTATCCTAAGCAATGAAAAATTAAAAAAGATAGAATATGAGTTTGGATTGACATTGACAGATTTCGGCCACTCATCTTCCATTTTTGAAATTTTTGAAAAGAGTATTTGTTGCGTGTGTGTCAAATACATATAAGTGTGTCAAATACATGGCAGTGTGTATAATGTTTGTTATATTGATTTAATGTATTTTCATGCATAATTTAAAAAAAAAAGTATTAACATTCCGTACTCCTTCTATAAATAAACTATAACTGTGCGAAATTTCATACTCCTCCGTCCGCGTAATTTTCGTAAAAAGGGGCACAAAGTTTTTGCTTCACGTATTAATATATAGATAATTATGTCTTAGTAACTCTGCATACAAGGTCTAGATCGGATACACTTTGGATGTTTTAATTTTGACCACACATTTTTGTTACAAGTTGTATAATATTGTGTTGTGTTGGTCGCGGCAGTGCCGCTGGCTGGAGGAGCGCATTCACCGGCGCACGCAGCGTCTGGAACGGCTGCACGAGGTGTGCTCGGCGCCCTGCAGCGAACCCAGCGAAGACGTGTCGCTGCGGGACCAGCGCGCAGCCGCTGCACCCGGGGAAGTGGGGGAGGTACGCCACGAAACCTTTGTACTAACTAGCTTGATATTACACCGTTTGTCAGTGTCAGTTACCATGCACCGACAGCAGGCACCAGTCTCTCTCAAGGTTCCTATGGGTTAGATTTATAGAAAGTCTCCGTAAAGTTTCCAGAGTTTCAAAATATTTAAATGAAACTTTAAAAAATAAATATTACTGGATTTTGTTATCAATCCATAGATAATCTAAAGAAACAGGGAATTTTTGTATTTTATGTAGAATTCGCGTGTCGTGTAGAGATCGGTTTAAAAAGAAGTCTACATTTTTTTGTTCAAGTAGTTCAAGTCTCACTTTAGTTAAACACTTTTATTTAGTTCGATAAGAATTTTGTAATTTCAGCTTATGGTGACAGGGTCCATTAACTTTACACTCTTTGTTTGTTTTGTTTCTTTATTACCTACTCTTTTTGTTTCATCTATTTTTTTCTTTTGTGTGTATACAGTCTGCCTCTTATTGTATTTATGTGTGTTGTTCATAAATGTTTTTCATTCATTCTTTCTAATTTACCAGACTAATCCATCCAGTCTGCGCTGGGGATAATTTTAATTGGCTTTTCTTTATCGTGTTAGCTGTTATTATCCCGAATATATAAATAAATAAATCTTGTCTATTAACTCACTGCATCGCTGTATATTTCATAAAAATAGAAAGTTTCATGTGAAAGTTATTTTATTGAGCTTCGAAATAAGTATGTAATGTGTGCGAAGATACCGTGATGTGTGTTGCGTGTATTACGGAAGCCGTGGTTGCGCAGGCGGAGGGGTCGGAGGGGGCGGAGGGTGCGTCGCCGCGGGGCTCGCGGCTGGTGGAGCTGGTGGAGCTGGTGGGGGTGTGGGAGTGTCTGCAGGCGCACGCGCGCGCCGCCGACGCCGCGCTCAAGCGGCTGCAGGACCTCGAGATGCAGCGCAAGCAGCTAAGGGACGTGGCGCAGGTCAGGCCACATCACTACACTAGGGTGGTGGCGCTAGTCTCCACATTTTTGTCGTTTCATCATTAAAATAGGGCCAGCAACTGGTTTTAGGCTTAAGCAAACAATGCAACAATTCCAACTACCTGCTTCCTTGCTGTAATCCCGTTTATTATATAGGCACAACAACACCCGAAATACAACAATGCTACAAACATCGATGTTATGGCGACATATTTAGATAATATGGTGGTAGCTAGCCAGGCGGACAAACGAGCCCTACTACCAACCGAACCGAGTATACAAACATGTACCCCCCGCTGGGAATCGAACCCGGAACCTCTGGGTCTAAACCGGTGGTCTTAACCGCTAGACAATAGAGGCGATTAATAAAAATGTTATGTTATTTTTTAGTGAAGAAAATTCTAGCGAACATGTGTGCCATTACCCTATCTACCGTTCGATTTTAGTCGTAGGCCAGCCCCACTTTGGACGCGTTTTCGTACGAATTTGAGTTGTACAAACACGCACGATACATCCCGATCCTCCGACTGCTATTGTACCTCGCACACTTGGTGCGAACTAGTCGTGCGTGTACGCGCGTATAGTTCTAACGTCCGAAATCAATCCCAACGTGTTTGGATTTTTCATGCGTTCTATGAATAAACGTCACGTGACCGAACGACCACGTGACTGTGTCACTCCGGCATTTCCACTGATAAAAACGCAACCGATGTGCCTGTTAAATTTGTACCTTCAATATCGTATGTTTACATACTAACAAAATTAGGACGAAATCGCATCCAAAGTGCAGGTGGTCTTAAAGTTTTCAGTTACACAGAGCTTCAGCGATGATGCCTTCCACGATATCGCATATGGAGTCGACGACGTGTTGGTTCTCAAACGTGGACACATTTTTGTTCACTGATTGCCTCTATTCTGAGCGACTGTCAACTTGCAATTTCCGTGTTGAGGAGTCCCACAACCTATTTGTCGTTGTATCACAAAATTAACCGCCGCATTTACCTGTTTACGAATAAAAACGAATAAACAAAATGGTAAATCTCTTCAATTATGATCTTGTAAAAAATTACATACACCACAAGATAATTTGTAAATCCTATTTGTATTTGCCCAATATGTAGGTAGCTCTAATTAAGTCCTGTAGGCTTAAAACGAATACTTCTATAAAAATCGTGACTTAAACTTTGAGACATGCTAATGTCATAAAATTTATGAAATGAAGTTTGTCGATTGTTAATTTCATTTACTGACGTTGTGGCACTGTGTCAACTTCCATATAATATTCCATTTTTGGAGAAGCATATTCAGCAGTGGACTAAATATAACCTGATGATGATGATGATGATGATGATCCTATTTGTCGCTACGATACGAATACGATAGTTGTAAGTGCTAGGCCCACTGGTCGTCGTAACATTTCGGCGTTGGCGTACCGCCCGCTGCCGTCACCTGAGTCACGGGCCTCCGCCGCGGCCGGAAGACCCCATTAGCGACGCTACGGAACGTATCCGATTTGTTTTCTTTTGTTAAGTGCTTTAAAAGTCGGTAAGGTTAGACAACGATTTCATTTTAAATTGACGACACCCACTAGCGGCATTGCGGCCAGTGTTCTGTGTTCTTCCCATCTTCTTTAATAATGAATAAATTAAAGAAGAAAATAGTCTGAATTAAGAATACTTTAACAATGGAAGTGGTCAGAGAAACATGTGTAAATTTCTTAGTACAGTCAGTGGCAGATCAACCTACCCAAATCTGTCAAATTTCTCCAATGAATATTGATCTTTATAACCAAACAATAAAGTTCAAAATTGATTGTAGAAATTTGACAGTTTTGGGTAGGTTGATCTGCCGTCGTGTGTACATATTTAAAAAAACCGTTTCTTTTGCTGCGAGTCGTATAGGTATATGCTGTGATGATGACGATTTTGTGATCCCATTCTTGTATTGATGCAATTTACTCACTTTTTCAACGCCGCTAGAGACGTATGAGTTTGGTATAGTGCAAATTTATGAAACTGTTGAAAGGTCGCGTTTTTTCGTAAGACCTTGAAGATGCTGTTCATTGATAGCTGGCAGCAGTCCAGGCGTTTATTTTGATAACGCTTGTGTGAGATGTTCGGCGACGCTGGAGAAAGGATAAGGCGATTGATAGTCACGATTTACTCTTTGTCGTCTCGAAACTGTTTTAAATATCTTAAATGTTTCCAAATGTAATTTAGATAGATACTACCTACATTTAAAGTAACAACAGGAAAAAGTATTCAACTTAGGACTTATAAACAAATACCTAAAATATTTGCAGTTTTATCGTATCTGATCTTGTCTTATATTCTTCACGTGTTGTTGTCTGAAAGCAAGCTCTTCCAGACAACCAACCAGATGGAGAGAATGGATACTGTAAAATGTTATTTACAACATTTCAAAATACTTTGTTCGATTTGTCCGACTCATAATATTGATTTCGTGTCATAAATATTTCTTTATTCGTCTTCATAAATTTCATTCTGACGCAACGCCGCCCACTCATTGTCGAAATCATTCGGCGTTTAGAAAATACGTTATTATTCACCGTTTATTTGCGGCACAATCGGTTGGCGAGTTTTGTAAACCCAACCATATTGCTGTCACATTACTCCTGCCAACAACTGAAAATGGAGGCAATGCAGGGCGGTTGCCGTGTTTATAAAATAAGCTAGTTCTGCAAACGAATCTGACTCGATCAGCTTCTAGACCAGGGATGCACAGACTCCGGCCCGCGGGCCGCATGCGGCCCGCCGGTCGAATACTGGTGGCCCGCCGACAGCAAAAATAATACTCTCGTACATTCGAAAATATTGAGTTCTATTCCAGAATAAAACCAATAACAAATGTTCGAAAAGTAATTTGAATCTCGCGCGCGCGCTCTATCAATCTTATCGGTGCGCCGTGCATGCGTCGGTAACAGCGGTCGGTAATGTTCGTGCTGATCTCGGTTAAATTCGTTTTCTTGAGGAAGCGCGCCGCGTTATACTGTTCGAGCGAGCGAGATAGCAATAGTCCCAAATTCCCGATAGCTCGCGTAGGTAGATACACGAAGCTTCCAGAGTCGGTTTCGAGATTTCTCCAGACAGTTTTCGACTCTATGCGCGTGGTATAAAAGCCACGCTAACCGCAGCGACCGACAGTTCGGTTTTAATTTGAGTAAAGTGTCGTTAGTTCTAGTGTAGATTTTAACTCGACTAGCCGGTGTCATAATTATAATATATTTTGATCCACATTCAACGTAGATTTCCCGTCAAGTGCCGTGTATAATTGTGTTGTGAAATCGTAAGTAAAACTGTTATTAATTTTATCTACATATTTTATCAATTATTTTTGGTAATTAATTAGGAACTGTAATTGGTTTTAGGTGCTGTGGTAATCCTAGTCAGGATTAAAACGCAACATGGACATGCCAGGAACTAGTAAAAAACGTAAGGTTAAAGATGAAAATCGGCAGTTTCAAGAAATTTGGACTGAGAAATACTTTTTTGTATGGTCGCATAACAAAGTCGTTTGTTTAATTTGCAAGAATTCTGTTGCGATTGCAAAGGAATATAATGTAAAAAGGCACTATGAAACGCAGCATCCTACTTTTACGAAGTTTACAGGCGAATTAAGAAAGCAAAAAGTTTTGTCTTTAAAACGGGAGCTTATTGGTCAACAAGCTATGTTTACAAAACCCATTCAAGATACAGAAACAGCTACAGAAGTTAGTTATGAAATTTCTCGAATGATAGCAAAGCGGAGTCGCCCCTTCAATGATGGGGATTTTGTAAAAGAATGCATAGAAATTGCCGCTAAGAAAATGTGTCCAGAAGCAGCAAAAAAGTTTGAGAAAATTCAACTGAATCGTATGACCATCCAAAGACGAATTATGTCTTTGTCAGATAATATTGCGGAACAATTAAATGAAAAAACTAAGATAATTGATTTTTTTTCATTAGCACTCGACGAATCCACTGATATTAGTTCCACAGCTCAACTTCTTATATTCATACGAGGTGTTACTCAAGATTTTGAAGTCTTCGAAGAGTTATTAGGAATGTGTTCATTGAAAGGTCAAACCAGAGGAGTTGATATACTCAATGTACTTTTGGACGAGTGTTCAAAAACTGATTTGGACTTATCGAAATTATCGGGAGTTTCGACTGACGGTGCTCCTTCGATGATTGGTGTCAATTCTGGGCTAGTTACTTTGTTGAAAAAGCATTTGCAAGAAAAAAACTTAAACGCTGAAGATCTCATGCAGTTTCACTGCATTATACACCAAGAAGCCCTCTGTTCTAAAAAAATTGAATTTGAAAATGTCATGAAAGTGGTAGTTTCGACTGTGAATTTCATAAAATCACGAGAACTCAATCACAGGCAATTCAAACAATTCCTTGATGACATTGAATGCGAACATGGAGATTTACTGTATTATACAGAAGTAAGGTGGCTAAGTCGTGGATTGACACTGGAACGATTTTTAAATTTAATAGAAGAAATTGATATTTTTCTGGCGGAAAAGCAAAGGGACGTCCCGGAACTTAAAAGTCCTGATTGGTTGTGTGATTTGGCTTTTTTAGTTGACATTACAAATCATTTGAATGTCTTGAACACACGGCTTCAAGGCAAAAATCAACTGATATCCCAGCTCTACGCACATGTATCATCCTTTCAATGCAAGCTGACACTTTTCAGATCGCAATTGAATTCTGGAAATTACAATCATTTTCCGAATTATAAGAAAATGGCTGAAAAATTCAAAAAAACTGCTATTAATTTCAGTTATGTAAAAAAGCTAGATATTTTGATTCAATCTTTTCAAGACAGATTTTCGGAGTTTAAAACAGTGAAACCTCTGTTGGACATATTTAGCAATCCTTTCACGATTTCAGTTGAAAATGCGCCAGAGTTAATGCAGTTAGAAATTATCGACATTCAGAACGACCAAGATTTACGCAACAAATTCAACGAAGGAGACTTGCTGAACTTTTACCGCTGCATTGATAAAAATACGTACAAAGAGTTGCGCATAAACGCTCTGAAATGTGCAAGCTTATTTGGTTCTACCTATATATGTGAACAAACCTTTTCAATCCTAAATAATAATAAAACAAAAAATCGAAACCGCCTTGCAAATGAAAGTTTGGAAGCAGTTTTACGTGTTGCTACAAGTAAATTTGAGCCAAATATAAAAAAGATTGTAAGCACTATGCAGTGCCACGCTTCAAATTAATAAATTCTTTTTCAATTTGAATACATTATTATCAATTTTTCATTGTCTTTAATTACCTATACTTCTGGTGGCCCACCATCAGTTCATAATTTGCCCGAGTGGCCCCTAGTCTTAATAAGTCTGTGCATCCATGTTCTAGACTGCTCTTTATATTTACAATCAGTCATCTTTTCCCGTTAGAAACACCGTTTATGTTTTAACCCAATTAAGCGAGCTTTTTGCTAATGACAGAAAAGTAAATATGGCATAAGCAAAGAGAGGGTTATGCCTGGCAGTAGGTTCAGAAGGCCTGATGATCATGAAAATATATACCTTAGGCCGCTGTCAATGTATTGTTTAAAGGCCTAAGGCATTGTTTTCTTTCGTCTTTTATCAATTAATAAAATTTTCAAAGGGGTCGATAGCCTTTCATGTATCCCATTTTTCCCTTTTTTCTGTACCTAGCAACAATAATTCTAACACTGTGTTATCGTATTCTTATTTATCGGTGCCTTTCTAACACTGAAAATTCTAAAAAGGTATGAACCTAAATAAACAAATTTAAAATAGTTCAAAAATATTATATTTCATAGTGTTTTTTGTCAAATTTAATTTCTAGATCACAGATGAGATTTCAAAATAGCCTCCGTGTTATTATTTTAGTAAATATCCTGTTTGGTCCTAGCGAGCACCTGCGTGACAGATCCACCGCGATATACCGAGTTTACGCGTGTGACTCAGTCCACGCTTATAGACGCTGTTACCAGTAATTAGTCAAGGGACTTCAATGGGAATCGCTCGTCCAGTTAAGCTGCCGTGTTTGTTTACTCGGAAACTATTTGCTTGTGTTTTTTTGTGATCCTAACTCGCAATAGGTACACTGTTACTTTTCATTATGCTGAAATCTAACCAAATAAAATCATATAGTGGTGAGTCAGAACGAGTCGAGTGTACGAGTACATCATAATCGCGAGTTAGCTCGTGGGGCAATTTAGGGCGACCCTAATACCGGGATGAGCTCTCTTCGCTCAGTGAATTGTATCTGCGTTCAGGAATGCGTCCAGTTAGAGCTAGCAAATAAATTTAAGTTAAATATTACTACGATTTAACTAAATCTGAATCACAAACTGCAGCAGTTACTGGAAAAAAACATTAATTCATTCAAATGGCATTTTCTCTAATTATACCTACAAAAGATGGACAAATGTTGTTGAAAACTAGAGACACATTTGTATTATCTCGAGCTTATTGTTTATCCGTTTTTATGACATGACTTTAAAGTCTGTCAAGAGTCGGTCAGGTGGCACAGCTACCACATTATCGTTGCAGTGTTACGGTTTAGAAACAGTCCTTAAATATCACATTAGTTTCTCGTAAATTACTATGAGGTCGACTACATTGCAATGGGGGTATTACGTAAGAATTCGCTATATTTAAGTTTATCACTAACTACGCTGGAAGTGATACAGTGAGCTTTAATGGCGCTAGCACGGTTGTAACCCACTTCTACAAAACAGTTAACGCGTGTTGCACAAGCGGAAGATAAACAAGCTCGCTGCGCGCGCGCAGGAATAGATGCCAACTCTGCCAACCCTGTGTCGTGCCACCGACGACGCCCTCACTATAACTATTATGAGAGTTTTAAACTGATAAATATAGATATTATTAAAATACATGCCCGTTAAAATATTGGATGTGGTGATGTTGTCAAATACGTGTATACAAAGCGTTTATAGACGTATGAATTTAAACTAATATTTGTATGGGGTATAAGGATTGTTTTTTGTCAACACTACACAGTCTTTAAGGTATTATTTTAGTTAATTTCACGTTTTGTTTGAGAACTTTATGTGATTCAACTAATACTCTGAAATAACTAATCGTAGAAGTGCTATTATTACGTGTCTTTTCATGAGTACCTTCTACTGGCATCAGTCTCATAATAATAGTTAACACATTGTGTTTGCTTTGGTAATCTGTTCTGGGACTGATTGCAGATACAGAAACAAAACAAAAAAAAAAAAAATTATGCATAAAAATACATTAAATCGATAAAACAAACATTACACACACTACCATGTATTTGACACACACGCTTTATACTCTTTTCAAAAATTTCAAAAATGGAGCTGAGGAGCGGGCGAATTCTGTCAATGCCAATCCAAGCTCACATTCTATCTTTTTCAATTGTTCATTGCTTAGGATACAATCCGTGCAGCCTTAATAAAATTACGGTCGAATATCGACCAATGGGCGACTACTAGTACTATTTAAAGTGCCGCATCCACGAGTAATCGTCTCCCGCGTCACCGCCCGCGCGCACGGCAGACGGCTGCCCGTGCATTCGCCCTCAGTCTGCTCCGATGCTTCAGAGCGTGTTTTGCTGTCGCAAGGTCTCGTCATCACGTTTTTACCATCAAGTTCATCGCATCCATTGCAACTGTAAAAATGTAAAAAGTGTGTGCCCCCTCACGTCACGCCACGCCCGCCGCAATGTAGTGAAGTGTTAGTGCTCATATATATATGCGTCATTATCATAGCCCGATGTGTGATGTTTGTGTGGCAGTACTTTAGGAAGTACATCCGAATGGGGCTGCCTGATCTGACAGTAAGTAGAATCGTGCATATTTTAATTTGCAGCTTATTTATCTGCGTCAATTAAAACATAAATATTGTCATAAGTCCATATAATGTTTATGCGCTCTCACATGTTACAGTATGAGTCGTGCCTGTAAGTTAAACGATTTATTCTCAGTAATAAATGCGACATTTCCTTGATTTAATGTAACGACCCGCCAATTATCGTTCATCATTGCAATATCATCGCCGCTGTCAATGTAAAACCAACCTTATCTGATTGACTGTCCAAAGTTACTAATTATACAACGACCATATTTTTATGATTTCCTATTCAGACTTCGAATTAATAAAGTTCTTATTGATGGTTTTAAACTGACATTGATTAAAAATGTTAATTTTTTTGTACATCGATATTGTGTAGAAGTAGTAGATCTTTATTGCGGAAAATAAATAATATTTGATAACCGCTTGAATGCTCTACGTCACATACTATTCCTTATTTCACTCAGGCTTATATTATTCAATCTCTACACATTGTTATCGTAAAGCTCAAGAGAGCTTTGTATCGTAGAATCTTTTCTGGGTGTTTCTCCCTTCAATTCGAACTGTGAGTTTTATTAAGGTATTATACCACTAACAATATCATTAGATATTAACAATATCATTGATAGGGAGCCATACAATCGTTACACCCGAAAGGGAACTATTATATTATTGCTATTTTAATTTTCTTTTTAGATTTAAACATATTTTGTGTTACATGTTTGTCTGTTATGCGTAAAGTATACTATGTGTAGTTTTGTAATAGTAAAAAAAAACACATTTGCGATGACTTCCTCTGCAGTGCTAAAATAAGTTAAGCAATGATATTTATTCAACGTAAATCTAGTATCATAAGTAGTAAACTTGTAGAAGACAAAAGAACATATCAAAGGTCACATCTACTATCAGTTCTGATTTTGGGAGAACCTGCCAAAACACTATACTTTCTTTTTAACCGACTTCAAAAAAAGGAGATCAATTCGACTGTTTTTTTTTTATTTTTATTTTTTTATGTTTGTTACCTTAGAACTTTCGACTGGGTGAACCGATTTTTATGATTCTTTCTTTATTTGAAAGCTGATGCTTTCCATGTGGTCCCATTTTAATTTGGTCCAGTTCTGATGGTAGAATCCTCAAGGAATTGAGGGAACTCCTCAAATATTGTAGGCATACCTATAGCGATTTTGGTATTTTCAGAAATAAGAAAAGCATTTGCATTCAGAAAGTATCATTTGATGAAGTGTAACTGATGAAAAAGACCACAGATTGCCATCGGAACTCCTCAATGAAAAGTATTTCACGGGTGGCGATAAAATATCTCGATTAAGATAGTTAAGCGACTATGACGAAGCAAAAGAAGGCAGACACCGGAACTCAGTTTTTGATTTCCTACTTTGAGATAGGCGTTTCTCGTTTTCTTCGCTTGTCTTATTTAAACGGCGCTGTCTCATAGGAGCAGCGCGTTTAGTAGGTCTACCCATATTCGCTTTTAATAAATAGATCGAAACAATTCACTAAAAAGACAGAAATAAACAAAAATTTTAACAAAAAAAAAACCGACTCCAAAAAAGTAGACTGATAAAATTGCACTAAAAAGTATAAAATAAGCGTTAGACTTATATAGACAATAATTTTATTAGGAAAATATATAGTTCAATTATTGTTATTTTGGAGTCGGTGCCAGCCAAGGTAACTTTAACATAAACATTTAACGACATACTATATATTAAAATCATAATAGTACATTCAATCTTAAGCATGAAATATTGACTACAAACGCGGACTGGCACCGGCTCCAAAAACTTCGTTGGCTGGCACCGGCTCCAAAAATAACAATAATTGTACCTATATGTTTTCCTAATAAAATTATTGTCTATATAAGTCTAACGCTTATTTTTTACTTTTTAGTGCAATTTTATCAGTCTACTTTTTTGGAGTCGGTTTTTTTTTTTTTTTTTTTTTTTTTTGTTTACAATAAACAACAATAATTTCGCCAGATATTGGTTTTACAATGACGATAATAACTATTAAATGTGATTAATAACTATTGAACGTGTACTGACAAAGCCTAGACAAACAATACTTCATCATTCATCAATCATATAGTTTTGATAGCTAAAATACCTATCGCTCCCTACTGCGATTATCATAAATGTAACCTGAAGTTGACCTGAACATGAATAGGAACCTATTCGCAAATTCAGTCATAATCTTACTGACCCTTTTTATGTGACTTCCTTGATGATTGTAAGCCTATTCAGTGTTCGAGTCTGAGCACAATGGGGCGCGTGTTATTGTGTGGCCGCTGCCAATGTCGCCGCGTTGAGCGACGCGTGACTTATGTTTATTTGTGGCGCATCGCTTGTTCAACCGTCTTTTGTTTATATTACAAGTCTAAGGAGTTGGATATTATAGAAATGCCTGTCCATGGCGTATATTCGTCGGTGTGGCCGAAATCGGTCAAGAGATATAGATACTTCAAGTATTATTCAAGGATTACTTTATGGTCGAAATTATCAAGTACTTTATAGCCAGCAGTGGGTTGGGTACCTAGTGAGTGCCTGTTGATGATAATGACGGTCGAAATAAATAAATCACAAACGTCTACTGAATATTTCAATTTTGGAAGTGTTTTGTTTAGTATTATGATGTAGTCGTTCGGTAATCTGAAATTAGCACCATTTTAGTAAGGACGGGGTAGGTTACCACATGTTGATCACTTCATGCTCAAGTTGTGGCCTAATTTTTCTTAATTCTTCTTTTGACAGCATATATGGTAGTGCACCTGCCCCTCTATCTCATGGGGTGCGGGTTCAAATCTTGCACGTGGAAATTTTTCAATACTTCTTCTTTTATCGTCAATCTGGAACTCACATAAAATTATATTTAGGCTTTAAACATTTTTATCTTTGTAACGTTGACTGTATTCTGCTTTTTTGTGGCACATACAACGTGTCAGACGAGTTGGTCATAAACAAAGACTCAGTATGTTTTGACAAGTATTGAATAAAATAATGGTGCTGGTAAAATGTCGACCGAAAATAAATGGTTCCACTTAACGACTGCGCCAGGGCGTTAATATATTATGGAACAGTAATGCAATCACGTCACCACTCTCCCCTTTTCTAAAATCAGTTTAAAAATAACATGACTTTCCACTATTTATTTCTATCCAAGAACGATTATTTTTATTACACAACGGAGAACTATTAATGGCTTAGAATACATCTAGTGGTTAGTAACAATAATTCTAAAGATGGAAGCTTCTTCACTTAGGATTCTTAACCATTGAAAAACTTCAGCTTTATCATATTAGTATAGATAAAATACCATTGTTTTACTAGTGTTTGTTAAATAAAAAAGGAAGCACTGCTTCAGTTCCTAGCAGTTATCATTCAATTTAGGGCGGCGTTATAATTAGCGCCCAGTAACCGGCCCAATTGGAATGAACTTTGCAGAGACACCTCGCTAAACCAGCGCAGTGAGATATGTAGGGCAATGTCTTGGCCGATAACACTGCGGATTTCTTCACTACAACGATTATAATGTTTTTGATAAGTTGTTCCACATTCGTCATAGTAGAATCTCGACACAATTCTGCGCTAAATTTACTTTTCTCACAATTCTATCACTTTATTTATTTCATAAAAAAATACATTAACGTTTTTGTGACATCTACGGTCATAATTAAAAACACTCTTCATAATTTTATTTCTAGCAGCCTTTAAACGTCCCACTATTGGCTAAGATTGTCTACCTGGCCTTCCCACAATGGCACCTAGTAAGTTCGGGCCATAACCCGTCACGCTGGCCCAGGAAGGATTGACGACAATAACCAATTATCCAACCGGTGACTCGACATTGCAAATGGTGCTTAACCCACAAGCTCTTAATTTGAAATTGGAATTAACCATGTTCCATTAACACATAACAATGTCAATCTTTTTTATCTGTGTCATTCATCACGCTCCTTGATCGTATTCCTCACACTGACAATTTTTTTTGTAGAAATTGTATGGGAATAGAAACTATGACGTCACTATTTTCTTCCGTCACTTGAATGTTTATTACTAACTTTTTCATCATCATCATTATCGGCCTATCTTAGTCCACTGCTGGACATAGGCCTCCCCTAATGAGCGCCATAGCGCCCTGTCCTCGGCTTGACGCATCCAGCATCTGCCTGCAGTCTTTCGCAGGTCATCATCTCACCTGGCCGGAGGGCGCCCTACACTACGTTTACCGAGTCGTGGTCTCCACTCAAGAACACGTTTACCCCAGCGGTTGTCGGTTCTTCGCCAGATATGGCCGGCCCACTGCCACTTCAGCTTGCTAATTCTTAGAGCTATGTCGACTAACTTTTTAGGTTACAGAAATTCATGCTTAGGTCAAGTAAAAAACGGTTTATGTTTTAAAGAAACTGCTCAACTGCTTTATCACAAAACTATGGCTAAAGTTAGACACTACAGATTTGCTGTCTGTCTGTCGGCTGTCACTTTTTAGCTAATACTTTTGTATTTCACAATACTGAGACAGAGACATAATATTTTAAACACGTTATTTAGCCATTGTTTAACTTTTAACACTGTTTTGTAGTAAGAGGGTAATTGTTCTGGAATGATTGATTGTCGTTGTCAAGATCCCCATTAGGGTCCGTGTCCGTGACGTGACGTGTGGTGGTCGGTAGGAGGTGCGTGCGGAGCGTGACGTGCTGCAGGCGCGCATGTCGGAGCAGGCGCTGAAGATCTCGTCGCTGTCGGCGCGGCTGCAGCAGCAGCGGAACGACGCGGAGGCGCTCGCGCACCACGCCGCCAGCCAGCTCACCGTGCAGTTGCACGACGCGCGCGCGGAGGTACTTTTTTATGTTCATTTTTTTATATACATTAATTTAATTTTTATGTTAATTGTTCATCATCATCATCTCAGCAAAAAGACGTCCACCGCTGGACAAAGGCCTCCCCCAAGGATCTCCACAACGACCGGTTTTGTGCTGCTCGCTGTTAATTGTTGAATATATAGATATTAATACATGAAGCAAAAACTTTCTTACTCCTTTTTACGAAAATTGTGCGGACGGAGGAGTATGAAATTTCGCACACTTATAGTTTATATAGAGAAGGTTATCCAAATGTTATTTTTTTTTTTAAATATGCATAATAATACATTTAATCAATAAAACAAACATTACACACACTACCACGTATTTGACACACACGCATTTTCTTTTTTGAGAATAGATTAATAAAATTTTATAAATGGAAGAGGAGTGGCCGAAATCTGTCAAATCCAATCTAAACTCACATTCTATCTTTTTAAATTTTTCATTTCTTAGGATACAATCCGTGCAGCCTTAATAAAATATTATGGTTGAATTTCGACCACTGCCTGGGCGACCACGAGTTATAATAAATATTAATAATGATTGAATTGCCTATAATTAATTTACCTGCCATAAGTTCATGTCTCATATGTTCAGGTGCAAAAGTTAAAAGAAGACCTCGAATCGAAAGACAAACAGCTCCTGCGTCTAAAACAGAATTTGGAAGAAAAGGAAAAACTGAATGAACAGCACCAACCGTTATATGGGAATTCATGTAAGTTTCAGTATTCTATTTACTAAGTTTATTTTTTAATATATTTGGAACCTGGTTTAAAGTTTTGATAATTTTTCAGGTAATCCCAAAGACAAGGTGGTAATACTGGAACGCGAGCTGTCTTCAGCGCAGAGTCGGATTGCTCAGCTGGAGTCCTTAGTGCGAAGCTTGGAAACAGACAAGGATGAACTCCAGGCGACCCTCCGCGACCAGCAGCGGGCGCTCGCCGAGAGGGACGAGCAGATGCAGGAACTGATGGGTATGAGATTTACTGAACCTAAATTGTATCTTACACTTTGATATCAATTTTGAGTGATAAAAATAATTGAATGTTCTTGTGGCAGTGAAAAAAATAGCTGCAGCTATATGCAAAAAGGTAAAACTTTTTGTAGGCCATATTTTTATCAGGTTAAAAGACGTTTTTTGTTATTTTTATGTTTAGGGTGTTGCTTGCATAAGTAAGAACCGTAACTAAACAAATATGAAACTGAGTTCATACCAAAACATATTGAAAAAACACCTTAATCAATAAGTTAAATTTTTCCTTAAATACACCTGTTTTTTTAGCAGGAAATAAATTATTTTTGTAAATATGTGGATGGACTTGGTTTTCCTGTTATAATATCTTAAATTATTTTTATTTGCAGCAGTAGCAACTGTATTAATGTTTTTGTTTACGAATGGTTTGTATTTAACGGCATCGTTTCATAAGTAATTGAAGTATAAATGTTTTGGCAATATTCCAACCTCCTTGCACCGATTTAGTATGCGCCTGGTCCGTCTAGACCGCGCGTCGTTATTCCACTTCGTGACTCACAGGCAACATTGTCCGCAGCACTGAAACTGCACGACGACAACCAACCAGAGGACCGGAGCGACATGCAGGAAGGCGGGAAAGCTTCCGCCCGTACGCTTAGTGATATCGTGTCGATCTCCGAGTTCGATGAGCAGGACTTGCAAATGCGGCGCGCGGAGCTCCGGCCCCACAACCTCAGCCTGTCCGGCATCCCGCACGCGACCGGACGCGACAAGCTTCAGCGGACGCTGCCTCCGGACATGAGCTCCTTGAACATCGAGTACATCGACCACTCCGACCTGCCGCACGGCACGCCACGGGCGGACTCGCTCCCCACCCACCTCACCTCCACACAGAACAAGGACGCCCTCCGACAGTACATACGAAACGTTAACGAGACTACGCTCTTTGGCTTAGAGAAACCGGCCGAAGTCAAACAAAACATACCTGACAACTGCTCGATGTACCCCAACCGAGATGTCAGCGACGATAAAAACTTGAGCGTGGAACCGAAGGTCATCGACTTCTCCGTCGAGCCGTCTCACGACAACAGAACCCACGAAGACGAGTTCACATCCCTCCAAGAGCTGGGCATCAGCCTCGACGTCAAGCGAGAGAACTTCCCCGACATACTGACGCAGTTAAAACACGAGATAAAGAGGTCCAGATCGGAACTGGAGAACTGCAAGTCTGAATTGAAAAATGCAGAAGAACAGCTGTGCGAGTTTCCAGCGTTGAAGGAGGAGGTAGACGAGCTGAAAAACCTTCTGGAGAACACCATGGCGACTATGGAGACCGACAAAAAGTTTTATGCCACCCAATTGGAAAACTTTACGTCGAACAAAAAACTGCTCGAGCAGAGAATGGCGGAGTTGTCGCAAGAAGTCAACGACAAATCGAAAGACTTACATTTGCTCAAAGAGGATATTTTGCGTAGAGAAAATATGATCCTAGAACTAGCGAAGGAGAAAAGAAACTTGACTAATAAAATGACGGAGCTCGAAGAGAAAATTGACGAGCTGCAGAGCAGAAACAACGCTTTGGAAAACAATGAGAGCGAACACCGTCAAATGAGAGAGCGGATACAAGAGCTAGAGAAATTGAAACAACTTGTGTCTGAAAAGAACCAACAGATAGACAGCTTGAATCAGCATCTAGACAGGCTAGACGATCTGCAGAGATGCCTCGACGACAAGACTGAAGAGTTTGACAACTTGAAGGAAGCGTTCGAAGAGAAATCGAACGAGTTATTCCAAATGCAAGATACAGTCGAAGCGTTGAATCGCGACATCGCCAAACTGATGGCGGAGAACACTGAACTCAATAACAACAACAAAGAGTTGAAACTAATGTTAACGAAGCTCGAGAAAGAACAAGAGAACGCGTCGCTGAAGTTGCAGAACAGCGAAGGTGAAGTGGAGAGGTTGAGCTCTTTGAACGGCGAGTTAACGTCTAAGATCGATGAACTGAAGCTGCTGACTGACAAGTTAAAGGACAAAGAGACTGAAATAGAGATTCTCCACGAGGACATCAACGCGTTTCATGAAGAGATAGCTACTTTGAAGGAGCAGTTGAAGATGGTGTCCCGCAGCCCGTCACCGCGAAGCAAAAACGGGGAGGAGCGGAAGGCGGTAGACCGGCAGGCGAGCGGCGATACCAAGCAGCTAATCAAGATCAGGAAGCAGATCTCGCTGCTGCAGCACGAGCTCGATTTCAACAAGAAGGAACTTAACGACAAGGTAACTTTAAGTAGTAAACTTATGATTTAGTATCTAGAGTTTTCTTAAATTGTCTTCTTAATTTGTAGAAATTTTTCAAATATCTTCTTGTTCATCTGTACGGGCTAACACGCACAATTTGTGGTATCAGCACTTTATGGCCTTTTGCATCAATTTAGGTCTTTATAAAGTTAGTTCGGCATCGATAATAATCAATCACGCCGCGTACTCTATATCACTTTTGATCAGTAGTTATTATCAATTATATTTACTTTAATAAGACAATCAAGATCAAGACTTTCACACTATTTTCACTTTTCACTTTTTTTTACCAAAGTCAAAGTCAAAGTCAAATATTCTTTACTCAAATAAACTTTAGAAAAGTGCTTTTGAATCATATATTTTCTATTTTATCACATAATTTTTACCTACTACCCATTCAGGACGTCTATTTTTTAGCTGTGGAAAAGAATGGGCGCAAGAATCTCCACAGCTTTAATTCAATATGTAACGACATTTACAAAATTATATGCCGTTACGTTACAAAAGTGTACAAACCCGTACATTATCAGTAATTTCTGTTTTCTTTCAAGATTGTCCTAAAAGCTTATTTCCAGATATAAGTTTATCTGAACTTCGCATTATACTATCACGTTGTTATTGATGCTAGGCCTTCGAGCTAGCGAAAGCGAAGCTGGACGTGACCGAGCTGAAGAACAACCTGGGCCAGTCCACCAAGCTGGCCGCCGACCGCGAGCAGGCCAACCTCGAGCTGGCCCAGCGGCTGCAGCAGCTGGCCGCCGACCGCCAGCAGCTGGCGCTCCAACTCGACGCTGTCAACGCCAGGTTACAGCCATTTATCAATTTCAATAATGCCAAAGAGCACTGAACTTTAAAAAAGCACATGTACAGACACCTGCATATCAACCTATCACAAACTGACAAATTTCTTCATTAAATGTTTGACCATATGCCTTAGAAATAAAGTTCAAAGTCTATTGAGGAAAGAAGGAAGCCCATAATCGGCCCATCCTTGAACAGCACAACTAAATTTAAATAAACCTTATATTAAATCACTTTAAATATGATATAATTTTTAGTAATTCTTAAAAGTATGCCAGTAATGATTTAAAAAAGTTTCGGTATTAAAAAAGTTGCCAGTATTATTACAGACTCCATAATCTACAAATCATGCAAATTTACATGATATAATTATTTATTCTATTCTATTCCTTTCATAATACACTATTGAATACATAAAAATATAACAGTTTGCCTATGTAGGTAATGATTAATAATGATTCATGCTAAATGTAAGAAAGTACTCGACTTTGGCTGATATGTTTGGTAATAGTTATAACTGGCGGGTTTATCAATTTTTCTATCTCAGTATACATTTATATAGGTAGAACAATCAATACTTGTACAATATTTAAAAGCCTGACGCTTTATGGCTAATGGGCATTGTTCTTTGACCGTTTGTGGAGTCAGATATGCCGGCGTGTGTATTTTTTTTATTTTTATTAAAACTAAGATACTGATATAACATGTTATGTATATAGCATATACAGCCGTACCGTTATTTCTCCACCTAACCCACAGGTGGAGAAATAATATTCAACACATTGCATATCAAAATATTCGCACTTCCAGATCCGGATCGGACCATTCATAATTTTGTATCGGCTTCGCAATTGAGAATACTTGTATGCTTTGACTGCTTGCATAGTTACAGCCGTTTCTTTTATGAATAAAATAAATTTAACTTTAGACAACTTAAAATATTCCGTGTCGATTGTAATGTCGTGTATACATTTTTCTTTTTTCTTTTTAAATTTCCAAGACGTGTACCCCTGAACAATCAACAGAGTATAAGCTTCGAATAGTTATTCCTTGATTTGTCTCTTTTGCTCTTATTTGAAATGAAGTTTACATCACGGGAACAAAACACGCAATAGCAATTCCTTTGCTTGTATTATATTTATTAAGACTCATTTAATATTGTAATTAATAGTGTCATAATGCCGTTTTATCTACACTAATGTTGTAACATTCTACTTATGTTTCCAATACTTGACTTATAATTACTACTGTTATAGCGCAGACAACAAAACACTCAATTTAAGCAATTTCACATGATGGTATAATATCCACATCGATATCGTAAAATCTCATTATAACATCAATAAAACGCGACCAATTAACCTGGCGAGCCTTATGTCAAAATCCTCATACAAGTTGTATAAAATTTTTATATTAGGCTGGCTTTTGAAAACAGTTGGGTTATACGTGAAAACTTCGTCGAAACTACTAAACTTACATACACAAAACTCTTTGGTAAGATCTTGTGCCAATTAAATAAAAAAAGAACAGCGCGCGCTCGCTCCTGATTGGCCCTGCGCGCGCAGCTGCGCTCTCATTGGTTAGATTTTAATGGCGGCAAGTTCACTGTGACAATACACGTACGCGTGAATTTAATGTTTCGCAATGTTTTTTGTTTTTAAAATACAAATTAAAAGTTAAAAATGGACAGCGACGATGATATTTGTACGCCTCCGGATATTCTAGAATTGGCAACAAAAGTAACTCACAATCTTTTGCCAGAAAAATCTAGAAAATTATATGAAAAAGAATATAATAACTTTTTGGCATGGAAGATCGAAAAGAAAACTACATCGTTTTCTGAAAATGTCTTGATGTGTCTTGTGTATCTCAAAGACCTCTCCGACAAATTCAAGCCATCTTCTATGTGGGCTACATATTCTATGCTCAAGTCCACACTGAGTATCTACAACAATATTGATATCACGAAGTATTCAAAAGTCATAGCGTTCCTGAAACGCAGTTCAGAAGGACACAAGGAAAAAAAGTCCTTGACGTTTACATCAGGTCAAATAAAGATGTTCCTGAAAGATTCACCAGATATTTTGTATCTTTTTGAAAAGGTAAGTGTATTTTAGTTCTGTTATTTAATCTACCTAGTACTTACGTACTACACACGCAAGTTATCTAGACACTCCGTTTAAGCGCTTTGTGTATAAATTAGGTAGTAGGTACCTACACTTTACTACTTCATAAATCATAGTTTTTGCCTTGGCTATGTACCTCAAGCTTATTATATCGTTTATTGTTACAGGTTGCACTAATCTTCGGCATAATGGGGGCATGCCGAAGGCAAGAGCTATACAACATCCAGTTCGATGAAGTCTCTAACATAGACGACAGTACAATCATGGTGAAAGTTTCGAAAACAAAAACGAAAATAGATCGTTCTTTCGTTGTGACGGGCAACTGCTATGCCGTATGTAAAAAATACATGGAACTTCGACCCACCCCCTGTCGAAACCCTGCCTTTTTCTTGAGCTATAGATCGGGGAAGTGCATCGATCAAAGAACTGGTATTAATAAATTTGGTGCTCTGGGAAAAACCATCGCAAGTTTTTTGAATCTGCCTAACCCAGCGTTGTACACGGGGCATTGCTTCCGGCGCACCTCGGCGACCCTTCTCATAGATAGCGGTGGTGATTTGACCGCACTGAAACGACACGGGGGGTGGAAGTCTTCTACTGTGGCTGAAAGCTACATTGATGAGTCTTTAATGAATAAAATTCAAGTCTCAAATACGATCTTGAACAGTATAGAAAACAAGACGAATGAAGTAATTATAAATATTCCAACTCCGTCTATGAGCTCTACTGCTTGCCCCGCGACCGCTACAGCTGCTGGATCAATAATTAACATTAACTTTCATAATTGTACCATCCAAAATTTGAACAATTATTATAAATAAACTATTGTCAGCTTTTACTCTTGTTGTTTGACTAATTGCATTAGTGAAGATAAAGTAGTGTATGCAACTGCATATAACACGGGTATTAAAACACTCGTTACTATTATGAAACTTGCTGCGCTCGTTTCATAAACTCACACTCGTGTTTTAATACCCTTCATTATATGACAGTTGCATAAACTACTATTCTCGCATTATGTCGTAGGATCCGCGAAGAGTCCAACGTGTCGGAGCTGAAGGCCAAGCTGCGCGACCAGGTCGAGCACTGCCAGCAGCTAGAGGCGGAGCTGCAGGATGTCAGGGACTCGCTCGACAGGTAGGCAGTTTTTCCCCTTTTTTTGTAAACTTTTTTACTAATTTAGCTAACACTCGTAAGACTTTATTCTTCATTTTTGTTTTTGTTTTTTGATTTAGATTATTAATCTTTTAGTCATTAAGCTGAGCTTAAGTCACCAACGATTATACAATCAGTTACTGGTATCCTCGGTGCACCGACGCAAGGATAAGATCACTATTTATTTAAAAAAAAAATTTAATTAAGGAACCTAAAAAAAAGTGTTTTTTTTAATATGTGTGAAAAATGTTTTTGAGGTTTACTATTTATCTTATTTTATACGCCTGCGTTAACAAAATGTACAATATCCAACATGCAAGAAAAAAAAAATACTATGTTGCTTTTCACCACTTTGTCCCGGATGCAAAAAACCTTCACGATTTGTTTTTTATTTATTGAGATGCCAAGAATAATAATATTTTTCAATTCAGGCTACGACGGTTCATATACATACATACCTCAGTCAATACATACATACATATCTGATTATTTTTTGTTAGAACCATAAAGTTATTATACCAACGGAATAGAGCAACAAACACTAGCTGTCAAACGAAACCGAAATAGGATGACATTTGTGTGTGTATATATTGTACTTTATTGTATTATATTATTGTATTGTATTAGGTACTTTAACAACATTAATACATATTCGTAACATATCATAACCGCGTTATAGACAGTGGACACGAAATATCAATAACTTGATGCAGCCCTAAAGTAAAACGAAAATTATTTCTTTACACAAAATATTCGTAAATTTTGCAAAGTGTATTTGATCTTTGTTTCTTACATAATTAAATGTTAATAGAAGAGAATTATCACACTTAGTGCTTAAAATTCGAAGCTCATTGGCTAAAATAAATCCAAAATCAAGAGGTGTCGATTTAGAATAATTTACCTGTAAAATGAACATTTTTCGGGGTTATTGCACTGTGTTGTACAACAATCAATCACTGAACAAGTCACCATGTTACTAAAGCACTATTTCTCAAAAAATATCCACGATTTCACGTAAAATCATAAAAATTTACAGAGCTCAAATTCTCAGCAAGCCGATAAAAGCAGACGAACTGTCAAACAGTTGCTAAAAATCTGTTGCGTCGCATCACGCATCTCTTTTTATCACTGTTGTTGCTGCTGGTGACATCTCGCTCGCCCAGCCTTTTGTTGCTCTATTCCGTTGGTATAATAACTTTATGGTTAGAGCGTATCTATACTTGAAACTTAAACTATTTCAGTCACTTTAAAGATGACGTAGACGTTTACTGAGAGGGTCTATTTCGTTCGCTAGGGCTCGCGACACGGGCGCGCTGAGCTCGGAGCGCGCGCTGGTGGCCCGCAGCCGCTCGCCCACCGCCGAGCTGGAGCGGGCCCTGCGCGACCAACTCGACTACTCGCACGCGCTCGACGACCACATCATGGAGCAGGTACGTCCGCAGCCGCTCGCCCACCGCCGAGCTGGAGCGGGCCCTGCGCGACCAACTCGACTACTCGCACGCGCTCGACGACCACATCATGGAGCAGGTACGTCCGCAGCCGCTCCCACCGCCGAGCTGGAGCGGGCCCTGCGCGACCAACTCGACTACTCGCACGCGCTCGACGACCACATCATGGAGCAGGTACGTCCGCAGCCGCTCGCCCACCGCCGAGCTGGAGCGGGCCCTGCGCGACCAACTCGACTACTCGCACGCGCTCGACGACCACATCATGGAGCAGGTACGTCCGCAGCCGCTCGCCCACCGCCGAGCTGGAGCGGGCCCTGCGCGACCAACTCGACTACTCGCACGCGCTCGACGACCACATCATGGAGCAGGTACGTCCGCAGCCGCTCGCCCACCGCCGAGCTGGAGCGGGCCCTGCGCGACCAACTCGACTACTCGCACGCGCTCGACGACCACATCATGGAGCAGGTACGTCCGCAGCCGCTCGCCCACCGCCGAGCTGGAGCGGGCCCTGCGCGACCAACTCGACTACTCGCACGCGCTCGACGACCACATCATGGAGCAGGTACGTCCGCAGCCGCTCGCCCACCGCCGAGCTGGAGCGGGCCCTGCGCGACCAACTCGACTACTCGCACGCGCTCGACGACCACATCATGGAGCAGGTACGTCCGCAGCCGCTCGCCCACCGCCGAGCTGGAGCGGGCCCTGCGCGACCAACTCGACTACTCGCACGCGCTCGACGACCACATCATGGAGCAGGTACGTCCGCAGCCGCTCCCACCGCCGAGCTGGAGCGGGCCCTGCGCGACCAACTCGACTACTCGCACGCGCTCGACGACCACATCATGGAGCAGGTACGTCCGCAGCCGCTCGCCCACCGCCGAGCTGGAGCGGGCCCTGCGCGACCAACTCGACTACTCGCACGCGCTCGACGACCACATCATGGAGCAGGTACGTCCGCAGCCGCTCGCCCACCGCCGAGCTGGAGCGGGCCCTGCGCGACCAACTCGACTACTCGCACGCGCTCGACGACCACATCATGGAGCAGGTACGTCCGCAGCCGCTCGCCCACCGCCGAGCTGGAGCGGGCCCTGCGCGACCAACTCGACTACTCGCACGCGCTCGACGACCACATCATGGAGCAGGTACGTCCGCAGCCGCTCGCCCACCGCCGAGCTGGAGCGGGCCCTGCGCGACCAACTCGACTACTCGCACGCGCTCGACGACCACATCATGGAGCAGGTACGTCCGCAGCCGCTCGCCCACCGCCGAGCTGGAGCGGGCCCTGCGCGACCAACTCGACTACTCGCACGCGCTCGACGACCACATCATGGAGCAGGTACGTCCGCAGCCGCTCGCCCACCGCCGAGCTGGAGCGGGCCCTGCGCGACCAACTCGACTACTCGCACGCGCTCGACGACCACATCATGGAGCAGGTACGTCCGCAGCCGCTCCCACCGCCGAGCTGGAGCGGGCCCTGCGCGACCAACTCGACTACTCGCACGCGCTCGACGACCACATCATGGAGCAGGTACGTCCGCAGCCGCTCGCCCACCGCCGAGCTGGAGCGGGCCCTGCGCGACCAACTCGACTACTCGCACGCGCTCGACGACCACATCATGGAGCAGGTACGTCCGCAGCCGCTCGCCCACCGCCGAGCTGGAGCGGGCCCTGCGCGACCAACTCGACTACTCGCACGCGCTCGACGACCACATCATGGAGCAGGTACGTCCGCAGCCGCTCGCCCACCGCCGAGCTGGAGCGGGCCCTGCGCGACCAACTCGACTACTCGCACGCGCTCGACGACCACATCATGGAGCAGGTACGTCCGCAGCCGCTCCCACCGCCGAGCTGGAGCGGGCCCTGCGCGACCAACTCGACTACTCGCACGCGCTCGACGACCACATCATGGAGCAGGTACGTCCGCAGCCGCTCGCCCACCGCCGAGCTGGAGCGGGCCCTGCGCGACCAACTCGACTACTCGCACGCGCTCGACGACCACATCATGGAGCAGGTACGTCCGCAGCCGCTCCCACCGCCGAGCTGGAGCGGGCCCTGCGCGACCAACTCGACTACTCGCACGCGCTCGACGACCACATCATGGAGCAGGTACGTCCGCAGCCGCTCCCACCGCCGAGCTGGAGCGGGCCCTGCGCGACCAACTCGACTACTCGCACGCGCTCGACGACCACATCATGGAGCAGATACGTCCGCAGCCGCTCCCACCGCCGAGCTGGAGCGGGCCCTGCGCGACCAACTCGACTACTCGCACGCGCTCGACGACCACATCATGGAGCAGGTACGTCCGCAGCCGCTCCCACCGCCGAGCTGGAGCGGGCCCTGCGCGACCAACTCGACTACTCGCACGCGCTCGACGACCACATCATGGAGCAGGTACGTCCGCAGCCGCTCCCACCGCCGAGCTGGAGCGGGCCCTGCGCGACCAACTCGACTACTCGCACGCGCTCGACGACCACATCATGGAGCAGGTACGTCCGCAGCCGCTCCCACCGCCGAGCTGGAGCGGGCCCTGCGCGACCAACTCGACTACTCGCACGCGCTCGACGACCACATCATGGAGCAGGTACGTCCGCAGCCGCTCCCACCGCCGAGCTGGAGCGGGCCCTGCGCGACCAACTCGACTACTCGCACGCGCTCGACGACCACATCATGGAGCAGGTACGTCCGCAGCCGCTCCCACCGCCGAGCTGGAGCGGGCCCTGCGCGACCAACTCGACTACTCGCACGCGCTCGACGACCACATCATGGAGCAGGTACGTCCGCAGCCGCTCCCACCGCCGAGCTGGAGCGGGCCCTGCGCGACCAACTCGACTACTCGCACGCGCTCGACGACCACATCATGGAGCAGGTACGTCCGCAGCCGCTCCCACCGCCGAGCTGGAGCGGGCCCTGCGCGACCAACTCGACTACTCGCACGCGCTCGACGACCACATCATGGAGCAGGTACGTCCGCAGCCGCTCCCACCGCCGAGCTGGAGCGGGCCCTGCGCGACCAACTCGACTACTCGCACGCGCTCGACGACCACATCATGGAGCAGGTACGTCCGCAGCCGCTCCCACCGCCGAGCTGGAGCGGGCCCTGCGCGACCAACTCGACTACTCGCACGCGCTCGACGACCACATCATGGAGCAGGTACGTCCGCAGCCGCTCCCACCGCCGAGCTGGAGCGGGCCCTGCGCGACCAACTCGACTACTCGCACGCGCTCGACGACCACATCATGGAGCAGGTACGTCCGCAGCCGCTCCCACCGCCGAGCTGGAGCGGGCCCTGCGCGACCAACTCGACTACTCGCACGCGCTCGACGACCACATCATGGAGCAGGTACGTCCGCAGCAACAAAATTTGCTTATCTTTTTCTTGAAGAAAACAAAAAAAAAAAAACTATTCTGTCGGACTTATAATTCCAACCACAGCACCATTTTTGGCACGTAAAATAGAAAAAAAAAACAACTTAAAACTTGTCAACAAAATTAGCTTCTATTAAACAAAACAAAAATAAACACAAATGTTAACATGAAAACGTTAACATTATCTTAACTTATAATTAAATTACAATCACAGCACCATTTTTGGCATGTTAATTAGAAAAAAAATCAAATGAAAACATTGCAAGATCAATGAAACATTTCGACGTTTCGGTACAGTCTATAACAAACGCAATTCAAATTAATAATAAGCCCTAGGATTAATATGTGATACACAACATAATTCAGTGGCAATATTCGTCTCACAAGTTCAAGATAACATACTTATTCATTTCTAATTACTAATACAAGAAAAACATACAAGAAAAGGTTGGAAAAATAAATAGTAGGTATATTTTTTACACAACGAAGCTTGTGTGTTGTTGTTTTACAAAAATAGGAAATATAATTAAGTTAAGTAGTGTAGTATAATTATGTATCGTTAGTTATTTTAAGTATTTAAATTTCATTTAAAATTAATAGAAAAGAACAGATAGGTACCTAGTAAAATTTGAGATCTTAATGAGATTATTAATCTTGATAAAAATAATATGAATTAAGCCATGTCAATAAAAGTGAAAAGACTTACCTGTTTGTTTTCAGTTTATCACGTAATTCACAAAAAAATTGCGTGTACTACACTTTGTAATCCGAACAGTCTGAACTCGGCTAGAGTCCTAGAATATAATTTCATAGACTCAAATATGATTTCTCGAGTTCTCAACTTTTCTCGAGCTACATTTCCCGGGAACAAAGCCCAACGATTTCCCGGGAAATGAATGAACCCTAGTTTGTAAACACTGTTATATATTTTATACACTTAGTTGTTATATCATATATTGTCTTACATTTGGACGTGAATTGCCGTCCCTGAAGTTTCAATTCTTATACTTCCATGACCTGTTATTTTTCATTGTGTGTAGTATAATAGTTTTTGTATTAATCGGTCTGGACTCGTTTATATCTTAAATTTAGTTTAAATCCGACCAATTCCACTGTTAAACGTATTGTAGTAATTTAAAATAATATTGCTTCACAGATATTATCTGCGAGCAGCGACGAGCACGAGGAGATACCGCGCCTCGCATTGAACACTTCGAAGTAAGTCATACCAATTTTTTTAGACAGCGACAAGAAAATTATACAAGAAACGTGTCGTAGGAATTCTCAATTTCGGCAAAAGTAGTAACTTTTATCCAAATGTGTCTGTGTTATAAATACTACGAATATATAAATAGAACTTTCGACCTCCCCGATGCACGTTCGGCTGTTCGGTGATTTTTAGTTAGTTGCGTGCAGTCAACGGCAGTCGTTCGTTAGTTCAAAATCCGAAATGATTATTATAACTTTTTTCTATTTAATTAAGTTTGATTTATAACACTTATAGAGCTTCGATTTTGACCAACTCCAAAAAAACAGGAGGTTCTCCTAATACCATTATTTTTTGTGAATGTCTTATGGTCTATGTTTGCCCAAGTTTGTACCATACCTATATGAAATTAATTCCGAGCGTGCCGAAACGGTCACCAACAGCCGCGCCTCTAGCACTTTTTACAAACCAGCTGCAGATTTTGTCCTTGACAGCAATCAATGTTGTTATATCTATACGGTATACGACCGAACATGGATTTTTGATTTTGTTATAAATATGTTAATGTAACAATAAACTAATATAGTAGTAAGTTGTTAAGCTCTGTTTGTATTGATTGTCAGGTCGTCGTCATCCGCGCACTCGTCGTCGTCGGAGCGTCTCCGGCGCCTGCGCAGCGAGCACGACAAGCTGCAGTTGCAGGCCAGCAACCTGGAGCTGCGGCTGCGGGACAAGGACGCGCTCATAACCGAGCTCAACAGGTAGCGGGGCGGGGGACTAGCTGTGTGTGATGGTGGCAGGTCTCCGGTCGTCGGTAGTGTCTGCAGCGAGCGCGACAAGCTGCAGCTGCAGGCCAGCCACCTTGCCACCAGTTTTATCATCATTCATACAAGTTTAATGTTATTTTAAAGGAAATTTAAGGATTATCAAGCCTATGACACTTTTACTCGGCAACGGAACGCAAAAATTTTATTGACATTGAATTTGACATTTTATGTCGTAATGTCGTAGCGGCTATTATTATTGTAGCCCTGTCACAAATGTATCTTTCTCAACGTTCCTAATAATATTTAAGTAGCAATCAATAAAACATTTCAAATGTCTCTGAGAAGTTAAAAAAAAGCCAAGTTTAGTTCTCGAGCGGCGGATTCCTTAGTCCTTATGTCCCACAGTGGTAGGGTTGATATCGATGATAAAAGACAAAAATTGTTAAGTGACGAATCCGAAGCGGCTGTTAGTATGAGAAGAGTAATAAAACAACGCTCCCCCCCCCAGGGTCCGCGACAAGCTGTCGGGGTCGCTGCAGAGCTGCCAGCTGCGGCTGGCGGCCGAGCGCGACAACGCGGCGCGGCTGCAGCTGCTGCTGCTCACGCACAAGGACACCGCCGACTCGCTGCAGGTACCGCACGCGCACGTACAGCTCTAACCCTTTTACTACAACACTGTTTTAAGTTAAGCGACGGCCAAACACATGTTTCAAATATTGTCTCCGTCTTAGTATTAGCTAAAAGTGAAAGCATCCGTTTTAAGCGTTGCCATCTTTAGCCATTGTTTTGTAGTATCGCACCGAGTATAGGTTTAACGAAAACAGTTGACGAACACAAAAACTTTTTGACGAATCCAAAACAAACCGAATTAAATCGACGTTGACCAGATTCGCTGCAAGTACTGTAGCTGAATATAGCTCTAGACATTTTAATAAAATACATCTTTACTTTTTTGATGTCACAAATAGTTGATGAAACATATAGGGCCATAAGGTCCGAATAGTTATTCCGTGTTTGGTCTCTTACTCTAATTTGAAATGACGTTTACATGACAGGAACAAAACACGGAATAACTACCAATTCTTCTAATTTAAACGTGTATCGTGTTTTCCAGAATCAGGACTCGAACATGATCCAAATGCTGAAGAAGCGGCTGGAGAGCGCCATGCAGTCGGAGGTGGACCTGCAGCAGCAGTTGCAGCAGCAGAAGGCGCGCGCGCAGCAGCTGGAGCGGCGCCTGCTGGCCGGCGAGCCCGCGCCCGCGCAGGCGCAGCTGCAGCACGAGGTCAGGAAAACTATAATTAACTAGCTGTTGCCCGACCCACCGCGACGTATTGCCTCGCCCGAATAGCCCGTTTTTCCAGGCTTTATTTGCTCTGCTCTTAGGCCTATATCCTTCCACAAAGATTGGGCTGATTGGCAAATGCATAAAGAATTTTTCAAATCTGACTTAGTTTTAGAGATTAGCGCGTTCAAACAAAAAAACAAACTTAGCTTTATTATATTAAATTTTACTTTTTATTTTCAAGTACTAATTGCTGCACTGAAGCTAAATTAAATAATTATCTTCCGCAATCCGGGCGGCTACACTGACCGCTATGCTACCAGGAAGGCTGACGTAAGCGCTGAATTTTATCACTGCTTTTCAATATATATTTTTTGCGGTCAGTGCAGCCGCCCGGATTGCGGAAGACCCAGGTTCGAGTCCTGGCTGGGTCGGGTGGGCGTTTAATTTTTTCACTGTATTTTATAAATTTTATAAATATTTATTATATTAGTAAAGATATAAATAACTCATCATTATCTCAACTATAACACGCCCGCTGCTGGACAAAAAAAAATCATACATTTTTAAATAACAACAATGTTCAATAAGTAGCTCTTACGAATGTCACTACAAATTGCGATATAAGTCTACTATAAATAGTCTATAGAACTTGTTCTAAGAAGTCCTAAGAAACTAGATAAGAACTCTGCAAAGGCATTTTCTCTCCTTTTAGAGCGTATTGGACCCTCTAGAAAAACACTTACCGTCACAAATCAACATATTAACAAACTAAAGAATATTTTTTTTACCAAAATTACGTATGTTTTTTTATAATCTTCATTATTATCCTCCATCGCCTCAGTTGGAGAACAACGAGCGCCTCCTCGGCGAGATCACGGTGCTGAAGGCCAAGGCCGAGGTGGAGCGGGCCCGCGCCTCGGACGCGCACGCGGCGCTGGACCAGCTGCGCGTGCGCACGCAGCGCGACCTCGACGCCGCGCGCCGCGCCACCGCCGCCGCCCACCGCGACCTGGCCGACGTCAACAGGTCGGCTCATTTAGTCTCATCTACTGCACTTTGGAGATCAGGACACAACACTTCTTGCGGTCTCATGTAACTGATGATAGCTAAGTCCAGTTCATATACACGCATACACACATACCCACGCGTCACAACACAACTAGCTGACGACGTCGAGATGTCAGCATTAGCCCAGCCGTACTTTGGATGTGTTTTTTTTGGACGAAGCCGTAAGAATAAGTCAAAATAAAAAGTAAAAAAAAATTTAAGTAACCTCCAAAATGAAACCATTTGAATCGTACTATTTCTTATTACCTACTTTCCATTCAGAGGTCAGAGGTCAGCATGTACACACACGCACACGCATACGTACGCTTATACATTTACGTGTGCGTGTATGTGCGACCTCTGACCTCTGATTTTTATGCGGGCATGCTCATGCACATGCTCATTTGCACATACATTCATTTTGAAAGAAATTTAACAGTTTGTGGTGGTCTGACGTGCAGACGTATGTACCTAATGTGTTTCGTATTTGTGTTTGTGGGCTGCAGTTTGTGTCTTTCTCCTGAAACTGGGAGAGACTATACAACTTGTTGATTTGCATTCACGCCATATTCATAGCAGCGGTCGTAATGCTTATACTTATTACAAATAAATTATAAAAAAAATATGAAAAAATAATAATCATATTTTCAAAATCTGTAAATACGAATCGCACGTCTGCGTAGCACTAAAAAATAAACGCTCGTTCGCGTACGCCCGCTCACCCGACCACGCGTAGGTAGCAACAAGCTCGAGCTTCGCGGCGCGCCCGCAGCTTTGTCGGCGCGGCGAGCGCCGGCGGCCGGCGGGCGGCGGGCGCACGCCGCACGCATCAAAGCCAGTGTGCCGCGCAACCCCGAACGAGTGACACATTTCTTAGCCCTAGCGAATTTGGAGCGAAACGTGTTCTTAGGTGTGTTGTTTGTGTGTGTAAAAAAAGGAAAATGACGGAAAACGTAGAACTTGTGGAGATGGTGCGATTATACGCAATTAGTGGGAACAGTCTACGTCGAGCCGTGGTCATGTTTGTGGAAATGTTTCCAAACAGACCAACTCCATCATGGCCAGTTCAACGTTCCTCGACATGCGCAGGGTCGCGGCAGTGTGGGCCTCTCAGTCGATTTGCAAGAGCAAATACTCGAATACTTCGAGAGGGAACCACGTGCCAGTACTCGTGATGCTGGCCGCCACTTCAATGTCCACCACACAACAGTCTGGCGGCTTCTTAAGTCGGAACAACAGCACCCGTTCCACTTCAGAAGAGTTCAAGAATTGAACGAGCAAGATCATGCCGCCCGGGTTACTTTTTGTCACTGGGTACTAGAACACCGAGAAGCCAGCATTCTATGGACGGACGAGTGTATGTTTACGCGCATCGGTGTTTACAACGTCCACAATGAACATTGGTGGGCTCACCGCGAATAGAACCCGCATAAGACCAAAAAAGATTCGTTCCAGCATAGGTTTAGCATCAATGTGTGGGCTGGCATTGTTGGTGGACATTTACTCGGGCCCTATTTCATCGAGGGTTATCTCAACAGCAACTCGTATTTGCAACTTTTGCAGCACGTAGTTGACGACGTGCCACTAGCTCTTCACCGGAATCTCTTTTACCACCAGGACGGGGCGCCTCCGCATTATGGACGCCAAGTGTGCGATTATTTGGACGAAGTGTTCGGAACCCAGTGGATTGGTCGAGGTGGGCCAGTGCCCTGGCCTCCGAGGTCGACAGACTTGACTCCGTGTGACTTTTATTTGTGGGGAGACATAAAAAGAATGGTTTATAAAGACGAAATTTCGAGTGTTGTGCAGTTAAAACAAAATATTTTAATGGCTTTTGAGAGTGTAAGGTCAAATCGTAGTGTGCTGCAAAAGTTACCTAGAAACTTAAGGCGCCGTGCTCATTTGTGCATAGAACGTGAAGGTGCCCACTTTGAGCAGTACCTGCGAGTATCTTAAACATGATCAGTAAGTACCTAATAATAGTTTATTGCAACAAAGTATACTTATGCGTAAGAGTAAGCCACTTTACCACAGAATACATAATAGTACCTACAAGTTTACGTAAGTTCATCGACTTAATGTCCGCCCGCTGCGCTCTTATGTACCTACTACGGTCTGCACCCCTATTCTCGTCAGTCGACGGTCGCTATTCTAATTTACACTGAGATCATTTTATTAATCAATCGGTTCCTTATTACTTTATCCGTGTTAAAAGTATTTTTTAGTCATTAAGTGTACCAATTACGATCAGCTGTAAAATTATGGCGGGAATGCAAATCTACAACCTGTATTTACATAGACTCCATGTGTATAAAAGTTTTTATGAACATAAACACGAACAAATATGCAAATTGGACATGTCTGTTCGTGCACCGCGCACCAACAGGCCCTGGCAGAATCCCAGCGTAGTTGCGACCCGCCTCGCTGCAAAATAACACACGCTCGCTCGGTTACTCTTGTCACCCGGTGCGCGTGGGCGTGACTTAGTTATGCAAGGGATTGCTGTTGGCTGTTTACAGCGTAGCCGGATTTTTGAGGGCAGCGAGAAACTTAAAGGTGGAAACTGACTTGTAACGTTAGTTTGTAATGTATCACGTACAAGTCAGTCTGTGTCGCCGTATTGTTACAAGATCGCTTCGAATGATACATTACACGAAAATGTTACAAGTCAGTCTCCACCTTAAGGTTTCCTAAAGCCATATAAATGATAGAACGTCTTTAGAGGATTTCTAGAGAGGATGTCATCACGCAGGCGTGCCTCTGTCCCACGTTGGGGTCATAGTCTGCCATATAATACATTATAACTGTCTCTGGAGCCCTACCACCGGTAGCTTGGTCCCGATGCCGGCGGACCCCTATTTTTATATTTTTAAATGTTTTATTTATTTTGTTTTTAGAAAATATTTAAAAAAGTAAATTTATATGAGAAAAAATAAATAAAGACAATAATAATATTACTTTTTATTCAAAGTCAACAAAGGGACCAATAAATTACAAATTATTATAAATAAAAAATATAAATAATATAAGCTAATATTATAAACGATATTTTTTTGTATAGGTTAAAACATGAAGCCAGCATTGAGTTACTGCGTGCCAAGGAGTTACTGACAATACAGAGCGAAACCATCACGGAGCTAGAGAAGAAACTTAAATCGTCGCCCAGGCAGAAGCAATACACGCACGTCATGGTAAGTGGTGCTTTTATTTTTGAAGTTAAAACTAGATAGTTATAAAGCAATTCGTTTGAGTACAATTTTGCGTGTTCTATCGTTACTAATTAGAGTAGCGAGCGGCACCAGTGTTCAAAACTTAAACCCAATTTTTTTTTAGACATATTGCTCATTACCTCAAATGGCATTTTCAGCGTCACTGGGCTTTTTTGGGGGCAGCGAGGTACGTAAAGAGTACCTTAAGCTGTGTTGAAACGAATCACCTTCAGAGGTTTTCTAGAGGGAACGGCATCGCACACTTAAAAGTGCGCGTCCCCCTGCCCTACTAGATGCTCCGAAGGGTTCGGATCGGATCGGGGAGCGGAACCACCCGAGGGCGCCTATAAGGGCTCGGACCTCGGCTCGGGTAAACCGGGCCGTGGAGGAGGAGAGAAGCGCCCAGGTACATGTCTGTACCTGGTATAGAGCGCGTGTGAACCGGTTCTTCGTACCCTTGTTCTACGAGTGCGGTGTCTTGGGCCTAACCTAGTGTGCATGTTTAGTGTATTCTGTAAATGTGTAGTGGCATTTAGAGGATCGGGCGGGTGTTTGCCCAGTGTTTGACACAGTTGTCGTCGCCAAATAATAACATAGATTTTCATTGAAATTTTCCGGAATGACAGCTACGAGCAGGGGTCGGTATTCAATTGCGAGGACAGATGCGAGGACAGCCAATGGAAAGGATGGCAGAATCCTGCCGCTAACCGTACTCACCTTGCCCACCCGAAAGTTCCACCAAGTGCCTTAACACCTCGTTTAAAGAGCGCCATGTTGTAGGAAGGAGGAAATACGTATCTTCTTAGTCGCTACACTCTTGGCAGTGGTCGCGGTCGTTACTTCGGGTCGCAGTGATCCGCCTGACCAACCGACGCCATTCCCCCCCTGTGCACCATCTTTGTGCACGCGTATAAGGGGTTCTCTACTGCTTCCTTTATTTGGTCCGTCCATCTCATTGGCGATCTAACGCGCGCTCGGGTGCCCTCATACGTATACGTGAAATACGTATACGTGATACGTAAATAGCAAAATACGTATTTGGACAGCAAGTAATAACAGTATGTTTCCGTTTGGCCGCAGACTGAGTTCGAGAACCGCAAGAGCGAGCCGGCGGAGCGGCTGCAGCCCGCGGACCGCGACCAGGCGGTCTGTATATAACACTATGTACTGGTTTATAGCATTATCATTACTACATAGGATACTTCAACCATTTTTGCACTAATGACAATAATTCTCAACCAATGACAGAACTACGTTGGCTCGACTGGTAAGTACTAAGCGGTAATTAACAAATTGTAAATAATATATTTTTTGTCACTTTTAAATTGAAGATTACCTATCGTTATTTCGTTAAGTATCAAATATTGCGTCTAACCAATTATGCGGCGGCACGCTTCTGCCAATGAACGTATGATCTTTAAAACTAAATAGTGGTCATACAATTTATTATCCCATAAAATGTTCGAAGTTCCATAGTTTTCAAACCAAGAAGCCAATTTTAATGAAACTTTCTACACATAAGTAAAACACAAAGATCTAAATAATTAGTAATGTAATAAGTTAGGAATAAATGCGATTTTAGCTTTCTATAGTTGGCTTTTTGTTTGGACGAATTTTCTATGGGATATCAAATTATAAATACACTCAACGTGACCGAATTAAAGTCTGTAACGTCTTTATCAGTTTATACACCAACATACAATACATAGTAAGATATATTTATATGTTACTCTATATTGTTAAACATACAGTAAATTTTATAGGAATATAATTATTTTATCAAACGACTGATCTTTTAATTTTTTTATAACTAATTGTGTATAATCTAAGTTTGATATAATTAAAAGTGTAATTGTTACTTTGCTACTGCAGTTTCATTTAATATTAGTATTTTTTTAAAGATATCTTTTGTATATTTTTGATGACCTTGACGAGGATATACATTTTGTTTATTAGTTTAATTTAAATGGTCATACTATAAATAAATAAAATAATAAATATAGTTTTAGAGATAATTGTATGTAGGTGATTACAAATAAGTATAATGTATCAAAGTAATTTTGATTAAAAAAAAAACGACGGGTTGCACTCCGGGAGTGCCGGCAGAAGTGAAAACTTGAATATTAACTTGACTTAACTTGAGTATTGTATAAAATAAGTAGGTATCTCAGTTTATTTAGCTAATAATTATCACAGTACCATCGTTTTTGCCGATAACCTTGCGAGTAAAAATTGATTTTAAGTTTCCACCGCAATATTTTTTATGTACAAACGTTTTGTTTAGTCGCGCTAGTAGCATAGCATGTATGCGCCCTCTCCCCGCGCCCCGGCCCGCCAGCCACGCACCGCCGCCATTTTGTTTACATCAGTAAATTCCCTGCCGTCTATCAGCGAAAAAAAAATTGTCTGATCTCTCATAATTGGAAAATATTTAATAAGTTACAAACTTTTGCCAAGAAAACCGAGGAACCTAATCCAGGTTTGGGTACCTCCGCCATAAGAGAGACAGAACAGCATTTAAACTCTTCGTAGTTTCGTTCACACTGTGTATCGTAAAGTAACCCACTTCGAGTAGAAGTTTTCGTATTTCAGATTACATGTTATTAAAATTTCTTGTCACGATTAGTCATTATCATTAAGATTTTTTCATGTTGATTTTGAAGAATTTGAATTATTTAGAGTTGTTAAATCTTGAGAACTTTATTAAGGTGATTGTTTGAAAATACTGATGTGTCTATTTTATCGCCAAAATGAATTATTAAATTTTGCAGGAAATTTAAAAAGAACTTACGAGAATTTTCTTCGAAATATTCTCGAGAATATTCTCGCTTAGAAGAATTTAACCTCAGAAAAGACAATAATTTAAATTTTCCGTGTGAAATATTTTGTAAATAAAGCAGAAATGCAATCGCAGTTCCATTAATTTAATCAAATTATTGAGATAGTCATCCAATTTATAAATTCTCTTAAATTCTCTTCCAAAAGAATATTCTCGAGAACTTAACAGCAAAGTTCTCACTGAAAGAACATTCTCGGGAATTTCCCATCACTAGTCCTGACGCGAATTTAACATTTTTTACCCATTACAAAAAAAGTGTACAACGCCGCTAAACAATTTTCACTTCAAAAATAACACGTTCACTTATGTTTAAAGAAACTGTTCCAAATAAATAGTAGATTGTACAACAAGAGCATAAGTGTAGGAACACACTATGCCGAAATTACGTGACCGAAGTTCCGCAGCTGATTTTACGTTCCGACGTATTCGGCTGATATGACACACCATAAGTGCCGAACTTACGCCCCGCCCCCGGATCTTCGTAGGCAATCGAAACGAACTTCGGTCGCGTATAATGTGTGCTCTATAAAATAATTTGCCGCTGAACTTACGCCCGACCGAAGTTTGGCTGTACGCTATAACGCAACGTAATTTCGGTATTATGTGTCGTCAGTAATTCAAATAGCATTGTAGGCGTAATCATGCCAAACTTCGGTCGCGTAATTTCGGCATAGTGTGTTCCTACACTAAAACGAGCCATTTTACCCGAGACGTCAAGGGTGAAATGGGTTTTATACTCGAGTTTTACACTCTGCTTTTCACTTCGATTGCAAGGAAATAAAACTAACCGCAAGACTACCGCAAACTAGTTTCTAGTTTTGTTTAACGAATAATTAACTTCCCGCCTCACAATTTTTCTTAATTATTTTTAAAATTTTCAAATATGTGACATTCGACTATGGTGTGAGGCGTAATGCCAAGTTAATATAAATATTTGCGTTATATTTTTTTTAAGTAAATGCACGCCCGTATTAATCGTAAATTTGTATTTAGATAGTAATACATAATTATGTCGTAATTAAATTAAGATATAACCTAAATCTCATGAAAATATATGAATAAAATGAAGGTGTATAATAATTGTGTATGTGGCTGTAAGGCCTAATTGCCTTAGTCTTAAAAAGAAATTAATTTATGCACAAGAGCATAAAAACATATTTTATGCAGCCTTTTCTAATTATAAATTTTACGCACATTCCTCACATTGCTAGAACATTGCTTTCATGTGTATAAAATCACTGTTTATTTACGTACACCCGTCACCCTGATGTTCACTGTAGGTTGAGTGGTTTAGGTACTCTTTTCTAAACCTAACTCTAACTCATCATTATGACTAGGTACTAATAGTTTAAATTAAAATAAACCTATTATTACCTTTACTGTGACAGATCCAGTGCATTTTCCATTTCTTCTTTGGACACATTCCCAAATGATTGAACCATTCTTATATTTTGTTTTGACACAGTATTGATGTCCGGCATGGAGAAGTATGGTGCATTTATTTGTTTTATTAATGTACTCCAATGTACTAACACCACTTGAACTACTTGCCATTTTGATACAAGTCAAATCGCACTTCACTCAAAAACAAGCAAATAACAACTGATAAGAACTGCATTCCAGAACTTCCTATTCTACCAACCCTTTACCGAGAAACAATAGATGAACTGACCAATGATGCGCAAGACAACAAATATGTGTTTCTTACAAAATTGTGGTTCTTATTATCATTATCTTAAGATCGGTATTCCAATGTGTCGGAAAATGGTCGGTAATCCGACTTTTCGACCGTTATAAAATAGTGTTTGATCATGCCTCCCTCTCAAAAAATATTATTTTAGTCAATTTGTGCAATGAAAGGTCTAAGCATTAAAATAATAAAACATTTATTTGATTATACAGTAAATAGTTGTTTTATTTTTAACAAATGGGGATTTGTGAACTTTTGTTCCACAAATCCCTATTATCAATTTGATTAGCACTGAATGGGGATTTGTGGAAGAAAAGTCCACAAATCCCCATTGATGGGGAGTGTCGATGGGGATTAGTGGAATAACCCAAAAATTATCGATATTTTTTTATCACTAAGCAGAAGCTGCCGAGGCATACTTCGACGTGTTTTTCAAAAACTCAACATCCTTACTGTACCTTGTATCTACATTTTTGAGTTATGTAAATTTGTCCGAAAATACCCTGAATTTTATAATATAAGAAAAAATATCCAAAGCAAAATAATACTTAGACATAAAAACAGGTTAAATCTTCCTATTTCCCGTATAACAATGCACTCTTCCGGTCCCTAAGTTATGTCAATAAAAGTATATAATAAGTTACCTGAATATATTAAAAATGAAGACACGTTGAGGAATTTTATTAACAAATTAAGAATTTTTCTGCTAAACAAAAGCTATTATAACATAAATTAATATTTTAATGATAAATCATCAACTGTAAAATAATTAATAATTAATATATTTAAAGGTATATATATTTTTAACAGATAATAAATTATAAATAAAGTAAGTAAAGTAAGTAAATATTCTATGTACTGCTCGCTGGGCAAATGACACAAAAATACATAGGTATAATATTCCAATATAACATTATAAATTAATTTTTAATCAATGATAAATTATGATACAAATAAATATGATATAATTTTAATTACAATAATAATGATCTCTATTCCTCTCTCTTATTAAAGCTGTGCTGTGCCCGACAGGGTCCATAATTGATCCATTGTAAAAACCTACCATCTTAATGTGTAAACATTATGGAATGCAACAAAGTATTGAGTATTGACGCGGCATGCCGAGTCATGCTGTGATAAGGCTCTGAAATGTCGCGGTATCTAAGCGGCTATTGTGCGCTGACTGGCGGCAAAATACTTTGTCATGCCGTTCCGGTCTGCGTAGGCCTTTATACAGTGAGAAACAAATAATAAGTAACGGAAAATAGTAAAAACGACAATTAAATTTTCCAAAACAAAATGATTTGTTTGTTTTGTTGTCATAGAAACTGTCAAAAGAGTACGAAGTCCGCCGGGTCAGCTAGTAATTTATAAAATTTATTTATAGTAAAAATAAGTTGGGGTGTCTGAGGTTTTTTTCATTATCACGTTGTATAAGAAGTAGGTGATTAGATTTACAAAGCGACATAATGTTTCAAAACAGTTTTATTAATAAAAACAATGTATAAATTATGTATCAAAAATAAAACAATCCAGCGAATAATCGTCTAAAACAGTCTGTAGGCGCGTTTAAGTGTTTAGGGAGTTAGTTTTGCTGGCGGCTTCGTCTTCATAGTCGGTGACCTTGATGTCCTGCACGTCGGGGCACAGCGGCTCGATGGCCCACGCGGCGGCGGCGCGCAGCGCGTACAGCAGCCCGTACGCCGCGTACAGCGCCGCCGTGGCGCCCGCCAGCGCCGCCGGCCACACGCGCTGGCTCAGCTCGCCCTCCGCCTTCCACGACTCCTCCGTCCACGTGCGGAAGTATTGGCACACCTTTCTGTGGACACCATTGTCAGACTTGTGCTAATTGTGCGTTGACATTAATATTAAAATTAACGATCATCGCTCCTAATAAGTTTAATTAAAAAGTTGAAAGCTATGAATGAATAAATAAATATACTTCTGATGAAATATTAGGTAACTAAATAGAATAAAGCATTAGGTAACTAAATATTATTAGCGAATAAGACAACAATCATATGCACAGTTCTAGTTAACGTTTACTAAAGTCGTAGAATTACTTTTAATATTCACTTCTTCTTCTTTCATACATTATGGGAAAATATTAGTGAGTAAGGTTCAGTAAGATTACATCAGTCAGTCCCGTTATTATTAGATCAATCTTAACTATTTTTGATTTTTATAATGCATTCATACTCTGGCATTTCTACGTACGTTTAATACCTATCGTATGTTTACGTGCAAGTATAGTCGACAATGAAATTGCTCCACCTTAGAAGTGAATTTTGTTTGCATATAATAAAACAACAAGTTCTATTTTTATTTAAAAGACGAAGACAGATACGTTGTCATATTGACAATGAGCCTTAGCGAAATTTTATTGTAATGGAAGTTTTTGTCAAAAGTGATAAAGCAATTTCATAGTCGACTATACAATTCGTACAGATACGTATCCAAACTACAGCTGGCCTAATGAGAGTATACACCGACCGCCTAATTGTGAAACCGCTCTAGAATCACGCGTAGGATTAGCGGCGTAAAGCGCTTACTTGAACGCGGGCAGCGCGCGCTCCAGCAGCGCGGCTGCGCAGTGCAGCGCGTGCGTCAGCACCAGCACACACACCCACACGCACAGCAGGTACGGCGGCCAGCGGAAGCTGCCCAGCGCCGCTGCAACATGCATCAAACGAGGCCTAATAGTACCTAACGTTTGAAAAGACGGACGATTTTGTAGGTCGTTGTTGTCCGAAATTACATTACACGAACGAAATGATAAAAATCTTAAGTTTCTATTATACATGATCTATAGGCTATGGGTAGAGCTGAACATTCACATAGGTAGTAGAGCAGTGTGAATACGTACGGGTATGCGTAACTTTAAATTTTAAATCGCTTAAACGACTGCGACTGCCTCAACTTGAAATCGTCAATAAATTTTGCTAAGTCGAGCAGTACAAAAGTTACGGCTGTCGCCCAATGATAACTTTTGCATAGAAGCATCTCGGTTAGCGATTTCATGATATAGCCAATCAAAACGTTTCCACTGCTTAAGTAGTGTTTGAAGTAAACAAAGATGCGGCTGACCGTTGAGGAGCGCGCGGTTCCCGGGGTCGAGCTGGTCGCCGGCGCGCGGCACGGCCTCCAGCGAGCGCACGCGCCGCCGCGCCGCCAGCGCGCGCAGCCCGTGCTCCGACGCCGCGCGGTCCGCACGCTCCGTGCGCGACGACTGCCGACAATATCTATTTATTAGTACGTCGACTCGAAGCTTTGTGCCCCTTTTTAAGCGCATTGCGTGCACGGAACACTGTGAGGTTTATTGTTTTTTGCATAGTTAACATTCTTAAGACGAAAAAACGATTTTGTCCACTGGGCGACCGCTGGATATTTTACTTTATCTGAGAGGAGCCTGCTGAGGTTTTTCTCGGTGACTCCCTTTCAGTAACAATTTAAAATATTAAAATATTTTGTGCTACTTTTGTGTCCTTCGACTCTTCTTTCTCGTTGAAAACAGCTGCCATAAGTTTGGGCTTTGCAGGGCGAACGGTCTCAAAGTTTGTTCCAGAAGTACAAAATTATAGTCGCACAGTAAATGATGCATGGCATTCCGTTTCGTCTCCACATCCAATACAACTCACCTGTATTCTTATACAGGTGGTAACTGTCCTGTATACCGCACGCGTCGCTTCGAATTATGTTGGAGATATTATCGTCCGCTACATACTGACCGTAGGTGAGATCCTGGCGTAGGTGTGGTGCGTCCTCTCCTTGAGCTTTTCTTTTTCATCTGGTTTTATCTCCTTTGCGTTTAACTCGGTCTTGGTAAAGGATGGATGGTCACCGCACATACTACAAACGCAATAAAATATCTTGGTAAAATAACTCATGATAACAAGAAATCTTGAAACTTCGGAATAAGTTGCTAAAGATTGTTAGAAAGCGTTCAACGATAATTAGCTCTAGGTTTCCTTTTATATCGTTACATCGTTAATTACATAAGAATAGCCTTTATATTAATTTATTTTGTTGGAAATATTCAAAAGATAATAATATAAATTTAAACAAGGCAGCAACTTACACCATGTCTGGTAACTTTGGCACGTCGCTGCTCGGTGGGTCCATGGCTTGTTGTTTATTTACTATATTATCATCATAAATAGGGAGATATTATCAATTCTGTTGTTAGAAATACGCGGAGTCGCAAAGGGAACGGAATCGACGTGACACTTTCGCGGTGACTGCCAAACGTCACGCCGGCTTTCGGCAGCTTCGATTTTTAAAAAACTAGTCGTCATACGAATCAAACTGTATGCCTGTAATAAGTATTTATGTTACGTTAACACTATTACGTTTTAAGCTGATCACAACCAAATATTTTTAGTTAGTTTTAAGTAAATTTTATCTTAGTTACGTATATACGAGATGCGGCGAATCATTTTGTTTGTTCGGCAGATAACTAACGACAATTTGTTATGACTCAATTCAAAATTGTTTATTATTTTAAACTACTTATGATAGTCAACCATTATTAAACTTCATTAGCAAGAAGCATTGCTTTTGTGATCGGTGATCTTGAAATTTAAAAAGATCAAAAATAATGTTATAATATGATGAGAAACTTTCAACGAGTGAGAGAGAACACCTTGTAATTTATATCATATTATGAGTTTATGGGCACCGGTTTAAAAGTTGCAGCCTACGATCTATCGTTTCGAACGATAAACGCATTAGAACCGAGACGCCAGCGGCGATTGCTGAAGTTTAGCAACTTTCGCAAAGGCTGGTCATCGGATGTGTGACCAGATATTTATCATCGGGGGCCCTCCGTGTTGCGGAAGGCACGTAAAGCCGTTGGTCCCAGCTGCATCAGCAGACGTTAACAACCACAAACCCGCACTGAGCCTGCGTGGTGGTTTGTGGGTCATTCTGCCTGTGGTGTTTCCACTGTGCCCCATTAAGCTGGCGTGTATAGCGTATGGCTGACGTCCCCTGGTTGTGAACAGGTGCGGTACCTGCACGGGCGCTGCCTGCGGCTGGAGAGCTGTCGCAAGGCGCTGGTATGGCAGAAGCGGTACCTGCAGCGCGTGCTGGCGGGCTACGCGGAGCTGGAGCGGGAGCTGCAACCGCCCGCGCCCCGGCAGCCGCGGCCTCCGCCACACAAGCGGTTCAAGTCAGTCTACCACCCTCACTTTAACTAACAAACGTATATACCGTGGGTCTTCTATATTCCCGGGCCGTGCTCCTCGCTAAAAACTCTTTTTTCTTTTTTATTTCTTACATATAAGCACTTGATCTTGATCACACTTGATCTTGACTTTTGAAAAACCGGAGATGGAAGCGCACTTCATCCGGAAACCTCATGTATGAGATTTCTACAGTGTATGAGATTGCCTGATAGTAGGACTTGTGCCAGAATTTTTTTGAATGGCGAATACTTACCTATGTCTGCTACCGTGCAGAATTATTTTGTATTATAAATTGCTACCTGCTACCGTGCAGAATTATTTTGTATTATAAATTGCGAAAGGGTATTTATTAGATTCAGTGAAATAACAAGGTATGGATAGAAGCATATGAACAGAAATTTCAACGCCTGTGTTGGAAGTCTGTGGTTGCAAGCGTCTTCAAGCTGCGGCCGTCGCTGTCCATCAGGCGGTCCGTAAGATTGTGAAACAATCTTACGGACATATAAAAATACCAGTTGTACGATAGTCAACTGGTATTTGACTCTGTATTTTCAGTTTACTTTTTATATAACACTAGTGGCCCACTCGCGACTTCGTCCGCTTAAGAACACCCGTATCCCATGATGGACCACTATTGCAGCGCCACCTACCGGGTTCAATTGTAAATCTAAACCATTCTCGAATCCACTTGAACACACACAATTTTTTTTTATCAAAATCGGTTCAGCCCTTTAGAAGAAGTTCAATTACAAACACACGCACAGAAGATTTATATATCTAAAGATTCCACTTTGTTTTTTTTAACGCTTGCTTTCATCGTATCGAATAAGTGACTAAGGTCGAAGATGAAAGCGACTCTTGTCTCGTCCTTTCGGCCCTGACTGAGCATTCGTCGCTTGCGCAGATGCGCGGCGCTGGCGGTGGTGGTGACGCTGCGCATGGCGTTCCTGGTGCGGCGGCGGCTGCACGTGCGCACGCTCGCCGCGCACTGCATACTGCGCACTCCCGCGCAAACCGATGACAGGAACACGTAAGCATTATACGTTTAACTCTTAGGGCCTTACAAAAAACGAAGAATAACAAAGGACTTTGAATATTAATCCGTGTTTTGTTCTCGCCATGAAAACTGCCATCTCAAATAAGAGTTGAAGAAACAAAACACGGAATAACTATTCGAAGCTTTCCCTGTTAATTTGTAAGGCCCTTAGTCTTTACTTTACAGAACCTGTAGTACTTTACTTTAGTATACACAAGGGTTGTTTATTAAAACTGAGACACCTTACAGTTTTCAGTCCTTCGAACCAGATTATTAAGTTAACTAAAATTATTGCTATATATTTTTCGTTTTTTAAAGTTTACGTGAACATAATAACATTAAATTGAAACAACTTTTAATGATAAACGTGAATAGATCCGTAAGTTGTTTCATTTCAAATAAATAAAACTATCTAAATAACAAAATAGTGTATACACATAGATTGATTGTTTTTACAATGTTAATAGTGGTTGTTCGTAACGCTTGAGTATTGTCCGCAGCAGCCAAGCGAGTGCTCGCAGCCCGCCTTCGCGACTGCAGCTACACAGCGACCGCGCCGGTCAGTCACACGTCACCATTGCAGACACTCCGCTCTTTTCACTAACACAGCCTAGGAATGTTAGACAACAACAATAAATAATTCCAGAATATTTAGCGCATCAATGACATCACGTAACATTTCTTTAAAACATTAATCTATTCATAAAATGTTTTTTTTTGTTTTGTTTATATAAATTTTAACGCAAATTTTGTTGCGAACAAATAATGAATGAATGTTAATGACGGTAGTTGTTGACATTGAAAGGGCGCCTTTGGCTTTCAAAGTAAAAAGTAAATAGTGTTGAATAATTTCGGCGGGCTGGTTAGAACCACGATAGCTCAATTGGGAGAGCACCTGACCCGGTATGTCAGAAGGGTGCAGGTTCAAATCCTGCTCGTGGAATTTTTTTCAACATTTGTGTTTTTGTAATTAACCTTGTCTTTATTTGACCTAAGCATACATTTCTGTAACCTAAAAAGTTTTAATCCACTCATTTGACGGAAAAATATAGTGACTCGTGATCGTTACGGAAGTCGCTAAAAAGTTTCGCTATTGACTAACCAGTCACCAACCCAGTTATTAGGAACGACGTCTGTTGCCGCATCTATTGTTTTCTATTTTATGCTTTTGATCAATTTTACAGTATGCAGAGTTACTGGGAACTCGACAACTTCCTTGCAGGAGGTGATAGGCGGCCTAAAATGTGACAAAAACCCACCAAATGTATAGCTGAAAACAAAAAGTTTTCGAGATAATTTAATGAGATGAAACAAACATTTTCATCACGAATTACAAAAACCGAAATGAGGAAGAGAATCCGGACTTGCATTCGGAATTAAGGGCGACATATTGAGCAAGATGTTTAAAAAAATGTAAACGATTTGACGTCATTTATTGCGAAAACTAATTATTACTTAACCTTTTTGTGTGCATTCTGTTATGTTTTTCTTTTTTTCATTTCGTAGTTAAAGATAATTATGCTGGCTTTAATACCTTTTTGGATACGTTATTAGGTGAGGGAGTTTTGTTACTAATTTGTACGACTAGTCACATAGTATTTTTTTGAGCAAGGCAACACTTTATGAAAAGAAATGTAAAAAGATTTTTTTTTGAGTTTTTGTTGTAATTTCAAAATGTTTAGTATTTTGACATGTTTTAGTGCTACATCAGCTGTGTTAGGATGTCAGCTACAAAGTAAAATTAAATATAATCCATCAATCATCAATGTTTTTTTTAATTTGAAGTTAAGTGCTAAAATTTAGTTTTTTTTTTAAAACACAAAAATTTAAATTATCTCGAAAGCTATTAGTTTTCGGCCATACATATGGGGGGCTACATTTGTCACGTTTTAGGCCGCCTATCACTTCCTGCAAGGAAGTGATAGGCGGCCAGTAACCCTGTATATTTATCCTATTTTATATAGTTATCAGCATATATTTAATCATTAGTTAAGTGATTTAATCATTATAATTAATAGGTCGCGGGAAGCCGCTGGGTGCGAGCAGCACAAAACCGGTCGTTGTGGAGATCCTTGTGGAAGGCCTTTGTCCAGCAGTGGACGTCTTTTGGCTGAGATGATGATGATGATGATGATGATGATATCTTTAATTCCAATATCTTTAATTTTTAAATCTCTTGACAAAGACAAAACTGATTTTGACTGAGAGTACACAATTACCGTAATATTCTATATTATTTTATTATTTACAGTCGGTGAGTTTGTACAAAGATCGCCTTACAACATTAGCTCGCCGCGCGAAGAGCCATTTATTTTGAGGTAAGTTATTAACTTCAATCATTTTTTTTATTTTTTTTATGTTTAAGTGCTAATTGATGCACTAAAGCTGAATTAAATTCCTTCAGCTCATTTTCATTTCCCCACTGTTAAGGCACGAGCCTTACCTATGGATGGATAGGAAGAACGGGCCATAAACCACCACGCGGGCCCAGTGCGGTGCGCTGGTTATTAATGACTGCTAATGCAGCCGGGACCAACGGCTTTATGTGCCTTCCGAAGCACGGAGGCAACTATGCAATGTTTTAAGTAGTGTTTCTATAGTACTAGTTTAGTTCTTCTCTTTTATATTTTAGTTTCACACTATTGATATTTAAAAGCAATTGCATGTTAATATGATCGTGATTGTAACTGCCCGCAGTTCCCCGCAGGCGGCCCTCGCCAGCAAGCTGGGTCTGCTGGGGCGCGCGCGCGCCGTGCACAAGCCGTGACGCCGCGACCAGTAGGTTTGGCCACCACTTCCTTACCGCACCTATCCACCCTTATCATATCGGAGGTCATCCGATCCATCCATTAACTATACGTCCGTGTCGTTTTGTATAACATCGATTATCGATATCGATGTTTTGAAACTATCGATGAACGTCTTAGATTTACAGGCGATTAAAATGAGTGGACGCCACTGAAGAGAAAAGAGAGATATATATATAAAATAATGCTCCTTAAGATGTTGATATAATTCTTGTGTTGATAACTTTTTTAATATATTTACAAGAAACTCCGCTATATTCGGAACGTGTGAGCGTATTATTGCGCGATCGACGCGGCGATTGTTGCATTTCGATTTATTTATGCATTTCGCGATCGACGGCCATGATTAGTATTAGCGTAGTGCCAAACTATAGTACGTTTAAATAGTTAATTTGTGTTACTTAATTTATTTATTAGTTCGAGTTAAGGTTTAAATTTAAGTCGGAGTACCCAATTCCATGTTTTCTGTTCTGATTGTTGCCACTCCGCCTATTTTGTTTTTTTATAAACATTATTTGTTTTATAAATGTTCCTGTAGGGTGTGAGTGTGTGCGAGATGACTTTTGACGTTAGTTTCGAGTCTAATAGTCGTGATTCAATGTTGAAACAGTTAGATGTAAATTCAGATAATGATAGTATGCGACAGAACGTCCGACCTTGCCTTAGATAAACAGATAAACTATAATGATTAATTAAGCGATTCTCCTCGCATACAACAGATAAATAAAACGTATTTTTGTCGATAATTTATATTTTGTACAGACATACTACTTTTTATGTATTTTGCCATTAATAGAAAATGTTAATAGTTTTAAGGTTTTGACTTACGCATCAATAATTGAGTTCTCTCTCTAATTGAGTTTTGTAATTTTAAATTTTTTAAGTACGGTACCACTTACGAAAGCACTTTACCACTATATCGATACCATAAGTTGTCCTCCAGTGCCTTTCTTTCATATTTAACGTATACGTACGCACTTAGAGTCACTTTATAACTCTTTTTGAGAAACTTTCAACTATTGACACGTAAATTAGTATAATTGTCCTTATAGCACAAATTCATGCCATCTCTTAGCTTAGCTTTAAGTTGTTTCCTAATTGAATCGACACACGAGACAGTACAAGCTAGTGTAAGTTAGTTAAGCGACCGCGACACGAAGTCTCGATCGAACATACTCGAATATTATGAAGCCATCGGCGCAGTCACTTAGCCTCAACTGTTCATTAGAGTTTTATTTAAAGAGATTTAAAATACCATCGTTAATTATTTGCCTTTTAAATAGATATATCCCAACTAAACATATAAATATATTTAAGAAGTGCTATTTTTAAGCTTCTATGCTGCTATAAAGGTGCTTAAACTAGAGTCTAACATTAAAAAAGTGCCATTTATCCCCTCATATAATATGATTTCCGAATACGAGGCAAGTCAACTGCGCTGTTGGCTAAGACTAGTGAAGTAGTTGGGATTATTAATGGGTACTCAAAACACTATGAAGTAACAAAAAACTTAGCTTTAAATTGAATAAATTATATAATAGTATAACGATCTGATTATGTTTAGTTTGATTACAAATGGAATCTTCAATAACCTGTTAATAAAGCCAACTGCTTGAAACGATAGACAATATTGTAAGCCAAAGCAAACGAAAGTATTATGAACGCTGTGGTTTAAACGATTCCATTATATTTCATCAATTCGTTGGCACAAACAATATTATAGTGACATGACATTGCAATGTATTCACATGTTCATATCGAATTTACAATGTTCTTTAAGTTAGATTAGCGACTATCTACACTCAATGTGACCAAAGATTTGATTTATTTTTATTAAGTGATAGTTATGATTTCTAAATTAAGAGTTAAGTTAAAAACACCGATTAGAATGTATTCCAAACGTTTATTGCTGTAATTTCACATTTAAATTTGACATGATCACAATCCACCATTTTCTCTAGTCACAATTCTATCACACTTGTGCCATAAACAAGCTCTCTACATTTAAAAAGTTAATAGACAAACACGTTCTAAAGTTGAAATAAATAAATTAAAAATATTTTCTAAATACGTTGGTTTCATTTCGCCGTCACTGCCTGAGGTCGCAACGGCAAGTTTCCGTCTTGCAAGGCACCACCGATATCGGGGGCAGAACAATATCAGTCTGCGAACAACATAGTTTGAATATTATCTTATGTTCCTAACGGGTGAGCACTTGCCCCTCATCTATTCTGATGAAGTGATGATTAGGTTGAAAGTGGAAGTGCACTTTACTCGGAATCCTCAATTACTGAGGATCTGGCTATCTTATCTCTAACTGTAGGAACACAACAATACCATCAACATTGTTGTCATCTATACTAATATATAAGAATAAGAATAGGAATAAGAAACATTTTTTTTTTTTTTTTTTATTTATATAAAGCTGAAGAGTTTGTTTGTTTGTTTGTTTGAACGCGCTAATCTCAGGAACTACTGGTTCGAATTGAATAATTCTTTTTGTGTTGGATAGTCCATTTATTGAGGAAGGCTTTAGGCTATATAACATCACGCTGCGACCAATAGGAGCGAAGCATCAGTGAAAAATGTTGCAAAAACGGGAAAAGAGCCTAAAAAATTAAAAATGCTGCCGAAAGTCACTATTCCACGCGGACGAAGTCGCGAGCACAGCTAGTGGTGACATATTAAGATAATAATTATGGTTCCTGTTACTAGAGGACGTTGAAAAGGTGACGATGATACAATATAATCATTATAGTTATAGTAAAAATAGTTGAGGGAACCTGCTTGGGGCGGCGCTGCAGCCCATTGGCGGGTCCGGCGCGCTTGTAGTCGCTCGACTCTGGCGTCTCGGCCTCCTTGGAAGGCCCCGCCTAAACAAGGAAAACATTTAGACGAGAGACAGTTTTAGGCGTACTATTTCCTTCGCACGAAACAGACAGAACTGTAACGACGACGATGGGTTTAAAAAGTATTGCGTCTAAGTCACGTTATGTATTTTGCCGGACAAAAGTACGCCGGGGACTGCCCCTCGCCTTTTTTTTTTTTGAGAGAGACTGCTGATTGTCACAGGGGGCATTTTCAGCTTCACCGGGGTTTTTGGGGGCGGCGAGGTACGTAAAGGGTACCTCAAGCCGTGTTGAAACGAATCACCTTCGGAGGATTTCTAGAGCGTACGGCATCGCACACTTAAAAGTGCGCGTCCCCGTGCCCTCCAGAGTCTCCGAAGGGTTCGGATCGGATCTTGCGGCCCCTCGCCTGTATCAACATTTAAGCTGTGCAAGTGTCTGAATAAAAGTAAGATTTTTATCGATGAATTGGCAAATGAACGCGAGGACAGCCAGTGCAGCAGGAGTGTGCCTCTCTAACCGTCTTCACCTTGCCGACTCGCAAGTTGCTCCATTACACTGCACAACACTGTATAGTCGACCATGAAATTGCTTTATCACTTTTGACAAAAACTTTCATTACAATAAAATTTCGCTAAGGCTCATTGTCAATGATGACAACGTATCTGTCACTTGGTATTTTGCACAAAAATAGAACTTGTTGTTCCTGTCCAAAGTTATCGAAGCCTGTGTCCATAAACAGTTTTCACAGTTCATTCACCAAAATAGCCTCCTTAGTTCATTACAATCTGGTTTTAGACCTGGGCACAGCACCACTTCCGCTCTCCTTAAAGTGACTGGCGACATTAGGCAAGGTATGGAAGATACGAAAGTCACCGTTTTAGTTCTCATCGAATTTTCAAATGCCTTTAATGCCGTCAGTCATGACATTCTCCTTGCCATCCTTTCCCATCTTATGGTTTCAGCTGAAGTGCAGGAATGGTTTTCATCTTATCTTCGAGAGCGCCAGCAGTCGGTTCGTGTTGATGAGAAATCATCAAATTGGCATGATCTTGATGCTGGCGTTCCTCAAGGCGGGATTCTTTCTCCTTTATTATTTTCATTATTTATTAATAATATCACTCACCACCTTCAGTGTTCGTATCATCTGTACGCCGATGACCTTCAGCTTTACACTCAAGCATGTGTAGATGACCTCTCAGATGCCATTGGAAAACTGAATCGGGATTTGGAAGTGGTTAACGACTGGTCTCGTAGATTTGGTGTGGCCGTAAATCCCTCAAAGTGTCAGTCGATACTCGTTGGCAGCTTGCGATTGATGGGTAGAGTGGGAATTAGCTCTCTTGAGCCAATTGTGTACGACGGAACGGTCATACCATTTAGCCCGAATGTCAAAAATCTTGGCCTGCATCTCGATTCTACGCTCAGTTGGTACTCTCAGGTCGCTAATGTTAGCCGGAAAGTGACCTGGACCTTGCGCTCCTTGAATCGCCTGAGGAACTTTTTACCATCTAAGACAAAGGTTATGCTTGCGCAAACTTTAATATTTCCCATGATCGACTATAGTGACGTGTGTTATTTCGATCTTAATGCTGACTTGTTAGATAAACTCGATAGATTGCTCAACAATACTATACGGTTCATCTATAACCTCAAAAAATATGATCACATCTCGCAATATAGAGCCGAGCTAAAATGGCTGCCCATTCGCCAGCGGAGCCGTGTACGAGCCCTGACGACACTTTTTTCACTGCTTAATTCTCCAAATGCTCCCTCTTATCTCACTCCTCATTTTCAATACCTTTGCTCCTCTCATAGTAGGAATCTCCGATCTACTAATAATCTTCTCCTTCTCTGTCCTTCCCATACATCTGGCGTTGTACACTCGTCCTTCCATATTCACTCCATTCTCCTGTGGAATGCGCTACCTCTTGAAATCAGGATGGCTACTAGTCGTGACGCCTTTAAAAAGAAAGTCCGTATGCTCTATTTTGATAAAACCTTGGCAGAATCATCTCAGTAACGTCCTATTTATAAATTATGTATTATATGTTTATGTTTATTTTGTTTTATATTTGTAAAAGTAGTTTATGTAATAATATACATTATATTGGTGTATATAAGTATATTTATATAAATTGTATATATGTAGGTATATACTGTGCGTTTTATAATATATTATTTTTATTTCTAAATTGTTGTCTTCACCCAATTGCACCTACCTTGTTATTTCTGCACCACCCTATGGTTGACTGGTAGAGAATGCATCAGGCATTAAGTCCGCCATGTAATATATGTTGCAAAAGTTTTAAAATAAATAAATATAATATGCAAACAAAATTCACTTCTAAGGTGGTAAAGCAATTTCATTGTCGACTATACAACCTCATGTTGTAGGAAAGAGGAAATAGGTGTGATTAGTAAGTATATTTTAGGTTTCGAAATCCTCCATTCCAGTCTCTGGTCAATAACAATCTAAAATCTGTTAGAAAACTATCGGATATCAATGTAGGTACGTAGAAACGTTTTTACAAAATGATATTCTTACCTTGCCGATGGCTTGCAAGCCATCTCTCTTCGACTTGTCTTCCTTCCCCGGCGCGGGCGGCGCGGGCGCAGGCGGCGCGGGCTCCGGCTCGTCCGGGGCGTCGGGCCCGCGGTCGGGCGGCGGCGCTGGCTCCTCCTACATATTTACTCATTGTGCCTTATTTATTTAATTATTTTACTTTCCTATTTCAGAAACAAACCGTCAATATACAATAGTGTATTACATGATTCTATCACGTGTCTAGAATAACTTATTTATAAATAACAATTAAGGCTAAAAAAAAATCAAATAATAAAATTGCATTTACACTAACACTTACCGGGATACAACAAGGCTTTTAGGTTTGTTTTAAATGTTCCTAATGAATTTTGAAATGTCCACATCCAAAAATTTGCTATTATAAGCCTTACAAATAAACAAAGAATAAGCTCCGAATAGTTATTCTGTATTTTGTTTATTTGTAAAGCACATTGGGTCTTACAAATTAACCAAAGGTCTTCGGGTATCGGGCCGAGCGCATTGCCACGTTGCCACCGAGGCGTCTAAACGAGGAGATAAGTAGGTATTAAAATAAATGTAATGTTTACATACCCGATACCAGGGATCCGGCTGGGAGCCGTCCCAGGGCGCGTAGTGCGGAAAGTGCTTCTGCACCGACGCGGACAGCTCCGGCATCGGGTACAGCCGGTACAGGCGGCAGTAGCGCTGCGGTACCACAGGTTATTTTAAGTTATTTGCATAAAAGGTACATTTCAGTTTCGCACCTATTGGATCGGAATCTAAGCTTATTTACACAATAAGTGTACGGTTTTTGTTACATTTTGATTCAATTAAGTGTGTATCGGAGTTAGTTGATGTCGTAACGTACAAGAATCAATACAATACGACCAATATCAGATTCGATGGACGGCGCGCACTTAGGTTACCATTTGTTACAACTCTCATACAAAACCTTGAGTACTGAACCGTTTGAGAAAGTTCAGTGTCAAAATAATCTTTATTTTATAATCTATTGAATCTTACTCGTAATAGGTACCTACTCCAAATAACAGTTAGATACACTTGACAGAAACTTAAATGAATCCTCAAGCCGTGTGATCGAAACATGCTCAGAGAGTTTCAAGAGGGGATGGTTTCACGCAAGCGTTCGCGTCTCCTACCATATTCTCCGAAGCGTTCGGATTGCAATGTTGGGGAGCGATCAATAATGATAATCGACGTTAAAAATGCCATAAAACACAGTATGAAATATAATACTTTTGTCATTGTTCACAAACATAGTATTCATACTATAATAAGAGATAAAGAGAAAAAATAGCACTCGTGATTAGTATCATAGCGTGAGTATTAGTGATTGGTTCAAAAATGAACCGCCAGATGGCATGATGTTGTGGAGCGCGGGGTTTGGGCAGATCAATGATAAGAAATTGTTTCTCGATATGGGCAACTACTTAAACTTTAGTGGTCATATCGTAAAATATTTACATTACCCACCGTTAGAGGCGCTGATATCGTTTACTTTTTGTGTCGATACAATCGCTTTGTACAATCTTATGGCGCTCCCCCCTTTCGTGACTGGCTCTCGCTACGCCGCGCTTCGCTCGGGAAAATTAATGATATGGCAAAACGTGGAAGGGCATATCATCAAACGTTGACGCTTTAACGATATGATCAGTTTACGCTGGGCATATCATGAAATACAACCATTACAAAGTTCAAAGTATTTATTGCATGAAATGGTTACATCATAAAGTGATCAATTTTAAGAACCGGCCACGACATAATGTCTCAAGCCGTTTAATCAAGTTGAGTTTACTATTTGATAATTATTAAGAGAACTAAGCTCAACTGAATTGAGAAACATGTATGAAAAGTAGACAAAATCAACGTTTCGTAGTCCCCTGATTCCTCCTCCAAAACTGGACCGATTTAATTACTTTTTCGATAAAAATTAAAGAAAGGCTGTGTCTCAATGTTTTTTTTTCATAAATTCATTATTAAAAAAGATGACTCTTTAAAAACCTTAAAAATTGGCCAGATTTTCCGCTGTGTTCAGACATCCAGCAAACAAATTTGACGATATTATATAAGAAAAAGCAAAACATAGGGACGCAGCCAGTCTTTCTTTAATTTTTAATGAAAAAAGTAATTAAATCGGTCCAGTTTCGGAGAAGGAACCCGGGGACTATGCAACGTTGATTTTGTCTAGTTTACATATTTTTAAATTGAGTCGACCTTAGTATTTCCTGTTAAGATAGTGATACTGTACCTGCACGGCGCGGTGCAGCGGGCGGTCGGGGCGGTCGTGCGCGCGCGCCTCGTCGATGAGCGCGGCGGCGTGCGTGAGCAGCTTGTTGTCGGCGTGCCGAAGCTTCTTCTCGGCCAGCTCGCCGTAGAAGTAGCGCGTCTCCGCGCGCTCGCGCGCCTCGCGGTCCGTCCGCTCTTTCTGCGGTTCAAATGTACAAATACTATGTAAATTATATTTTTTTACTAGATAAATTGCAGAATTACCCGCGGTCATTTATTATAATTTTATTTAATTTTTTTGGAAAACTTACAGCTAATAGGTACATAAAAATAAAAGTGTTATAAATTAAATACGGTCAATTACAAGTTCCCGCTTATAACTTAATACGGATTAAATTGCTTAAATCTCTTCGATTTTCAATGGAAAATGGCAAATGTGTGATAAGACTTTAAAAAAAATAAAAATTATATTGTTTTCTAAAATTTACGCGAACACTACACATTGAAATGAAACAACTTTTACGGATATTCTCGCGTTTATATTATACACATTACTTATTTAATGTTTATCCTGACGTTTCGAACCCTTTGCAGGGTCCATGGTCACAGGGAGACGAAAAAGAAATTATTATTAAATTTGTTTTTAAACTGGTACAGGTCATGGGGGGTGGGGGGGGGGGGGGGCTCTTCGATTGTTTTTATACTGGTGTAACACTTTCGCCGATTTTACCTTTGGAAACGGCGTGTGTTTTGCTAAAATCCATAGTACTTACCGTTGCCATTAATTTTATAACAATTATTTAATAGAACTACATTTTATTAAACTATTAACTATGAAATACAATAAATAAATATGAACAATAACCTTAACTCATGATTGTAAACAAACAACTAGGTGACAGTTCCGTTTTGACAGCTATTTCGTTCGGGAACCGAACGTCTACGTTTCGTTCAGCAATTTCTTTACAAAGGTTGCTTTGATAAATTTTAATATAGGGATTATCAATTATATAATTAAATAAATTATTTGCTAGGAAAGCACATACATATACGCGGTGATTCTCTTGTATTATTTACAAATACATTTACTCAAAATGTATTTGTGGTAGAGTGAAACCTTAGGCTGTTTGTTCATTCGTGTCTATGTTTCTTTTTGTAAATCGTCTGCTCTATGGAACATTTTTTTATTTTCGGGGAAGTTCTAGAACATACGACTGGTGGATTTTGAAAAGTAATATAAAAGGGTGAAAAAGAGGTTAACGCTCTCTTTTGTTCACCACCGCAGCTCTTAGTCGGTTCTTAGATTTTTGGTTATTGTAATTGTGAATTTTCATATTTGACTACCCCAACCTACGGGTAAGTGTTCTTTCATCAAAGTGTTTTCGCTTAGATTTGCTGGATTTGCCTAACTCTGTTTTACTGTTAAAGTTATTATTTGTGACCTACAATGGTTGAGAAATGTAGTTTATCCGAGTTAGTTAGTTAGTCCGAGTAGCCGTTTACTATGGCGTCGGTAACCTACCTTCATAAATATTATAATTCCCATTAATTGGTAAATGTTATTTCTTTGGGAGTTTTTATTAGTCTATTAAGGTTTTAAAAACCACTGATGTTGTCTCCCTATTAAATGACTTTCATTAGATTCTCTAAACCTAATGTAGTTCTTTTTGTGTTGCAATTGCTTAACCGTTAGTGGTCAATAGGTGGCCGGTTCAATTGTAGCAGCTTGTACCTTTTTTCCGGACCGCATAGCGGCCGGACTTATTGAACATCTGTTCATTTCCTTTTCTGTTTACAGGGTTCCCTCTACCGGGTACAGAACCCTGGTCTGGGTATAACCGCCGGCGACTCCGGGGGCAGCTCTCTGTACGCGCCTACCCGCCTGCACCTCCGGAGGCAGCTATTACTGCGGTCCAGCATTGGTTCCCGGTATCTACTGGCGCAGTCTACGGCCCGGGTCTAGGCTGACCTAGGAGCCGAACTGCGCACACGAGACTTAAGCCCCTAGAAGCTAAGTCCTCTTCTCTAATCTGAGCGACACCACTGAATTGTATGCGACCGACGTTACCCACCCCTGGGAATAAACTCTTGTAAAGTATTTACTCTTTTATTTCTACCTGAACCTGGGGTGGACTAAACACACTGGCGTTTCAGTGGCGCCCAACGTGGGGCGTGGTACTCACCCACAACTTCAGGATATCCTCGCGGTATTCCTGGATCTTTCGCTCTTTCTCCTTGCGAAGGTTCTCTTTGAAGTCATCAAAGATCTCAGCATTCTTAAATCTGTACACAAGACCTATTGAGTTACTTTAATGTCGTTATTATTGACATCATTGTTTTTTTAATTATTTCACATTGCAACGTTTTGTACTCAATTTGCCTTTTGGTAAGTGAGTATAATGCCGAATTTAGTAGCTTACTTCCTGAATCCTCAATCACCGAAATAGTTGGCTTTGAGTTGTAAAAATAACAGTAAGTAATATAACGAAAATAGGTGAGAAAAGAAAGGCTTCTGGCCGAAAGTCGTAGGGAACCGGAGCTACTGCAGTAGACTGCTGACACCACCGGAGCAGCACAAGGAAGTTCTTAATAATAAAACTTATAAAGTTATACACATACAAACATTGTAGAAGATATGTATTTTAGACTGTAAGGTATTTGAAGGGCCATCATCGATACCTGAAATAAATATGTTATTACTAGTTGATCGGCGGAGTTCGTACCGCTTTGACAGTTTCCATGTCAACAAAACAAACAAATCATTAGTCCGCTTAAGAACACCCGTATCCCATGATGGCCCTATATGGCAGCGCCACCTACCAGGTCCAATTGTAAATCTAAAACATTCTCGAGTCCACTTGAACACACATAAAAAAAATCATCAAAATACAAAAATTCAACCAGTCTAAGGAAGTTCGAGTGGGAATTGAACCCACGAATCTTGGATTACCGGTCCAATATTATTATTATGACTACAAAAGAGTCGTCCACATGATGCCCGACCTGTTCATGACCTCCCACTGGCGGGTGGTGTTGAACTCGTGCAGCCGCTGCGCCTCGTCGCGCAGGTACTTGTTGCGCACCTCCTGCCGCTCGCGCTTGAACTGCGCGCGCTTGCGCTCGTCCGACTGGCGGCGGGCTTCCGCGCTGCAACACATCATCATCATCGTCCTTTTCAAAATATTACAAATCTGATGGTACAATATATAGAAATACCGAAAGCGGACATCCAGCTCGAAGGACCGCCCTGCTAATAAATTAGATCGAGGAACAAACTGCATCATTGGGATATACGTCGGTCAGGTAAAATGTGTTTCAAAGTCTTTGGATGCAAAGCCATGAAAAGATATTTCCATTGTTAATATAATAATATGATGATGATGAATGATAATAGCAATGAGAAGTGATTATGATATACCTACCCCCAAAACCCTTTGAGTACCAGTAAAGATGTGGGGAGAAGTGACGTTGACGTTGTTGTTTCACTTGCCAACACTCATGCACGTCACAAAATAAGTGTATGTACACGCTCACGAACACTTAACGGTTAATAATCCTCCATTATTTAACATTCATATTCGACATAAGACAAATATTTGAAAATATTTGTCTTATGTCAGACAGACAACTAAATTTCTCTTCACTTCCTGCCAAGACGTATATAATATAGTTACATAATTGCAATAAATATATTTGAAGTTGATGCTCACACGGCGTCCTTCTCTTTGATGGCTTTGTCGAGCATGGCCTGCTCGCGCGCGTCCCGCGTCGCGTCGCCCGACTCCAGCTTCTGGCTGATCTTCTCCAGCACGCGGAGCTTTTCATCCTTCAACTGCATTACAGCAACATAAGCACAAGCATTACCATAGACAAATTCATGGTATTACATAATTTTAGTAATATGATAACGTACAAGGACAGTGCATGTCATACCTACTAAAACTAAATAAATAATTCATAATATGCGAAATATCACGCCGATTCAACAACTTTATCCTTACTCTTTGTCGTTCTTTACAACACAATTAAGAGCACTTGGCCATACTCAATCTGTGACTTCACTTCACTTGGAGATATTATAATTCTTGCAGGAACTGTCAGAATATACTGTATTTTTTATCGAACCAGAGCTCCTGGTGGTCTAACAACCAGGACATAAAGTGTGCCATCGTATCTGCCTGGTACGTAGGGTAGGTGTGGTACCTCCTTCTCGGTGAGCTTGCGGCGGCGCTCGACCCTGGCGCGCGACTGCAGCAGCACCTTGATGAGGTCGTCGTCGAGCTGGTCGCGCGCCGCCTGCTCGCGCCGGCGCTTCTCCGTTTCCTTCCGCGACTGCTCCATGTCCGACCAGATGCGGTTCTTCTCGGCAGCTTTCTGGCGAATTTATAATATCATCAGCACATAAACATTCCACAGGTCAAGTCAAGGTCAAAAGGGTGACACTCTATTTAAAAAAAAATTAGACAATTTTTTTTTTACTTGGGAATTGGGATCATTGGTATACATTGTTCTGATCCCAATTCCCAAGTACGTAGCTTAAGCACTCGTATTATGGAAATCGGCAACAACGACGGTACCACAACCACCCAGACCCGACACAATATCGAAAAGTTTGTTGTCGCCATTGACCTGACCGGGAATCGAACCCGGGACCTCAGTATTAGCGCCGCCCAAAGTCCGGCGTGCAAGCCACTCGGCTACGGAGGTCGCGTCAAACTGTCTATTGAAGCTGAGCTGGGCGGAGCGGCTTTGTCTGCACCTAAACTCCATTGGAGCGGGGCTACACCGGCTGCAGCCTCCACGTAGCTCGTGCGACGTGACGGTTTTCCTTAGAAATACGACGCCGCTCATGCCTGCTCCGCTAGCCACAGTGCACGTATTAAAATAAAGGGACTCTATTGGTTGTTTTCCACACAGCTCGACTCAGCTCAGTTCAGCTCAATTTCAATGGAGTACCACCCTAACCAAGAATGCTGGCTCATTACATGGTGGCGAGTGTTTACCATTACATGGTGGCGAGTGTTTAACAAGTGCCATCTGAAGACAACGAACAACAACAGCCTATCATACTTTCTGAAGCATAAAGTTAGCACGCTGTAGGTAGTATATTTTTGTGGGCCGGCGGAGTGAGGCTAACTGATGCTACGTCTATCTTCGCGTCTGGACTCCATTTCCACTTAACATCAGGTGGGATAGAGTCATTTGCCGAGCTATTTATATAAAAAAAATGTTACAATATGGTCACCTATCCGCCGCGCCGGTTACCTAGCATTGGCAATGTTTTCTTATGACCAAAGCTTCAGTTCATGGCTATTTGAAATTTTACCCACTTGTCTAATTTGTAATGCGATGTAAATTTTACCAAACTGTAATAATAGTACGGGTTTACTTCAAATTTTGTTATTATTTGAGTTACAACAGTATTGTACTGATAGTGCGATATGTTCTGTAATTTCACTGGACCTAGTAAAATTTTATACAGCACACTGCAAATACTGCAATGCAAAATAATGCTGCTTAGTCGACAGAAATAAAGCAACTAACTAAAGGGTTGTCGCCAAGCAGTCGAATTCCGGTCAAACTTATGGCAATGATGGACTTACGAATTCTTCATCAAACTTCTTGATCGCATCCATCTGCTCCTCGGCTCGGGCGTTGTCTACCTTCTGGTGATTCAACTCGGTCTCGTATTCGATCCTGTTCCTCTCCGCTACTTCGTGGGCTCTGAAATGTTTAGGAAAGTACTGAGTGCGAGTTTTATTTAGCATTCGATTACGTCAACGAAAAGAAAATTTTTATGGCATTGATCAGCGCCTCCAAGTGCTAAAGAAGTGCCATAAAAAAAATCTCGTTTCTATTAACGTGAGCGATCATTCGTCTCAACCGGGTATGGTAGTGGCATCAATGTTCGACAGAAACCCAGCGATCGACAGTATTCCTTTAATCATTATTAACAAGGACCAGTAAATAACTCAAATTCAAATCAAATTGAACTTGTGACCGAACGTATTAGAAAATTAATTTGGATCTTTAAAAAGCTAAGACATGTGTGCTCTGAAAATTTACTCAAACAGATATATACTGCCTTAGTACAATCCATTATAATTTATTGTATTCCGATATGGGGTGGTGCCTCTAAGACAAAGTTCCTGGACGTAGAAAGAGGTCAACGTGCTATCCTAAAAACAATGTTCTTTAAACCGTTTCGTGCTCCCACAGATGCGCTGTACAAAGAGAGTGGAATTTTAACAGTTCGTCAACTTTTTATTTTAAGTACTGTCCTCGGGATACAGAAAACTATGCTCTATAAACCAGAGACCCTTAGTAAAAGGAGAAGAAACATTGTCATCGCTAGGAAAAGCGTAAAAACAACCTTCGCAAGTCGCCAATGTGCATCGCTTGGTGTTTGTCTTTATAACAAGATAAACAAAAATATTGCACTTTATCAAAGTACCATATACAATTGTAAAAGCACTCTGACGTCGTGGTTAAGGAACCTGTCCTACGACGAAACTGAGAAGTTACTTCAGCCATTGGTTTAGAGGTTTTTAGCCCGTTTCATATTAAAATGTAAATTAAAACCAAATTAATATATATACTCAACATAACAAATCATAATTGTTATAATGAATTAAAATAAAATAAGAATCAATAATTTTATATTTATCAATTATATGGTAAGATAAAATAATTGTTTAAGAGACGTACCTCCTCTCTTTCTCTCTCACATAAACACACGTCCGCATAAATACATACTTGCACTCGCAAACACACACTCACGGGTCACACATACACACACACACACACTCATACACACACACGCACACACACAGGCATTTCTTTAAGAATGTGCATGTTGCCCCATGTTAGGAGATTGCATAAAAGTTGTGACAAAACGCATTCTTTGAGTGAATTTTACATTGCTGCAAACATACCCTTAAAGAAGCTGTACAAGGGAATTATGTAAGTCTTTTACTTTTTAACTGACAAGCGTTTAAAATTTTGAGTGAATGGTAATGATATTTACAGTAAATGGTAATTAGATAATGGTAAAGGTAATGAGAAATGGTAATTATAAATCAAACAGCAAGAAGGCAAAAGTATAATTTTTTATTTAAAAATATAGCAAAACAATTTTTTTTAACAAACTAAAGATATGTACTTGTCTGTCGTAACAAATTTTATATTTTTTTATAAATGAATTTGCCAAAAAAAACAAAATAATCAAGGTACAAAAACAGGGTTTAAATAAACACATGTTTTTCTTTATCCTACTAATATTATAAACGCGAAAGTTTGTAAGTATGGATGGATGTTTGTTACTTTTTCACGTAAAAACTATTGAATGGATTTGGATAAAATTCAGCATACAGATAGTTTATAACCTGGATTAACACATAGGATACTTTTTATCCCGATATTACCACGGAAACGGGAACCACGTGGGTGAAACAGCGAGCGGCCGCTAGTATTTTAATTAGTCTTGAACACAGTTTCTTACTTATTAGGGATTAAACAATGTAATAAACGTTTAAGAAACAGAACTTAATGAACTTCTTGGTAAGCAGTTGGAAGTGGAGGCACTTAAATATTGATCTTATAATTTTGTTTTAGGCAAAGGTTAATTCTGCAAAATAAATCTTATCTTACCTGTTATCTATCGGTAAAATGAACAAACATCAATATAAAAGAAACAAAAATCCAATACGTCTTGGGTAGCAATTGGAAGTAAGTATCCAACTATCATCACTATCACTCGGAGTATTAACATCCATAAGTTCTTGTCCTCGTTTCAGTAATAGTTTCCTTTGGTGGTATTATTGAAATTTGCTCTCAATTTTTTCCTTTGCAACTTTTTTAGATTTTGGTGTTAAATCTTAAATATTTAATATTTTCTTACTTTCTTTTCTTTTCAAGTACCTGCCTCTGCCGTTCCTTCTCTTTTTCTAGAGCGTATTTTTCTGGATCAGACTTAATTTTAGCGTATCTTTCTCTCCGAGCTAATTTAGCCTTCTCTAGTATCTTTTATTTTGTTCGCCGCATTCTGAAATTCCTGTCAAAAATACCTAATTAGTTTAAAATTTTCGCGACTAAAACACATTGAAATCAAAGATTTCAAACAGATTTAAATCGCGAATTTGTTATTACGATCTGTGATTTTCCGTATATTTTTTTACGGAACTTTACAGATACCTTACGGATCCTTCCTTCCTTCCTAATTAATATTTGTTTTCAATAGTGCACAGCACAGGAATCACAATTAAAACAATATTATAATTACCATTTTTTAATTTACTCATTACCATTTACTTTAGTGTAATGGAAAATACGGTAATTATGCAAATGGTAATTAGGGTTCCAAACATTTTGTTGATAAACCAGTTCTTTATAAGAATTATGATTTTTTTACATACTTCACCTAAAAATGGATCTTATAACAACTTAAATAAACGTATCAGTTAAAAAAATAATCATCTACTTACCACAAAAATGGAAAATGGTGATTAGACTATATTTTGACAAAAGCACTACAATGACGAGAGATTTGAATATGGCGCCAAAAATCCGGTCTTTGATGCGTGTATTATGCGTGTATTAAACAGGCGCAAATTTGTTAAGGCAGTTAAGGGTATGAATTTTCAAATTTGTAGGTAGTAAATTAAGGCGAATATTTTTTAAACGGTAATTATAAAGTTATCGGAGGATGTGTCCTCCGATAACTTTATAATTACCGTTTACCTTAAGAGCATTAATTCTTAATAATTTATGATATTTATGTAAAACAACTCGTGTATAGGGCTAAGGAAACTATCCCTATTTAAGAGTTTTTGTTAAATAAATAAAATAAAATAAAAAAAATAAAGAATATTAAACTATAATTTCATTCTTTAAAAGGGATTTAGCTATATTGAATAAAAACTTCATGAAAATGTAAATTGGGACATGAATGGTAATTAGAATCTGGATGCTTGAAAACAAATTTCTTCGAATTCAATAAACAAATATGGTATCTAATAGACTAGTTTAGATCTAACTATTTAAACTATCATGGTCACTTGCAATAGAGTAATTATTAACGGGATTCTTACCATGTTTAAATATCGGATACTCATAAATAATAAACATGGTAAGAATCCCGTTAATAATTACTCTAGTTTAGATCTGTAATACTCATATTTATAAGGTAGTATTATCAAAAGGAAAATATTTGCACTGTAGAAAATTCTTTATCATCCGCCGCGTAATATGTACATTCTTAAAGAAATGCCCACACACACACACACACACACACACACACACTCACACACTCTCACACAAACCTACTCACACACACAAACTTTCACTCACACACAACACATTATTGCTATTCGTCTTAAGGTTAAATGTACTAAACTTAATTTACCTATAAAATCTGTCTCTTGTCATAAATTGTAAGATACCTAAATGATAAAAAAAAATTATAATTTAAGTAAAAATACTGGCTATGGAAGAGTGAGGTCTTTTGTCACAGGTATTTCCATACCAAAAAGAAGACCTCCAAAACAACTTAATGTAAAAACATGTATTTTACTGCAATAAAGATTTTTATTTATTTTTATTTATTATAACTTGCACGTCTATATCATTATTGACGACCAAAACTGGTGTCAAACACTGCAGCGCTATTCTCTAAGCAAAACAGCGTCGAACTCGACGTTGAACTCGGTCATAACTTGCAAACGATTTTCAACCTACTTCTAATATTAATAAAGTCTACATACATTTGCAAGTTATGAGCGAGTTCAATGTGGAGGTCGACGCTGTTTTGCTTAGAGAATAGCTCTGCTGAACTTAAAGTATCGTACTCTGATGCCACTAATTCGTTTTGTCGCGGACAAGGTACCTTGGACCAAATTTTCCAATGCATCAAGTGTGTATTGGAAGAATCAAGCGAAGGCGACTTACTGGTCAAGTATCTCTTTCTGGTGCTGCTTGTTGGCGTCGAAGCGGCGCTTCTTCTTCAGCTCGAGCAGGCTGTGCCACTCCTTAGCCTTACGGATGATCTCGTCGTCCTCCAGCCGCTTCTGCTCGGCCTCGTAGCGACGCTGCTCCTCCAAGAACTTCAACTGCTCACTTCGCTCTTTCTGCACTACCGTTTCGATGACGGCTCTGAAATATCAAAGTACTTTGAGTGCTTACATCATCGTCAGCTTATAAACATCGCAGCGTTGGGCTTACTTACAGTAACAATATTTAGCATATGAGGACATCAGGCCTCAACTAAGAAGGCCCATTGCGGGTTGGTAGGTTTAAGCAACAAGAGAAGTTTTGTCCGTCTGCCAAGAGCGTGATAAGTTTGTAAAACTTTGACTATAAGGTTTGTTTTCATAAATGCCAAAATGTTTAATGAATAATTCACTCCACCAGTCAATTACCATCAGCCATTCGCATAGACTACTTTAACATAATCCCTATCCCCTAGGACGGACGAGTAGGGTTGATGACAACATTGACAAAGTCAAGTACCTACAGATAGGGTTGCCACCTTTTTTTGTGCAAATAAAGTAGATTGGTTATTAAAAGGTAGACTAAAACAGTACATTGTGTCAAAATAAAGTACGATTATTTATTTCGCTTAAATACATACTTCTCATAGCTTTTAGAAACTATTAACAAATAATTATAGCAACTTTTTTGTGTGTTATAATATGTAAAAAGAATCCTAGAGAACTAAAATAATGTGAAATAAAATATTTTCGCTTACAATACTTTATAATAAAGTACGGGTGGCAACCCTAAGTACAGACGCCAGCACATCAACCTATCCAAAACTGTAAAATTTCTTCAATGCATTTTCAACCTTATGCCTTAGACATAAAGTTCAAAGTCTGTTGAGAAAATTTGACAGTTTTTGGTAGTCGGATGTGCAGGCGCGAGTACATACTCGAGGAGCAGCTTGGGCGCGTCCTTGTTCTTGAAGATGGTGTCCCTGGCGCTGAACATGAGCCGCTCCTGCTCCTGCTGCTTGCGCCGCACGTAGCGCTTGTAAAAGGTGGTGTTGGCCGCCTCCGCCGCCTCCGTGCGCTCCCGGCGAGCGTCCTCGTTGCGCTTGTTCACGTTCTGTGTGTAACAAACGATGTGATATAGTATACGCCAGCACATTTTTATGTCTCCACTTGCTGGGATACACGTCACCAAATTTAATTATCTTTCCTACCCGCGTAATTTCACTGGATCATATCATAACCAGTTCATTTTATATACGACGCTTCTCTGTAGTGAACGGACCATACACCACTTCGCGGGCCCAGTGCGGATGGGTGGTTGTTAACGATCAGAACCTACGGCTTTACGTGCCTTCCGAAGCACGGAGGAGCTCGAGATTGATATATTTTTGGTCACCCATCCGATGACCGGCTTTTGCGAAAGTTGCTTAACTTCAGCAATCGCAGATCGAACGCGATAATACCACTGCGCCATCGAGCGTCTTCTGATCCACTCACTGGATCTACTATCATTTACTGGAATTCCGCAATGCAAAATGCTGCGTAGGGTGATTAGCATCAAAATTAACGAACGTAGTAAAGGTAGCTTAAAAATTGACGTCCTGAATGCTCTTTTCTTATATTTATTTGAACAAAAGAAATTGACTTTGACTTTTGAGTTAAAATGTACTGACCTCGAGCGAGTTGGGCCAGGACTTGGTCATGGCCTTGCTGGAGGTGTCGAGGTAGCGCACGTACTCACGCCGGCGGATGGTCTCGGGGTCCTCCTTGTCGTGATCCGCCCAGCGGCCGATGCGCGCCCACTCATCCTTGCTTATCAATATCGGCATGGCTCACTGCTGCATAGAGCGATTTACAACAATTATTAAGTTTTTAAGGTAAGGTAAAGTATTGGCTGGAAGAAACCTCTTTCTGCGATAAGTCCATGTTTGCATGTTTTTTGTTTAATTTGTGTGTTTATTAGTTACTTACAGCCTAAACAATAAAAAAATGGTGTTGAGGGTAGAATGCACAACAGAGATAATTTCTAGGTTATGATGACACAATGAAGTGTGGCGTTCACTCTGTTAAGATGTGGCCCGTGTGCTTAATGAAAGCATTTTGTATTATGGATTACAATTCGAATTGATGCACCACCACCTATATTACAATACAAGTTAGTTTTACAGGTTTGGCACTAGGTGGCGCTGATTCGATCCTGTATTCCTGTACAAATTGTAGTAAACTAGATCAAGACAAAGCAAGACCACTATACTATACAAATTATACAAGTATACATTGCTGATAAAAATGTGACAGCGTCCTCTTCCTTTATCATCCATCACCAAGGCGTGTATGCACAGGCAGTATTAAATATTTGTGTTCCGAATCTAAATTTTCGGCAGTTAGAGATATGGTAGTCTTATCGTCACTTACCGTCAGTTTAGATAAAGGTCACTTTCCCGTCGCTTTTCTGTTACGTAATAATGAACGAAGTATTATTAATTTATCTAAACAAGCTGCATTATTCTCTATAATTGAGTTCAGTCAAGGAAAAATTAAAGGCTCTCCACTAGCCTGCCGTTTACGGAATTTTTAGAACCTTAGATGAAATGTATGTCTACCCTACAATAAATATATAGGTACTACCTTAGATAAATGATTGGTCTCGAGACCAACATTAAGCGTTAAGGTATGATTCCGAACTCCGCTGCACGCAGCAGTGTTGCCGCAGCAGTGCTGCCGCAGCACTACTGGTCCCCATACCTATATTCTCTATAAGTTTATATGAGATTACATTCCGAACTACGCAGCAATGTCGCGGCAGCAATGCAGGTCCAATAGTACTGCAGGCAGCACTGCTGCGCAGCATTGCTGCGTGCAGCGGAGTTCGGAATCATACCTTTAGGCAATCCTAATGGAATTATGACTGTAAATACTTACTTTCTCTAAACTCTGACCATGCAATGAAGTCTTTGCTCACAAGTTGCCCACCTTTAGTAGATTCAGAAGAAAATTTCTTGTAGGTAGGTGACTTTTACTGATGTCATCATGATGATTATTTTATAATTTTCTAGCAGTAAAAAACAATGATAATGAAAACTTGATGTATGGCTGTTTGAAGGTCTTTCTTGTTTTCTATTTAAAAATATATAAAATTATAATTAGGATAATTTTTAAACAAAATATAAATAAAAACAAATTATCTAATTAATTATTTAACTCCACGGACGATTACTATAAAATCATTGTTGTTATGGTCACGGACTATCGGACAAATGAAAAGGGTAGGTAGCTAAGGTAACATAAATAAAAATAACCCTTATTATATTATCTTACAATAAAATGAATCATTCTCATTATAGCATTACAAAGCACCAACTGCTAGGTATTATGAATAATAAATAGTTTTAAGAATCGACTGTTTTCTTTGACTTTGATAGTATCGATTTTTTTTTAGATATTCAGTAAGACTTTAATTTCTGGAAACAAAATTTCCGAACGAACATGTCAACATAAAAATCATCCGATCCGATTCCAAATTACATACGTCAGCTGTCAAATCGGAAATATTTACGTCAGCCACGTTGGAAGTGCCAACACGGTGTTTTTATGGTAAATATTATTTTTTCTTGTGAAATCCCATGAATAGTTTATAAAAGTCTAATCTAGATCCATTAACTAATAATATGCGGTAACAAAGCTTAAACTTATTATCGTATTTCTATCGCGGGACCCGTTCCAAAAGTGTGACATAATTGAGTGTTACTTTAGTGTTGTTCGAGTGTTTTTGTTGGTGTTCAGTGATATAGTTGGTGGAACATGAAGTTGAAGGAGCTGAAGCGCACGGTGAACGCGAGCTGGTCGCCATGCGAGCAGCACCCCGCCATGCTGGCGGCCGGCTCCGCGGCGCAGCAGGTTGACGCGTCGTTCAGCTCCACATCTCTGCTAGAGCTGTACGGGTTAAACCTCGAAGACCCTGGGCTTGACCTTGAGCTCAAGTCCAGTCTTGAAACAAAGCACAAGTGAGTGGAGACTTTTCTGTTGTATGTTCCTGGCAAAAACACTAGGGTTTTTTTTATAGGCTATTACAATAAGTTCCTAAGAATCTTTCAAAGCATGAAGCTAATTGTTGTTCAATCCCTAGAGCAATAATATTAAACTACCAACTTGTATTCACCTCTATGTCAGATATATTTGTTTTTTCTCTAGTGACTATAACAACTATTTATACAGAAACAACAGAGTAATAAGAAACTATAATTATGACAGTTTCAAAGACAAATTATCAAATAATAAATATATTTGTTTTGTAGTTGGAGATGGATCCTTAAACTGTGTCAGAACTATTTATATTTTATATTATATTTATTACAGATTATGCGTCCAAAACACCGAAATCATCATCATCATCATCACCTCAGCCAAAAGACATCCACTGCTGGACAAAGGCCTCCCCCAAGGATCTCCACAACGACCGACATGTCATACATCAAATAAAAATGTAAAATCTGAAGAACTAGAGTCACAAATATACAATAAAGTTATGTCACAAAAACTGCAAATTAAAATAACAGATAAAATAAAAATTTATAAGATTTAACTAGCTGACCCGGCGGACTTCGTATCGCTTTGTCAGTTTCTATGTCAACAATACAATCAAATCATGGAACATTTTGTATTGGAAAATTAAATTGTAAAAAAAAATTTAGAGGTGGACCACCCTTAACATTTAGGGGAATGAAAATAGATGTTGTCCAATTCGCAGACCTAACCGATATGCACACAAAATTTCACGAAAATCAGTCGAGCCATTTCGGAGGAGTTTAATTACAAACACTGACACAAGAATTTTATGTATATCAAGCCACCGTGAGCATATCTGATTCATCATGTTTAAATAAATTTGTGTTGTAGATTGTGTTTATTAGTTAATACAATTTATACTTGTCCAGCACTGGACATCTTTGGGCTGAGATGATAAAGATGATGATACTAGATTATATTAAAGTTCATACCTGGGATACATGTCTGAATTTTATAATAAAACAACAAAATGTCAATTTTGTCACTTCTAAGTAAAGTGAGATAATACATAGTGAACGAATAAGTTACCACCACCTGAATCAATAATGTTCTTAATTATTAATTGATAAAGGTTGCATGAAAGTTATCTAATTAATACATGTGGATTTTGTGTAAGATATTAAAAAAAAAAATCTTGTAGACTACTAACACATCCATGGTTTTAATAAAATTTATCCATCCATTTTATACACTAAATCCACATGCTGTGATGCAGATTGACCAAAGTCACAACATTGTGTATTATATTTTACAGGTTCCAGAAGCTAGTGTGGTCAGGGGCTGGTGTCATAGTTGGTGGCTGCGATGGAGGTCTGCTTGAATTCTACAGTGCCGACAAACTGCTAAAGAATGCTAGCGATTCACTCCTTGGGAGCAGCACTAAACATAGCGGTACTTAATTTTTCTTAGTACCTACTATAAATTAAAAGAGAGGGGTTTAGTCAACTTCATAGGTTGAACCTGGACAAGCCTGGCATATGATAATGGAAAAGGCAAGCAAAGAGAGGTATACACAGCAGTAGTTGCAGTCTGACTGTAGATGGCTTTTAAGGTTTTGGTAGCAGGTTTACAAATATATTTGTGGTTTCATTTAAACAAATCATCGATAAATTGGCTTATATTCATGATTCTATTCTATTTTCACTGCTAACAAATATCTTTCTTTATTATTATGACAAAGATTTTAACAAATTGCTACCAATACATAATACCTCGGTAAAGCCTTATTTCTTGTAAGTCAGCCAATTGTATAAATGTCTTTGTGTTTCAAATATTGTCAACAAACTGAACCATTATAGTTACTGTCCCCAGATGCCTACTTATCAGACTGACCTATTTCTACTGAATGTCAATAAACTTACTGCTACTGAGCTGTAAATGTTATGTCAACTTTAATTGTTGGTGCTGTATAAGATAATGCAGACTCCCAATTCCTACTCCCTCCTCAAGATCCAACTCCTTCCTCAGGGTTGGCAACGCATCTGCGATAACTTTGGTTTTGGGTGTCCATGGGCGGCGGTGATTGCTTTCCATCATACCATAAAAGTATTCCTGAATTTATATGAATTGTCAAAATAATTTTGCAATCCATTTTCGCTTCACCTCAGAAGGCACGCTAATGTGTTAGTCACAGTTATTTTATGGGCCCACTTGTCATAAAATGGCACACTTTTTAAAACCATATTTGGCCAAATTGGTCAATCTCCTCTTCTGCTTTTAAACACATTGATAGATATAGGATGATATGATGATAACAAGGAGGAGCCGTAGCGAAGTGGTTAACGTGCGCAGTTTGCTATTGCTAAGATTAAGCCACTTTCGCAAACGCCTGTCATTGGATGGGTGCTCAAAAAAGATCATCTCGGGCTCCTCCGTGTCTTAAGCACGTAAAGCCGTTGGTCCCGGTTGCATTGGCAGTTATTAACTACCACTTGGCAGCACTGAACCTGCGTGGTGGTTTATCGTTCTATCTGACTAGGATAGGCAGTAGGGACATAAAACCAGAAGGTGATGTGTATGTGTGTGTGTTAATAAAAACATTTTAAATTTAACAATGTGTTTTGGTAGTAACCCAACATGATTTTGAGCAGGGCCGGTGTCTGCCCTGGACGTGAACCCGTACCAGCGCAACCTGCTGGCGTCGGGCGCGTCTGACAGCGAAATCTTCATCTGGGACCTCAACAACACGGGCCAGCCCATGGCGCCCGGTAACCGCAGCCAGCCGCACGAACACGTGCAAGGGCTCGCGTGGAACCAACAGGTCACATAACCATTCGACTTATCTATACAAAGTCTATTTATACAAAAATCAGAGACAGACACAATAGAGTTTTAATTGTTTCTAGGACGGATCTAGCACTAAGCAGACAAAGGTTAAAGAAAAGCTCACCTTCTCCCTTCGTCCATAAGAGTACTCGTAATGCTTTCTAATATGATGATGATGGTGACTTGATTCTTGGTTGCACCTCTAAAAGATGGAATAGTCAAACATATGTTTTCACGCTGCATGAGTTGCATTGGTATCTTATATATATATATATTGGTATATTATATACGGAGAGGAGTCACTTGTTGTGTCAGATATAAAAAATAATTAATAAAAATTAATAAAGTAATCTAAATTAGTAGATAAGTTACAAGGAAAATTTAAAAAAGAAGTTTTGGTAACTGAATTTATACAATTTGAAACAACATAGTGGATCACATTAACTTATTTAATAAAATTGTTACAGGTTCAACATATTCTAGGATCAACGTTTTCTTCAAGATGTGTTGTTTGGGACTTGAGGAAGAATGAACCTATAATGAAATTAAGGTAATGAAAAACTACACTCCTATAATATCAGTGGGATGTATATTCCCACTACATTTTGAACTTTTTGAGATTGAGAAAAGATTGAAAACTAATGAAATATTCAAACATGTTCTGCTTGCTAAGAGTTGAGAAAGTTCCACGAGGGTAACGATAACTATGAGCTACGACATCAACATCCGATCTTAATATTTTTACAGATATTGTTTTCTAAAGTTTACGCGAACACTACACATTGAAATGAAACAACGTCAGGATAAACATTAAATAAGTAATGTGTAAAATAAACGCGAGTAGATCCGTAAAAGTTGTTTCATTTCAATTTTTACAGATATTAAAGATCATGGTAATTATAATTTTACGCAAATTTTGTTGCAAACAAATTACAATTTGAAAATTAACAGTGTTGAAAAAATTATGCTATTGTGACTATAGAATAGTTGGTATTGAATTTTTTCAACACTTTGTCTCTTTTTTTTTTTCAAATTATTAAAGAGTAGTTAATAAGCTACAATAATGTTATATATAATAATATAATTTTACGCAAATTTTTTTGCGAACAAATTACAATTTGAAAAACAAGTTTTGAAAAAACGTATAACATGGTTAAGATATTCCCTTTTATGAGGAGCCTTTTCGCTCCTACAATATGTATTGTAGTGGCGTGTAACCTGACGCTGTTGTAACGCGTTCCGCAGCGACTCGTCGTCGCGCAGCCGCTGGCGCGGCGTGGCGTGGCACCCGGCCGTGGCCACGCAGCTGTGCATCGCCTCCGAGGACGACCAGGCGCCCGTCATACAGCTCTGGGACCTGAGGTGAGACGCACCATACGTATTACACTCGCTGGCTGACTTATCAATTTCCTGCCCTTAATATTGAACCAAGAAAGCTATAATTTTGCATAGAAGTACATAGAGGACGAAGTCGCAGCTGGTCGCTTGTCTTTATATTACATTTTATGATTTTTTATTTGTAAATTTATATATGACGATCGTATTGGCGATTAGGAGTTCCGCTCTGTAACCTATTGATTTATTGCTAGAATAGTTTTATTCTTGTTTTTTTTTACTTTAGTCTTTTTAATGTCAAAACAAATCGCTTCGACCCCAAACAGGGTAGGCAATGAGTTGACGATGGTTCAAGTACAAGTACAAGGTCTCTCGCCTCGCCGTAGACTTACAAACCGATTGCATAGTGACATTCATAAGGGCTATTTGTAGCCTAAACTGAATAAAAGATTTTGAATTTTGATTTTTAAAAATTTTGTCTTTATATTTATAGTGAGTAAGAATAAGGACGTAAAATGATTTTTATAAATACCCTGCAAAAGCCAACAGTGAGACTTATACGATGATGATTGTTTCGAACGATTTCGGTCATGGCCACTTCGACTCGGCGCGCTGGTGCCGTGCGGCTGAATTAGAATGGATGATTATGGTGTATATAAGCTGATGCTGGTGGTTCCCGCAGGCTGGCGGCGTCCCCGCTGCTGACGCTGGAGGGCCACCAGAAGGGCGTGCTGTCGCTGTCGTGGTGCCCGCAGGACAGCGAGCTGCTGCTGTCTGCCGGCAAGGACGGACGCATCCTCTGCTGGAACCCCGCCAACACGCAGCCGGTCAGTACCACCGAATACGACAAAACGTGAATTAAAAACATTACCGGGTTTAGTTCCAGCCTAGATATTAACGGTAGGATAGTTTGTCCATAGACTAGAAGAAAAAGAAAATAAAGTTTTTCTCCTAGACTATAGATAAAATATCCTAGTGTGCTAGGATTTATTGTAATCTGTGGTTAATGGTGCTGGTGGCTTAGTTACATCAAATTATAAAGTTACAACATATTAAACAATATTTACTGGGTTCACTGTTTATGACCCAAAGAAAAAGAAATAACGTTTGAAAAAAATATATTTCGGAGGTATAGTTTTACGCAAATTTTAGTGTCGCTTAAATTCCGTTAGTGAAAAGTCTCAGCGTTTTTTAATTTTTTTTTATTTAAGCAAGTATTTGACCGCGATCTCATCAGATGGTAAGTGATGATGCGGCCTAGGATGTAGCATACTTGCGTAGACATTGTCTATTCACCCTTGCCTTGAAAATGTCCAGGTTGTACGTGTCAGGAAACAGATCCGCAGGAAAGGCATTCCGTCCCGAATCCCTGCCGAGCCGTGACCGCATCAAAAATGATGAAGTAAAGCGCTTTGTGCGTATAACTTTTTCAAAATGGTCTGCATATTGAAGCTCAACACGTGGTGGTCGTTCCGTGCGCAGGGCGGCGAGCTGCTGATGGAGGTGGGGCAGCAGCCGGCGTGGGTGTTCGAGGTGGCGTGGAGCCCGCGCGCCGCCGGGTTGGTCTCCGGCTCCTCCTTCGACCAGCAGCTGGCTGTTCACACGGTGCTGGCCGCCGACCGCCCCGAGGTGGTGAGTAGCCTACGAATTTATTTATTTGTTTATTGCATATCACATTACATTAGACGAGGTTTAAAAACATAAGCAAAGGTATACATGTGACGCCCTGCTAGGGCACAGCAAATAAGAGGGCTAACTATTTTAAAAATCTAGTTGTATACGAGAGGTCACGTTGAGGAAAAAAGAAGCAGATGAAGAGCCCCTGCCCGATGGACGGATGCTATTCTGGTAGCCCTGAAATGCAACATCATCATCATCTCAGCCAAAGACGTCCACTGCTGGACAAAGGCCTCCCCCAAGGATATGAGGGGTATTTGCCGTAATCGCCACGCTTGGCAGGCGGGTTGGCGGTCGCAGTAGGTTGAGGGTAACCTCAAAGAAATGCTGCTGCCCATCCTCTGGAATGGTCCCTTAGTCGGCTTTTACGACACCCACAGGAAGAGATGGGGTGGTGCAATTCTTTATCCCCGGCACCACACAGGGAAATGCAACATGCAGGCGGCTATTAGTCTAGCCCAGGATAGGACCTTTTGGAGAGCTCTGGTCTGCGATGCTGCTATTGGTGGTTACGATCCTCAGGCGTGAGGATTTGCCGACGAAGAAGAAAAGTATATGTATAAGTTATGCGACGGTTCTTCCGACCCTTTTACCTTGCTGGAGCCTAAGAAAATAGCATCTAAGGGGCAAAAAGGGAGGGACATATTAAATGAACACAGGGTTCAAAAAAACCAGCTACGCGACAGCGGGTGGCGGGTTGTGGAACATCGGCTAGTGAGTCTTTTACAACCGACACGGTAAGGTGGTGAGTATAGCCTAGTAACCTACTTTGATTGACATCAATAGTAACAATGTATATTCAAAATACATTTACACCTATTGTTAGTAAATAGTAGTAATCTTTCTTATCTAGATGAATATAGCCATAGTTATTTACAGAGTTTACCCGCTTTATTTACTTCAAATTTTAAATACAAGTAATAAATTTCTTTAATCATGTTTTTAAATGATAAATTTATGGTTTACAAATTTTTTACATCGCTATTTTTCACCGTTTTCTTTTTAAATGCCCGTCACTGGCGAAGAGTATAGCGGCTAAGTTTGTGTTATTGCTATTAAGCATTTTTTAATATCTGCTCTGTCAGTGCGTCAAATAAATTCAACGGTCAGAGCGTTCGAACGGTCATCCAAAGGTCTCGGGTTCGAATCCCACTCGATATGTAACTATATGATTTGGCTTCCTCCTCAGACCAGCCAGTCGCAGAGCAACATAATGGAGTCGTTCGGCGGGCTGGAGTCGTTCAACCAGCTGCCGGCCGTGGCGCGCGAGCCGGCCTGCGCACGCGCACGCGCACCGCCGCCGCAGCCGCCGCGCGCGCCGCGCTGGCTGCGGAGGCCCGCCGCCGCCAACTTCGGGGTCAGTCACTGGCTGGTCACAGCTCTAGGCCAGCGAGCTTTAGATGCGACATCACCTCATTTTTATGTCCCCACAGCTTTCCCTATGGAAGAGAACCGGCCATAAACCACCACAAGGGTTGGTGAAACCCAGTGCGGTGCGGTGATCGTTAACGACTGCTAATGCAGTCGAAACCGACGGCTTTACGTGCCCTCCGAAGTACGGAGGAGCTAGAGATGATACGTTTTTGGTCACCAATCCGATGACCAATCTTTGCGAAAGTTGCCTAACCTCATCCCTCGCAGACCGAACGCGTTAACCGATGCGCGATCCTCTCAAAAAACCGTACAAACTCCGTAAAAACTCGTATAAATACGCACGATACATCCCGACTCTCCGACTGATATAGTAACTCGCACGCTAGGTGCGATCTAGTCGTACGTGTACGTGCGTATGGTTCCGACGTTTGAAATCGATTCCAACTTGTTTGGATTGATTATGCGTTCGTACGAATAAATGTCCCGTGACTGTGTCACTCTGGCGTTTCAACAAATAAAAATATAACAGAAGTTTTAGCCGAGTTCTCTCCGTAATAACACGTGTTGTGAGACTCCATCTTAATTTCTATCTACCGTACAAATTAAACCCTTACTACTTATAATATAAAAAACTTGAAATTGGCTAAATGCTAAACGCGAAGCCATTAATAAACATAATTAATTAAAAATATAACAAATGTGGGCGTTTAATTTGTACGTCGTAATTATAATATCGTATTTTTTCTTGCAAGTAAAATTCTTATAAAAACGCACCCAAAGTGCGCCTGACCGCAAATAGACATTTCGCATCGGACCATTGTCGTGCAATTTTGTATTAAACGCCAGCCGCACTAACAGCCTCACGACTGTTTTAATATGAAACGCAGTGCTAACGTGCGGCAACCATCCTACAACAAAGGCTAAATTGAAAGAGCCCCTAATCTATAAAACTAACATGCCCGTGGTGGCCGCAACGAACTTGCTGAATATAACAGATTACAGACCATTAATAGACTTATTGACTATGTGTAAAGTTCAAATTTAATGGAAATGTTAGTGGGTAGTTTATAAGTTGCATTGGCAATACACGACAAAGACGATAAAGAGTCCCGTCAAAGCCGCCTAAGGAGTACAAGCAAATGTAAACTCTAAAGGCGAAAAAAAACTTTTAGGCATGAATTAATAATTTTAACGTGATATTTAATTGACGTCACTGAGTGCATAATATATGATTTGAAACATTGTTGCAGTTCGGTGGTAAATTGGTGATGTTCGAGAAATGTCCATTAGAAACTGGAACACAGAAATTAGTATACATCAGCCAGGTAAGATTGATACGTTACTCATGCTTCATTGTACACACGCCGGCACATCCGACTACCACAATCTGTCCTAATTCCTCAATAGACTTTGAACTTAATATCTATGGCATACGGTTGAACAGTTTTGAATAGTCAGATGTGCAGGCGTCTGTACATTGAAAACCCACCTTTAAGGCGATGCATTGGAAATTTACGTGCCGGGATCTTGATTTTTCCCAACAATTACAAAACATATGAAAGTGATATTTGATGACATGATTTTTCATTTAATTGACTTCATTTTGCTAGTTGCAGAAACACGACTTAACTTAACTTATATAACTTGGTAACGTAACGGCATATAATTTTGTAAATGTCGTTACATATTGAATTAAAGCTGTGGAGTTTCTTGCGCCCATTCTTCTCCACAGCTAAAATATAGACGTCCTGAATGGGTAGTAGGTAAAAAAATTATGGACGATTCAAAAGCACTTTTCTAAAATTTATTTGAATAAAGAATATTTGACTTTGACTTTGACTTTGACGATTTGTCAACATTTATAACAGAAAAAAAATCAAAATGAACTCTTCTAAAACATAGATTTGCATTTTACAGGCTAACCAGACCGATTTAAGCATCTAAAATTTCTTATTAGATTAGTCGTAAGAGCGTTTACGCCGCACACTAGCGCCACTAATGAAAAAACAAACATATCTAGTAATTAGAGATAGAAAATCAAATTATGCTCAACAAACTATTTGAATGAAGTAATTTAGCATTTTTACGTCACCTAATGAACACCTCACATGTTATGGTTTAGTTAAATAAGACGTTACGGCCACTTTTAACTATAACGCCATATTTAACTAAACCATAACATGTCAGGTGTTCATTAGGTGACGTAAAAATGCTAAATTACTTCATTCAGATAGTTTGTGAGCATAATTTGATTTTCTATCTCTAATTACTAGATATGTTTTTTTTTTCATTGGTGGCGCTAGTGTGCGGCGTAAACGCTCTTAACACACACTTAATATTGTAGTAAATTTTTAAAAATAATTTGTAGTTTTAATTTGAAGGAAAAAAAGACAGTTTTTCTTACGGTACGGGGCTCTGTATGAGATTTATTGTTTAGCGGTGCGTCGTCGCCTTAAACATGTATACGTTTCACAAAACATTACAATTGTAATGTACGCTGATTTTAAGAAGAGATTTCCTATGCTTTAGTCTATCTTAGCTCTAGTGTGAAAAAAAACTCTGCCTGGTCAACTTATTAATTATCGTAACGTACACATATTATTATGTACACGTTTACACACATACTTCACATTCACACATTTTACTTTGGTTTCTTAAAGATTATAATTTTATATAGTAATTCCTCCAACTACGTCTCATCTCTTTTTAATTAGATATGTTAATAATTGTGTTTAATTTCATTAGATAGTAAGCGAGCCTGAGCTGGTGGAGAGAGCGGTGCAGCTGGACGCGGTGCTAGGTTCGAGTCTCAGCAACGACCCGAACGTCACGGAGCAACTCGCTGAGTGAGATATATTTACTTAAAACTTTTAGTGTTGATGCCAAAAATAAATAAGAAGGCCTGCTTTATGCGATCTCGTTTGCCTTTACAAATTAAGGGTGCGCCGACCAAAAAATGCCAAAAATGCAGTTCGGTTAAGTAAATATAATTGAAAATACTATCGTATTAAATAACAAAATATATATTTAGTATCATAGGGAACGTGTTTACAATTTGTCAGAACCATAAATTCATAACACGCTATAGTTTTTTCTACAATATCATTTAAAGTTGGGCAAAAATCATGAAAACGAGTGGCGGCGTTTAGTAGATTTCTTATAGTTTATCTAAATTATTGTACCTCTGATTTTGTCTAAACAATCATCAATGGATAAACTACAAATTGCTAGACTACATTTTTGATTCATCAAGTGGTTATTTAAATAATTATTTTTTATTAAGCACCTTAAATTCCCCATACAAAATTAGTATGGCCGCGCGGCATCAAATAAATATGGATGACGACATTTCAAATAAAACATATGACACTTGTCACTTACGGACGGCGCACCCTTAAGATAAAGGATATAATAAATAATGTAAAATTTATATGTTATATTTTATGATAATATATGTATAGAGATAAAAATTAGATAAAGCACCTATACCTAAAATCGTAATTCCTTTACAATATATTTTTTTAATGTTTAACCTTTGATATGCCGGAACGTGGATTCACTCACCAAACAATTAAAATTCTATTGTGTCTGTAATGTGCCAACCCGCGCTATTTAGTGCTGCTTACTGCCGCGTTTTACGGCTGGATCGTAGGAGGAGTTTCATACTCACGTCCGCACATGAAGAATGCACATCCGACTACCCCAAAACGGTCAAACTTCTTCAATAAATGTTCAATGGTATGCCATATAATTAAAGTTCAAAGTCCATTGAGGTGACAATTGGTGGTAGACAATAGCACCGTATGTAGTGTTGTGATGGTCCGGGTGCGCACGCGCAGGTACTGCCGCGCGCGCGGCGACGCGTCGGCGGAGCAGGCGGAGCGCTACACGTGGTGGTTCCTGCGCGCCAACTTCCTGCCCTCCTTCCGCACGGAGGTGCTCAACCTGCTGGGTGAGATACCTACATATTATACGCTTTCATAGTTTTCTGCTATACGTTACATTTTCTTAGCATTCACCGATTCACCGTTCTTTGTATTCGTGCTTTATTTTTAAAAAAATTGTCATTTGTCAAATCTTCCCAAACCCTACGAACATAAGTGACTTGCGACACGGAAAACGGATTTCTAGCTTCACGCGTTATACTACGGCAATTATGTCAACGATGATAGGAAGTGAACTAGAAATCCGGTCCGCCTCGTCGCAAGACGCCAGTGGTCGTAATGATTGATCAATTAATACGGTTCTAAATATTGTAATTTTTTACAGGTTTCAAGCAAGACGAAATACCTTCTAAGTTCAAAAGCTCAGTCGCTCCCGATGACAACACATACACAGACAATCGCGTAAGTTATTCTTATAACTATAGCTACTAATCTTGTGACTAAGCGTTCTTCATTTAGCTACTTTTAAAAATTTAGAGTAATAGCTAAAGTTGTTTGTAATAAATAGTTTTAGTATTATATTTACATAGTAGTTGCAAAAGTTTAATCTTTTTTATATGATTTATTTTTTGTCTGTTATCTTATTAACACTTTTTTTTAAAGTTGATTGACTCAAAGTTAGCAAAGAATTCTAAATGAGTTTGTAAAATTTAATAGAAATCATTCCAACTTAATTGGCTTTAATACATTTTTGCCGGCATGTTTTGTAATATATAAAAAAAACAAAGCTTCTCTATAACATTGTACGAATACATTCAAAATTCAAAATGTCCGTGTTGATTTCGTTTCTGCCGCTGCCGCGCACCAGGGCGAGTCCGCTGCGACCGAGGCGGAACTGTCCCTCGACACCAGCGCCGACCTGGCGGTGAGTAGTACTGCCCGCTGCGAGTTTCATTCACCATTCGATTTTTAATAGCCCGTATAGTGTCCCACTGCTGGACAAAGGCCATCTCTCTACATCTCCACACGTACCACACGTGCCACCTCGTACCACACGTACCCCTGCAAAAAGATTTTAGTCTTTACACCAATCGCGGTTAAATACTTAAAAAAACCATCTCCGTTTTGCCTGCCACGTCATCAGTGTGCGTCACATGAATTCAATTACGTTAACGAAATCGTGTGTTTAAATGGCATTGAAGCTTCTTCTGCCTAATGGGGACAAACGAAATACAAACAGGCATGGCTGTAAAACCCAAAAACTTTGCGGACCTCATCGCGGGCGAGCATCGTGAACTATTTATAAAATACTGTGAAAAACTTGTTAGTATTGTTATTTTAAGAAATAAAAAGTAGTAACTAATTTTAATAGTTTTATAAACTGGAATAACACATACTTGTAGGTATGTATGTCCATTCGCAATCATTTAGAAATTAAGAAATGTGAAAAACAAAGCTGCCCCTAAAAATGGGAAATATAAGTAGAATAAGATATATATGTAAAAACCTTTTGTGAAAACCTCGTGAAATAAGCTGTTCCATTATCAACAAATCTAATAAAAACCTGTGTTGAAAAACTTATTACCCTAAAAATATACAAAGAAATAAATATGATTAGCTAGATAAATAAAAGCAGAACACCCACTGCTTAGCGAGAACTGGTATGAATGATAAACTTGCAAAAATAGGCTCCGATCATGTTGGAGGTAGAAGTATAAAAAAAAAAAATAAAAAAAAAATGGGGACAAACGAGGTGATTTGCAATTTTGCGATACAAAGGAGATTGTTCTGCGTCCATACATTGCTCGCCTTAAAATAAACTGCAGAGGAAAACTCATTTTCTAGTAATGAATTGCCTGTATTAACCCATGAAAACTAAGTTTTATGACGGACACTTCTGAGAAGACAGTTATTTAAATAAAAAGGACCGATTTTGAGGTTATGTTTAGTCATAGGAAACACTTTAGTGAATGCTTATAAATTTATATTCTTACTACTATGCCCTACAACAAGTTTCCCCTTGGTGGCGCTGAACGGAGACATATATCACTAGGTGGTAGGTCTGACACCTGGCTGTCTAGGTAGGTACTACCGCAGTATCGATATGACACGGGAAAACATTTGGGAATACAGTAACAATTTGTCATGGGCAGGCGCGGTTGCACTTACCACGCAGTGAGCGGATTTTTACTTTGTAAAAATAAAATCCTTAATGATACGTATAGCAATTTAAGGCTACATACAAATGATATTAAAAGTTAATAAATCTATAAGTATTTGGCTATGCTAAACATGTTTAAAAACGTAAATAAAACCGAAATACTAAAATGCTGTGCAGCAATAATGTTTTATGTGTAAATATCAATCTTATTACTCGATGTTTTCATCGAAACCAAATTCGATTTTTTTTGTAAATTCAGTCAATCAATTATTGATTGACTGAAAACATCGAACAGAGACATTACTAGGTGGTAGGTCTGTACACTGATAATATATAATTATTATCAGTACTGACATATTGACAAACAAAGATGGCGAGTTTGGTGGTAACAAAAATACTTTAAAAAGTCTTACATATAATAAACAGTGTCCGCTTGAAATTCTTACTGTCAAAATTTTTATTTAAATTAATTACAACATAACGTATTTTTCAAATGTTTGTAAATTTTAAGGCGATCCAGAGCAATCTCCTTTTCGGTTTAGTTTGCCTGATCGAATGGTGGTTAAAACTCGCGCTAAGCAACGTGACCGCGATAGGTACTGTATGCTATATACACTAAAAATGAATTGTGTTATAAGTACCTCTGTGAAAGTATTGTAAGCTGCCAAAATGATAAATATTTTTTTTTTTGTGAGAAGGACGAAAATCAGGATTTATAAGGCGGTGGTGAGAACGATCCTGATGTACGGCTGTGAGGCCTGGACACTGACTTTGAAGGAGGAGACCAAACGCTTGGTGACGGAGCGAATAGTTCTCCGAAAGATACTTGGGCCGGTGCAAAACGAAGATGGAACATGGAGGCGGCGGTTTAATAAAGAAATCGAAGAGTTAGTGGCCGAGCCGAATATCATCGGCGAGACACACAGACTTCGCTGGCTCGGCCACTTAGAGAGAATGACCGAGGATCGGGCGGTGAAACGTGCATACGTGGGACGGCTGCGTGGGCGACGCCCGGCTGGCTGTCCCACGTATCGCTGGGAGGACGAGGTCGCTAAGGACCTGCGCGAGCTTCGCGTTGAGAACTGGCGAGAAGTGGCGCGGGATTGTGAAAAGTGGCGGCACTATCATTGGAGGCCAAAACCCATCTTAGGTTCCTGCGCCACCCCAGTTAGTTAGTTAGTGTGAGACAGCGTAAATGAGAGAGATTCAAACCATATTCCCGAAACGGTTCCTAATTTTGTCGCCTTGAAGGTAAACCTTATGTTACACATCCGCAGGAGGCGCACAACCTGATTGAGAGGAAACTGGCGAATGTGGACCTTAGCGCGCCCGCCGCCTCCAGCATCACCATACCCAACGGAGAAGGTCAGTGGCTATTTGTTTTATACAGGGTGTCTCATTTAAATCGGTCAGTATGGGAAAGTCTGAAACAATAAGACATACGAAGATCTGTTCTTAGGAACCATGTCGTCGATTTTAATAAGAAGAAAAACTGCATTCATACATTTAAAAAAAAACCTGTACTCAGCTCGGGAATCGAACCCGGTTGTTTTGAAAAAAATAAACTTACACTGTTTCTATTTAGATATCGATACAACCGGGTTCGATTCCTGAGCTGAGTACAGGTTTTTTTTTAAATGTATGAATGCAGTTTTTCTTCTTATTAAAATCGATGACATGGTTCCTAAGAACAGATTTTCGTATGTCTTATAGTTTCAGACTTTCCCATACTGACCGATTTAAATGAGACACCCTGTATACCATCAAACTAACAATTAAAAAAAAAAACATAAAATATTCATTTCAGTCTATCATATTACATTTTATAAACAGTACATGGGACCTGCCTAGTAGACATTACACAATAATTGCCTGATATATTTATTTTATTTATTTATTTATTAGTTCTTACACAAATAAACATTTACAATGGTTAACATTTTGGATCGCAATAGTACAGGTAAGCTTATCTTTAACTAGCTGTGCTCGCGACTTCGTCCGCGTGGAATAGTGACTTTCGGCAGCATTTTTAATTTTTTAGGCTCTTTTCCCGTTTTTGCAACATTTTTCACTGATGCTTCGCTCCTATTGGTCGCAGCGTGATGTTATATAGCCTAAAGCCTTCCTCGATAAATGGACTATCCAACACAAAGAGAATTATTCAATTCGAACCAGTAGTTCCTGAGATTAGCGCGTTCAAACAAACAAACAAACAAACAAACAAACAAACAAACTCTTCAGCTTTATAATATTAGTATAGAAAAGAGATTTCTTCCAGCAAACCATGGTGGCAGGATAGTGATATATCGCGAGTTACAACTTGTATAAATAGGTATGGTTAGGTGTAGTAAATCACAGGAAGTATAATTCTTAAATAAGTATAATATTGGTAAGTTTTTTTTATATATCTTATGGGTAAGCCCTTGGCCTTCATGCCACCTGATGTCAAGTGATGATAAGGCCGAAGGTGGAAGCGCACTTCACCCGGAATCCTCAACTACCTCTGAGGCGCTGGCTATCTCTAAGTGCCGGATCACAAAAATGCTACAAACATTAATGTTATGACGATATATTCAGATTAGATTATTTATTTATTTATTTATTTATTAGGAAAGCTTACATGGCTTAAATACTAGCTTATATTTCTATTGTAGAAATTTAATTACAAGCTCTCACATATAGGTAAACATTGTGATTAGTGTTAACTCATAGTTTTTAACTTAATTAGTGTTAACTCTTAGTTTTTAACTTAATATACATATACGACCTCACTTCTAGACTACACGAAATCGAAACACGGGTCAAATATTTTCATATAAAGAATCAGTACAAAATAAAAAAAAATAAAAATTAAAATAATATCCTGAAAACTTACAATGAACAAAGTTACAAGCTTTTTGTGCTGTCCCGTTGAGTTTATTAGTAGTGTATAGTAGTGTATATTTGAGATTTTGATAATATTATAAATGATATTTATAATATTATTTATTATTTATCTATTATTTATTTTAGCAAATTTGGTCAAAATGTAACATGGCACAAAAAATACCGAAATCGATTCCATTACTGATTCCGAACAAACAATTTTCAGGTCTCATACAAACCAAAAATAACGCTGTACATGTACTAACAAAAGAAAAATAAGATAAACATAACTTATGAAATATGTGCTATTGTGATTGTGCGTCTGATGGATGCAATACTTGTAGTAAATAGATCGAAGCGTGCTCTGTGCTATACTCATTAAATAATTTACAACCACGTATGAGGAACATATTGGATCTATAATTAGCTTTCGTTCGCGGAATGTGAAGCAGCGGGCGCTGCCTAATGCCTATGCCTATGGTTTGTAACTCATTTTGTAAACAATGAGTTACAAAAAACTAAACATACTATTGTAATAACTTATAACTTTTTGTGTGGTACAATTCAACGCCATTTGTCATTTGAGGCATATTACCGCGTTTCACTCTAATTTATCGTGTTGGCGCAGTGGTTAACGCGCCCGGTCTGCGAGTGCTAAGGTTAAGCAACTTTCGCAAAAGCCGGTCATCGGATGGGTGACCAAAAGTGTATCATCTCGAGCTCCTCCGTGCTTCGGAAGACACGTAAAGCCGTTGATCCCGGCTGCATTAGCAGTCGTTAACAACCACCAATCCGCACTGGGACCGCGTGATGGTTTATGGCCCGTTCTCTCTATCCATCCATAGGGAAGGCTCGTGCCCCAGCAGTGGGGTCATAAATGAGCTAACGATGACTCTAATTTATCATCTCTTTAATGACTATTTGTGCGTGTGTTAGATTCGACGAGCCTGATCTGCCGCGCGCTGGTGTGCGGCAACCTGGAGGAGGCCGTGGAGTTGTGCCTGGATGCCAAGCGGGTCGCCGACGCACTCGTCATCGCCTCATTGGGTAAGTCGTGTGTTAAGAATTTGTGTAGAATCATTTAGCGCATTATTTTCCAATAAAGCGATAAGACGAACAACAATCATCAATCAATCAAATCAATCAATCGGTCTTTACACTTATTTTATTGCTATGGTCAGAACGAAGAAGAAGAGAAGGTTAAATATCTTTAAAATATTGATATCATATTGTCATCATCATAATATTCAGTCCGTATCAGGCCTTTGCTAGATATAGACCTCTCATAATGTATGTCACTGATTCCGCTTTGGAAGGCACAACGCCGTTGATCCCGGCTGCATTAGCAGTCGTTAACAACTACCAATCCGCACTGGGCCCGCGTGGTGGTTTATGGCCCGTTCTCCCTTTAGCATTAAGTTTTTTTATCGTTTTGTTGATGGCTTCGTGCGATTAGCATATTTAGCCAGTGTTATAAATAGATAATATTTCTTTTGTTAATATAATTATGATGATGATGAATGCTAATAGTAATGAGAAGTGAGAAATGATATATCCCCTCGAGTACCTCAGTAAAGATGTGGGGCTACACTGAGACCTCACGCACACATCTCGCGAGAATTTGAAAAGTGACGTTGCACTGTTTTGTTTTATTTGCCAATGCATGGGGCACGTCGACGAACACTTAACGGTTAATAATCCACCATCATTTCACGTTAATGTTCGTCATAAACATTTGTTAATATTCGTCATTGCTGCACTGGAAGATGTTTTCAAGCTTCTGGACTGGAAAGGACTCGGCATCAACGTCAATGGCGTATACATCACTCACCTTCGATTTGCTGACGATATAGTGGTCATGGCTGAGATCCTGGAAGACCTCGGCACAATGCTCGGTGACCTCAACAGAGTCTCTCAACAAGCGGGTCTTAAAATGAACATGGAGAAGACGAAAGATATGTCGAACTCACGTGTCGTACCCACTGCTCTGAAAGTTGGGGACTCTGCCCTTGAAGTTGTGAACGATTATGTTTACCTGGGACAAACGGTCCAGCCTTAGCTGGACCAATTCAGCTATTTCAATTCAATTCATTTAGGTCCAATTTCAGCAAAGAAGTCAATCGTCGAATCCAATTAGGCTGGGCAGTTTTCGGTAAGCTACGAAATATCTTTACGTCCAATATACCGCAGTGTATCAAGACGAAAGTCTTTGACTAGTGTGTGTTGCCGGTGATGACATACGGGACTGAGACGTGGTCGCTCACTATGGGCCTCATAAAAAGGCTCAAGGTCACTCAAAGAGCAATGGAGAGGGCTATGCTCGGGGTTTCTCTGCGTGATCGAATCAGAAATGAGGGAGCAGAAGAACTAAGGTAACCGACATAGCCCGAAGACTTTCTAAGCTCAAGTGGCAGTGGGCAGGGCACAATGCTCGCAGGACTGATGGCCGCTGGGGCGGAATAGTCCTTGAGTGCCGACCGCGTACCGGAAAGCGTAGTGCGGGCAGGCCTCCAACAAGGTGGACCGACGATCTGGTGAAGGTCGCGCGAAGCCGCTGGATGCGAGCAGCACAAAATCGGTCGTTGTGGAGATCCTTGGGGGAGGCCTTTGTCCAGCAGTGGACGTCTTTTGGCTGAAATGATGATGATGATGATGATGATTCGTCATTAAACAGATTTTAGATAATAAAGCAAAACTGCAGATGACACTTCACTTTTAAGTAATTCTCTGAACTTCTCCTCCCACCACAGGTAGCCAAGAGCTTTTATACAAGGTGCAGAAGTACCATTTGAAGCACACGAGCCAGGAGCCGGTGTCGCTGGTGGCGGGCGGGCTGCTGCAGTCGCGCTGGGACGCGCTCGTGCACGCCGCCGCGCCGCGCAGCTGGCGGGCCGTGCTCGCCGCGCTCGTCACGCACTGCGACGGGGATGCGCTCGCGCACTACTGCGGTCAGTCTTGTTTATGTGACAGGTAACAAAAGGACACTCATCGGTGCTCAACTAAATGCAACTATACGAACAAACTCTAGAAGAAATAATGACAGTTTGAGAGTAAATGTTACTGCACGTTTACGTGCAGTAACATTTACTCGTTTACGTTTACTCGTTTACGTTTACGTGCTCTTATTTAAGGCAGAAACTTAATTGTTTCATTGTGAGTTGGCTGTTTTCTAAGAATTTTACTAGACTTTTCAGTAATATGGGAAAAGTGTCGAGAAGTAGGAATCAGGCGGACCCGCGGTCTTTCTTTTAAAAAAATGATATAGATACACTGTCTTTCGAGCGTCATAACATAGTAGGTGTTATGGTAGGAATGTTCGATGACATAGTTCGATATCCAAGAGCCGAGGGCCAAATTTAAAAAAAAATATCCATATTTCTTTCACTATGGACGATTAAGGCAATGCCGAACAGAAGGCTGCCGTCGGGAATAATATAATGGTGCCACTGGTGCGAAAAGAAGAAAACAAATACTTCTATCAATCATGATGAAGGTTCAATTTCCCCACAGAAATGTTAGGAGACAAGTTAGCCTCCGACCCGGACCCTTCGCTACAAGAGGCGGCGTCCATCTGCTTCCTGTGCTCCATGAGCGCGGAACGGCTGGTGGGGCGGTGGGCGGGCCGAGGCGCGCGCGACGCCGCGGCGCTGGCCGGGCTCACCGAGCGCGCGCTGCTGGCGAGGCGCGCCGCCGCCGCGCGGGGACGCGCGCTGCCCGTGAGTACCACGCCACACCCACGCCACACCCACGCCACACCCACGCCACACCCACGCCACACCCACGCCACACCCACGCCACACACTGCCGCGGCGCTGGCCGGGCTCACCGAGCGCGCGCTGCTGGCGAGGCGCGCCGCCGCCGCGCGGGGACGCGCGCTGCCCGTGAGTACCACGCCACACCCACGCCACACCCACGCCACACCCACGCCACACCCACGCCACACCCACGCCACACCCACGCCACACACTGCCGCGGCGCTGGCCGGGCTCACCGAGCGCGCGCTGCTGGCGAGGCGCGCCGCCGCCGCGCGGGGACGCGCGCTGCCCGTGAGTACCACGCCACACCCACGCCACACCCACGCCACACCCACGCCACACCCACGCCACACCCACGCCACACCCACGCCACACACTGCCGCGGCGCTGGCCGGGCTCACCGAGCGCGCGCTGCTGGCGAGGCGCGCCGCCGCCGCGCGGGGACTCGCGCTGCCCGTGAGTACCACGCCACACCCACGCCACACCCACGCCACACCCACGCCACACCCACGCCACACCCACGCCACACCCACGCCACACACTGCCGCGGCGCTGGCCGGGCTCACCGAGCGCGCGCTGCTGGCGAGGCGCGCCGCCGCCGCGCGGGGACGCGCGCTGCCCGTGAGTACCACGCCACACCCACGCCACACCCACGCCACACCCACGCCACACCCACGCCACACCCACGCCACACACTGCCGCGGCGCTGGCCGGGCTCACCGAGCGCGCGCTGCTGGCGAGGCGCGCCGCCGCCGCGCGGGGACGCGCGCTGCCCGTGAGTACCACGCCACACCCACGCCACACCCACGCCACACCCACGCCACACCCACGCCACACCCACGCCACACACTGCCGCGGCGCTGGCCGGGCTCACCGAGCGCGCGCTGCTGGCGAGGCGCGCCGCCGCCGCGCGGGGACGCGCGCTGCCCGTGAGTACCACGCCACACCCACGCCACACCCACGCCACACCCACGCCACACCCACGCCACACCCACGCCACACCCACGCCACACATCGATTTGTAGAATGATATTTTTGATGATTAGCGTATTTCCCCCAGGCCGGCAGCGCGCTGGACGCGGTGCTGAACGAGTACGCGTTCCGGCTGGCGGCGCAGGGCTGCCTGCAGAGCGCCCTCAGCGCGCTCGAGGGCCTGCCGCGGGACGGCCTGCGCGCGCGCCTGCTGCGGGCGCTGGGGCAGGACCAACAACCCGCGCAGGTTTTTATATTATATACTTTTTTATTTTCTTTATTTATAGAAAAGGTTGGCCAATGAAGCAATGACTGCGCCACTTGATATTAAGCAAAAGCAGAGTCCAGATGCAAGAACAGCTTCCCCACCTTGCCGACTCGCATGTTGCTTCTTCACAGCTCGCTTAAAGGACCCCGTGCTGTAGAAAGAAGGAAACACGTGCGTCGGGAAGGAATTCCATTCCACTTGTGTTTTAGTTGAACTGCATATAGCTTGTAGGGGCGAGGCCGATGTTAGTTAACTGTGAGGATGGTAATGTCTTTACAATGTTATTTCAGGATATTCTTTATTTCACTTTTTCCTGCTTTTAACTCCCAGGCTCTTCCCGTTTTCCAGCGTTCCCCTAGCCGCCTTTGGCTGGATCCTAGTGATCCACCGTGACGTCACCGCTGACGTTTTTGTAGAGATATTCACTGCTTAATAATAAAGTGACATCTTAACTGGAAATCAAGGGATTATGGCGGGACAGATCATTCATCAATATCTATTTTAATAATTGTTACAGCCACAGCCGGGTCAGTTCAACCGCAACCGGACCTTCAGCTCGCACTCGCAGAAGCAGACTCACTCCGCGCACAACGACATCAACACCTACAACACAGGTAACAAGCGACACTTATTACCTTATTCCTATCACATGGCTGTTTGCAGGCTTTCCCACAGGTACATGAAATGAAAATAAAATGTAATTCTTTATTCAATTTAGGCATATGTATGATTACACTGTTGAGGTGTAGTAGATAGTTATCTGGAGTGCAGGATGAAAAGATCAATATAGATGAGAGTAGAAATGTATTTACGTAAAGGTTACAAGTAAGTTAAAAATAGACGATTCTTTTCTCTAATGTTTAGACCGTGTTGGCTGGCGTTGTCAATTGCACTGGTTTTAAAATAAGTAATTTATTCTAATATTTAATATGATACTTTATGTTGCGACGGGTCAATGACGCGTGCGCGTGACGTTTGTGCTGTGTTAGCAAAAGTATAATAAATATGTACAGTAAACCATACAGCATATAAAAAATTAAATTATCCAAAATGGATCCGATCTAAATCTTGTATGCAGAGTTACTAAAACATCTTTCATTAACTTTAATTTGTTATGCATTTATTGAATGCATGCATTTTTATTAAATACTTCACAGCCATAGTAGTTTAGTAACCTTTGTGAACTTACATCTATGATCACTGCGGGTACGTATTTAAATGTCTTAAATTAAAAAACCTAACGTTAAAACACCTCCGTTCAAAATACCTAATGTTTTAAAATACCTAAGCAAATAACACCTACGTAAGAAATACCTAAGTTCAATATACATATTGGACTAAATATGTAATGTTTAAAATATCTATAGCTATAACACCAAAGTTTGATTCACACACATTTTAAATACCAAATGGTTAGAACAACTAATAACCAAAATCTATAAAGTTCATATGCCATAATCGTCCAAATACATAAACTTAAATGGCATAAGATTTCAATGCATAAGTTCAAAATGTATACAACCAGTAAATATAAGAATTAGAACAAATAATAATATAAATCAATAAAATTATTGAGGATACTATAGCTAGACCGCTTAACTGAGTCCTCGCCTGCGGTAGGTACGCGGGGCGGGACGTACGTAGGGCCTCTGCCGCGAGTAGGAGCGTTTTGTGACGCGGCGAACGGATTTCTAGTTCATTGCGCTATTTCTATAACCGTTGACTATGACTGCCGTTGTATAGCGCGCAATGAACTAGAAACCGTTCGCCGCGTCGCAATTCGCTCGTGTTCGTGGCAGAGGCCCTACGTACCTCCCGCCCCGCGTACCTACCGCAGGCGAGGACTCGGTTATGCGGTCTTGCTATAGCTGCCCTACTCCTGTAGGTCACGTGATAGGTTAGAAATACTATTAACTATTGTTATGCCCAAGCTCAGCATTGGTACGTTTGTAAACTTGCTTACCTAATTCGTTTACCACAGTCATAACTTTGTGATGTTGTCTTTCTATGTAAATCTAATAACTACGTTTATCTATTTAACTTTAGTTTCGTCGCCATACGAACAAAACGTATGGCGGAAGGCGTCAATACCCACGGCCAACCCCTTCCAACACAACAGCTTCCCTCAACAGTTGCAATCGCAACCGCTTCAACCTCAACCGTTGCAACCCCAGCCGTTGCAACCTCAAACGTTGCAACCACAGCCGTTGCAACCTCAAACGCAGCCTCCGCCGCCGCGACCTGGCAGCGTAGGACCTAATTCAGGTAAGATTCATATAAACGACTCATAGTGACGCTCTCTGTAGCCGAGTGGCTTGCACACCGGACTTTGGGCAGCGCTAACTCTGAGGTCCCGGGTTCGATTCCCGGTCAGGTCAATGTCGAAGAACGAACTTTTTCGATATTGTGTCGGGTTCTGTAGGTTTAGCCAAAGTAACATTAAGAAAACAATAGCGAAGTTCGAAAAGAATTAAATGTATGGGATTGACATAAGCCGCGTGGTCAATCTTATGTCAATCCCATACATAAGCCTAAGCCTACTGGGTGATTGTGGTACTTGTCCGTCGCTGTTTCTGATTTCCATAAAACGAGTGCTTTAGCTACTTAACTTGGTATCAGAACAATGTATGTGATGTTTTCAAATATTTATTTAGTTATTTATTAAAAAAAAATAAAAATAGGTCATTAATTTATCATTATTATTAAGGGCCAATCTCTGATATTATATTTTATTAACTATTTTTATTTACTATTTTTTTTCTAAATAAGTAGTTCTTGTCTGATATGTGTTTTTTTTTTATTTCTTATTGATATTTGATATTTCTATTTTATGAGACCTTCAGTCACGAATGCCAGTTTTATAGATAATTACAAAAGAGTGGCGTTGCAGTAATGTAATTTGATTGCAGCCGTAGTTATTATGATAGGTGAGTGGGAATTATGTTTCTGTACCTACCTCTAACAAATATAAAACCTAATATGGGTGATTACATTAAACACTTTATTATTGAGTAAAAGTTGAAAAAAAAACCAGCTACCTAATTATAAGGGTAAAAGATCCTCTCCATCCCTCGGCTCTTTGGAAAACCTTAAACTTAAACTCCTTAAACTGTTTATTTTATTTTAACGTGTGTATTTTTGTTTTTTGTGTAAGTACAATAAAGTTTTCCATTATTTTCGAAAAAAAGACAAGGTAATAAAAATTATGATCGGGATTCAAACCCGCACCCCATGACATGCCGGCTCAGGTGCACTACCAACTATGCTATCGTGGCTAAATCCAACTCGCTGAAATTAATCAACTATCTACTCTTACCCTGAAAGCCAAAGGAGCCCTATTCAATGTCGAGAACTACGTCATCAATGTCGTACGTTTTTTATTCTGTTCTATTCTAAAAGAATAGAATAGTTAAAATCGTTGAAATGGAAGAATAGTATAAAATGGAATAACATAAAAAATATATTTGTGCGTTTCGATGGTTTTCCTTTATTGTTGCAACATCCATGACACTGCTATAATACTGAATGGCAATAATCTCCAGGCGGGCTAACGAATCGATCCAAGTATAAAGTGGACCCGTCTGTGGCGGCCGCGCCGCTCTACAACCAGTACAGCTTCAACAACCCCGCCGCCACCGCCGCCGCCGGCGCCGGCTACAACAGCCCGCTGCCCGAACAGTACAGGTATGCTTTTATATAACAACTAGGTGACCCTTGACAGTTTCTATGACAACTAAACAAACAATTCGTATTTCTATTTATTTATCATTAAGCAATTTCTTTTTCTAGTAATAAATATAGCTTAGGTTATATACTCAGTGCTAATGTAGCATTCTAATGGTGAAAGAATTTTTCAAATCGGTTCTGTAGTTTTTGAGTTTATTCGTTACAAACACAAAAATATAAAGCTTTCCTCTTTATAATATTAGTATAGACAATTACTTTATAATTTATTACGGGTTTTGGCTTTTATCTCACCTGATATAACTAAAAATAAGGCCCAATGTGGAAGCTTCCTAAACCCGGAATCCTAAACCGCTAAAGAATGATTCCGGCATCAACTCGTCACACCAAAATTTGGTTCTAACCGGTCCTACCGCCAAATGCAGTATTATTTGTTTCAACCCGTCACAAGTTGATTTATTTCTATTAGTACAGATTGTAAGCTATTGGTCACACTGCAAATCTGTTCCTATTCGTCATCCCGTCAAACAGTTCTAACTGGTCACCATGAGGATACTTAAACAAATTTCACTGCCCGCCATTACATTTGATTCCGGCATCAAATCGTCACATCAAAATTTTGTTCTAACCGGTACATACCGCCAAAAGCAGTATTAATTACTACTAGCTATTTCGTGTGTCACTTTGGTGACATCTACCGCCACTGTGGCAAAACTCATAAGTCTTACCCTCCTTTTTTAAATTCGAATAGAATAGAAAAACGTTTATTGGGTACCAGTACATACAAAAAAATATAAACAATGAAATTAGACTTAAAATAAGACTAAAAAAATAAACACCAATTTTTGTAGGTACACCAAATAGGCCTCTGCTCAGTTTGAGCCGTGTCAACGCGTGTTGTCACGGCACGGTATTCTGCAGATACCTTTGATGCGTTTACGCGTGCCACTGTGCAAACAACCAATTCAGTTTAACATATTAGACAAATAAAATAATTAGTATTTTTTTATAGTTTTTCTTGTCTATGAAACAGCAAGTTTAGTCCCATCCGTTTGTAGTTCCGCGAGCGTGCCGGCCCCTGGCTTCACGCCCATCAACAACAACATGAACCCCTTGGCCGGGGCGTACGCGCCGGCGCCGGCGCCGGCGGTCAACGGCGGCTACTACCAGCCGCTGCCGGCGCCCGAGCTGGCCGCCGCCGCCGTCCCGGCCAGGGCCGTGGCGCCCGGGTGGAACGACCCGCCCGTTATGTCCACTAAGACTAAGGTCAGTTGTAGACTGTGTACATCAGATTTAAGATTTACTTTTAAGTTACTTAGCCTGTTATACGACTTCTACGACCTTTGAATAGAGTTTGCTGTGGGCCTTAAACGGCCTTTACAGTGACTTCGACAATGATTTTGACTTTGACCGGATATTTTGGGGTTGCGAGAAAGTTAAATAGTACCTCAAGCCGTATGTTCGATACCCCGTCACAGTGTTTCTGGAGGGAATGTCATCACGCCAGCGTGTCCCCGTACCCACTATATACTCCGAGGGGTTCGGATCTGATCGGGACGAAGATTATACGACTTGCTTAAGGGTGCGCCGACCAAAAAAAGCCAAAAGCGTAGTCACGGTTAAGTTGATATATGATGAAAAAACTATTGTATTACATAAACAAAATATATATTTAGTATCAAAGGAAACGTGTTTACAAATAGTCCGACCCATAAATTCATAATGCACTATAGTTTTTTCTACAATATCATTTAAAGTTGGACAAAAATCATGAAAACGAGTGGCGGCGTTTCAAAAAGGTATCATACCTTCTTATACCCGACGTTTCGACCGAGTTACAACGGCCGTGGTCACGGGCGGACTGCTGTCGCGATGTTGCGCTTCCGTTTGCGCGGCAGAGTCTTCATCCACCGTCACATTATTTTGCCAACCGCCAAATACAATACTAACGGTGTCCCTGGTACGTATACACCCGGGTGAGGAAGGTACGTTATACCTGATGAGTGACGCGTCGAACGCTTGCGTTGGCGCAGTGCTCCAACACAAGGTAGAAGGGGTTAGGTAGCCGTTGGGGTACTTCTCCAAGAGGCTTTCGGACGCTCAGAAAAAGTACAGCACCTACGATAGGGAGCTATTAGCTGTATACATAGCCATAGTTCATTTTCGTAATATGATTGAAGGTCGACAGCTTACAATAATGACCGATGATAAACCGTTGGTCCATGCGTTTTCTAAAATAGGTTCAGACAACAAAGAAACTCCTAGACGAACACGACATTTATTGTATATAAGCGAGTTCACGAGCGATATACAGTATGTCAAAGGTAACGATAACGCGGTTGCTGACGCGTTATCCCGGGTAGTGGAGACTGTTGTTTGCCCAGCGGTTATAAGCCCTATTCTGGTTGTTTACCGACTGCGAAGAAAAACGAGGATGTCTTTTGCAAATACTGGATTCCCCTGTGGAGAGGACTTACGGTAAAATTTAATCCAGTCATTTGTGCCTCTTTCAAGTAGATGTTTGGCAATCGCTGATTTATTAGACTGCCTATTCTTTATAGCTGCGATATGTTCTTTGACCCGCTCATGTATAGTCCTCTTTGTTTGGCCTATGCAGGAACTACCACAGCTGCAGTCTATCTTGTATACGCCTGGTGTTTGAAGTGGCAAGACTACCTTCGGAGTGCCCACAATGTTATTCACCTTTATGCCAGGAGTATATATAGTCAGTATGGAGTACTCGCGTAATATATGGCCGATCTTGTCTGTCACTCCTTTGACATAAGGCATGTAGACTGATAGCCTACCAACTTCGGGATTCTTGCAACTTTTTGTGGGCTGTTTCCGTTTTCCACTAACTCGATATCCGTTTTTCTTGAGTACCTTCTGAACATGATCCAGCTCACGCTCCAAATGTTCAGGGTCACAGAGGTCAAAAGCTCTGTTCCTTGGTGACGTCATCACGGATTGCAACTGTCGAGGGTGGTGATGTGAGGTAGCGTGTAAGTATCTGTCTGTGTGCGTGACGTCGTGAACGTTGGGTATAAAGAAGGTATGATATCTTTTTACTAATTAGTTTAATCCCCGTTTAAATTTGTTTAACTATGGAACGCGACGATCTTCGCAAGGTAGCTGGCAAGAGCTGGATGAGAGTAGCCGCGGATCGTGCTCAATGGCGTGCACTTGGAGAGGCCTATATCCAGCAGTGGACATGTGTAGGTTGATGATGATGATGGAACGCGAAAGTTTAAAAGTGTATATCTTATAGTTTATCTAAATTATTTTACCTCTAATTATGTCTAAACAATCACCAATGTCTTGACTACAAAACCTCCGTCTCACATTTTCGATTTATCGAGCGCTTTTTTAAATTATTATTTTTCAAATAAACACGTTAAATTCCCCATACAAAATTAGTATGGCCGCGCGGTATCAAATAAATATGAACGAAGACATTTCAATATATGACACTGGTAATTTACGGACGGCGCACCCTTAAAGGACAGCGGCAACTGCAGCGTTTGGACGGAAAACCCAGATGTTTCTAAAATTTAATTCCGAATTTTGATATTTCGATTCCGCCACCCAGTCAAATACTGGGTAAAATCCTCCCAAAAGATATTCTGGGTAGAATACCCTCAACACACCATACTTCTTTTTATCAGTATCATGAATGATATCTAGTGATCGGGTAATCGGATTACCTAAAGTTGAGGTGTTGGCTGTTATGGAATGCAATTTTTATCTAAAAAAATCCCGGGATTTCGGAATCGACAAATTTAGGGTTTTGATTTAAAAAAAATCGGGTGTAGTTATATTTACTTTTTGCTAATATGAAATGATTATTAACGAAAAAATCTCTAGAAATAATAGTTTCCTTATAATTTTTCATTTATTCAACTACTTCTTTAGGTTTCAAAACATATCTTAAACGAAAAACAAATTCTTGATTATTAACGTAAAACAGCATCACCAACAAACTCCCGCGCTCAACTGACAGTATCGTATGAAACGACTAAGTCGAAAGTTTAGGATACAAAATATCTATGAGTGAGAGTATAAGTGTACTTCACTGCGCCCTACCACAAACGGTCGTGATTTAGAACAGTTACAAGAATCTGACGCAACACAAGAAGCCTCTTTTAAGAAGCCGCTTCCATAATTTCCTAGCCAAAAATTAACTTTAGGTAAATATGCATCCGATTATCCGATCACTGATGATATCATAATATATAATCAATTCATGTATGTATGGTATTTTACTCTTTAAATACAGCAATGTACGGCACTGTAGTTTGGCGACAGAATTAGCTATAAAGGTAATATTTTTTTAGCTGGCACCACATCACCACATATGGTGTGATATGTCACAAACTTGTGAGCGTGTGTGACAAAGCTGTGAGCTCTCTCAGAGGTAACAAATAGTGAAATGTTATTGTTTAAACATTGTTTTCGACCAAGGACGCTGAAAACTGGCAGTGGAAACGTCAAAGCACTGATCAATAAATTAAATAAATATTTTACAAAAAAAGATTATACTTTCTTCGTACGGTTTAAAAAAAAGATCTATTAGCAGTTTCTGTTTTATATTAAAGCCAAACAGAAGCATGTGTACACCGTATATACTTACATGCATCTTTACAAGTATATAATTATCGTGTGCAAAATTATTTGAGGGGGGATTTAAACTGCAATCTAATATTGGTTGCGCCAAAACTCATCATAGTATACAAATTAACAGTTTTGACAAGTGATACTGTTGTCAGTCGCCATACGCGGCGGACATGTCCGCACTGCACGCCGGCACGCGCCAGTGGAGTCACATTATAGAGCAGCGTCGGCACCACGAGGTAACGCCGCGCCGGCTCTAGCTGGACTGCTTGAAGGCGCGTGCGCAGACCTTGTGTGGAACATCCCTTATGTTGATTGACGACTTTGTTAACACTTTGTTAGCTTTTCAATTTAACTCTTTATTGCTTTTCCACAATGATTTTTCCAGCAACCATTTTTACCAACCGTAAGGCTATGAGAATAGGTCGATATACCCTGCCTAAGTAATATAAGGAGATTATTTCCATCAGGGGAGCGATTTTATGACCACAGATCTTGAAATTAAAATGACAAGACATGACTCTAAAGCAATATAATATTTTAAATTTTATTTGAGCCAATACCCATAAGTTGTTGCGATGACTTGATTTCAATGATGGAGGCTTTCGTTTGCAAGTGCAAGGAAGCATTCGTAATTAATATCAACGTGTGCGAAGTAAAACGTTTAAACGCTCACAGGCTTCATTAGCTTTTGTTCCTCGATTATTTTTTATCTTCGTCCAAATGGGTTACAATTTCTTTATAATAATGACAACTGGAAATTACTACTACAAACAAAATAAGCGGACCATCTATATGTGTAGTCACTGTGTGCCACTTTCTAAAACATTCTTTTTATTTCTCTTCATCTTCGTAGCATGGTTTGGTTCATTTAAGGTCAACTCTTCAAATGAAATAAGTTGAAAAATAAAAATACATGTATCATAAACAAGGGTGAACGCATGATTTGATTGATATCGACTTCTTACCTACATCGCCATAAAATTACTGTAAATGACGATGTAACGTCACTAAAATGTATGCTTTTAATGTGTTTCCCAAATTTTTCCTGTTTTTGTGTTTACCTGTTTGTTGATACCAAAGAGTGATAATAACTGATGAACCAAAGAAATTGAAATCAAAATTATTATGTAATGGCGATATTTCAGCATATTTTGATTAATCAATTTTGATATTATCCATGACATTATCTAATATGAGTTGAATTTTCTAGCCCAAACAAGAAGTGCCTGCGCAAGCGCCGATCACCCATCCCCTATTTGGCGTAGAACCTCCCCAACACGTGCCATTAGCCGGTGCGCCCGGGCAGTACGACCAATATCCCGGACAAACGTACCCGGGTCAAATGCCCGGTCAATATCCGGGTCAAATGCCCGCTCAGTACCAGGCAGTCAACCAGCAGTACCCGGGCCAGCAGTACCAACAGCAGGCGCCGCCGCAGCACTACCCGGATCAGATGAACCAGGCCTACCAACAACAAGGACGAGTAAGTTTCACAGAATATGGATTTGCTATAGTTGTATAGTGACAAGTTAGAATACATTTCAAAAAGGTTATTATTAACTCGTGCAATGACGTTTACAAACATGTTTTTAAAATAACACAACTCGAATTTTACAAGGTAAAATACTAAGTAATAATTGTTACATAAATCTGTCCTGAAAAATAATTTAGCACATTTTTTTCTCTTGAAAAATCGCTAAAAATCACTAAACAAATTAGCTCATAGTTTCGGGACAAATCGCAGATTGGCACTATAAAAAAAAAATTTTTTTCTCTTAGGCAACAAACACACTACCAAATTCTCAGAAACTTACTCAAAAACAATACCATACACGGATGGTAGCAAAAAAACAACAGATGGTACAAAGCTCAACAAAGTAAAAAAATACAAACTTTACTTATTATTCCAATCAAACTACACCATTTGTTCGGTTTTGTGTTGTTATTTAAATGTCAACTTTAGCCCCTTGACTCAAGTGCTAAAACCCTGCAGGAAAGCCCCGCCGCGCCGCCGCAACCCGCGCCCGTGGTGAAGAAGCCCATCCCCGATCAGTACGCGCCCATGGTCAACGTGTTCGAGTCCCTGAGAAATGAGTGCTACAACAGAGCAGCTAACCCGGTACCTTATCTTTATTTCTACTAGTGATCGCCCAGTAGTTGATTTCGACTTTAGTTCACAAAATATACATTGCAATGTAATACAAATATTATACATAAATATTATAGTTCTGCACTTGTTCTCCATAAGAACTTTAACTATGCCAAATCTCTAACCCCTGCGCGCTTGCGCACGCGCAGGTTATTAATATGTGTAAGCATCTAAAAGATTGTCACAAATGAAAGGGTTTGTGGGAGTTTTGTCTTTGCCCAACAGTGGGATGAAATTTGTATGTTTGTAGAATGTTATACATAGACATTTGAATGTAGCTCATATTTAAAAACCACAATATATAAAAAATCGATTGAGTTTGACTTAATAATATTCTTTGTTTACAGCAAATGAAGAGAAAATTAGAAGATGTTCAAAAGAGGCTAGAATCACTATACGACCTGCTGCGGGAGAACAGCGTAAGTGAACCCTTTGATTGGTACAGCACAGCAAAACATTATTTTATTAGTTTTCAATCTTATTACAATTTCGTAAAGTTCAATTTCTGGTGGCATCTACATTGCCATTGGCGGCAAATACTTTCAAACGTTAATTAAATCTGGCAAGCAGTTCGTCGCTATTGTCCGATTGAAAGTCAGTTAAATCTCGTAACATAATTAAATAACATACAATTACAATACAATACTGCAAATACTCGCAGTTTACTAAATTTCGAAAAAGAAAGAGAAGACTATGGTTAAAAAATCAATTCGTTCGGTTCATTCTGTTCGCAGATATGTTTATTTCAATCGAGCGATTCACTCGTATATCAGCGATTCTTAGGCTAAGCGTATGCTGAGACGCAGGCGACGCAGCTCCGCGCAGCGCAGAGCAAAGCAGATTTTGTAATGCATCGTCGTGCCGAGAGCTGCGTACGCTGCGGCGTAGGCACGTGCGACGCAGGCATGTGTCTGCCCTGCCATGCGCCTCGTTGTAGTGCCGGCACAGATTTCTGCGCGACGCGTGCGTGTCGACACATGTTTTTTTTTACCATTTTATTATAATTTCGTAATAATGAGAGAACAATAAACAGAACTCTCTCAATAGTACAAATTATCCATTAGTAGAACGTTTTTTCAGATAATCATTTACAGTTTTCCAAGCAACAACCCACATTATCAAACTCTGACATTATGACATTGACAACTCATGTGTCCGTGTTGTGTCACTTGTCTGCGTCGCAGCATGCGTTCGCGGCCTATGTCTGCCCCAACTGCCCTGCCCCGCAAAATCTGCACTGTGCTGTGCTGCGTCACCTGCGTCTCAGCATACGCTTAGCCTTATTCGCTATTCTCTCCGAGTTAACAGAAACCGGTCTGTCGACGCTGCAGTGGTGCGATTTTCTGTGTTACATCAATGAGTCTTTATATGTCTTTTTCCCTAGCCGTCCAAAACCAATGTGTCTGTGCGTCTGTGGTGCGATTCGCTGTCGTATATCAGCGTGTTGTAAGTGCAAATTTTTTTGCCCGACAACCGCTGGGGTGAACGTGTTCTTGAGTGGAGACCACGACTCGGTAAACGTAGTGTAGGACGCCCTCCGGCCAGGTGGGATGATGACCTGCGAAAGACTGCAGGCAGATGCTGGATGCGTCAAGCTGAGGACAGGGCGCTATGGCGCTCATTAGGGGAGTCCTACGTCCAGCAGTGGACTAAAATAGGCCGATGATGATGATGAAGTGCAATCCCCCCCCCAGCTGTCGGAGAGCGGTCTGTCGACGCTCGCGTCGTGCGCGGCGCTAGCGTCGCGCGGCGATCTGGAGGGCGCGGCGTCGGCGGCGGGCAGCCTGGCGGCGGGCGCGGAGTTCGCCGCCGTCGCCAGCTTCCTGCCCGCGCTCCGGGGGCTGTTCCAGCTGGCCGCACAGCTGCAGCAGGCGCAGTAGACCGGGGGTATCTCGACATCGGACGTTGAGGCGGGGGGCAGACAGGGTGAGGCCGGTCGCACTTTGGATACGTTTCCGTCCGAATTTTACTCGTACGCAAACATACGCCGCCTTACCGCAAAACGATGGCTTAAGTTACAGATGCTGCCAGTTTTTAGCTAACACTTTGAGACGGAGACAAAATTTTTTAAACACGTATTTAGCCGTTGTTTAACTTTAGACACTGTTTCGTAGTAATAGGGGATATATTGAACGTACGAATTGAAAGCGCACATTACGTTTTTTTCTATTGAAATGTCAGAGTGATTCAATCACGTAACCGTATTTCAATAAACTAGATTAAGTTATACAAAGCGTAGCCGCCCGTGCCCCGACGCTGCGACGGATCATCAGGGCTCGATATCGTTACCAAACTCACATGATAAGTATCGTTAAGTAACGTTATTTCTATAAAGTTAAATTGGTATCGATAATATAAGTATTACCCACCAACCCGCATTGGGTCAGCGTGGTGGGTTATGGCCCAATATCCCCAAGTGCTGTTGTCCACGTGGGAGGCCTGTGCCCAGCAGTGGGACGTTTATTGGCTGATGATGAATATAAGTATCGTTACTTTTTCGTTACCTTATGTGTTTTATACACGTCGAGCGGTTAGTTAATTTACAATAAGAATACTACCCAGCCAAGTAACGATACCCCAAGCATAACGTTAACTTCGTATGATAGAAGTAACGTTGCTTTACTTTTAACGTTATTCAAAACCCTGATGAATATGCTTTGCCGCCAACACCGGACTTCTCGGCAAGCGCGCTCCGAACGCCGCCTACTAGCCAGCCCTGCCTGCCTGATAGATATTGTATTATATAAAAATGTACTTTGAACGTTGTGTTTTAATTATGAACTGTTACGGCTTTACTACTCGTTATTGTCTGAGCTGAGTGATAGATTGAATTATATGTTAAATAAACGAATGAGCTGGCATACCACATATTTAACAATCAGCATAATATTGGAATTTAAGATATATGAATGTATATGAATAGACATGTGAATGAAGAAATAAATATGAATGTACACTTAATTCCTTTTAGTAAAGTGATTATGTAAGTGCAGTCCACACTCGCGCTTTCATTGTGGATGATACGGTTTTGAACATTGATTACACTATCTATACGATTAATTGTTAAATGAGAGCAGTAACATTCAATAATTAACATATTTTTTAATTTATTTAAAATATCTGCTAATTAACATTTGCAATGATTGTATGCATGCATTCTATTATATTCATCATAAGTGCAATGTAAACACGGATTATAAGAGTATGTTGACGGATTTTGTGCTTCCTTACCCTTCTCACACGAGCGCGGCAACAGCCTCGTCACCTTACTACTATATGGTTAGAGTATATATTTGATCAACACTGTCAACATTGTTGATTCGAGTAAAAATAGGTCATATAGTTTAAATTAAAGTTTGTTTTTCAACATTCTTTGCTGTCGTTCGTGTGGGAGCGTTAACATTCAACGTTATTTTTACATATAACATATTAATATTATGTTCTCTTAAAGTAAATGTTGACGCAGTTTTTTAATTTCAATCCTCTGACCAATCTTAATACGTTTTTGCGTTCTGTCAAAGTTCTTGAGAGTTATTATAAAATTTAATACAAATTTTTAATTAATACTCTAATGTTTTAAAGATCATGATAGGTAAAAGTACTATGATAATTTTCTATTTGTTTTATTTTACTAACTAAAATAACAATGCGAGAATAACAATGCATTTTATTTATTGTCGTTTTATAAGACACTCACGATTGATTGCTTGTCGGTTTATAAGGCAGGTAACTACTTGGAGGTGTAGCTTGTAATCTATTTGATACTGTACCAAGTGAGTACGGCGACGCGAGATCGCTGGCGGTGCAGGTGGCACAAAGGCGCCCCGGAAATTCCCGCCGGAATCGAAGGGACGATCTTCCATATACGAATCTGGAAACGTAGTAACTTGTGGAAGAGACATACATACATATTAGTTGACACAGTATCGATACATTACTTGCTACACCTCCAAGTGGGTACGCTACTTAATGATATTTATTATTATTTGATCAATGTCACGATGCGTGCCGGATCGCTGGACTGATAGTAATGGTTCCGAGTGTTATACTGATCGTTGAATAAATAATTAATATATTAATAGCAATGTATTATAGTTATATTATATTGATATGAAATTATATTTTTAAAAACTGAATTTAATTCGTTTTATTTAAAACTTGGTTCTCGCACTCTTTTTAATTTCGATAGTTGTCAATTTGTTAGTTCGTGACAAAATAGTGATAAATTACTAAGGTGAGTTACTAAGTTTCGAAAATAAATGGGAGAGTTTGTAGAGCTGCTGGGCCGAGTTCAGAGTTCACTGGGAACTCTGTGGTTGTAAAAAACCTCAATAAGCTGTCTACCTAGGCAGCCATTTAGTCATCCACTAGCGGCCGCTCGCGGTTTCACCCGCGTGGTTCCCGTTCCCGTGGGACTATCTGGATAAAAAGTATTCTGTGTTATTCCAGGTTATACAGGATGTCTCATTTAAATCGGTCAGTATGGGAAAGTTTGAAACTTTATGACATACGAAGATCTGTTCTTAGGAACCATGTCATCGATTTTAATAAGAAAAAAAACTGCATTTATACATTTAAAAAAAAACCTGTACTCAGCTCGGGAATCAAACCCGGTTGTTTTGAAAAAAATAAACTTACACTATTTCTATTTAGATATCGATTGTGTAGGTCTTAAGCAGTAATTGGCTATATGAAACATGATGTCTAAAATGAATAAAATACATTGTTTTCACATACTTTAATTTATTTTAGTAGGTGTTCGAAGTAAAATAGTAAGTGTAAAGCCATTTACTGCTCAAGATCTACACAATCGATATCTAAATAGAACAAGTGTAAGTTTATTTTTTTTTCAAAACAACCGGGTTTCGATTCCCGAGCTGAGTACAGGTTTTTTTAAAATGTATGAATACAGTTTTTCTTCTTATTAAAATCGATGACATGGTTCCTAAGAACAGATCTTCGTATGTCTTATAGTTTCAGACTTTCCCATACTGACCGATTTAAATGAGACACCCTGTATATAACTATCTGTATGCCGAATTTCATCCAAATCCATCCATCCGTTGCAGCGTGAAGAAGCAATAAATATACGAGCATACATACACACAAACTTTCGCATTTATAATATTAGTAGGATTAGTTAGTCTGGGATGTAGCGGTGACAGACGGCCATAGTAAGTATTTTAGATAGATACTTCAGAGATCATAGAGTAAGATCCCGTGAACGCCAGACCTACTTACGTCATTTTATAAAAGCTGTTTTTTTTCTACGAAAGTTCAATCAGCGTAACAACATTTAGCTACTACGAATATTGGGTCGTAGTGGCTTTAACAGGGAACGGGCCGAAGGGGTCTAAAATTGTAGTATACTTACGTCATATAAAAGGTAAATTTTATGTATCAACCTATCCAAAACTCTCAAATTTCTTTAATACATTTTCAACCATATGCCTTAGCCATAAAGTTCAAAGTCTATTGAGGAATTTTGACAATAGTAGGTTAATCTGGAGGCGTGTGTACATATTTTTTGGAGAGTTTGCTGATTGCCTCAGACGGCATTTTCAGCTTTATCGGGCTAGTTTGAAACTTAAGGGGTTCCTCAAGCCGTGTGAAACAAACTTTCGTGGGTTTTCTAGAGGGAACGGCATCACGCACTAATGTTTGTCCCCGTGCTCTACTAGATTCTCCGAAGGGTTCGGATCGGATCGGGGAGCTAAATTTTATGTAAGTATGTTACGTGGGCGACTATTTGAAGATGTTTCCCAAGCAGCCAGACAGTTGCGATGGTTCCAACATACTGCTAGACAGTTGAAGGTCAGCTATCGGTGCGAGCGCAGAGGCAGTTTTTATATATAAGTCAGTACGAGTGCTACCAATAGTTAGGTTAATCGCATAATACAATTATACAGAAGTTATTAAGAAATTAATGGGCTATTTCCGATTCGAACGTGCCAGGAACCCTAGACAGGATTTAAAAGGCGAGATCGGGGCAGCATCGAGTTAGGCATTGGTTGTAGGTACTTGTGTACAACGCGCCCACTGCACTTGTGTGTTTTCCCATCGCATAATTTACGTGTTTTTAATTAATGTCTTACGGGTAAGCACAGTGCCTTGATCTCACCTGATGCTTAGTGATGATAAGGCCAATTGGTGGAAGCGCACTCCACCCGGATCCTCAATCACTGAGGCACTGGCTATTTTATATCTAGCTGTTGAACATAACAATGCTACAAACATTGATGTTATGGCGACATATTTAGATAAGATGGTGGTAGCTAGCCAGGCGGATAAACAAACCCTAGCACCAAGCAAACCGAGTAACTAACTACACAAAGATGGTGACCCCTTCTGGGAATCGAACCCAGGCCCCTGGGTCTGAGACCGATGCTCTTAACCACTAGACCACAGAGGCGATTGAACCGAGTGTGTTCCCCGGCTCTTCAGGTGATAGCTTATTAGCTAATTACACGCTTTACTACTGTATAAAAAATTTTTTTTTTGTTTAATGGATGAAAAAGTAAAGTTTATTTTTATGAAAAAAGCTGTCAACGCCAAAGGAGTAGTTCCAACTGAAAGCGAGCCAATTGCATGCAAAATGTTCTCCGTTTTCCGCTAAAACATTTCCATCTGCATTATGTAGGTACGCTTACAAGTATTTAAATGCATCGTAAACGGCGGTTTGAACACGGCAACGCACTCCACTCATTATCGGAATGGCTCGTCGCCGCCGAGCGCTATCCCGGCGCAGGGCTGCAACCGACTATCATTAAATTTATAATTTATGACTAAGATATTTACGTACGTTGTGGTCTAGTGGTTAAGACCACTGGTTTAGACCCAGAGGTCCCGGGATCGATTCCCAGCGGGGGGTACCTGTTTGTGTACTCGGTTTGGTTGGTGGTAGGCCTTGCTTGCACGCCTGGCTACCTACCACCATCTTATCTAAACATGTCGCCATAACATCAATGTTTGTAGCATTGTTGTGTTCCGGCAGCTAGAGATAAGATAGCCAGTGCCTCGGTACTTGAGGATTCCGGGTGAAGTGCGCTTCCACCTTCGGCCTTATCATCCTTAACGTCAGGTGAGATAAAGACCAACGGCTTACCAGTAAGATATATAGGTATAAAAATATATAATAGATAATGCCTCCCTCACTTCACGCGTTAAGCAAAATGTATGTTCTGCAATGAATACCTAGTGTTTAATATTTTCTACAGTACCACAATCGTAAAGTTTGTGTATTCCAATAATTTATTTTATTTTCTCCTTTCTTGCCGATCGCTAGAGTATCAACAACTCGCTCGTTGGGGCAATAAGCTCAGAGCTAACTGCAATAATGGCAATACTCCGCGCCGTGTGTGCTTTTCATTTGATATTTTGTTTCATTGGTAACAGGTCCGGATGCTATTAATGTACCGAACATAGAGAACCAATGAAACGATGCAATAGCGACAAAGATCTTTATTCCGCTAGTTTAAAACGTCTACAATCGTGTCTTATTGGCATAATTTTGCTAATTAGACTTTGGGAAAAATGACAGAATCTGGATATTGACATACGATTTTGTATGTTTAAGTTAGCGTAATTTTATATTATGTTACGTTAGCTCTTTGGATCCGTAGGTAGACGCTGATCACAATTAATGCAGATGTAGGCACTATTAACAGCATAATTTTTAAATAAATTGTAATATTAGCCCACGTTAAATTAATAGTAACAGGGAATCTAGTTATCTTGATTTTTCTTTAAAAATGCAAATAAAAATTGTTAACTGATTAGATAATAGGACCATCACTGCGTGTTACCTCAGTGTCGAGGTTACAAAATTTACTTATAAGCCGAGGTTTAACGTATTTTGTGTTGATAAGAAATACATTGATCGTTAATTAGATAACACGAATATGTAATGACGATGGCGCAGTGGTTAAAGCGCCTGGGTCTGCGAGTGCCGAGACTAATCACCTTTCGCAAAGGCCGGTCAACGGATGGGTGACCACAAATTTATTATCTCGAGCTCATCCGTGCTTCGGAAGGCACGTAAAGCCGTTGGTCCCGGCTGCATTAGCAGTCGTTACCAAATACCGTACCGCGTTGTGGAAAATGGCCTGTTTATCTATTCATCCATAGGCAAGGGTCGTGCCCCAGCAGTGAGGACATAAAAATGAGCTGATGATGAATATTTAACTATTAAAAAATTTGTTGACGACGCAATCAAGCTAGGCACACTTGGTGGCTTGGTGGCACATTGTTGTTTACCCAAATATCATCATCATCATCATCATCTCAGCCAAAGACGTCCACTGCTGGACAAAGGCCTTCCCCAAGGATATGAGGGGTATTTGCCGTAATCGCCACGCTTGGCAGGCGGGTTGGCGATCGCAGTAGGTTGAGGGTAACATCAGAGAGATGCTGCTGCCCATCCTCTGGAATGGTCCCTTAGTCGGCTTTTACGACACCCACAGGAAGAGATGGGGTGGTGCAATTCTTTATCCCCGGCACCACACAGGGAGACCCAAATATGTTTCCTTAAAAAAGTATTTTTGCCTATCTACATGTGAAGTGCGTAGAAATGTGACAGGATTAGATACCTACCAACTTCATGATGCAAAGAAAACGTATTGGAATTTTTTATTACGTAGGTGGGTAAGTACCCACACATGTCATTACATTACATAATGGTTAGCGATACATTAAGAAAGAAAACCGCTAGTCGTTTGCAGTAAATACTTAAATAAAAAAACGACCGAGTCTTGATGTGTAACATAAAATACGGAAACTTTTCCATTAAGCAGTGACAGAAATTAACCTCAAAATTTGAAAAAGCCATATACTTAGGTACTTATTGAAATATTTTATTCGAATAATAATTCATTATTACTTACTTCGACTTTTTATCAATGATCTGCACTTTATTGAGACTTATTATCATCATTAAATAATTATTAATATAGTTTTAAAAGTCATCAAGAAATGGTTGAAATCAATATTACAATAGAAAATAGAATATAGAATTAACAATTACGTATATTTTTTTACAAATCATAAAGAGAATGCAGTAAATACTCATTAGAAAACATTGACAAATGACACAATATGTCACTTTAATAATAATAATGTCTTGTTCTTAATTTGTTTCTAATTTACAAAATGGCGCGCGCTTGCGCGCTTCCCCGACTTCCTGTCACACTGTTCGTCCAACTTCGTCACATTTCACGAAATTACTGCTACAAATTGTAGAAAGATTTTACACATCAAAAAGATGTTGTTATTGTTGTTGTTACTGTTACTCTACTACCCTTGCATTAGTCCAATGCTCTGACCGCTAAGTCTCAATAGCTCAGCGGGACAGCGGTCAGACCATTGTACCGGTAATCCAAAGGTTCGCTCCACTCGAGCTTCCTAATACTGGTTGGTTTTTTCTAGTAAAATTTATCTTGCAACTATAATAGCATCATGCAGAAATAAAAATAGTAAAAAATAATGTAGATTGCAAAAGGCTACGCTCCACTTCGCATCTCATTTGATCAAGACCAACTCGTGGTACCGGCTCCACCCGCGCACCCGCTCTGCGAGATGGGCCGTCTTGTTCTGTGAGCAGGCAGACCTCAGGCAGATGCAGGTATTATTTTTTAATCCGTTGTGCAGCAAACGTACGGCTCGCAGACAGCTAATCCGACACGAGCCGACGTGCTGTGTCCATTGTATCACGTTAAGTCAACGATAAGCCAGCCACTGGTTAATTCTCAAAATAAATTACAGACTAAAATTTCCCCGTTCTATTATAAACTAAGAACCTACGATACTTATAGGTACATAACATATAAAAAGGGATGCCTATGATACTAATAAATAACTAATATCAAATATCTGTTTTATCCGTGCGGTGACGGAGAAAGAATACTATTCACCGCCCCTCTCCTCCGGTGGGTGTCGTAAGAGGCGACTAACGGATTTTCGAGCTTCCATATGCTCTACTGCGTGGTAGGGCTTGGCCCGTCTGGTTAGTGACCACCGTACGCATGGTGTAAAACCCGTCAAGTGACCGCTTGTCGGTCGCGTTTCGGGATCAGCCAGCGTATAACCAGAGCTCGAGTGGATGTTGCTGCGATGCATTTGGTCTGTGGAGGCTTCCGTCAAACCAGTGCCAAGAGGACTTCGTTAACCCGCCGACCAGGGAGACCCGTAGAAACGGCTGTCCCGCTGGCCGCCCGTGGCACAGTACAGGGGCCCAAGCGAGCCTAACCAGCTCGTGAGGCTGCCTCACCATGCCACGCATAATCTCGGGGTGGCCCGTCGTGCCGGTTGGTGACCGGAAGGTGGGGTCCCGGCGGCCATTCCCGGGGGGGTTCGGGGGCCCTTCCGTTCGGCGGGTTAATGATACTCATCTGTAGGCTGCTCCCTGGTGAAACAGGCCGCCACACTTTAACCATTTGCATCGCGGTAGCATTCCCTCGTTTCACGCCTCCCTCCTTTTCTTCATCATGACAGCGCCAAACACTAAAACTGGTCTTACAGCGGTGCACACCCCCACCACAACCTTACCGTTTGAGGTCGAGTTCGCTAACATCCGCGGACTCCATGTAAACCTCAATGCCGTCCACCACCATCTTGAGACGGCGCGGCCAGCAATGTTGTTTTTGACGGAGACGCAAATAATCTGTCCGGCCGACACCAGCTACCTGCACTATCAGGGCTTTGTGCTTGAAGAGTCCTTCAAAGCCAAAGCCGGAGTTTGCTTGTTCGTTCGGACGGATGTTTGCTGTCGCCGTCTGCGCTGTCTGGAGGACCCTTCCTTTTCCCTCCTTGTGGTACACGTCGACTTGGGCTCTCATAGCCGTGTCTACGTCTGCGTCTACCGATCCCATAATGGCGACATGGAGACAACTCGACTTATGGAACACCTTAGTCGGGTAGCAGATGAAGCGCAGGAGCGGTTTCCATCGGCGGAATTGGTGTTTTTGGGGGACTTCAATGCTCACCACGAGTTGTGGTTAAGTTCCTCCAAAACTGACCATGCTGGTAGAACTGCCCACGCATTCGCTCTCACGCACGACCTGACTCAACTGGTGAACCAGCCCACCAGGATCCCAGATATAGTCGGTCACGCGCCCTCTTTGCTGGACCTTCTGCTGACGAGTCGCCCAGCTGGCTACCGAGTGGAGGTTCGAGCTCCTTTAGGATCCTCGGATCACTGCTTGGTATCCAGCAAAGTGCCTCTGGCCCCGCTACCGCCTTCAGCGGTATCGAAACGCCAGATTTGGCATTACTCGTCGGCAGATTGGGATGGTATGCGGGACTATTTCGCATCCGTTCCTTGGGGGCAGCGCGGAATGGAGTACTCCGCACTCCTATGTCATCAGCAAAGGCAGGCGCAACCGATGGTTCAATCGCGAGTGTGCCAACGCTGTTGTTAACAGGCAGACGGCATACCGCGCTTGGATCAGAGGTTCAGCCCAAGGAGATCCTGAGACCAGCACACTGAAAGCAGCCTATAACAATGCCACCAAGTCCTGCAAGAAGGCTTACATAAGAGCGGATGCCCAGCGCGTTGCACGGGTTGGCCAAGAATTACTGACGCATCCTACGGGCAGCCGTAGCTACTGGCGTCTTGCCAAAGCCGTGCAATCTAACTTCTGCCAACCCTCGCTGCCACCTCTGAGATGTCCTGACGGATCTTTAGCTCACAAGCCGCAGGAGAAGGCCGATCTCCTGGCCGGACTTTTTGCGGCTAACTCCCGAATCGATGACTGCAATGCACTGCCACCAACAATTCCTCACTGTGGCCACACAATGCCTGATATTAAAATCAGACAGTGTGATGTACGTGCGGAGCTACAGTCAATCGATGTTCGGAAAGCTAATGGCCCTGATGGCATCCCAGCAATAGTTTTAAAAATGTGTGCAGCGGAGTTGTCCCCCGTTTTAACTCGTCTATACCGTCTCTCGCTTTCTTCAGGTTGTGTGCCGGAATCTTGGAGAGATGCTAATGTGCAACCGGTTCCGAAAAAAGGAGATCGATCAGATCCGACTAATTACCGCCCAATAGCCGTTACTTCAGTTTTGTGTAAAGTCATGGAGCGGATTCTAAATAAACAGCTTATCCGCTACCTAGAAGAACACCCCTTAATTCACGATCGCCAATACGGGTTTCGGCCGAAACGGTCAACGGGTGATCTTCTAGCGTTCGTTACACATCTCTGGGGTGAGGCTATTGATAAGCGTGGCGAGTCGGTGGCTGTTGGCCTTGACATAGCCAAGGCTTTTGAACGGGTCTGGCACAAAGCCCTTCTGTTCAAGCTCCCGGCATACGGTCTGCCTGCTCAGTTCTGCAACTGGGTCGCTGGCTTCCTACATGAGCGTAGAATCCGAGTACTCACAGACGGATGTGCTTCGCGGAAAATGTCAGTGAACGCTGGTGTCCCTCAGGGGTCCGTTCTATCCCCCACGCTGTTCCTTCTGCATATCAATGATATGCTTCCACTTGGAAATATTCATTGCTATGCAGATGATAGTACGGTGCACGGTGGGTATAACGGTCACCCAGCGGCTGGGCAGGTCGAGACTGAAGTGAAGCGAGTAAATCTTGTCATTGAGCTCAATCGGGTATTGGACCTCATATCTAAATGGGGCTCCAATAACCTTGTTGAGTTCAATGCCAAGAAAACACAGGTATGCGCGTTCACGGCAAAAAAGTCGCCATTCCTACCCCTTCCCTCTCTTCAAGGCACATCACTCGGCCTGCAGAGCAGTATAAACATGCTTGGTATGGAGATTCGCTGCGATCTGAACCAGAGGGACTATATTGAAACCGTGATAAAAACTGCGTCACGTAAACTCGGTGTCCTGAACAGGGTGCTGCAATTCTTCACGCCGGATCAGTTGTGCCTTTTGTACAAGACACAGGTGCGATCTTGCGTGGAATATTGCTCGCACCTCTGGGACGGTTCCGCAAAGTACCTTCTCGATGCCTTGGACAGATTGCAGCGGCGCGCTGTTCGCATTATCGGCAGTGCAGAGGTCACTAATGCTCTCGAGCCCCTGCAATTGCGTAGAGATATAGCGTCACTCAGCGTCTTCTACCGCTTATACCACGGCGAGTGCTCTGAAGAGCTTTTTGACCTCATCCCACCTTCTCCCTTTCTCCATAGGAGTACGCGTGCTGCTCTCCGGAGTCACCGCTGTACTGTCTCGAACATTCCATCGCGCACAAAGAAATTTGGTGACTCGTTTTTCTGTCGCACTTCCAAAAGATGGAATAGTCTACCAGCGCACGTTTTCCCTCCTTCCTATGACATGGGGTCCTTCAAACGAGGCGTGAAGAGGCACCTTGTGGGCCGGCAGGGTGAGGGTGACTTTCACAAGGCTTTCGTCATGCGGAATGGTGATATCGATGAGCATTGCCTGGCGCGTCAATCGATCTGTCAACACGATATCAGGCTTATTATTATTATTATTATATGGTTTGTTTGCTGACTTATTTCACTTTAAACTTTTTTTCTTTATAATAAACTTCTTGATGATCGTGCCGAGTCTGGAAATGGAAACACGCTAACATAAGAAACAGGAGCGCTGCATATCGGGAGCAGGCCGCGATCGCCTACGCGCATCCATTATGTATGCGATGCGCTTAAGACGAGGATTCTTTTGCATTTGCTAGAACTGAGCGCGGGAATGAAGAGTTAAAACCACTGAAACGGCAGATATGCCAACTATATCTTCTGTGACATTACCAAAACTTTTCCAAATTTGGTCGCAACAAAATTTGCGTTAAATTTGATATACCTACTTACCCATCCTATTAATATTATAAACGCGAGAGTTTGTTTGGATGTCTACTCTTTCACGTAAAAACTACTGAATGGATTTGGATGAAATTCGGCATACAGATAGTTTATAACCGGGAATAACACATGCCGATATTACACATCACGCGGGTGAAACCGGGAACCACGCGGGTGAAACCGCGAGAGGCCACTAGTAGGTAATTATATATACTTAGCTTGCTTATTTCTTAACTGATCCTTGATATTTGTAAGAACATTAAGATGAGATGTTGGTGACGTACTTTGTTTTGGTTGTTGACATTGAATGAGGCTCCTTTCGCTTGCAAAGTAAGATAGTAGAGTGATAGTGTTGATCGGTTTGGCCTGGATAGACCACGATAGCATAACTGGAAGTTTTATAGTTTGTATTTTTCAAAGTACCAACGTCCGGTACCTAATTGTCGACGTATAGACGACGACTAGACAACGAGGAGAGTCAATAGCGAAGTTTAACAAAGCGCCGACGAAGGTAGCCAACTTCGAGGCACTGACACAAACAGCCTTCAGATATTAAACTCAGCTAAATATCAGTTATAAAAGGCAGCAATTCAATAAATTCCCGATCTATCTGCCGACGCTGACTCAAAAGTTCATTCCAACTTATCCTTTACGTTTTTCGCTTTTCCTTAACTCTGATACTATTGTTGAAGTTTGAACAAAGACGAATTGAAATATGGACAAGTTTTGTATCCGACTGTTCAGCGCGGGACTCCGGGATTCATTTGGAACTAGGGCTGTCAGCCGATGATGATATTTATGCAGTTTTGTCAAGTTTTATTAAATAAATAAAGTTTATTGCATTCATGTGTAGGTACCTACCTAAGTTACAGAATGATGGTTCATGGTGAAGTAATGTAGCATGATACATATTGATACATATTTAGAAAGTAAATAGTAAGTTTATTACCAATTTTTTAATTTTTAGTATTTATTAGACTTTCTGTAAGTAGGTATACCTCCTCTACGCACCTAGCTACCTATAGAGAGTCTAGGAAAACTTCGATCTGAATCGAATTAGAACATGTTATGAAATTTTAGTTTTTATGTACTAACTAGGTACTTAAATAGTTTTTTTATGACTTTTAACCCTATTGTTAAAAATTTTTTTTGACTATATTTTTAATATTTTACCTTTAATATTTTATACTTTATATTTTACCTTTAAAAACATTACACACACATAAAAAAAACAGTTAAATAAAAAAACAATAAAAATATGAGGATATTTGTAGGAGGTTGTTAGGTACTTACTATAGTTTTGTACTTTCTTTTACTTTTGAGTCGTATCAACCAATAGTTAATCAGTGGTTGCGTTAGCAACCCTATTCGAGCCTACCGAATGGTGAGGATATTACTTACATACCTACGTTCTATTGGAGTGTTGAAAAACGTTCTAGTGATATGATTGATTTAAATGAAATTAGAATATTGAATTTATAAAAAACTTATTAAATAACTTTTATAACACACACTTATAACTATATTCATGACGTCAGCACTTATTTTTAACTGGTGAAAACGCTTAACGCATAGGTAGGTACCAGTGCGTTCGGAAAAACGCAAATGTGGGACGTAAAACGTTATGTGGGACTCATCTCCGTTAGTTATTATTCTGAGTCTCCGACCCACATTTGACTGTTCATGTTACTAAAACAGTGACAGTCTCAGTGAGAGAGAAACTATTAGAGTTTTTGACATTCAGCTATTTTCGTAAAACCCCGGCGGTAGTACGGCCTCACGATATGATACAAATGCATCAAAACGTTTCATTCAACCCAAAACTTGTTGTTTTTAAAGAATTATTGAGGATGTGGTGTATGCTTTTAATTAGCTAGCATATATGACTACTTATATGCTATAATATTATATAATAAATAAACCCCGCGCATATCGCTATTCCGGCGCTTAAGAAAACAGAACTTTATTTCTTTTGAATCTTTAATTTCAACTTTCTTGCTTAACATTTTTTGATATAGATACTTAGACTTTCTCGTAAATAATTTATGAACGGTCCATAAACTGCGTTGGCGTCGTTACCCCAGTAAAGTGACGTCATAAGCGGCATTTATTAACGTGCTGTTAAAAGAGAGAGCGTTAAAAAGCGTTTATTTTCTTCAAATACGCCCCGCCCCGTACTTAATTGTTAGGAATAATTTATTTTTCACAGCTTAGTTTCTGCTGATTTTATTTATTCTATTATATTTAGGTAGCTAATACCATTATTTACAATTTTTACTCGACATCTAACAACTTATAAGCTAATAACAAGCTACCACATAATTATAAGCAGAAATTGAGAAAAAGAAAATTAGCCAGGAACACAAAAGTCATCCGCACTTATTTAAGAGTGAACGTTTTAACCTGTCCTGGATTAGTACAATAAAGATCGAAGCGGCTATCTGAACTAATCATAAAAATATTTATTCTGTAATTAGTACGAGCGAAGGGAATGCGAAGCAATGTGTTTCTAAGACGTAATTTTTTGTCTGCTATATGTACTGTACCTGCTTACTGGCATATAGGTACACAAGTCCACAGAAACCCACGAGGGAACAACCGTAAGCAATTTTCTCAAGAACCAATCTCACGGTATACTACAAGTCTACAAGGTATTCTCTGGTCCACTACTGCTAATGTAGACAATTATTATTTCCGAAGCTTACACGAACACTACTTACATTGAATAAATAAATATTTTATAAATCTTTTAAAAAAGCTTTTAGAAACAGACACATGGCCACAGCACCAATTTAAAACTAAAATATAAACGCTTTTCGTAAAAGTTGTTTAATTTCAATTAGTTTTTCATTGATAATCTGTTTATGAAGGTTATATAGGTATTAACGATGATTATTTTTGCAAATTATATAACTATAAGTATTTGCAGTGTAGTAGCTTACCTATCGGTCTCAGACTCAGATGATCCGGGTTCGATTACCAGCGGGGAGTATATAATAATATGCTCGATGTGGTTGGTGGTAGGGTTTGTCTAAGTCCGTCTTGCTAGCTACCACCATCTTATCTATGTCTGTGGTCGTAACATCAATAAGATAGCCGTTCCTCAGTTGTTGAAGTGCGCCTGAAGTGCGTTTCCACATTCGGCCTTATCGTTACTTACCAACCTTAAGAGCGTTTACGCCGCACACTAACGCCGCCAATGAAAAAAAAAACATATCTAGTAATTAGAGATAGAAAATCAAATTATGCTCAACAAACTATCTGAATGAAGTAATTTAGCATTTTTACGTCACATTGAACACCTGACATGTTATGGTTTAGTTAAATATGGCGTTATAGTTAAAAGTGGCCGTAACGTCTTTTAGTAACGTCGCGCTAGTGTGCGGCGTAAACGCTCTTAAAGTCCACGGAGGAGAATGAAATATTTTAATTTGGTTTAATTTGGTTTGGTGGAAGTTGCCTAACTGGGATTATAACAACCCGAAAAATAAAGACGATGCCAATCGACCTCCTCTAAATGGTTGAAGGAGAATAAGAGTATTTGAGCTTGTTTTTTAATGCTTTTAGTTCACATTCTAGATAAATTACGTAGGTAGGTATGGTTCGTGATAAATGTGAGACCTGGGTCATCCATTTATCACGTGAGGCTCGCAATGGGGGAAAGAAATCGGGTACCATCACTGTTCGGGTGTTTTATGGTTCTTTTGAGCGAGCAAAGTTTCTAAGAAGCCGCTGACAACAATATTTTTTTGTTTTATCGCGACTGACCTCTATAACCATGCAACCTTAATCTGCTGATAAGGATACAAGAAAAATAATCAAGAGCAGAACAAAATGTATATAAGTATAGGTATGAAGGTTAGATCTAGAAAAGAAAACTCGGCATCTTCATAAACATGAAAAGGACGGTGATACTTAGTCAAACCGTAGATTAACAAAAAAATTGTCACCAAAAAAAAACGTTTTCATCGTCCTTGCACCAAACAATCATCTCTTTGTGGCCAGACAACCATTCCACCAGCAAAGTGTTTCTTTTATTTCTGAATTAAAAAAAACCCCACACACTCACACAGACATACAAGCGTGAAATTAAACTCGCAATATTACTCGCGGAAGAGGAAATAATAGCGCAGCCTTAGGCCGCCTAAGCCAAGGAACAAAGGCTGTGCGCCCTTTGTTTCTGTCCGTGTGTTGATGTATTACGCGGGGCATGAGCGGACGTCTTGGATACAATTCAGGTTGAAGGCAGCCGCGCGGGGAAAAACGCGAGGCAACTGGGAAACATCGAAGGAGGGACTTATTTAGGAGATATCCGGCAGGTCCTTTACAGTCAAATGTTATTGCAATAAAGCACCTTTAACTATATTTTATTTTGTTCACTGTTGTCTATTCGTTTGTGTCAATTAATTGGAATTGGTTTTTTAGTTATTTAGGTATATATACGGACACATGTAAATAGTGTATAGTCTCAATTTAGTATATGTTAACAGTTAATAATCACTGTATGTTTTACAAATAAAGCAAAAAAAATAAATAACAATATATTTTACCAAAGCAGTTCAGTGTGTATGATGGTGGTTGTGGACTAATGACAGGATGTTATAATTATATAATTTTACGCAAATTTTGTTGCGAACAAATTATACAATATGAAAAACATGTGTTGAACAAATAATTTGGCTTATAAAGTAAGAGTAGATAGTGTTGAAAAAATTTCGGCGGGTTAGACAGAGCAACGATAGCTAATGCCGGGTCAGATGCACACCCGACCCAACATGTCATGGAGTGCGGGTTCGAATCCCGCTCGCGGATATTAATCAAAGCTTGTTTTTCAAATTGTGAAAGAATTCCTAGTGTGCGTAGTAGAACTAAATCTTACTGACTGGCGACCATCGTAATACGTATTTACATTGTGGCTGTGTTTCACCGATCCGATCCGAATACTTCGGAGAATCTAGTAGGGCACGGGGACACGCACTTAAGTGCGTGATGCCGTTCCCTCTAGAAAACTTCTAAAGGTGATTCGTTTCACACGCCTTGACACTTTTCACTCCCTTTAAGTTTCTCGCCGCCCCCAAACAGGCCCGGTGTAACTGAAAATGCCGTCTGAGACAATCAGCAATCTCTCTCAAAAAAAGCCGTGTTTCAGAAATATTCTAGCCAACTCTACTAAAGCAGAACCTCAAAGATCAAAGGTAGCAGACTTCAGGAAAAAGAAACGCGTTTAAGGGTATAAGAAAACAAATAAAATTATAAGGGAATATCTATTCCAAGCTTATACACTGTTTATTAGTAGGGTACATTATATAAGGTCACATTTTATCAACTGCAAATATTTTGAGGATAAATTCAACAACATATTAAACTATTTTTATGAAAAAACCTTAAATTTTTATACGCAGCACAAGAAAAACGCCAAAAGACATTTCGATTAAAAAGTAAAATAAAGCACTTTCAGTAGTTTCAACTCAAAGAGCCGAAACAGAGAGGCCGCAATGCCTTCACCGCTTACACGTGCCCGAAGTTTCATTCAAAGGAGCCGACCCAGAGGCCGCTCTTAAAAATATTACAATTTTTGTGTCAGGAAAAGTAAAAAAAAAACTAGCCTGAATTTTTTTAATGCTAGGGCCTTTTTTCTCTGATATAATTAGATGTTTTGTCAAAATATTTGCAGTTGATAAAATGTGACCTTAACAAACAATTGATATTAAAAATGAAATAAAATAAAGACAAGACGTGACACTTCAGTTGAGCTCTATAGAGCTGCTTTGATTCCTTAAAAGTTGCTATGAGTTGAGAAAATAATAAGAATAATAATCTTTATTGATTTTTAAAAGTACTCTAATATAATCAGCGTATTTTGTGTACGCAATTATTGGACGTGTTTTTATTATCATTGAGTATCCGATATTTCGGCACAGTTGTATGCGCCACATATCAAAGACATTCATGATTGATAGTTATCTTAGATAACTATCAATCTAGACTGCACAATGAATCACAACATACTTATTATATTAATAACAAACAAAGTTGCATTGCTGAGTTGGACCACTGAAACTATGGACATTTTAGCAATGAAATTATATTTTTTAGAAGGTTAGGCAAATGACGAGAGTAGCTCGATCGCGCTGTGGTCGCAGCCGGCGATTGCTAAGCCACTTTTGCAAAGTCCGGTCATCGGATGGGTGACCAAAAATATATAATCTCTAGCTCATGTGCTTCGGAAGGCACGTAAAGCCGTTGGTCCCGGCTGAATAAGCAGTCATTAAAAACCGCTAATCCACACTGGGCCTCGTGGTGGTTGTTGGCCCTTTCTCCCGATCCAGTCATAGGAAAGCCTCGTGCCCCAGAAGTGGGGACATTAAATAAGCTGGTGATGGGGCAAATGACTCTGCTTGGCATGGTGTTAAGCTGAAGCAGTGTTCAGATGCGAGGAATGCTAGAAGAGCTAATACACTCGGCGTCAAAAAAATCGCACCTCTTAGAAAATCACTTTCAAATGTCATTTACTCTTGATATGCACATGCAGTCGCATTAATTATGATTTTATTTACAAGGTTACTTAATTAACTTAATAAAAAACATTACTTTTCATTATCAAATAAAACCTAATGCAACAAATAAAGTGTCACAAAAATTCGATGCAAATTTTGCTACCCGTGAGAGTTGCTAGTTGCGCTTCCTTTGTGGGTATAAAACGGTCAACACGGGTTCAATGTGGGTCATTCGCTATTCAACCGTTGAAGAGGACACACGCACAGATTTTGATGGATACCACAGCTGATAAAGCCGCTCAAGTGGTTGCACTACTGCAATCAGGGGTGCGGCAGTGTGATGTCGCCCGGCAACTGAACCTGAGCCGTTATTCCGTTCGAAGAGTGTACCAGCGCTTCATAGAGACCGGTGGCTATATCCGCAGACACGGTTCGGGTAGACGTCGCTGCACTTCGGAAAGAGACGACCGGTTCGTTGTGTCGAACTCTTTGAGAAATCGTTTCTCCAACGCTGTTGAGTTGCAACAGCAGCTCCAGGCAGTTCGCAGACGCACCGTAAGCGTATCTACGGTTAGAAGAAGATTGAAGGAGAAGAAGATAGCGGCCCACAGAGCTGCTACGGGTCCAAAATTGACTGCAGCGCATCGGCGAGCCCGCTTGCAGTTTGCTCGTGACCACGTCGATTGGACCCTTGAGCAGTGGAGAGCTGTTCTCTTCTCAGACGAGACGCGAGTGTGTCTTTTCTGCAACGACCGACGGAGAAGAGTATACCGGAGGCAGGGTGAACGTTTCGCCCAAGCCTGTTTTTAGGAGACGGTGGAATATGGTGGCGGATCCTGCATGTTCTGGGGCGGTATGTCTGCTGCCGGCAAAACCGACCTTGTCTGCGTCTCCCGGACTGGAGGTGCTCGCGGACAAGGGTCGCTGACTGCTCGCCGCTATGTCACTGAGGTCCTGGAAGTGCATGTGGTCCCCTTTGCCGAATCTTTTGGCGAGGGGTTCACATTAATGCACGACAACGCTCGCGCTCACACTGCAGGCATCGTGAGCGACTTCTTGCAGAGGTCCCAAATCTCTGTGATGCAGTGGCCAGCGCGAAGTCCGGATCTGAATCCAATAGAGCACCTCTGGGACCATCTTAAACGTAAGGTTCGATCTCGGGATCCAGCTCCTTCGACTCTACAGGAGCTCCAAGACGCGGTGATTGAAGAATGGGGGCTTATCCCTCAAGAAGAGCTCCTGAAGTTGGTGAGGTCCATGAGGGACCGTATGGAAGCCGTGATCAGGGCAAGGGGGGGTAACACTAGATTTTAAGTTAATTTTAAGACACTTTTTGTACATTTTTCTTTGTAAATTATCTGTTGTTAATTAGGACTTAATTAAGGATTTTTATTATTTTATTAATTTTAATGTTGTTTGTATAATTATAATTAAACAGAAAGTTAAATTTAATTGTTTTTTGATACTCCTTTTTGTTACCTTTCTAATGATACCCAACACTATCCTCTACATAAGGTTTAAGAATTTTTAAAGATGATTTTTAAAAGGTGCGATTTTTTTGACGCCGAGTGTATATAAATTTTTACTTTTTATTTTCAAGTGCTAATTGCTGCACTGAAGCTAAATTAAATATTTATAAAATTTATAAAATACAGTGAAAAAATTAAACGCCCACCCGACCCAGCCAGAAATCGAACCTGGGTCTTCCGCAATCCGGGCGGCTGCACTGACCGCTATGCTACCGAGAAGGCTAACGGGTCGGGTCGGTTTGGGTCGGGTGGGTCGCGTGGGCGTTTAATTTTTTCACTGTATTTTATAAATAGCTAATATATATATATATATATAGGTATATTGTAGTTTCAGAAATATATTTTGTTTTTGCAGAGAGTTTGCTGATTGACTCAAACGACATTTTCCGCTTCACCGGGCTTGTTTGGGGGCGGCGAGAAACTTAAAGCACGTTCCTCAAGCCGTGTGAAACGAATCACCTTCGGAGGTTTTCTGGAGGGAACGGCATTACGCACTAGTGCGTGTCCCCGTGCCCTACTAGAGTCTCCGAAGGGATCGGATCGGGGAGCGGAACAAATCGAAGGCGCCTCTAAAGGCTCAGACCTCGGCTTGGGTTGACCGAGCCGTGGTGGTGGAGAGAAGCGCCTAGATCGTCGTACCCTGGTTCTACGAGTGCGGTGTCTTGGGCCTAACCTAGTGTGCATGTTTAGTGTATTCTGTAAATGTGTATTGGCATTTAGGAGGATCAGGCGGGGTCAGAAATACGTACTGGTGCTATCTAGTTTCAGTGGTGGAATTACTATGAAGCGCAGTGTGGACAGGCCTCCAACAAGGTGGACCGACGATCTGGTAAAGGTCGCGGGAAGCCGCTGGATGCGAGCAGCACAAAACCGGTCGTTGTGGAGATCCTTGGGGGAGGCCATTGTCCAGCGGTGGACGTCTTTTAGCTGTGATGATGATAAAACCTAGCCTTTCATACCACGAACTAGCGATAACAAAATGTATGATGTTTGGAACACAAACATTATTGAATGACTTACTTTGTAATGACGACCTTCGTTGCCGAGTAGCTTGCACGCTGGACTTTGGGCAGCGCTAACTCTCGGGTTTGATTCCCGGTCGGGTCAATGTCGAAAAGGAACTTTTCGATATTGTGTCGAGTCTGGGTGGTTGTGGTACCGTTGTTGTTCCTGATTTCCATAAAACGAGTGCTTTAGCTACTTACCTTGGGATCAGAACGATGTATGTGATGTTGTCCAATATTATTTTATTTATTACTTCAATTTTGAATTCAATTCAATCAATCAATTCAATTCTTCAATTTGAAAAGAAAGAAATTTGGAACAAAAACGGAACCAATTCATTACAATAAGGTACTGTTAGAATCGAACCACGTACTTCTGTGGTCTAACCCCTACACAAAAGAAGGCAGTTAAAACTCAGTCACTATAACAGAGATGTTACAAGGTTGTTATCGAACTGTGTACCTATTAGGATTATGGTGTGAGTCAATGTTGATTTATTTCATATTTTTATGACAGCATACTTACGGAGAAAAAACGAATTTAAAAGTAAACAAATTGGCATTACTCCGTGTTTGCGCTGCCCCAACCAACGGCCCGATCTTATCGTTCGCACATATCGTTAATTGCGCGATATCTAGGTAATTTATCATTGAAGGCTGGGTACAGTCGCCGCCAATGACCGGTGCACACTAACTAGTTAAAAGACCTACGCATTTAACAGCCATTTCTTCTCCTTCTTCTTAGGCGGGCACTCTTGGCTGAGTAGTCGTGATTATGTGTGGGTGGGCTCTCGCAATGCGCCTCTTCGGCTCTATTGGAAGCTTTGTGAGAGCAATCGGTCGTCGTGGATTGAGTGAGGGAGGTAATGACGACCTCCTTGGTCGAGTGGTTTGTACACCGGTTTTCATGGTGTCGCCATCTCTGAGGTCCCTGGTTCGATCCCCGGTCGGGTCAATTTAGAAATTACTGTTTTTTTCTAAATTATCTCGGGTCTGGGTGTTTTCTATGTATAATAAGTATGTATTTAAGTATTTTAAGTATGTTTATCCGTTGTCTAGTGACCATTTAACGAGTTTCATGACGAAGCTTCTCTTGGGCTAGATAATTGGTGTGAGTGTAGGAAAGTTTATTTATTTATTTATTTATTTATAATGAAGTCTGTCCATCGGGTTGGCGAGCGGCCACGTGATCTCTTGCCTTCGACTCGGCCCTGAACTACAAAACGCTCCATTGACTCCTCTTTGTGAGTTATGTGCCCAAAGAACTTCAGTATTCGTATTTGAACAGTCGACGACAATCAGCCATTTTACATTTCATATTCTTTCGAACCAATAAGCTAATTTCAATTAAATTTTATATGCTTAAGGGAAATACAGAGATGTTTACAGTTAATATAACAATGACAAATAAAAAAAAGAGAGATCAACTAATCTCAAACTTTGCATAGTAGATTTTAAAACGCTTTATCTTAACTTTGTCGCTCTTTAATCGGTATATGGGTTATTCATCTCATGAAGTTTTAACATAAAAGTTTATTGTTGAGATGTTCATTATTTTAGATGTGCCAATGAACAGTTTTCCTTTCTTATTTATTTATTAAAGTCGTAAGTTTTTGGTCTATTTTTGTTTAACCCCTACACTGTCGAACGTCCGGTCGCCGCCGCCGGTCGCTTTTAAAATAGCCTAAATTAATAAAACAGTGTCGAATACAATTCTAATCACAAGTCAGTAAGACTAGTTTTTCTTAAGGCGCTGACTGAAAACAACACTCACTGTCGATTTGAAAGACTAGTTGTTTTATTAAAAATAAAACATGGAGGAATTTCATGAATGTGTATTTTGGAATCAATAACATTGTTGCAAATATAGTCTATAACATAACATATATTTTAGTTGGCGTTGTATGTTGTATATATTTTAGAAACGGCATTTCATCATAGTTGTCAGAGCCTTAAGCCAATACCGTTTTACACTTTTTTGTCTAGTTATGTTGCATCGGTCAATTTGATGCCGCTTGTACGCTCAAGTATCGTTAATTTCGCGACATCTAGGTACGTGTGGGTCTCACTTTAACACTAAGGCTGGTACAGACTACCTCAGAAAATAGTAAGAGTCATTCAACGTCTTAACATTTTTTAACTTAAAACAACAATTAATTCGTCATGTTGTGTTGTAATCGACTGTCTGGTTAATAAACTCGACTCTTAACCAAACTGCTAACATAGTCTGAACTAGCCTTAACATCGTCACTGCTGTTTCCACGAAGTTAAACTGTAATTGGAAAATTGATGTATCATTGATCAAAATTATATGGAAGTGACAATAGCTAATTTATTTTTGAAATTTACCTGTTTACAAGACTGAGATGTTCTAAGACATCTTTATGGCGACGCATTGGAAATTTACGTGGCGGGGATCTTGATTTTTCCCAACAATTACAAAACATATGAAAGTGATATTTGGTGACATGATTTTTCATTTAATTGACTTCATTTTGCTAGTTGTAGAAACACACAGAGAAAAAAATATCAAAGTAACCTCTTTTAAAACATAGATTTGCATTTTACAGGCTAACCAGACCGATTTAAGCATCTAAATTTTCTTAGTAGATTAGTCTTAACACACACTTCAATATTGTAGTTCATTTTTTAAAAATAATTTGTAGTTTTAATTTTAAGGAAAAAAAAACAGTTTTTCTTATGGTACGGGGCAAACGCTCTGTATGAGATTTATTGTTTAGCGGTGCGTCGCCTTAAGAGCGTTTACGCCGCACATGAAAAAAAAACTTGGGGTTATAGTTAAAAGTGGCCGTAACGTCTTATTTAACTAAACCATAACATGTGAGGTGTTCATTAGGTGACGTAAAATTGCTAAATTACTTCATTCAAATAGTTTGTTGAGCATAATTTTATTTTCTTTGTCTAATTACTAGATATGTTTTTTTTTTCATTAGTGGCGCTAGTGTGCGGCGTAAACGCTCTTAATGTTGAATCTTCTAATATGAAATTACCGCCTCTACGGTCAAGGAGCAAACGCACTGGTCTTAGACTCAGAGGCCCGGGGTTCAGTTCTGTTATTGTATGAAGGTAGTAGGTACACACGCCAGCGCATCAGACTTTCATAATCTGTCAAATTTCCTCAATAGATTTTGAACTTTATATATATAGCATATGGTTGATATTGTTGAAATTTTATAGTTTTGGATAGGTTGAAGTGCAGTCTGTACTTAGTTTGGTTGATGGTAAAGCTTTATAAGCTCGCCTGGCTAGGTAGTCGATCGCCATAATAGCAATGTAAGAGTCCCGAATCGATCCGAACCCTCCGGAGAATCTAGTAGGGCACGGGGACGCGCACTTTTAAGTGTGATGCCGTTCTCTCTAGAAAATCTCCGAAGGAGATTCATTTCAACACGGTTTGAGGTACCCTTAACGTACCTCGCCGCCCCCAACAAAGCCCGGTGACGCTTCAATGCCGTTTGAGGCAATTAGCAATCTCTCATAAAAAAGCAATGTAAGATACGTCTATACGTCTAAGTCTACCTTCTTCTGCGACCAACCGGTAAGAGCATCAGCAAGGCCATTTCTTCTCCTACTCAAAATGACACTGTTCTACTACGAGCACTGCCTGTTTTGGCGGCAATTTGTCCTTTGCTGACAGCTGTCAGACTCTTTGAAACGAATAGAAAACCAAAATGTTTTATGCAGGAAACGTGTAACCGAGTACGCTCGTATAATACTAAAATTATCCAGCACTATCTCCGAAAATAAAGAACCGCATAGCTATTATCTCGGCGGCGCCGGCGCGGCGTTGTTATCCCAAGTGGAAGTGACGCATGCTTATCAGGCGGGATTATCGCAGATCGCAATCTGTCGATGTCACCGGGCATGGCGGCCGCGCCGCCGGGTGGCCTGGGCACAACCGCATTAGGCTGCACCCGAGTGCTCCCTAACTCTATGATCCCGGACAATTTGGCAAATGAGTGACGCGCCCGGCCCGCCATTAGAAGTCTCCTTTATAGCATTAGTCTGGCACTGGGAGGTGCGAAACGTAAGAGAGGTGGACGTTCTTATGCCACTATTATTGTACCTTACCACTATCACTATATATTTTTTGGTGTACACTCCTGCAACTACAACAACACAAACTATGAACTTTATGTTAAGTATGTGCCTTTGGCTTTCAAAGTAAAAAAAAAAGTAAATAGTGTTGAATAATTTCGGCGGGTTGGTTAGAACCACGATAGCTCAACTGGGAGAGCACCTGACCCGGTATGTCAGAAGGGTGCGGGTTCAAATCCTGCTCGTGGAAATTTTTTCAACATTTGTGTTTTTGTAATTTGTTCGCAACAAAATTTGCGTTAAAAATTATATAAACATTTATGTTATGGTTGAAAATTTGTTGAAGAAATTGGACAGTTTTTATAGATAGATATTTATCAAATACAGTGAAAAAATTAAATGCCTACCCGACCCAGCCAGGAATCGAACCAAAAGAAAAAAATATAGTTTTGGATAGTTTGATGTGCAGGCGTCTGTACATGATAGCTTCATCTATATCTATACTTATACAACGTGTAACAAAAATGTGTCGTCAAAATGAAAAGATCCAAAGTGTATCCCATCTAGAACTTGTATGTGTTGTTATTAAGACACCTTAGTTTGTCATGCAGTGGTTAATAAAATATTTATATTTGTGAAGTGATGCGCGTCAGGGCAGTGATCGTAAATGTAAGTACACAGGGGTTACTAAATCACTACGGCGGCGGAGACTTGTTTATTTTGATGTGAAGTCACAATAGAAATATCAAATAAAAAATTGAAATAACACATTAAAGTTAATAATCATGCCTTAGTAACTCTGCATACAAGATCTACATCGGATACACTTTGGATCTTTTCATTTTGACCACACCTTTCTGTTACACAATGTATATATATATTACTATATAAATCTGTAGGCTCTGTCTGTAGGTACATGCAATTTTTCTGACAAATTTTGGGATACACATTCGTTTTACGACTTACTGACACCAATTATACGATTTTTGAAATTTTTGTCTGTCTGTCTGTCTGTGGATTCATTTACTTAACAATTTATGACTTCTTCATTTATAAAATGAAAAATTGTATGGCATTCAAGCAACGCTTTCTGGTGACAGGGAAGAATTAAACTTTTCCAATACAAATTGTCGTTTTCGAATGGTAAATAAATTTACTCGCAACGGGGCAGTAATAGCCTACTACTCACTATTACTACTCGAACTAGGCACCCTCTTTCGACGCCACACAAAAATTAAGTAACTTTCTATTGGTGAGAACTTAAGTGGTATTTATGATTACATTTTAAAATTATTAAAACTTTGTAAATCTTGGTTTCCTAAGATAATAAAAAAAAACTGGGCCGATTTGTATATAAAAACCGCACTGTGTACCCAAATGCCACATCCACTATTTCCCGCTAGGGCGGGCCGGGGCGGGCGGGCGTGCACGCGAGCGTGACGGATGCGCGGTATCCGTCACGCGGCTGCAGCCAACGCGCCCATGTCTACCACTCGATACAGGGGACGCTGAGGCAGGGTATGTTTTGTAAGGCGAATTAAACAAGTTATGATTTGAGTTGGAATTCTAAAGACTATATGGAACGCAGAAAGTGTAGCCAGCATATTTATTTAAGATTAAAATAGTGATAAAGTTCTGTAGTGTGTGAGACAATGTAGTAATAAAAAAATAAGATTATTAATTTTTAACTTCCCAACAAATGGAATAGTCTTCATGCTTCGCAAGCGCTTCGGCAAATACAGTCACATCATCTCTTCCTATTTGCTTCAGATTTAGTGGCCGACCGTGCGAGCTTATACTGTTACAACGTAATTCTTATTTATTTATAATTAAAGAACCAAGTTTATTTATCATCAAATCGATATCACTGCCGGCCCAACGCTGTTTTTAATTAGATAAGTTTTGATATCATGTATAATAATGTTTAATATAATGTTTGAATTGATTTAAAAATATCCTGTTTAACTTAATTGATATGTAGTGTTTATCTCTTACGTTTATCAATGCTTTGCATGACGCACATGCCAAAATGTAGAGGATCTGCCAGATCTTCGTTCAAACAATGGTATTTTGCATTTGCAATAGATAACAAGATAAATATAATAATAGAAAGTGTTGGTTGGTAAAATTTGGTATATTCCTAAGTTTAAAGAGTACACTGTTTCAGCATGTCCACACATCGCAAATACGCCGCTTGCCCGCACTCGGGTCTTAGATTGCCCACTGATGGAACCGCTCTATTTGCTGGCACTCATTGCGATTCTTCCACTGGATGATGATAGTCGAATTTGTTCTAATTGTTAGCATTTTGTCGTTTTTGCCCTGATGGGAGGTTGCCTAATGGTGGCGCGGCTCATTGTTTCTGTGTTGAGATCATTGTGACACACGTATTCTTTGTTATTGTGTAATGGTACAGTCAGCAACAAAAGTCGTTGAAAGTATTTTTGACAAAGGAAATAAAGCATTTCACATGCGCTTGTCCATTTCCAGTAATAATGGTACTAATGTGTTCAGCGATTTTCGTTGCTGACCGTATCTAATTTGTTTTAATAGTAGATCAGTGGTTTTTAGTTTTGATTAATGTATTATGGTGATCCAATAAGTAAAGATGATAAAAGCGGTGTCGTAATACCTTAATACAATAAATTATTAATACAATTATGTTATAATCAAAGTAAATTTTAATGGATAAGATATACCTACTTATTAAGAATCAATCAGATTTTTATTGAAATTATGATACCTATTGCGTTCACAATGCTATTTTTATGTTAAAAAAGCGATTTGATTTTACGTCGATTAAGTTTTAACAAATTAGGAGAGTCCAACATCATTTTACGTCTCCCGGGGCGCATTGGTAGACGACAAGTGTAAAAAAAAAGGTTTAAACTTAAGCGCGAGCGCTGGCTGCCTTCATGGCAGACGACGGATTAAAAAAAATCAACAAGTCTCTCGAGTGGGAATCGAACCCACGACCCATTTTCGACCGACCAAATTCTTGATATTTAATATTTACTTATCTTTGAAGATTGAATTTATAAGGTTTATCTGGCTTACAAAAAAATAAAATATAGTATTGATTTTTTCGGGATGGACAGAGACAGAATAGCATGATCGGAAGTCCACATGACCCGGTATATACCTACTGAATCACTGGGTCACAAAAAAACTCTGATATCAGAGGGTGAGGATTCAAACACCGCTCGTAGACCTTTTTTTTATCACTTTTCCAAATTTATAACTTGTAAAATTATTCGTATATTTATAATTTTTGTAGCCAACATTTCGTGTTACGTCTATCAACAACAGACGTATAAGATAAGTTCGCCGGTTCGCAATGGCCTCCATACGAGGAATGTTGTGTAAAGAAACAACAGTAAAGGGTTGTTGCCTCGGAGTTCCGGGCCCGCGAGCCTGCGGGAACTTTACAATAATATTTATTTATTCTGCCTTGGTTATGTTTGAGGTTATACTGCACTCAGTATAACCTCAAACATAACCAATAATATCTCCTCTCACCCACCGGTGAGAGGAGATATTATTGCGATGTTTGGGCGGACGCTAATAGAATACACTTACTTTGTGGTTTTGAGAAATTCTATCTATGGTATTACTTGGAAGTTGTTGTTCAGTACAATGATAAAATTCATAAATCAAATAGACAAAATACATCATAGATGTATTTTTGCATATACAATTAATAATTACATAACCGTTACTTATCAGTTCCTACAAATATATATAGTTTATTACATAGTGATACTTAATTCCATTATTTTTATAAAATAAATTCACTACGAAACTCTTAAGATATGACAAAAACGTGAACAAATATAAACAGACTGCACATATGTTTGCTTAGAATCTTCAAAATTGCGATAACTCCAAAAAAAATATGACGAGGTTTTATGCAGACCAGTCACTATGTGACTAAGAATTAGATATCTCGAGGAAAGCACTAAAGCAAACAATGAAATCAGCGAGCGACAACACCCCGCACTGCAGCAGATAGCAGACACACGTCAACCGCGCAAAGCGGTGATAATACTTATCAACGAATGCAGTCTTAGAAAACGTATATAAGGACAAGCGGACATTTACCAAAACATTCACCCCACAGAGAAGCATTCAAAATGGTGTCCGACTTTAGAAAGAAGAAGCTCCTCCACGTCTTCACGGTGTTCTTCGACACCAACAAGAGTGGCAGCATTGACAAGAAAGACTTCGATCTAGCTCTTGAGAAGACCGCTCAGCTAAGAGGATGGAAGGTTGGAGAGTCACCCTACAAAGTGCTGCAGGAGACACTCCTGGCTGTGTGGGAGGGTCTGCAGAGCGGTGCTGACGCGAACAAGGACGGAGAGGTTTCCGTGGACGAATGGATCTCCTTGTGGGACAAGTACGCCCAGAACCCGTCTGGGGCAGCTGACTGGCAGAACCTGTATGCCAAGTTTATCTTTCAGCTCGAAGATGCCAGCAACGATGGATCCATTGACAGCGAGGAATTCTCCACGGTCTACGCCTCTTTCGGCCTGGACAAGAGCGAGGCTGTGGCTGCCTTCCAGAAGATGGCCAAGGGCAAGACCAACGTGTCCTGGGACGAGTTCCAGGGACTGTGGAAGGAATACTTCGCGTCGGAAGACGTCAACGCACCCGGCAACTTTATCTTCGGCAAAACAAAATTCTGATTTACTAATCTCTAGATTATTTACTGACGTAATTTATTAATTGTGATACTGTCAAGGAATGACTGAGCTGGTGTTTATTGAGGAGTGGTATGTTCGTGTTGGCTAATAAATCTATTATTTAATAAAATATATATTATTTTTCCATTTGTATGTTTTATTCGAGTCGTTCGAAAGAAATATAAACTGAAGTTTGACTTGTAATGTTTATATTTTTTTCTATTCATCTAACATTAGTAAATAACGTTTGTAATATATCAGATTAGGGATATTACTTATTTTATTGTATACAAGCTATCTATTCTAATCTTTAAAGATAAGATAATAGACTTGGCTCCGGCTTATTTATCCACAAAAGGAGATCAGGACATAACCCACCACGTAAGCCTGTGAGGTTGGTGGATTCTAAAGACAGCTATATTTGCCTTCTGAAACATGGAACTGCTTGAGATTTTTTTATTTATTCCCGGTGAGACGGCGCGGCGTCCAATCGAAATCAAATCGAGCAACAAATATTAAAAATACCTTCCATAAAGTTGAAACAGATAAAAAAGTATGTAGCCCAATTTTTTTTAAAGAGTTTATTATGTGATGGGAATTAATTAAAATTAAACATTTACAATAATAGACTCGGTTATTAGATACCGGAACAGGAAAATTGCTCCAGAAAAGGAGTCAATACGGGTGCCTTCAAAGTGTTTTCACAAATCGATGCGTATCAATATCCCTTCACCGCTATTTACATACCCCAAACAAGCTTGGAGCGGGGCAGATAATTATTATAATTTATGCTAGGTAAACTCCCGGGTCCGCTCCGACGGGAATAGTCTAGATTCTTTTTTACTTTTTATATTTGAACACGCCCGAGTCCTGGCCGTCGAAGCAGTTCCGTGTTTTAAGGTTGTATTTTTTAGTTTTTCTTTAAAAAGTTTTTATAGTGATGTCGTCAGTAGTGAGGACTCGTGGCAGTGTTGGGACTGTGAAGTTCTGATGCAGTCCCTCCCATTGTGCTTCGGATGTGTGCTCCTGAGTTGGCGCCGGTTCTAACGCGCCTCTTCCGGCTCTCTTACACGACTGGCGTTGTCCCGAGTTCTTGGAAGACAGCCCTTGTCCACCCGATTCCCAAAAAAGGTGATCGCTCAGATCCGTCCAACTACAGGCCTATAGCCATCACCTCTTTGCTCTCCAAAGTAATGGAGTCCATTACAAACTGTCAGCTCTTGAGGTACCTAGAAGAGAATCAGCTACTAAGCGATCGCCAGTACGGTTTTCGCCGCGGTCGTTCGGCTGGTGATCTTTTAGTGTACCTCACTCACCGATGGGCGGAGGCAGTCGAGAGGAAAGGGGAGGCACTGGCAGTTAGCTTGGACATAGCGAAAGCCTTCGACAGGGTATGGCACAGGGCTCTTCTCTAGAAACTTCCATCATACGGGCTCCCTGAGAAATTGTGTGCGTGGGTCGCCAGCTTTCTTTCTGGGCGTAGCATCAAAGTCGTAGTTGACGGATCATGCTCTGACCTGAAGCCCGTGAATGCTGGAGTCCCGCAGGGGTGTCTGCTGTCGCCTACACTGTTTCTTCTGCATATCAATGACATGTTGCATAACAACAGCATTCATTGCTATGCAGACGACAGTACTGGGGATACGCTTTACACCGGACGTACTAATATTTCTCTGGAAAGCGTCATCGAGAACCGGAATAAACTTGTGACTGACACTGAGAACATGTTAAGTCATGTCTCGAATTGGGGCCGACTTAATCTAGTCCATTTTAACCCTTCCAAAACACAAGTTTGCGTGTTTACCGCTAAAAAACATCCCTTCGTCGTATCTCTAAACTTTGAAGGAGCTCCCCTTGATACCAAACCGACCATTGGAATCCTTGGCGTCGATATTTCGAGTGACGTTCAATTTCGCGGTCATTTGGAAGGTAAAGCTAAATTAGCTTCGAAAAAGCTGGGTGTGCTCAATAGAGCGGGACAGTATTTCACGCCGACCCATCGCTTACAGCTTTACAAAGCATAGGTCAGGCCTCATATGGAATACTGTTCCCATCTTTGGGCTGGAGCGCCCCAGTACCAACTCCTCCCATTTGATCGCATTCAACGCAGAGCTGCTCGAGTTGTCGGCGACGTGGTAACCTCTGGTCGGCTCGATCCACTGGCCCTTCGGAGAGACGTTGCATCTCTCTGTATATTTTATCGCCTTTATCATGGGGAGTGCTCTGAGGAATTGTTCGGTTTGATCCCTGCCGCTGATTTCCTTCACCGCACTACACGCAATCGACTGTCTTTCCATCCACACCATCTTGATGGATGGCGATCTACTACTGTGCGTTTCTCACGTAATTTTTTACCACGAACTACAGTGCTGTGGAACCAGCTCTCAGCGGCGGTATTTCCGGACCAATATGACTTAGGAATCTTCAAGAAACGAGCCTATTCCTTCCTTAAAGGCCGGCAACGCATCTGTGATTCCTCTGGTTTTGCGGGTGTCCATGGGCGGCGGTGATTGCTTTCCATCAGGTGACCCACCTGCTCGTTTGCCTCCTTCTAATATAAAAAAAAAAAAAAAAGGTTTTTTATTGGCAATCAACAAAAATCCAAACTTCGGTCTATCTTATTTAAACATTAATAAATTCTTTAAGAGCACTTATACGCGACACGCGATAATATAATACTCAAGTTACATTAAGAACATTATAATTAAGTAGGCATTACACAAGAACGTTGTAAAACACGCCGACCGTGATTATGAGGTAATTAGCTATAAATAACTAGATTAATTACTTTAGGGTTAGCTCCTCGAAAATTCTCGGCACAAAGAGGTCAAGATCGAGCAGATTAAGCGGCGGGCCGTAAATTAAAAATAATGTACAGAAACGGGAATAAAAGTGGACATTTTGTTGGGCGACGAGTGCTAATTACAGGCTAAATTATTGTGAACTGGGTGATGTGAGTTACAGGAGGGAGAGGGAGATATAGCGATTTTTGACCCTCATCATGTCAACAAATTATGTTATAGTCGATATCATAGGGTTATGTCAACGTTGATGGCAGAGATGTGATACATTTTAGAAATGATCACAATTTTAGCGAGATGAGTCTCTCATAATATTTTTAGCGGAAACTAGGTATTACAAAGTCTAGTGAATCTACAGTTGTCTTGTAACGATGACTTTTATTTCGAAGTACAAAAAATTTATGGTTTGAAGTTAATTTATTTCATCACATAAATGTAAATTGAAACTCTACTCAAGAACTAGTTAAAGGATCTAAAAAGAAAACTGATTTACCGCCTTCGCCTATGGCTTGCACCAGCGCCCGCCGAGTTGGCGACCTACCTGCAGTGGCTCCAGGATATTTATTGCGGCTGTTATTACAGTAATCGCCGTTAAAATCTTCTCCTTTATTATGTTATGATCTTCTAGTTATTTACGGGCAAACGGAACGCTGTATACCAGCTTTCAGAAACAGCTTTAATATCAGTATCTTTGTTACACTTGGCTGTTCACACTTTTAGTTTTATGAGAAATTATTGTTGCTAACAGATTGTAATTCTTTAAAAACTTTTATATTAAAAAATTGATCAGCCCTTCAATTTATCTTAGTATATCTTATAAAGAAGGCTCAGAGGATGAATAGGATCGCAGTAAGTAATAGGAGGTCATACCTAAAACTTAGCCCGCATTAGGTTAGCCTGCTGGATCATGACTCGTTCTCCAAATATAATATTGCTCTTGTGGGACAGTAGCAGCGTTCCAGCAGTGGGGCGTTGTGCGGTGATGATGATGAACGGTATGTATGCAATCTCGTCCTTATTGCTTTGATAATAAGGTCCAGCTTGAGATGAAACTGTTAATCATCATCATCATTTTCAGCCCGTATCTACCTACTGATGGTCATAGGCCTCCTCCATGCTACGACATTTTCTCCAGTTTTGCGGTGATCGTATCCAGGTATTTCCAGCGACCAGCTCTATATCTGAGCAGGTGGTTGGTCAGCGCTCCGCTTGTTTGTACTCGACAGCCATTTCACGAGGGCTTTACTCCACCGGTCATTACTGGTTCTCGCCACGTGTCCCAACTCCCGCCTATCGCCATTTCAGTTTTGCAATCGCAATCGTCATCGTCATCGCAAGTTGGAACTTCTAAAACTAACTAGTGTCGCCCAGTGGTCGAAATTCGACAGTAATTTAATTAAGGCTGCACGGATTGTAAGCAATGAAAAATTTAAAAAGTTGGAATGTGAGTTTGGATTGGCTTTGACAGATTTCGGCAGATTTTTGAAAAGAGTATGTATGCGTGTGTGTGAAATATATGGTAGTGTGTGTAATGTTTGTTTTATTGATTTAATGTATTTTTTATGCTTAATTAAAAAAAATATTAACATTCTGTACTCCTTCTCTATATAAACTATAGTGTGCGAAATTTTATACTCCTCCGTCCGCGCAATTTTCGTAAAAAAAGGGAACAAAGTTTTTGCTTCACGTATTAATATATTGATTAATTATACACTTGATTTAATACGGTGACGCGCGTCATAGTGTGATGACTAGGGAAATATGTAAAAAAAGGCAAAAACAAAGGAAGTCGTTAGGTACCATCATCATCATCATCATCAGCCTATACTAGTCCACTGCTGGACATAGGTCTTGTTAGGTATAGCCGACAAAAATTAAAAAAGCACCTTTAAACGTCTATAAAACAAACATCTAATATGTTATGTTATTAATTTACAGTTTTAAATGAATATGTAACTATTTGAGAGTACCAAATTTGATTGATGGTTGAAATACATAATATACCATATCAATATCTACCATTCAGATCGTGAGGGATGATGCAAAAACTAAAAAACTCGTTTGGTTGGCGCGCGATGGCTGGCCAGTATGGCTGGTATTCCATCTCCTAAACGCCAGTAAAAACACGGTTCGATTAGTCAAGTTATATTGAATAGAAAATCTTACCCGTTGCTTGATCGAGTTCTTTCGTCGTGGTTAAAAGTGACACTATTTACCAAAGTGACTAATCTAGAAGAATAAACAGCAATCTTTACTGTCGAGCTTACTGCAAGTGTTTAATTATTTTTTCACACCACCTGCTCGACAATGCCTCATTATATATCATGCAAACCTTACTCAAAGTAAATCATTATAGCCCTTGTCTTTTGCCGGGGTGTAATGTTGTACTGAATTTCATTATAACCCGCCGGGCAGTAATGTGATTCTCACTTCTCTTAGTTCTTATTGTTATGCATTTAAAGTCTAATTTGATTTTTTTTGTTCGGCTTGCCGTGGCGCGGCTGCTGCAGCTGCTGGTGGCCGACGGCGAGGAGGTGGACGGCGGCGCGCGCCGCGCCTCATTTATTTGAAAATCGAACTTATTCGAAAATCGAGCTGGCCACGCCACGGCAAGCCGAACGAAAAAAAATCAATACTTAAAACAAAAGCCGCGAGTATTTCAATACGGTGCAATCAGTATCAGACAAAACTGCAAAAGAAGATAGAATAAAACATTAAGAAAATGTCGAGTGACGAAAGTGATTTAACTCCGCAGTCCATTAAATTAGACGCCGTAGGTATTGTTAATAACCTACTACCAGAGAAGTCGAAGGAAAAATACTTGAAAGCTTACGACGATTTCCACAAATGGAAAACTGCAAAAGGCGCAAAGTCTGTGTCGGAGTCAGTGCTTCTTGTTTATTTTGAGTATTTATCGTGTACATAGAAGTCCAGCAGCCTGTGGTGTATCTATTCGATGCTCAGGTTAACAATAAGCATCAAACACGACATTAAGATAAATACATATAGCAAGTTATTGGCATTTTCAAAGAAAAAATCAGATGGTCATCGAGCAAAGAAGTCAAAAGTATTGACAGCGCAAGATGTGGAAACTTTTCTGAATGAGGCTCCTGATCACAGCTTTCTGGCCATGAAAGTAAGTATGAGTACTGCCTACTTTTTAGTTACGTTTCTAGTACCTACCTATAATAGCTCTATAAAATAGTTAATGAATAAAAGGGTATTTAAATGGCACACATTTAAAAAACACACGTTCTAAGGTTTTGTCGCAAGCTTTTTTTATAATATAAAGGTCAAAAAATGTAGTAGTGTATCTATCTATTTACTCACAATCCTATTTTTTGTTACAAGTAACCTTGATTTTTGGAGTGAATGGCGCATGTCGTGGAAATGAACTCGTAAACATAAAAGTCAATGATATCAAAAAACATGCAGATTTATTGCTGATTAACTTGCCAGATACCAAAACAAATAGAGAACGTTCGTTCATAGTTCGTGAAGATCATGCAAGAATTGTTGAAAAGTACCAAGCTCTGCGCCCCTCTAATATAAACACCAACAGATTTTTTATCGGTTACAGTAATGGCAAATGCAACAGGCAAGTCATTGGCAAGAATAAAATCAGCGCCATGCCAAAAGAAATTGCAAAATACCTCAAATTGCAAAATCCCGAGCTCTACTATACGGGTCATTGTTTAAGGAGAACATCGGCAAAACGTCATGGTGGCTGGAAATCCGATGCAGTAGCGGAGAGCTACATAGAGAATTCCATAAAAAACAAAAACAAGATAAGCTGTCGTATTGGTGACAACATTCATCTGAAAACTACGTCCATTATTGATGATCCTTGGAAACCTTTGCCACCACAGCCATCTAGCTCAAAATATATCCCGTCAAGCCCACTGCCTCAAGCACCACCTTCCCCAACCTTTACTGTGCCAAACGACCCTCACACGCAAGGTTCTGATGTATTGGGTGCTGCTACTCAAATAAATTCCACCTCAACTAACATAAGCGTACCAAAAAATATAACCATATCTTTACATAACTGGACTAATGTATCAAACATCAATTTTAATTTTTAATTTACTTTTTATTGTTATTTACTGTACCAATTATATATAATTAGTAATGAAAATAGTATTTTAATAAATAAAATACTTTTTCTAGTAGCCTTGGTTTTTATTGTCTCGCAAAAGGTGAGAAAAGTAGAGTATACTCCTCAGGGATAAAACTGATTTTGCCTTGGGCGCGCTTAAATCCTTCACTGCTCTCAGGACTCCATTTTAATTCCCTCGCTTCGCTCGGGAATCAACTCAAAACCCCCTCGCTACGCTCGGGAGTTAGATCTGGAGTCCTTCGTTACGCTCAGGATTCAAATATCGCGCCCGTGACATAATACAGTGCTTTATCCCCTTGGTGTACAATCTACTATAATAGGTCTGTCTGATAATTGTCTTATGTCTTTGATTAATCTCATAAAATCTAAACATAGATAGTATGGTGACAGGGTTTTGCCCAAAATCCGACTGGGTAGCAAACATGCGACCACCTTATTATTTCTACCACCAAGTTAGTAAGTGAGAGGTCATCTTAAGTCAGATATCAAAAAGAGTAAAAAATTTTTTTACAAATTATTTAAATTAAATGTTTGTGTACTCGAGGTTACTTTTAGACAAATATTATGTGAAGTCTATACATTTAATCAAGTTGATATATTAAATTATAAATGGAAATGGTTTTGACATTAAATGGAATGGGTTTGAAACTTAGATTGAGTTAATACAAAATGCAGATTGTTTACCAATTAATTAATTAATAAGATGTCATAACTCATAATACATCTTATTAATACTATAATTTATTATAACAAATTACCAAATGGTGTAAGACAATCATTTTCTGTTCCCATATTTAAATCTAAATTAAAGAAACTATTGATCGAGCATTGTTATTATGGTGTTTCAGAATATTTAAATATTATATAAAACGAATTGATTTAAATGTAACTTATTATTAATTAGTAACTTATTAGAATTAATATTAATATTTGCATGCCAGTTTGGTAAAACATGCAGGTATGTTCGTACTATTGTCGTGACCAGCTATATAACCATGTTTTGAGCGAATAAATGATCATTGATATTGATTATTGATTACTGTTAAGAGTATTTCGGTACCTCGATATTATGCTGAATAGGAGCCATTTCAGGGCTACTAGTTTTAAGTTTTTCTTTGTTAAGCATCTACTTATTGTTTATCTTTGTGTGACAATTAATAAATGCTTTATTATTATTAGTATTATTATATCTGAGTTGCTAGAAACAAACTGGGTCCTAAGTTGCTGCTCGTGTATTGAAGCGAACCGTTTAAGTGCATAGTTCGCGCTAAACTATTACGGCTGCGAGGGAACCAATCTAAGTTCGTCAGCGCAGGCGATGTCAGCATTGCCTAGTCAATTAGCGGAGTGCACGCGTCGCCTGTCACGGACACGGCCGCGACGTTGTTTCGGGTACATGACGTTGTAAGTTATTTATTTATTTGGGTATCATGTACCTAAATGTAACTGAGCCGTAGGGAATAAAGGGGGATTTTATAAAAGAAGAGAAAGCGGAGGAAAACTTAAATGGGTAGTTAATAGAAGAAGGAAAGTCAAGAAAACATACCAAAACCAAACAGTAGCAACGATTCTAAATTCGCTTAGGAAAGAATACAATAAATAAATAAATAAACTTTCCTACACTCACACCATATAATCTAGCCCAAGAGAAACTTCGTTATGAAACTCGTTAAAATGGTTACTAGACAACGAATTAACATACTTAAAATACTTAAATACATACTTATTACATACATAGAAAACACCTAGACCCGAGACAATTTAAAAACAACAATAATTTCTTAATAATTTAATAATTGACCCGACCGGGGATCGAACCCGGACCTTAGAGATGGTGACACCATGAAAACCGGTGTAAAAACCACTCGACCAATGAAGTCGTCAAATATTCAACATTTTTGTATACGTGAACCTTGTAAACTTTTTAACATAAAATAAAAGATCTTAGTAGTCCAAACAGAATTTACTGGTCATTTAAAAAAAAGCCGAACCATATAGTTTTTAATAAAACCTTATTTGGTGGATCCTTTCTAACATTTGAACTCCTTATCATAGAAATAGACCAAGATTTTGTTGTAAAATCACGTTGATTTGGGCCACAAAGAGTTTTGTTAGTACAGCAATTAGTTATGAATAAAATGAGACAATCTCAAGAGCAAACTCTTAAGATAAAAAAACATAAAATCCGGTGCATAGATGTGGAATTGAAAGCCTCCTTTTTTTTGAAGTCGGTTATTAATGGCCTAAGATGGTAGTAGGTAATGTAAAAAACTATTTTAACGTTATGCTGTTGACTCCACCCTATTCGACCTTCTACAGTGTCTTGTCAAACCACGGCATCATCATATCAAAGCGTCTCGGAACCCTTGCAAAATCATAATTTGTATAACAATAAGTAGAAAATGTTTTATTGTACCTACGTTTATTTACAAAGAATTGACACAGTAGTGACAGTTGAAATGGCAGGCCGTGGCACCGCTCCCTCGCCGGCTCAAATATTCATGAACTTGTGGAAAAGCAGGCCATTAAGTTAGCGTTTTTGACTAGGAAGTAAAGGACGAGATTTATAAACCTCTACTTTAAGAGTATCAAGAATAATAACGCTGAATAAGGAAAACACTGTAATTCATAAACAAAACACCATATTTATTACTAGCTTTTTCTACGGAAGGAATAACAACATTCTCTCTTACTAGAACGTACTCCTACATTTAAAAAAATTATAATATGAAATTACAATAGAAACCTAAATTCTAATTACTAATAATTAATTAAAAGCAATTGCAGTCAAAGACAATACACTCTCTCATCGAACGGGCTCTTACTTGTTTTTTTTTTAATTATAGCATGAAATAGTAATAGAAACATGAATTCTAATTAATAATGATTCATCATCATCATCATCTTTTCAGCCAAAAGACGTCCACTGCTGGACAAAGGTTTCTAAGAATCTCCACAACGACCGGTTTTGGGCTGCTCGTATCCAGCTTCTCGCGACCTTCACCAGATCGTCGGTCCACCTTGTTGTTTAATAATGATTACCTAAAAGCAATTGCTTTTAGGTAATCCCGCCAAAAAAAAATGCCGTCAAAGAAAATGTATTTTGTGATAACATTTGATAAATTGCAAGGCGCTTGGCCCCGAGACTTCGGAGGTCTTTGGTTCAATTTCCAGGTCGAACAAAGAAATTTTCGAAGCATAGCTCAGGTTTGCGATCGACCAACTGATCAACTCGCATTTTGCAAGCGTGGTGATTAAGCCAACATAAATTGTAGCAAGTTGAAGTGGCAGTGGGCCGGCCATATCTGGCGAAGAACCGACAACCGCTGGGGTAAACGTGTTCTTGAGTGGAGACCACGACTCGGTAAACGTAGTGTAGGACGCCCTCCGGCCAGGTGGGATGATGCCCTGCGAAAGACTGCAGGCAGATGCTGGATGCGTCAAGCCGAGGACAGGGCGCTATGGCGCTCATTAGGGGAGGCCTATGTCCAGCAGTGGACTAATATTGGCCGATGATGATGATGAAATTGTAGCGACGACGGCTTGATTTCACAGAGGCCTGTGTCCTGCCATGGGATAGTATAGACGCTATTACTGTATTTTTACTTTTTAAAACTTCTAAATTTCAATTACCTTTCCGCTCGTTGTGCTCGTGGCCCCACGTGCCCGCATATCTGCTCAGCATTAGACAAGGGAAATAGAGACAAAATGGCGAGAGTGCCGAATAATCGCTGAATTTAACATGCCCTGCTGTGCCTCTACATTTATACAGGTTAGGCTTGCGTCTTGCTGAAACAGAGGTCTCTCTAGCAAGCTAGAAGAATACGGTATAATGTAGAGTTAAAATACGTTGACAGTAAAACTTATACTTTTTGAACTGTGTAAAAAGAGCTTGGCTGGGCAGCTTGTGGGAAATCATTTCGGGTTATTACGTCGCCTATTCCACAAGGTCTCATGACGAAAATCTTCAATATGTGCGACCTACCCGTCATGACATACGGAGCTGAAACGTGGACAATCACGGTAGGGCTGGTTCACAAATTCAAATTCGCTCAGTGAGCTATGGAAAGGGCTTTGCTCGTATCGGCAAACGGAGTGTAGGGCGCCCTCAGACTAGGTGGAGCGACGATCTCCGCAAGGTGGCTGACAAGAGCTGGATGAGAGTAACAGCGGATCGTGCTCGGTGGAGTGCACTTTGAGAAGCTTTATAACAACAGTTATAAAATAGGTAGCTTTACTTAGAGGTTGAGGATTTCGAATGAAGTGTGCTAACCATTAAGTGAGATATAAGTCAAGCACTTTCATGCTGTCGAATTTAAAAAATACTATATCAAGGGTTTTTCTCTTCTTTTTTCTATAGATCATGCAGGAAAGTTTTAAACAATATGACAGATTTGGCATCAGTCTTAAAAACATTACCTTCTGCAAGTTTTACCTCTTTACCATAATTTTTATCTTCCTAGTTTCTCTTTAGCACCTCACCTTTGCTATACGCTCGGCCCGGGAGGTGCCGGGAGGCTGTCGAGTTGTGTGCGAAGCCTCTTGCGGCACTTAATCCGTTATTTACCCAAGAACTGTGCAAATCTTCACTTACGAACGGAGAGACTAAAGGTTAAAGGTTCTTGGCTTGACACCGTTACCTTCCAAGTGAGTTTACATAAATTAAATAAACTATCTGGAGATGAGCAACATTATACACGCCATACAAACAGTAAAACATTTTAAATATTTACAGTTTCTTTCCAACACTGGCTGACGAAACAGGCTTTGGACGAAACTATTCTGACTTGTTTCGTGTTTTTAACACAGGGAAGAAGAGTAGCCAGTTAAAGGTGTTTGCTTTTTTACTAGGCAGGTTTATAGTGGCGATTATTTGACTGTAACTTTCAAGACTTCAAAGAAACACCAACGTTTTATAGCTTTCATCAAACACAACTTAATCAATCTGCACAAACAAACATAAATTAATCTACGCAGTGGAACCCAATAATGTTACAAGAGTTGTTAGTGTCAATCAAGACGAGTGATTTTCGTCCAAACGTCGTTCGCGGGCGGTCGTGAAAAGCGATGCTTTCTTTAATTGGTCCAACAGAGGGAACTTTTATTGTCACACTTGTACTGCAGAGGGTACTTAATTTGAAATCCTAAGAGGTTCGCTTAATATATTTTAACAACATTAACAACTGTGGAAAATTTTTTGAACTGGCATTTTATGTTTTCGTTAGCTCCACCCTTGTTTCGTTCGTATGGATGTCCGTGACCCCAGCGGGATAACCCCATCAGATCGACTTCAAATTTTGCCATGATTTAGTTGATATTATGTTTAAATTTGTTAGCAAATATCAAAATTTGTTGACCAATAGTTATCGAGATATCCCATATTAAAGGGTATCCCGCTGGGGTCACGCTCGTCAAAACTATTAGACCTAAAACGAGCAGAAACAAGACACGCTACTCATATAGTTTTTGTGCTAAGATTTTGTTAATTCAATTATGAATCCATCAGTGAAAATTCCAGGATTCTACCTTCTGTAGTTACCGAGTAATCAAATACCTACTTTTTGTCAAAATTCCTCCGAAAAGTAAGTTCTAGTTGAGGTGTAAGAAAAAAGGCTACATTCATGAAATCTAGGGAAGATTTTGTTGACTCTGAGAGAAAATTTGTTAGACAAAATCGAGAACTCTAGCTACACTACATCCTGAGATATAACGCTAATATGGTTATCCCGCTGGGGTCACGGTGTTGATACCTAAACATGGTTTTTCCACAGGAATGGAGCAAGTAGCGAGTTTATGACTATAGCCAAGATTTTGTGGGTGTAAAAATCTAACCAGTTCCTATGGTCCTACGGTTAGATTTTTACACCCACAAAATCTTGGCTGACAACACTGATGGATTCATAATTGAATCAACAAAAATCTTAGCACAAAAACTATATCAGTAGCGTGTCTCGTTCCTGCTCGTTTTAGGTCAAATAATTTTGAAGAGCGTGACCCCAGCGGGATACCCTTTAACATGGGATATCTCGATAACTATTGGTCAACAAATGTTGATATTTGCTAACAAATTTAAACATAATATCAACTAAATCATGGCGAAATTTGAAGCCGATCTGAAGGGGTTATCCCGCTGGGGTCACTGATATTTCGTATGGATCTAGAATTGTCTATTTTGACCTAGGTAGCGTTTAAAGTAGAAGATCGCAGGATCCGCTACATATCGCATCGCTGCTGGGCTAAGGTCTTCCCTAAATTCAAATGTCTCGATCTTTGGCGGTCTATGTTTTATTTTGCTTTACTTTCTGAATATTCACAGAAGTAGGTTTCGAAACAATATAGACTAGAACCACTCAACTAGTTTTTAAAATAGAACAAGGGTGCAACAGTATCCCTTGCATTGCACAGTGTCAGAATAATGCATCTTTTAATCTAGATCCATAGAACTGCGTACCTAGGCGGTGAATATGAAATGAGGAGCTCCCAATGCTGCTGTCAGAATTGCAACGAGGGTGCATAATTGAATGCAAAAGTGGAGGAACGTCTTGCAGACAATGACGGCGTGTAAATGCTGCTTCGCTGGTGTTGTGTGGAAGCTCATCAATCAGTAATACCACCTTATGTGGGTGCTGGCCAGCCGAGCAATTGGCTAGATTGCAATGCGTGTTTGAGTTCATGCTGAACCGGTATTTTTTTTCATTGTTAGCTCTATTTTTCTAGCTATTTAAATGAAAATGATTTGCTCGTTTCTTTGTCGCACCTCCAAAAGACGGAATAGTCTACCAGCACACGTTTTCCCTCCTTCCTATGATATGGGGTCAAGAGAGGCGTGAAGAAGCACCTTGTGGGCCGGCAGAGTGAGGTTAACTGATGCTACGTTTGTTTCCACGCTGCACCAGTTATCTTCGCGTCTGGACTCCATTTCCACTTAACATTAGGTGGGATGGGGTCATTTGCCGAGCTAACTACTCGTAAATATAAAAAAAAGATTCATCGGTTTAAAATACTCTTTTCCAAGGTGATTCTTTTGTGGCGATATTTCATAAGTGCGTGAATGTTCTACTTAACTATTTATATTAAAAAGAAAATCTCTTTTCAGTAAAATTAAACATGGTTAATTAATATAAAAATATTAGCTAAAATATATATTTACACCAAAATCTTAGTAAAACATATTACCACACACTAAATGTCATTACGGTTGTATCACTACGCATAGTTGAGTTTATTATATTAAACACTATTTTTGAGTTTATTATATTAAGCCCTTTAAAATTGTCATCATCATCATTATCAGCTCATTTATGTCCCCACTGCTGGCACGAGCCTTTTTCGTGCCTTCCAAAGCACGGAGGAGCTCAAGTTTATAAATTTTTGGTAACCCATCCGATGACCGGCCTTTGCGAACGTTGCTTAACCTTAGCACTCGTAGATCGGGCGCGTTAACCCGCCATCGAGCTCCTTTAAAATTGTATTAAACTATAATTACTCCGTTGGCGTTCGCAACAGAATTTATCTAACACGAAAAATATTAATCTACCGCACATTTGTCGGGTAAGTAGACGCAGTGATCGGTAATTGGCGGAACGATTCCTTTGAACCCACCGCCATCGGCGAGATCAAAGGCGCCGCCGGCTGATTACGCGCCAAATAACTATCTCGGCACTCTGAAAGTTCCTGGCTCCTCTTTTTTTCAGTCTTCAGAGAATCGTTTGAACTGATCTTCTTCGCTTCGTATTTTCGCACGTTCAATTTTAAGATTGATGATTATGCTATTTGATGTTAGGTACACTATCTAGATAACTTATTTATTGGCACACTTAATACAGTGACAATACATTAAATAACAAGTTTACAATTAAAGAAAGAAATTAAAGATAGAAATTAAAGATAGAAATTATTTTATTAACGATCACACAGACATTACAAAAAAAAAGGAACAGTGAATAAGAAAACATTTAAAAATTAATAATTAAACAACAATAGGGAAGCATGTATGCGTGTGAAGGCCAACTAGGACCCTGCCTCAGCTTGTACCGTTGCGGTGCTGAGAAACAAACACCACCACAACGACGCTGGTATTCTGACAGGGCCTATATAGCACAATACACATAATACTGTGCCTATAGTGTGTGAGTGTGACTGTAGTGTTGTGTGTGTGCGTGTACATATATAGATGGTATAATAATAAAAAAAATAAGACATAGTTACATACATATTTTATATAAATGACAGAAAACGTTTATTGTATATATTTACATGAATGAGATGAAATACGGATAGAAATATCAATATAAACACAAAATTTAATTAAATACGTAATCAAGGCTCTAAGCGCCAGATGCCCTCGCTACTCCAGATTCAAAGTATTGTCATGTCAAAACCGCAACAACAAACAATTACAATTACTTTAACATATTTAATTCTAATAACCTTTGATGAATGATAGGTCTCGCTGCGGTCGAGCGCAGCGAGACCTATCATTAATCTAAGCTAATAATAATAACTTTAATTAATTTTATTATAGTTTTTATAATTGATTGAATATGTACTGTTGTATTTCACACAAATCTTATTGCAAACAAAAAACGTAAAAATAATTTCTAGAAAAGGCACACGTGTTTTATGACAATCTGGGTGTGGGGGTTCTAATTAGACTATCGTACGCTATTACGCTTATCCTAATAAATAAAAAAACGCAAATAATCTAAAAAATCGTTTCACAATTAAGTACATTTTTGACAAAGACCAGTAGTTGCAATATTCGGTGACATATATATGATAGGTTGAAGTAATCCTTTGGACTACCAAAGGTTTACTTCAACATAATATTGGAATCTTGAAAATATATTATGTTTTCAAACTACTTCACCAAAATATGACCGTGGTAAACTGGTGCGTTTGATATTTCTTTACGACTTTGCGTGCATTAAATTAAGCGATGCAGCTTTGATTTCTATTAAAAATGGTCCTAATATTCCTTTAAATGTCTTTTTCGCTATTTCTTATAGCTCCGGATTTAACTTGAAAAATTTGGAAAATTCACCTGTGTCGGTATATTACTTAGGGTAATAAATAGTCCTTTTGATTCGCGATCTAGAACTCGCGAACTAGTTATAGAGTAATAAATATAATCAAACATTGGATTTGCTTGCACAAACGGGAATTATTCTTGAAGGCTTCGTGTAAAAAAGTTCTCGCAAAAAATAATCGCACACGTCACGCGCACTCGGCGCGGCGCGGGAGTCGGACAGTCGGATATTGGACGCGGATTTTCATATACATGTTTGTGTGGTACAAGTCATGGGAGGCAGCGGGATAACCTTTCTTGTAAGGCTATTCTTTTAAATATTTTTTATTGACAATTTAGTGAATACATATTTCACACATGAGTTAGCTGTAGGTACGACCAATTACGAGTGTAACCTGTTAACAGTTAGCGCCCCACTTCAAAAAACCGTTTTTGGGTCCAACTCTCCGGTCGCCAGATTTTGTAGATTGGTCAATGAATATAGCGACAGCATTGACATACACAACGACTCGCCTTCTAGGCTGCTAGGTTGCAAATTTAATAAAGTATTTATAAAATTTATAAAATACAGTGAAAAAATTAAACGCCTACCCGACCCAGCTAGGAATCGAACCTGGGTCTTCCGCAATTTTTTCACTTATATACATTTTATAAATATTTAATTTAGCTTAAAAATAACAAAGTAAAAATTTATTAGATTCGTGTAATTATTAATGTTAGTTCGTTTAAAATTTCTGTTTTAAGACGCGTCCTTACTGAGAGCATTTAGCGTCGAATGTTCGAGTGGTGGACGTTGAGCCGAGCGTTACAAAGTTTACACGCGAGCACGAACATCGGCCGGTGTGGACGTCGCATCGCTTTTCGCGGAAATGGCTCGTATTCGAATGTTCACACAAACAAAATGCGAAACATGAAACATGAGCCCTTTGCAGGGTCCGAAACGTCAGTATAAACAATAATTAAACCTTTTGTCACTGAAACTTTTCGAACGATAAATTCGTTGCTCGCTGGCGATTGCTCGTTTACAAATGCTCGGGTAAGAATGCTCTCAGTGAGGTCTCCTTTAAGTTTTCACTGTTGAGCACACTAATACCATGCTGTGTTTGCCTTTGATTGATAGTGGCAATTTATTATAAAATTGGTATATGTAAATAGATGTAAGTTGTATTGTATATACCTATACAAACGTTGGTTTAACTATTTAATAAATAAATAAATAAAACATAAAATGTATCAAAGATACTAATTATATTGTTAATGACTAAACAATTCCATAGTGTTGGAAGGCTTGCTTAGTGTAAAGCATGTTTGTCGATTAATTAATGCGTTTCTTATCAATAGGTGACCAATTTTATAATAAAAAAAATAAACTTTCACGGCCACCACTTAAAAATCAATAATCACCAACGAGTTACTTAAAAACAACTATATACTCGTACAACTATTAATACAAATATTTGGTTGTTAGAAGTTTAAATAATTTCGTATAAATATTGAATTATTTTTTTTGTTATTCTTTTATAGTCATATCCGTAACCGACTTTTGTTTTAAGTTTTTCATTGTCTTCATCGACAATTCGACATGGCTGGGTAAGGTTTTCCTAATTTTTTTTGATTTTGATAAAACTACTTTACTTTGCTTTTATTCTTCAGGGTGCCTAGTGAGAGTTTTGTTTAGTATCCGTATTCATTCGATTACGTCTACGAAAACGAAAATCAGTATGGCATTGAAGCAGCGCCTCCTGGCGACATACGAGTTATGTTAAAATTTTGCCATACAAACTCTCGTTTTCGTAAACGTAATCGAATTGCGTTTAAAACTCGCACTAGGCACCCTGTTCATACAGCCTACCTCTTTATTCCTTACGCTCCCAGGTAACATGCTATAACTTGTACCACACGATATATTCTGATGATCATTTTATTGGATCGTACAAAAACTGCCGGCTGTCCCGCCAGCGCTGAAAGGATTGTCTCCGACCAACGGACGGCTGGCGAAGTCCCATTATTTTCGGAAAGCGAAGCCTTATAATGTCATGTACCAAACTAACGAAGGTCGAGATATGTTTTGTTCCTATTAATCAGGGGAAAATAATGGCAGAACCAAAGTTGACGTCATTAGCCTTTGTTAATATATAGGTCGTTAATTAAACTTGCGTGCCAGATTAGGGACTGGTTCAGTTAAACAACGAAGAAAGATAAAATCAATAAAAAAAAAATACTTTTGATTTTTTTTAGAAAGAAAATGTTTATAATAAACGCCGGCTAGTAGGCAGAGAGAGAAGACAGACATAACTTTTTAACATAAACGAAATTAACTATTTAACATTTGAAAAAAAGTTATGCGACAAGAACTCAAGCGCTCGACCTATCACAATCTTGTTATGGTCTATTTATGTCAGCCATATATTAACACACGCCAATCCGCTTCGGTACCATGTAGTGGATAGTGGCCCAACACCTCCATAAGAAACCCTGATGATGATGATGATATTTACTAACAAGTAAAAGATAAAAAAAATCAAATCTAATAAGTAAAAGATCATAAATTATACTTCTCTACCATTAATATCAAAGAAATGTCTAGGTACCTATATGACTTTCCAACCATAATCACATGATAATATCTCTCAGTAATGACTATCGGCCAATGCTATCACAAAACGTATTTGATGATATATTTCAAACGTTATCTAAAGCAGCTGCTGTGTAAACAATTTTCGGTTACGATCGTACACACAAACAACGATATAGTCTCCTATTATGTACGTAGTAAGGTTTAGTATTATTTGACGAAGGATTCGGTGACTATGTTTTTGAAAAGCGATGTGTTACATGCTAGCAGCGTTATGCTAGTAATTTATAGCGTGCTGGTTTTTAAGGTTGGATAATGTACTGAGGTTTTCTATGCTGTACCGCAACATAGATAGGATGCAGTATGACAGCTGAAAGATTGTCCTAATTTATCATTGGAGCCTCGCCCTGGGCTCGTCACGCTTTCGGCTTTTAGTGAAAATGGTGGATTGAATGCCAAAAGTGGGGCAAGTGGGGGACGCTCTGATCAGCCGCTAGAGAAAAATATGTTGCATTGTACTGTGTCTGTGTTGTGTGCAATCGATTTCAAGATAGTATCAGTAAAAAGGACACAGGACGACTTTTGAACTGTGTCAACACAGACGTGCAGACTGTGACATAATTTAAATGCTGTCCTAGATTCATGTTTATATTGTAATACTAATGTCATCATCAGCTCATAAAGTCCCCACTGCTGGGGCACGAGCCTTCCCTATGGATGGATAGGGAGAACGGGCCATAAACCACCACGCGGGCCCACTGCGGATTGGTGGTTGTTAACGACTACTAATGCAGCCGGGACCAACGGCTTTACGTGCCTTCCGAAGCACGGAGGAGCTTGAGATGATAAATTTTTGGTCACCCATCCGATGACCGGCCTTTGCGAAAGTTGCTTAACCTCAGCAATCGCAGACCGGGCGCGTTAACCACTGCGCCATCGAGCTTCTCAATAACTAATGTAAATACTAATGTAATCCTAACCATACTGTTATGGAGTAAAGACTCCTTTTTGAGTTATACATAACCTTTTCTATATTTTTTTACTTTTCTTTTGTCAATCTTCTTTTGTTTTGCTTTCTTTTCTATCGGGTTGTGGTTGCTGAAATCGGTATGTTTTTGTAGTAATATTGTTTTCTTCTATTAATTTTAACAAAAGCTTTACTTTGCCTTTTTATTTTTTGACGCAGTCCACCTTCTCCCTTTTGCCTCCTTCCGTACACATTATTTCTTGATACATTCCACCTTTTCCCTTTCTACTCTTTCCGTTACACACTTAATAAACAGATGCCATACAAAAGACATGCGTTCATATACACCTCTTTCATTCCTCTTCAATAAAACTTCACCGAACTTACGACTAAGAGGAGCCTCTGCCAGACTTCCTTTACCATGTCTCCCACATTGGACCCGTGTGTTACTGCATGAAGACCGTGCAACGTCAATACAGACCTAAATTAATACGTAAAAAATAAAGTGTTTAGACCGATATAAAAAATAAACATCTTGATAATAATGATAGGTACACCTACGAAGTTTACTTGCAAGAATGTGGTTGCATGGGTTATTAAATTTTACGAGGGAGTGCTTGGCCCTCGTCTCATCAGTTGGTACGTGAGGCCGTAGGACAGAGCAAAGAGCCACTTTGTCTAGAATCCTCAACTGTAGATGAAATGGATATCTTATATAATATGTATATTTTTTGCTAAAGAGAAGCAATAAATGCTTTACTTACTTACCTACTTAATTATATCTGTATATCTGTCGAAACACTTGTATGCTGTTCGGACTCAGAAGAACTAATACTTTTGGAAATTGTATTCTTATAATTCCTCTTTTGTTTCAATAAGTGGTTCGTTTTGATCATCAACTTTTGCTGTTGATTGTAACTACGTGTAAGTTTAAGTATATAATGGCAAAAAAACTTTTATCTACACTAATGTTGTAACATTCTACTTATGTTTCCAATACTTGACTTATAATTACTACTGTTATAGCGCAGACAACAAAACACTCAATTTAAGCAATTTCACATGATCGTATAATATCCACATCGATATCGTAAAATCTCATTATAACATCAATAAAACGCGACCAATTAACCTCGCGAGCCTTATGTCAAAATCCTCATACAAGTTGTATAAAATTTTGACATTAGGCTGGCTTTTGAAAACAGTTGGGTTATACGTGAAAACTTCGTCGAAACTACTAAACTTACATACACAAAACTCTTTGGTAAGATCTTGTGCCAATTAAATAAAAAAAGAACAGCGCGCGCTCGCTCCTGATTGGCCCTGCGCGCGCAGCTGCGCTCTCATTGGTTAGATTTTAATGGCGGAAATTTGAACAATTATTATAAATAAACTATTGTCAGCTTTTACTCTTGTTGTTTGACTAATTGCATTAGTGACGATAAAGTAGTGTATGCAACTGCATATAACACGGGTATTAAAACACTCGTTACTATTATGAAACTCGCTGCGCTCGTTTCATAAACTCACACTCGTGTTTTAATACCCTTCATTATATGACAGTTGCATAAACTACTATTATAAACACCGTTAGTTATTATTCAATTAAAGAATTCCCTAAATCCAAACGAAGAAAGTCACAAGTAAAATGTAACCGCTAATGGATATAAACAACACTACGGGGAGAGATCTGAAACTTTTAATCAGTAAATGGAGCGGGCAGGTACTCAATCAAACTTTACAGAGTTGTCTGCATTTCCTTTCGGTTCGCTTTGATTTGTTAGAAATTGATTTTGTGGACCACTTCGTGCGGGCCGGCCGACAACGTCATCTCGGCGGGGTTGGGCCAATTAATTTCATTTTCGCCTCGCAGACAGTAAAGCTGTTAAAGTTCTTTGTGTAAACTGTACGTTATCTTAGGATCGCGTTCCATTATCCACTGTTGAATGGCATTGAATTGTTGTGTTTTAATTATTCGAAATACGAAATATTTTGTATAATAATAATAATTAAAGGCCGGCAACGCATCTGCGATTCCTATGGTTTTGCGGGTGTCCATAAGCGGCGGTGATTGCTTCCCATCAGGTGACCCGCCTGCTTGTTTGCCTCCTTCTAATATAAAATAATAATAATAATAATAATGCTCATGGCGCAGTAGTTAGCGCGCTCGGTCTACTTGCGCAAATGCCGGTCATCGAATGGATGACCAAACCCATTGAGCCTGGCTTTAGCAGTCGTTAACAGAACAGCCACAAATATGCTCTGGGTAAGTGTGGTGAATTAAGTTACGTTCTCCTTGTGGTGTTCCCATACAAAGGGAAAGCTCGTGCCTCAGCATACACATGAGCAGTGATGAGGTGATGATGAGATAAGTCAGTCATTTTGCATTCATAGTAATAGGTGTTATTCGTCACAAATGTGGGTTTGTGATTACAAACTGAGGGTCTCAACACGACGTACTAAACTCATGCATTACGGAATTAGAGGAAAATGCTTAGAGCTTTTTAGATCATACCTGCAAAACAGATACCAGTTTGTTCAAATTCGTAATACGGAAGGCGATGGGGAAGTAGTCTATAATTCTAGACTAGTAAAAATCAAGCGAGGTGTGCCCCAAGGCTCCATATTGGGGTTAATACTATTTATTTTATTTACAAATAACCTAGTAAATTAGATATGATGTAGTAAAAGGTGTTCAGTTAGTGCTTTATGCGGATGACACAAATGCTGTAATTTCGGCCCGAAACTCAGAGGAATTTGTGATGTTGTGACGCAGGGGTTGAAATAGATACGACGTGTTGGTTCTTAACTGATTTTATTTATGAAAAATACTGCTTTTATACTGTTTCTAAACAAAGGAAAATATTTAAGTAATTAAAAGTAAAAATGGACTTTGTTCAATCATATGACAATACGTGCTATTTCAAGGTTACATGATTTGTGTAATTAATTTATATGGAACATAATGTTGAGTTACAATATTATGTGTGAGTCATTTCCATATGATGTTATGTGGCGTACTCTACTACAAATTAAATTCCAAGACTAATGAGACTCTTTCAGCCTTTTGTAACTGGTTTAACGTAAATGGCCTCGTTCTCAATTATGACAAAACCAATGTGATGCTGTTCAGAAAAACGGCTAGAAACAGGGAATCTTTGAAAATTACTTTGCAAGGCAATCAAGTCACACTTGTAAAATCATTTAAGTTTCTGGGCATATATATTAACTCATTTCTTAATTGGAAGCGGGAATTGGAAAACATGGGAAATAAAATTAGTTCAGCCTGTTATGCTCTAAGAAGTCTAAGGGATGAAACTACTAAAGAGCAACTTAAGATAGTTTATAATGCAATAGTGGAATCACATTTAAGATATAGTATTAAGTTTAGGGGTAACTCATACAAATATAGCTTAAGTAGAGCTTTTATACAACAGAAGAGAGCAATAAGAACTATAGTGCGAATGGGATGGGAATCCTGTAGGGAACATTTTAAAAGACTAAACATTTTGACGATTCCTAGTCTTTATTATTATTACTAGTTTTACTTATAGATTTAGAAAAATAGCTTGAAAAATATGAAACACCTGATGATAGAGAAAAACGTTTAATGACTCGTAGAAGGGACTTACACAATTCCTTTGCGCCCAAACTCGATATAATTGTACAGTCGGCGGCAGATCAACCTACCCAAATCTGTCAAATTTTTGCAATAAATATTGATCCTTATAACCAAATAATAAAGTTCAAAATTGATTGTAGAAATTTGTCAGTTTTGGGTAGGTTGATCTGCCGCCGTGTGTACACAGTGTAAGGTATCAAGCTGTCAGAATTTTTAATGCTCTGCCTACTGATCTTAAGTCTATCAGTAATGTAAATTTATTTCGTAAAAGTTTAAGGAGCTACTTATTAGAAAAATGTTTGTATCATATTGATTAATTTACTTGATTGATTTTATTGTTTGTGATTATTTAATGATGTTTATTTTAATTGATGAACTTAATTATAATTTGTGTTGATTTTATTACTTTTATTTAATGTTTATTTGTTTTTCCTACACAAAGTTATTTGTTTGTGGAATATATGAAATGAAATGAAGTAAAATGGCTCCGCATCGAAGGCCGAATTTGCGAGTATCGTCTCTCTAGCTGTAGGATCCGTAACACTTCAATATTTTATGTTGATGCCTAATGGTATAGAAATCGGGACCTCTGGGACTAAAACCGATGGCGGCTTAACCTGTAAACTGTAATGTAAACCACGGAGCAGTAAAACGTTAGGGTAGTTCTTATGCAAATTTAAGTTTATCATTAAAGAACTAATAAGCACCTAGACTTAATAATCTCAGATCTTCCCTGAGGAATTAATCTGATCACGCAGCAAACGCTTTTAGCTGAGATGATGATGATGACATTAATATGACATGAGTGGCATGTTATTTACCCTGCTGTTGCTACACCTGTGCACATTTTTGCGTAACCCTTTGCAAAATAAATTTAAAGTTCAAATGGCAATCTGCGCTATTTTCATTGCACTCTGCTCGAACGAAACGCAATCTGAAACTCGCAATATCAATGACATCCTCGCGCTATGCGTGACGAAATATGACTGACGGGTGACGCGAGCGAACCGTGGGGGCACGGCTACAACAGACGGGTCTCCTATTCGACACCGAATGCAGTTTGCTCGATTGTCATTTGTGTTCGAACATATTACTCGTTTGTCCTTGAGATCGAAAAGTTACAAACTCGACAGTTTGTTACCTTTAGCATTAAAATCTAAAGATTATTAGCGCGTAAGATTGACAACGTTAGCACCCTGAGTGCTAAGTGCAAGCTTTTCAATTATCTAATTTAAAATAAATTTTGAGGCTTTAGTAATACTGTTTAAGGTCAACATGACCTTTCGAAACATGACGTTTCAAGATAACTTTTCAGGTTTTTAATCGGTCACTCTTGCGATCTTTCGAGATTTTGATTTGGACAAACTGTCACGCTGTTAATCGCTTGTTTCGCTTGTTTGCAAAATTCAAAATGCTTTATTCAGTTTAGGCTACAAACGGCTCTTGTGAACGCCATTATGCCATTATGTTCCTTAGAACATTCATTGTCCATTGTCCATTAGGACAATCGATTAAACATGTTCGTCTAAATAACAATCGATCAAAAACTATTCGAATTCGAATAGGGCACCCACCTCAGCCCCCGCGCCCTTGCCAGTCAAGCAATATTAAATTTCGGAGTCTGATATAGGGTGAGGATTCGGTTGCGAATCTTTTATATTATTTTCGGATAAAGGCGATATTGAATAAAGTGTTATTGTAGATTTGTTTACCTTTGCCATTCCCTAGTTTTGAACGTCAACTCTTCGGTGCCCTGTTTTGTTCACTGTCGAGAACCAGCATTGTTCTTCTTTTTAACATACAAGTTGAAATGGTATTTTCGATTCCTGATAAGCCCTGTCAAATTATAATTTATCACACTAAGACTTAATGAAGTTTATTGTCATAAAATTCACAACGTTGTTGAGTAGGCTATTTACCACTTTCCTCAGTAATTAAAGATTCAGGCAGAAAGAAATGCATTTCTGTTTAAAGAAAATAATCAGAAAATGCTCATGTAGTGGAATAAAAGTCAAGAGATAAAGGCCCAGCGCTGTCAAACCAATAGAAAACGCTTTATGCATAATAGCCAAATTTCCACGTATTTCATTGTCGGGCTGTTTATCAAAATATACGAATAGCGTAGGTAGGTACGCAAAGTAAAATGTCATCTGGAAAATTAAATAAAAAATTAATAAAAGTTAGTATGTTACAAAACAATAAGTAGGTTATTTTATTGACACTTATTAAGTCCTCACTATATAAACTATGCTATATAACATGTTTAGTCATATAGCCTGGACGTACCCTAACATAAAATTAAAATTTTCACCCAGCAAGTGCTTTGACACAAGTTTTTACTATTCCCAAAGCCACCTTTAAACTGCAATCGTATTCCACGAACCGTGTGCGGCGACGAATGCCATAAAGCGATACCGCAGAACAATAATCGAATAATAATCGATTTACACGATTAACTCGATACGATTGTAATGCTCTCCTTTACAACAACTTGGACTTTATTTCAAGTGCCACAGAAATGTGTTTCGTGTGCGTGGTAGATCTCTATTGGCTATCCGCGAGGTTGTTAGGATTTTAGCGTCGATAGAGCGCGCTGTCCGTGGCATTACTAATAGTTTACTCGCAGGCGTGTACTCGCTAGCGATAACGTTTACGTTCGATGTTGTGGGTGTCTATTAATGCGAGTTTTATAATATTATTCAGTCACGTTAACGAAAGAGAAATTTGCTTGTCATATTTTTACCTCTCCTCTTTTGACATACACATTTTTGCTTTCGTTGTCTTGATTGAATGAACTCGCACTAGGCGGTCTGAGTGCAAGTTTTATAACAAACTGGACAAACTAATTCTCGTTGTCGTTTCGTTTCGTTTGATAGTTACTCGTGCTAGGACTTTTTTATAACATTGAGTTGGTTAACGAGACGATGGATAATGGTGACCGCTTTTAAACGCTTGCAAAAACCAAGGGGGTCAGGCGCACGTTTCTCGCCCGAAAGCTTTATTTATTGTGCCTGTAAGTCTTATAGTTTCAGGACAAAAATATGTAATACCCTTTGAACTGTAACACAGCAATACAAATGCAATATTTAACGTCAGAAAATAGCTGAAAGGTGGTTTATTTTGCTTAAAAAAATTAAGCTGTATCGAGCTTAAATATCTACTGTACGCTGCGAACGTACGGTAATATATAATATAATATTAATAGCAGCTCTAGGTGTAAGTGAACCCTTGGTAGGGCCGAATGGACTCGAGCCAAAAGTCTAAACGCGCTCGCCTGAATTGAGATTTACCGTCGGATCGGAGCCGTTTCGCGGAGGCGCACATTGGAATTGGTTTTTTACTTATTAAGGGCTTGATTGGATTTTAGCCGTTATCTGTTGGCTGGGCAAGTATATGGCCTAAGTGAGCGCTTACCGTTAGTTACAACATAAAGGAAATTATACGTTGGTATTTATGTAGTTCAATATTAAAACAGTCTTTATTTTTATAAATACTGCTTTATTATTGAACTACAAGAAAAATGAGTGTTGTTTTGGTCCTTGTAGTAGAGATTAAGATAAAGTGTCAAGTCAAAAAGACCACTTCATATTAATCTCTACATATTTTTCCCAAATAGATGAAGTGTCTCCGTGCTTCGGAAGGCACGTTAAGCCGTTGGTCCCGGTTGTCGTAAGAAGGCAGTCGTTAAAACCCACCAATCCGCATTGGGCCACCGTGGTAGGTTATGGCCCAATATCCCCACGTGCTATTGTTCACGTGAGAGGTCTGTGCCCAGCAGTGGGACGTTTATAGGCTGATGATGATGATGAGATGAAGTGTCCGTAGCTGAAAGGAAAAATAGATGCTAGATTGCGTGATAACGTGGTTCAATCGCCACAGTTCTGTTTAATTGTTATTTACTTATTCAAACAATAACACAACATTACAGTTAGACCAGTAAGACCAATACGCTATGTTGAGTGGCTGACGTGAACCTCTAACTTTAAACAAGCGCATAGGTTTATTGATGGGTTTTACAGGGATATTAGTAATAAGTCAATAGCGCATTAATCTTTAAAAATGTATATTCAAAACCCTTGCTGGCAATCGAACGGGGGTCTGCAGGGTCTGAGACCATTCCAAAACCTTTCCATTTGTAACGAAGCTTGGTTTAATGCTCTGAAACCGAAACTGAAAAGAAAATCGAGTTACAAGCAGTATTACCCACGCTGTTAGTCTGATAGTGATGAGACACTTAAAAGTCCTACTTAAAAAATTCTACGGTAACAAAATTAATTTATTAAATACCTATACTAACTAATAATGCAAGTTTGATTGAAATGATTATCTGATTTGCGCGATGACAAACCATTTACTTTGTTCTTTAAATAGGTCGCAGGTTTCGCGGCAATGTCAAATTTAATAATAACAAAAATAAACCCCAAGTCATAGGTAATTAGAAATGACTTATTTGATACATCGCTTGATAAGGGTTGCTTATTAAAATCCACGGACAAACTAAACAAAAACTATATAAATCACATCTGGATTAAAAGCTAGGCCTAAGGATAGGCTGCAAGCTTTCTACAATTTCATTTAACAATAAGTATGTAAACAAAAAGTAATCAAGTTGTCATTGTGACACCCACATCATTAACCACTACAGTATTATAACAAAAATAGATTATACATAATTCAAGTATAGGTATTATTAATTTAATTATTTTATAATTTTGTAATATTATTAAAATTACAAAATAAATAAATAAAGTTACAATTTTGTTGTGACCAAATTACAATTTGGAAAAGTGTTGGAAAATTTACCACGAAGGGGTTTTCATTAACAAAATTATATTCTAACTAAAGAAACAGTAAATATTTATTACAATACAATAATAAGTTAAATTTTTAGTTACATCTAGTGAAATTATAAATAAGTTCATATAAAATTTTACGCAAATTTTACAATTTAACAAAGTGTTGGAAAATTGTCAACGTTTTGAAACTAAAGTTATGTTTAAATTAAATTTTGATTTAAAAGGAAAGCTAAATAACGTGATAAATAAGATAAATAAATTGCATAGAGCTTTGCTAAAGTAGGTGGCATATTTTTTAAAAATAATGTTTATTTTGTATTGTAGGGCATTGTATAGGCATGACACTAATCAACTTTTCTATTCAATTATACGGCTAGTTACATACAACGGTTCAGTAAGATATAGATAAGTACATAATATATTTTATATAACACATTATGTATAGTCGATCATGAAATTGCTTTATCACTTTTGACGAAAACTTTCATTTCAATAAAATTTCGCTAAAGTTCATTCTTTTAAGCAAAAATAGAACTTGTTGTTTTATTATATGTAAACAAAATTCACTTCTAAGGTGGTAAAGCAACTTCATTGTCGACTATACATAACACATTTCTTTTCCAGCTCCTCCTTGCTTCGAAAGGAATGATCAGCCGCTGATCTTGATTGATTTTGATCTTGATCTTGATTGTTGTAGTGAAATTAAACAGTTACAATGTTATTTAAACCGATTCATCCAACTTACACACATCATTATTTTCCTCATCATCATCACAGCCAAAGGACGTCCACTGCTGGATAAAAACCTCCCCCAACTTACACATGATTTTGTTATATTAAAATTTTGACATTTATTAGAAATTTATAATAGAATATTAATATAATAGCCCTTGTACTATACAGGGGGCGGCGGAGCGGCGCGCGGCATGACAAATGGTGCGCTACAGGGTGCTCCGTTATAATTCGTTTTTAACCGCCGCACGTCAGCGGCTCGCGTACCTGCGATTCGATAGCCGCAGAACGTGATATATAGGGTGTTCTCTGTCTCCTGGATCTTAATATATTACTTCCGAATGGACGGTGTAACAAAGGATCCAGTTTGAAAATTATGATACTGGCGAACCAACCCCCGTTTTGTTTAGATTCCAATGCAATTTCAGTGTTTCTTGCTTGTTGCAGGGTTCACGTCTTACGATTTACGATTACATTAATAAATGAAAGTCAGTGATAACGGCATTTTAACTAAATGCAGTTTATTGTATTGTCAACCAAATAACCAAATTTATAATTTATATTCAATAGAAACTGTTCGATATATTTTCAAGGACAAAGGTTATCTTACCTTGACTTGTATATATTTTGGAAATTTCATTATTTATTACTTTTTTCCTTCTAATTTAATTACTTAATTCCTTCTGAAATAAAAGCAGAGATGTAGGCGTAGTGATAATTAGAAAGTTGGCGTTTTAAATAGGTAATGACGAACTTAGACCATATTGCGACATAGGTATATTAAGTTTTAGGCAGGCGTTGAACAAAGGCTTGAACTTACCTACATTTAAATGTAATTAAAAACTTGGTTGTTAAAAAACTCCTTCTAGACTATTAGTCATTTAATTTTGTGTTTTAATATTATTGTTACCCTTCCCATAGATTTAATGATTTTGTAATCTACTTTTTTAAGTTGCATACCCGTTATGGGTATACTGCGTTGTGTCTAATGTTTTTTTTTGCATTACCACCTGCACAATTTGCACATAGTATTGGCAATAAATGATATTTCTATTTCTTCTTCTTCTTCTTTTGTTTATGGCATGTTTTGTGTCTAACACAATTCCGCCAATGTCACGTAGGTAGCCAATACACGGAAGGATTCGTATAATAATAAATAATTATAATTTTGCGTTTTTAAGCAAATTTACCTAGAAATTAAATAATATAAATAATAATAAATAATAATAATAAATAATATAATATTAATTAATTTAATTTACCTTTTTTTTTATTTTTTTATTTATTTTATTTACCTTTATTTATTTCTATTTCTATTTCTAAAGTTTCCTTTTAGCTGTCTTAGGGTGTGCCTTACTGGTGTAGCCGTACTACTTCACAACAGCACTAAGACGTTATGAAACAAGATGTAGCTCTGAAAAGAGCTGTTTATGACGTTTATCGTTGAAACAAGACGAACGAACAACCAATATGATCATCATCATCAGCTTAAGCCTCCCACTGCTGAGCTCAGTTCTTCCCACATCAATAACAGCACATTAGGATTCATTATTTGATAATCATTTGATTTAATGATAATTTAGAACTGAGCTCAGCAGTGGGAGGCTTAAGCTGATGATGATGATCATATTGGTTGTTCGTTCGTCTTGTTGATGATGATGATTCATATAGTGCCATCTTCATACTGAAGTTTGGAGATCAGTACACGAAGCTTCTTACGGTCCCATGTAGCAGTGGGATTGGGAGCTTATAGCTGACTAGCGACTGCCTGCGACTTTATACTTCTTCCGCGTGAACCCCCATCTTCTATGATCCCATGAATGGTAATTTTCAAAAATCTGGCTTTATCCTTGTCTACAATATAGATAAAGGGAACCTCTATGCATAAATTTGGAGAGTAAGTCAAGACTTTTATGTTTAAATGTTTTGAAAAATAAATTAACAATATTTAACTAGCTTTTCTTTCATCTAACATTTAACATTAATATGCTTTATTAAAAGTAAGTTTTTTTTCGTAATAAACAAACGTCGCTCGCAACGAACTCCGACGTTATAGCGTACTGGCCGAGTTCGGGCGAGTATCAAAACCCACCGGTCGCCGTATAACTATATCCGCGCGGCTAGCGTGAGCAATGGCCTCCGGGCACGCGATGCCTTCATTTGCTATCCCCTCCGAGATGATACCGCCTAGAAAGTGAATGTTCTTTTAATCAAACGTTATTATTACGTATACCACCGTTTATTAATGACTTTTATTGGACATGAAAAGATTGTTTGTTTATCTACAAACAATTGCGGGTCAACTGGTAAAGTAATTAACCTATATTATATTGAAAGTAATTAGCTGGGCTAAACCTTCCCTCATTGAAATCAATGTCATTGCTACAATTTATGGGTGTAGGTAGGCCAAACGTTTTACGCTTGCCAAATGTAGGTTGGTTTGGTGATTAAAAACCCGGGCTATGCATCGAAAGTTACAAAACACAATTTAACTAACTTTGTAATGAAACCAAAAGATCTCTAGATATTGAGCCGAGTGGCTACTGAGAAGCAAAATAGCTAAAACAGTGTTAATTTTTTTATAAGGTAAATTTTAAAATGGGTTAACGCTAACTCCTGAGTATTATATAGGTATCCGAGACATGCCTTTTTAATACTCGACGTTTCGGCTGGGTGACGCCACCAGCGCCCGGCATACGTCAGTAATAGTATACTAGAGTACTGTAATGGTACTGTATGACATTGTGGAAGTTGAAACTTTTATCTGATGTAAATTTGTTAACTTAGATTTTTAATTTTGTTTTCTTTTTACTTGTTGTGGTTGACTTCTATATTTTTTGTGTATTTGTAATGGAAAGTGTCCTGATATGATAGGGCATTTTCCAATATTTTGGACGCTGTACTGTAAGGGAGAAAAGAGCTGGACACTTGCTGAGTTTCTTGCCGTTTCTTCTCAGTACAAGATCTCCCCCAGAGTACCCAGAGTACCCAGAGTAGACTTAAAAACCGATGGCATAGTGACATTCACAAGAGCTACTTGTAGCCTGAACTGAATAAATGAATGCATTTTTTTTAATTTTAATCAAAAAATAGTTGATATTGCTATTTAAAATATTTATAAATTAATAGAGTCTTGCTATTTGAAATGTCTACAATGATAACTAAGTAACATGTTTCCCATAGCTCATATGTCAAAAAGAGTCCACCGAGGCACGGTTGTAGACGTTTTACAGAAGCAAAATGAGACCCTGGGTATAGAAGTGTAATAGTAACATAACTTAGGCGTTAGGTTGGCAAAGCGCAAGTTATACCTGTGGTGCTACGAGTGTCAATATGTTGGGCTGATTTCATTGCATACGGCTGTTTGCCTGCTCGGTCAAATTCATTTTAGGCTTACAAAACAAGTCATACACACACATAACGGCATTTAGGACCGCAACACCATAACTCGTAACATGATTGTATGGATAGTAAGGCCTAAATATCGTGAAATAGTGAAGATTCATATTATTATGTTAATCATTAAATTACAACTAGCTTTTGAGGTATAAATGAAATTAACAAAAATATATTAGACAACATCCCCATGTAAGTTGCTAAAGCACTCGTATAGGAAATCAGAATCAACGACGGTACCACAACCACCCAGACCCGACAGAATATCGAAAAGTTCATTTTACGATATTGACCCGACCGGGAATCGAACCCTGCACCTCAGAGTTAGCGCCGCCCGAAGTGCGGCGTGCAAGCCACTCGGCTACAGAAGGGGGTTAGTTATTTATTTATTTATTCATTTATTTATTATATTTATATACACAACTATCCTTACAGACTAATCCAATGCGATAGTTGCTTTCATTTATGCTTACATTAATAACATGTTATCATTAACTTTATCTACTAAATATATTACTATATAAATTTTACACATTTAAACAATTATTTATGTACACATTACAATGGCATTACATACATTACCATTATTAATCCATATAACAGACTTTAACAGTTTCGCTAATAACACTCATATAAAACACAAAAACGAATTTAAATAATAATGTATGGTTTATAGTGTAACAAAAAATCATAATTTAAACACTCATACTACAATTTTAGTAATCACACAATCAACAATAACTACTTTTGATTAAATAGAGATCTTAGTGCTGATAAATGAGTACATGCCACCTTTTATTAGTGCAGTGTAATTAGTTAAGTGATGTGGCTTACTAATAAATGTGTGTGTCTAGTTCAATATAAAGGCAGCGTTAAGACGCCACGTAGGAGTGCAGTATCTTTCATTCTTCAACTATGAGGGAGGGAAATCTTTAGTCGTCGCTAGCTAGCTAGCTTCAATACTTCTGGAGTATTAGTATATACCTATACACTTCCCCGAGTTTCGCTGATGAAGGGGACTCCGGTGATAGCATAAATGCGATTCTGGTTTAAACTGGCGGCACTCGTCTGGAAGTACAGGAGGTTTTAGTTTTCCTTTCCTCACGGGGTCGGGGAGAGAGTCCCACATAACCATATGTGATCTCCTCGGGTGCAGGGGTATTACCTTATGCATTGTCTACTGTATAAATGAAGGAATGCAGTATCTTCCACGTAAGAAGGTTATTACTGCGACAGAGCTACGTTGTCGTTGGAAGATAAACCTTTGTTCAAATTTAGATACTTACTTTTAAAACTGTTTTTGAATTTTCTCAATACGTTTTGTGATGACTGGACTGCATAATGTTTTCTAATCAGTGCCGTGGTAAGGGCAACAGTCTATTTGAATTTGACCAGCTATTATCGTTCGTGCTACAAAAGCACTGAAGACGGGTTGAATCAAGATTCTGGGATTCGAATACAATCACTAAGTATAGTAATATTTATTTTACAAACTAATGACAACGTTTGAAAATCGTACATGAGTAACTTGAACCTAAATTAAAAATGGAATCTATATAGGTAACCTAGTCAGACTATAAACATATCACATCTTCTCTTAGGCTCTCAAAGAAATACTTATCAGCAATTATTTAAATAGTACTCGTAGAGCTATCATTATATCTAGCTTAAGATCGCATTACAACTACGAGTTTCACGAGCGTTTTATATTACTCGTTCATATAGCTTCCGTGGCGCTAAGCCGCTAAGCCAGCAGACAGGAAGCCTGGTGATCTAGCAAACAAGAGCACGTATCTCATCTGCTTGAAGTTACGCGGTGTGGCGTGACGGGCATACTTAATCGATTATTTAAATGAATACCAATCCCACAGTCACGCGTGGCCGACTTCAAATCTGTCAGATGCCGACTTCTTTAAACAACCAGTGTAAGAGGAAGGAGGAAAATACATTTAAAAACTGTTCGAGAAACCTCAACTGAGAGAGATACGAAATGAAACAGTTTTACGAATCGACTCGTGTTTATCTTTAACATTTGGTTTTATCCTGACGTGGTAACATGAACACTGAGGTGTTGGTCGTCTCTTAATTAATTTGTTAGGTGATCCAATCACAAGATCTCGTGCTCCTCCGTGATTACGATTACTGTCGTAGTCAGTAGGATTATAATTATCTTATCTTAATAGATCCTGCTGAGGTTCCTCTTTCCCAATAGCACTTCGACCCATCAGGATCTTTTGTGCAACAAGATTATAAATAACATATACATCGTAAGGTTAGTAAAACGCACCAATCTCCTTTGGGCCAGTGTTAAGACCTGCCCCCCGACCGCCTAACCGATCGCTTTGACTACGCGTATAGTTTATGACGTCATCTTGCCACCTCGCACCGCCTATGAAAGCAATATCAAAAGTAAATGGCTATAGCTTTCGATATTGCTTTCATAGGCGGCACGAAACGACAAGATGACGTCATAAACCACACACGAAGTCAAAGCGATCGGATCTCTTTGTGAATTATCAACCCTTTATTATTTTTAATTTACCCTTAAGAACTAATGTTCTTATGTGACCAGTGGCCAGCACTATGTATGATGTAGTGTATTGTAAATAAATATTTTATATTATAATCTCCCAAGATCGACTTCGGGTCCCTGAGCCAGCGCAGTAAGTAAGTAAGTAAGTATAATCTAGATTGTACATTTGGGTTTGTGCGTTAAACGTATGTCTTAGTGTCTGTCGCAGCAACGCACAGGTTGTGATTCGCCTTTATCCTGTACCTGGGTTTAATGGAAATTAATACTTTTACATTCGTATTGGATTACATTAACGAAGGTTGCTTTACAAACTTTTTACTGTTACTAGGTATTTATTTGGAGTATTTTTTTACTATTTTATTAACATACATGGATTATGAAATGATACACTTTAAACATATGTGCTTGCGTTTCTTCAAATCATTCTTTTAAAAAATGTGATTGAACTTAGTGTTAGATAAATAATCAAAACATAATATGTTTTTTTAAACCTTTAATGACACATTGAAACTAATTTTAAAGCCGGAACTACGAAAGTTGGTGCTTTATGTAATGCTAATATTTTCTGTTGGTTGTATAAATGATGAAAATCTCGATGTCGATAAAGTAGCATTATTTATAAACCTTAGTGGTTTCTAAGTGCTAGTTGGCATAACTTGTGTGAATTAACATGTAAAATGTTAAATTAATAAACTAAAATAAAACTAAAAAGTATTTTTTAAAACTATTGAATAAAAAATAAAGTAACTAAATAATCACGAAATCAACAAAACAATTTACTTAGTTATTCTCTATTGATTAAAGAAAAAAGATTGGCATAGACATTTCATCTGATTGCAAGGCTTGAACAAAGAATTTGCCGGTTGACAAAAAGGCCGGGTTAGTATCGCCGACACAGGAGCTAACCGAATGAGCGCGTCTTTGATCAGCCGGCCGCAACAACGGCGCGGGCGCGGCGGCGGCGGGCGGGGCGGGGGTAGGGTGACCATGGTTACCCAGAAGAGAACACACTCTCTAAATTTGTTTCTTTAAGAACGCCTCGGTGGCCAAGTTGATGAAGTCGCTCGACCCGATACCAGAAGGGCCTGGGTTAGACCCAGGTCGGGTTAAGTCTGTACCCGATTTTTCAATGCATTTGGCAAGCCTGGTTCAAGTTCAAGTTAAAGTTCATTTATTTCTTAACAATGTTCATTGTGTCGAAAGTGGTGATTAAGTCAATACCCAATCATTTGTAGCGGTGACTTGATTTCAGTGATTTTCCTTTGCCCAGCGGTGGGACAGCATTTAGGCTATTTACTTACTTTTACTATGTAAAAACACAGCAAATGAGCGGCCACTTGATGAGAAGTAGTCATCACCGCCCATGAACATCTGAACATCCCAGCTGATTTTCAGCAATGAACATTTTACAAATTTAAATTGTATGTTCATCATCATCAGTTTTAAGTATTCTGTTATAAGTGAACATTTTTAGCGAAACGATTGTCACCCCACCGAGGGTTCGTCTCCAGTGACCCCGTGAACCTCTGTGGCGCGGGTCGTCCACGCGGCGGCTGTCACACGGTTCGATTACCGGTTACGATCTAAGATACATGTTTACCTTTCAACAACATTTGGTTAATAACGCATACAAACAAGCGAAAATTTCAATGTGTCGGTAGCTCTGTTGAAAGAGTGGTCACCCGAAAGGTCGTGTTGTTCAAGCTATTTATAGTTTCGTTACCATTTAGTTTATTTTTTATTTTTTTTATTTTAGTCTTGCGATCAGTCTTTGTAGAATTGAAGCAGATGGTTTGTAGTACTACATTTAGTTTAAATATATAAAATAAAAAAAGCTACGTATTTTGAGAAAATTTATAAACTTCAAGAGTATTTGTGTGATTTTTTTTTTATGTCAAATGGAAAATTACTAATTATTTTGATACTGTATATTTTTTTAAGAATGGTTGGTGGACTTTAACCACTTATTTTATTTTACGACATCTACCAAGAACCAATCTCTTAACTTTCTTTCGTGCTTTCCAAAGAACATAGGTGTTCGATTAATTGTAATTCAATAACCTAACTGACGACATTGCGAAAGTTGCTTAACTTTCAAAATCACAACCCGAACACGTGGATTCAGCACACAAAAATGTTTTTTTGATGTGTAACATCTTTCCGCTCGCCTTCTATATGTATATACAATTTGTGGGAGTGATTTCGTGAAATGTGACGGAAGTAGGACGTAACAGCGTGACAGGAAGACGGGGAAGCGCGCAAGTGCGCGCCATTTTGTAAATTTGGAGTGATTTCGTGAAATGTGACGGAAGTAGGACGTAACAGCGTGACAGGAAGACGGGGAAGCGCGCAAGCGCGCGCCATTTTGTAAATTTAAAATCGATATTATATGAACAAGACATATTGTTATTATATGTGACATTTGTGTCATTTGTCAAATGTCTTCTAATGAGTACTTATTGCAGTCACTTTATGATTTGTAAAAAAATATATATAATTGTTAATTCTATTTTCTATTGTAATATTGATTTCAACCATTTCGTCTATAATAGACATTTAAACTATTTTAATAAATATTTACTGTTGATAATAAGTCTCAATAAAGCTTAAATAAAGTGCAGATCATTGATTAAGAATTCAAGTATGTCAAATGTCTTCTAATGAGTATTTACTGCATTCTCTTTATGATTTATAAAAAAATATATGTAATTGTTAATTCTATAATCTATTTTCTATTGTAATATTGATTTCAATTATTTCGTGTGTAATAGACTTTTAAACTATATTAATAAATATTTATTGATGATAATAAGTCTCAATAAAGTGCAGATCATTGATAAAAAATCCTAGTTAGTAACAATGAATAATTATTCGAATACAATATTTCAGAATATAGCTTTTTTAAAATTTTGAGGTTAATTTCTGTCACTTAATGGAAAAGTTTCCGTATTTTATGTTACACATCATATGCTACTGTAAGGCTCGCTCGTTTTTTTTATTAGTAACAACATTATTTTAATATTCATTTTAATACGAAGATTCTAATACGCTGTATAATATAAACTATGACAAACTTTTTTAAAGTCGTAACAGCACTAAGACGGGAGTTACGTCCACGACACAGCTTCAGAACAGCGTACCGCTAACATAACGTTAGTTTAATTTTACGAGAGCACTCTCCCCCATATAAAAGTGGGTAAACGTCTGTTTAATATTGCAGCAGTAACTTAACATACGGCATTCTCACATATTTATGTTTCACGCGCGCATTATACTTTGTAACGCGTGAACTCTCGTAGCCCGTAGACGTAGTCCGTAGCAACTCGTAGTGAACTGCTACGAAAGCTTCGTACTTACAGCTTTTTTAAGACGATATATTTTTATGATCGTTTCTTTTTCTAAATACATTACTGAGTAAACAAGGTTATTATTAAGTGTATATTTCTGGTAGTTTAAATATAAACTTTGCCCATGTCATAAAACTAAAAAAAACAATGATACAAAAGTTATGGTAACGCTGTGCTGAAACATAATTAGCAGTTGTGAAATAGCCGTCGGTGTCGTAACTAAAGATTACACAAACACGATGTAATTCACGCCTGAGCAACGTTGTCTTTTGTATAAGACTCAGGTGCGCTCCTGCGTGGATTATTGCTCTCATCTTTGGGATGGATCCGCCAAGTACTTGCTCGAAGCTCTTGACAGGTTGCAGAGACGTGCTGTCCGTATTATCGGTAACGATAACGTTACGACCAGTCTGGAGCCGTTACAGCTACGTAGGGACATTGCTTCCCTTAGTGCTTTCTATCGCCTTTACCACGGTGAATGCTCTGAGGAGCTCATTAACCTCATTCCTCCCTCTCCATTCTTTTCCAGATCGACGCGTGCAGGTCTGAGAAGCCACCCTCATACCATGCTGACCATCAAGACACGTACCAAAAAGTTTGGACAATCGTTCATGCTCAAGTAATGCGCTTCCCGCACACGTGTTTCCCTCCTCTTTCTCTTCCGGGTTATTTAAGCGGGGCGTGAAAAAGCACTTATGCAGGCCGCCATAGTGTGAGCGTTCGGCATAGCGTGGTAACTTCTTGGGCTTCACTGGCTGCTTTTCATCAGGCAGGTGAAGCCATTTTGTCGTGCCACAATAAAAAAAATATAGAATAACACTGTGTATGTGTAATATCTTTAATCATCATGATTATAATCAACTCAATTCCGTGTACTTCCGGTCATTGACTTCTTATAATATTATTATTTTAACGAAATTACCCAATATTGAACACTTAATTATTTTGAAATTTATTATTAAACAAACCAAAACAGCAGAGTCTTATTAAACCATACCTGAGTGAGAGCTGCAAATTTAAATTGAACTTAAACAAAACGAAGAAAGCTTTAAATTCCAATGGTTCTTTTTATCGAGCCCATCATAATACTTGGCAGTTATATTTTGAGTTCATTAACTGAACATCAAACGCGGTGCAGTAAACCGGCTTAACAAGCGCCTGTTTGTTAAAGGACTTTTATTAGTTAACCACTTTACCCGAAACACTAGGAAAAGGCAAATAAAAAATAATAAAACCATGCTATGGTTGAAAATTACTGTGAGCTGGCTGCTCATTATTAAGTTGTTGTCGATATATTTTAAAGGTGCTAGTTATATATCTGTATAGATAACACATCTTTATGTATTTACCCTATGAATAAAGTAAAGTGTAAAAAAACAATATAAGAGTGGCTAACGGGGAAAACATTTATGATGACACTGAAAATCTACTTTTTCTCATTACATAACTTTAAGAGCTTGTTAGAAATAATGCTAAATAAGTAGAGTAACAAAAATGTTAATATAATTTCTATTGCCTCATTTACTATTACTATGTATGTCATTTATATTTTATAAATATTTTATTGTTGAGCTAACCTAAATGTTTTAGACATGTGCCTAAGACACAGGCAATAGTTTTGCTTAGCTTAGGTATCAAATAATTTATTTTATCTACACTAATGTTGTAACATTCTACTTATGTTTCCAATACTTGACTTATAATTACTACTGTTATAGCGCAGACAACAAAACACTAAATTTAAGCAATTTCACATGATGGTATAATATCCACATTGATATCGTAAAATCACATTATAACATCAATAAAACGCGACCAATTAACCTGGCGTGCCTTATGTCAAAATCCTCATACAAGTTGTATAAAATTTTGATATTAGGCTGGCTTTTGAAAACAGTTGGGTTATACGTGAAAACTTCGTCGAAACTACTAAACTTACATACACAAAACTCTTTGGTAAGATCTTGTGCCAATTAAATAAAAAAAGAACAGCGCGCGCTCGCTCCTGATTGGCCCTGCGCGCGCAGCTGCGCTCTCATTGGTTAGATTTTAATGGCGGCAAGTTCACTGTGACAATACACGTACGCGTGAATTTAATGTTTCGCAATGTGTTTTATTTTTAAAATACAAATTAAAAGTTAAAAATGGACAGCGACGATGATATTTGTACGCCTCCGGATATTCTAGAATTGGCAACAAAAGTAACTCACAATCTTTTGCCAGAAAAATCTAGAAAATTATATGAAAAAGAATATAATAACTTTTTGGCATGGAAGATCGAAAAGAAAACTACATCATTTTCTGAAAATGTCATTCTTGTGTATCTCAAAGACCTCTCCGACAAATACAAGTCATCTTCTATGTGGGCAAAATATTCTATGCTCAAGTCCACACTGAGTATCTACAACAATATTGATATCACGAAGTATTCAAAAGTCATAGCGTTCCTGAAACGCAGTTCAGAAGGACACAAGGAAAAAAAGTCCTTGACGTTTACATCAGGTCAAATAAAGATGTTCCTGAAAGATTCACCAGATATTTTGTATCTTTTTGAAAAGGTAAGTGTATTTTAGTTCTGTTATTTAATCTACCTAGTACTTACGTATTACACACGCAAGTTATCTAGACACTCCGTTTAAACGCTTTGTGTATAAATTAGGTAGTAGGTACCTACACTTTACTACTTCATAAATCATAGTTTTTGCCTTGGCTATGTACCTCAAGCTTATTATATCGTTTATTGTTACAGGTTGCACTAATCTTCGGCATAATGGGGGCATGCCGAAGGCAAGAGCTATACAACATCCAGTTCGATGAAGTCTCTAACATAGACGACAGTACAATCATGGTGAAAGTTTCGAAAACAAAAACGAAAATAGATCGTTCTTACGTTGTGACGGGCAACTGCTATGCCGTATGTAAAAAATACATGGAACTTCGACCCACCCCCTGTCGAAACCCTGCCTTTTTCTTGAGCTATAGATCGGGGAAGTGCGTCGATCAAAGAACTGGTATTAATAAATTTGGTGCTCTGGGAAAAACTATCGCAAGTTTTTTGAATCTGCCTAACCCAGCGTTGTACACGGGGCATTGCTTCCGGCGCACCTCGGCGACCCTTCTCATAGATAGCGGTGGTGATTTGACCGCACTGAAACGACACGGGCGGTGGAAGTATTCTACTGTGGCTGAAAGCTACATTGATGAGTCTTTAATGAATAAAATTCAAGTCTCAAATACGATCTTGAACAGTAAAGAAAACAAGACGAATGAAGTAATTATAAATATTCCAACTCCGTCTACGAGCTCTACTGCTTGCCCCGCGACCGCTACAGCTGCTGAATCAATAATAAACATTAACTTTCAAAATTGTACCATCCAAAATTTGAACAATTATTATAAATAAACTATTGTCAGCTTTTACTCTTGTTGTTTGACTAATTGCATTAGTGAAGATAAAGTAGTGTATGCAACTGCATATAACGAGGGTATTAAAACACTCGTTACTATTATGAAACTCGCTGCGCTCGTTTCATAAACTCACACTCGTGTTTTAATACCCTTCATTATATGACAGTTGCATAAACTACTATTATGGTATACCCTAAAATTTATGATATAGCTTAAGGTTTTTGTATCTAGGCTAAGTTTTATACTGTTTAAATTTATCTTATCTTATCTTATTATCTTATACCTATTTTTCTAACTAGTTCTACTACTACATATTTCTTTGTTAATTAATTAAAAAGCAACTAACTAACTAAAACACGTTTGGGCTCCCGAACTCAAACATCCAAGGTGAAAAACGATGACATAGTGACATTCAGAAGAGCTAATTTTGAAACCTAAACTGAATTAATGATTTAGAATTAAGAATTTAAAAAAAAGGGGATCGAACAAAAATTACATAAGACGATCAGGCGTCCGAAGCATGCTGGGTGGTGGCTTTGTTGTCAAACGTTCATCTTATCATACCATCACCACCAGCTAATAACCGTCCCACTGCTGCACTTAGGTCTTGGGGCTGCTGTTGCTGCTGAACCATGCTGGCCTAATACAGGTTTAAAAAAAAATATATTAATGTTTTACCAATTAAAATTTGTGTGTTAAAATTGTTAATTTCAGACCTCGTTAGAATACCACTATTTTAGCGAATTTTGGGTTACACTACGACTCGTGTAGCCATTTGTCAAAATTGTTGTGGTGAAGTGGCACCATGTAACCGTTACCATCATCATCATCAGCTCCACTATTGCCCACAGCTGAGACTGGGCATAGACCTATCTTCGGTGTTGCCATACCGTAACCAATCATCGAAATAACCAATCTTCGAATAATGTCTTCGTTTCATCAGATAAGATGGTTTCACTAAAGTAACGTTGCACGTCGACACAGTAGGCCATAAACCTACCTACGTGACGGATAGCTTTTTAAATTTAGTCGTTAGCGTAACAAAGTTGTTTCTTGTGTGCATAACGAAGTAGTTTACGACGCTCATTCTCGGATTGTGGCTGATTTGTGGCCCCATCTAGAGGCAGTTAAGTTGTTGCCGCTGCTACAGTTGTTTGAGTTAATTAATTAAAGACTCTTTGGTCAAAGCTTTAGTTAAGGCTATTTTTTTATTCCTCAAGTAGTAAGATACTTTTTAGAAATAATTGAAGTTGGTAAGCGATGATAATGCCGAAGGTGAAGGCGCACTTCACCCTCAATCCACAAGCACTGTGGAACTGGCTATCTTATCTCTTACTAAGGTAACACAAGAATTGTTATGTCGACGAAGTTAGATAAGATGGTGGTTACTGCTAGGTGAACACCACTGACGTAACCAACGGTAAAGTTACTAGTAAAATTTAAAAGTTGCTCAGTTCCGTTAAAATAACGTGCAAAGTAGGTAATTGTTATTGATAAAACATTTCTAGAACTGCATTACATTGAGCTGTGACTACATCAACTGGTTGTGCCAGTTGGTGACTTGTAAGTTTGCCGCGCAAAATAGTAAAATAGTAGTAGTAAATAATAGTAGCACATGCATTTTTCGCTATGGTAATATTTTCATAGTCCACTATAAATTATACCATCACCAAAACCAAAACCAGCAACAACACCAAACATTTGAACCAAAATTACCATTATATCAAACAACCTATATTTATTATGTTGAAACTGTTACTTACCACACTGTCATGTCAAATCAAATTTTATGGGTATAGCTTACTTTGCAACTAATTGGCAGGGCATGCCCTGTGTTATTAAAAAGTATGTCGCCATTAATAGAAATATATTGCACCCTATGCAACTACTAAATTTTAATAGACTCGGAATTAAGAGGTATGATCCTGCCTGCATAAGCCACAATGGATACACCGTACGAGGGCAACTATAGGGGCATTGATCAACCTACGGCAATGACCGTAGACGGCATTGCAACTGACCACGTGCGAGACGAAACGAGAACTTCCTTCGGCCGTCCCGCTCGCACATAAGGCTTTCCCGACCGGCGGACCTCTTGTCCCGCTCTGTAGCGGAAAACTCTAAGGGCTGTTTCAAACAAGCTCAGTTTACGTCGCGCGAGTGCGGCAAGCGCACGTGCTTGGGGCGGCGATTTTCACCCTCCGTTCGCGCGAACGTATTTGCATAGTGTGCGTAAGTTTTTTAAACTTTGCCGCCGTGGCGAAGGCGCGTTTCTCTACAGCCTATGTAGGCACGCAGCATATGCCTATGCGAGAGGCTGTGAACCTATACGGACAGTACCTGCACCAGTGAGTTGCATATTTTATGTGATTAAGATTCGACATTTGAACCGGTTGTGCTCTGCTAGTACTTGTGAAACAAAACCGATTGTAAAAGTTACTGAGTAGTGATTTCAAACTTGTAGTTGATTAGTGATTTTAAGTAGTTATCAGTGTTTGTGGTGTTGCGACTGGTTTCAACGACTTTGAGCTATTCATAGGTGAGTTATAATACAACACGGGCGAAGTAGTTAAAGTTAGATTAGTTTTGTGGAAAATTACACTTCAGTTTCGACGAGTAGTGGAAATGTACAATGAAGTTGTCAACTTTTATGGGTAATTTGCTTTTAACCGTACTATTATGTGGAAGAATACTTTTGTTGTGTTTTTACATTCACAACAATAAGCTTTCTGTTTTAACAGTTGACTGTATGATGTTAACATCATACTTATTTAAATTTAAATTTAAACTTAATTTGCTTATGTACTCAAAACTAGACTGAACTAAACTTAAATTTAGACTAGTTCTAATTATACAAAACTCAAAACTAGTTCAAACTTTGTTTTAGACTACTTTTGAGTATAGTCAAGTTAAAAGACTTTTTTACAGTATTTTAATGTTCGTAGCAAAAAAGAAGTAAACACGCCTCCCTTCGTATAAGAATTCTGATAACAGTGTGATCAGGCACACGTAGTGCGAGCAAAGCATGCCGCGACAACCCCACAGCCAAACTTTAGTAATTAATAGCTTTGCTTAGTCAAAACAATTCTGGCTAAAATTGAATTATGACCTTAACATAGCCTGTCGCAGTAATTTAATACCGTTCCTTATACGAGTATATCGTAATATACATTATATTATTGGCGTTGTAGTATAGTCTACTGGAAACCGTACTTTATTATTTACTACATAAACTTGAATTGGCAATCGTGTGCGTTTAAACTTCTTCTAGTAAACTTCTTGCGGAGAAGAGTTTCATAATAATATTGTAATCTCAATGCTTTAGTGTCTTAAAGGCTTAATATTAAAAATGAGATTCACTAGAAAACCTATTATACAGTAATTATAAAATGCAGTGGAAAAATTAAACGCCTACCCGACCCAGCCAGGTCGAACCTGGGTCTTCCGCAATCCGGGCACTGACCATTATGATACCGGAAAGGCTGACGTAAGCACTGAATTTTTTCACTACTTTGATTTTGACTGCTTTTTAGCGGCCATACCTTACCTTACCTGTTTAGCGGATTTCGGAAGACACAGGTTCGATTCCTGGCTGGATCGGGTAGGCATTTTTTTTTACTATATTTTATAAAAAAAATCTATACTTACTAAAAACTTAAAAGTATTTTTTAAATAAAATAAAAGTCATTACGTAATAAGAGTAAATAAAACATAACATGTAGCTGATGTAGGTACATTCTACCGGCAGTTGAAGGTTCTCTTTTTACACTGAATTGATCTTAAATACTTACGAAGTTAACTGTGAAACTTAAATCAAAAGTTGCCTAACTTTCACGATCGTATCTCGCTCTATAGTAGAGTGTGTATACGTCGCATATACACATTTTTACACAAAACTTTGTGATCATGCGCATCTTCATTGAAAATGTGATTATAATAGCAATTTGTCTGTTATTCGTTATGTCCAACCTTACATGGTGATCTTACGACGTGTGAAGTTTGTAACGCACCCGGTTTGCGATTGTTAAGGTTAAGCAACTATCGCAAAGGCCGATCATCGGATAGGTGATCAAAAATTTATCATCTCGAGCTCCTTCGTGCATGAAAAGGCACGTAAAGCCGTTAGTCTCGGCTGCATTCAACCACCAATCCGCACTGGGATGGGTTACGGCCCGTCCTCCCCACATAAAAAAGACTGGTGATGAGATCCGATCCGTTCCAAACCCTTCGGAGAATCTAGTAGGGCACGGGGACACGCACTAGTGCGTGATGCCGTTCCCTCTATATAGAAAACCCCCGAAGGTAATTCGTTTCACACGGCTTGAGGAACCCTTTAAATTTCACGCCGCCCCCAAAAAAGCGCGGTGAAGCTGTAAATGCCGTATGAGGCAATCAGCAAACTCTCTTCAAACAAAAGTGGTGATGAGATGAACCTTACATCACAGCTATAACCATTAAATAATTCCCAAACTAATTTAAAAAAAGCAATATTCATCAAATTGCCCTCTGACAAAGTAAGTCAATAGAACAATGTCTGCTCGTTGATACCACCAGTGTTCTATATAGGGAACTTATAATTTATTCACATGTTTGAACCACGGAACAGTGGTTTGAACCATTGATGCCAACGCGTGATATTAATAACAGTCGTCGGTTCACACTCGCCGACTTACGAGTGGTATCGCGTTGGTGTTGGGTGTCTGACACTCAATACGGAAGCCTTAGGTGCAACCCTTCCTTTATAGGGGGGGGTAGGCTGCAAACTTTGCCTCGAGGAGTTTGTGGTGGATACTATTATAGAATAGTAAACAATCCTATAAACAACAAACTATATATAATCAGTAATCTGACCCGGTCGACAGCTCTCCCAAAATTACATTCAGTAGTACTTTAGTCTAAATTATTTCTTTTTTTAAATGAAACAACTTTTACGGATCTACTCAACTCTACTCTCTACTCTCTACTTTAATCTAATAAACGCGAGTAGATCTGTAAAAGTTGTTTCATTTAAATGTGTAGTGTTCGCGTAAACTTGAGAAAACAATATTTTTTTTTTTGTTTTTTTTACTATTTTGATTTTATAGTTTTGACACCAATAAGTGCCCGTGAAGCCTTATGTTGAATAAATTTGACTTTGACTTTGACTTGATTTGACTTTGACTTTAATTTAACAACCTCCGTAGCCGTCCGTAGGTTGCACGCCGAAATTTGGGCGGCGCTAACTGAGGTCCCGGGTTCGATTCCGGGTCAATGTCGAAAACGAGCTTTTCGATATTGTGTTGGGTCTGGGTGGTTGTGGTGCCGTCGTTGATTCTGATTTCCATAAAACGAGTGCTTTAGCTTCTTACCTTGGAATCAGAACAATGTATGTGATGTTTAATATATTTTTTAATTTTAAGTAATTTACAATTCTATCTATTGGGGTACAAACCAGCACTTAGCATTAATTGGGGATTAAGCCTATACTCATCAATTGTTGCGATTTTAATGGTGGAGGCTTTTGCCCACCAATGATATAGGCTATTACTTTAAATAACAATCCTTTAATTATAATCTTAGACGCGGCTGATCTTGTGCTGTATTAACCACTACTCAGTGGCAGATGTGATTACGAATCTCGCCTTCGTTTTTGAAACGAACGTACTTTGAATCTTTTGTATTTTGAAACCCGTAAAGGACAACCTTTACGGGATTCAAAATCGAAATCAAAGACAGCTTAGTTAAACGAGAGTTTGGTTTCTTTTTTATGTGAGTGAGTCGCCAAACGAGCATCCGGCCCGACTGATGACGAGCGGTTACTGCAACCCATGGTTGCTTGTAACACTAAAGGGGAGAACGCCTAGCATTGTCTGTTTTGCTTTATATTACTCTATAATACTGTGTATACAGTGCATCTATTTTCTTAATGTCTCTCGGACAATATTAAAGAAAGAAAGAGGGGTAAAAGTTAGTTAGTTGTTATTCTGAGGGTAAAACCAATAACCTTTTTGACTTTGACATGCGTCCATGACAAATTAGGTACAATAAAATTATTTTTTAATTTTCGATATGTATTCTTTTTTTATTTTTCTTTATTTTTTTTTGACAAAAAAGGCATAACAAACATTCAGCCATTTTATATTTTTCTTAATGTACGTGTAAGTATTTTTATGTACATAATTTTCTTATTAGTATTTTTATGTACATGTTATTTTTATCACACCACGCGTCGCCACCTCACGTTGAGGGAACTGTCTGAAAACCAGCGCTTCTGTGGCATTCTGTGTATATTGCCACAAAAGCATTGCTGAGACAGCTATCCGTTGGCCTTGCACATCGTAATTATTTTTGTTATTCTTTCTCTTTCATTTTTTTTGATTGTGTTATGTAGTTGTTTTAAGATGTTCTTTTTTTGTTATTTTAATTTAAAAAAAAATCTCATATGTTTGTATTTGTTTTTGTGCTGGTTAATAAATGTTTCTTATTCTTATTCTTATTCTCGGTAATCATCGCATTTCCGAGTGGAATCGTATAACAATTTCCATGTCCATTAATTATTAGTTTTATCATGTATAATAATTTGAATTAGGAACAACGTAACTATGTTGTTGTTTGGTTTTGATTTTTCATTTCGAGCTGTAAAACTATAAATCGAAATTCAGTCAATGACACAATAGAATTTCTAAAATAAATAAATTATAAGTAATAGGAGAAGTAACAACTAAATATAAGTACTATATAAATTGTATAAATTATATATAAATTGTATAAAGTATAAATTGTAAACACCAAGACATTAAGAAAATAGATACACTGCACATTTGTTGTTAAGACTTTAGCTGTAGCTTTTCATCATCGGCCTATCTTAGTCCACTGCTGGACATAGGCCTCCCCTAATGAGCGCCATAGCGCCCTGTCCTCAGCTAGGCGCATCCAGCATCTGCCTGCAGTCTTTCGCAGGTCATCATCCCACTTGGCCGGAGGGCGTAGCTTTTAGTGACGCAAAATTCTAATATACACTTTGGCCGATTAGGAATTATTATCTATGAACCCAGGACCTCTGGATATAGGCCGAGCGGTTTGCCACTCGTCCACTGAGGCGTAAAAGTTAGCAAAAGTAATTCAACGTATTCAAAATTAGTAGCCAGCCAGCCTTGTGTTACAGGCTGTCTATTTAACTATTTCAAAACAACCAAAGACGTCTGTAAGACAGTGGCCTGATTTTGATCTATGCATTGTCCATGCAATGAATGTCATGCCATGCTAAATATCAAATTTAAGTCACTGTGACACGGCTTCGAATCTGCTCTTAATAGTCTGCTAATAACGTATTTTTGGGCTATAGGTACTATTGATCATACTATCAGTCATTCAGTTCACATAGATAAACTGTGTTAAAAATTAGCCAGTGCAAACTACGCACTATTTAAACTTATACCTGTAATAGACAAGAAAGCGTTAGTCTCAGTTTACTTTGCATACATTCATTCCCTCATAAATTATGCTGTGACAGTTTGGGGAAATGCTTCAGACATAAACCGAATCCTTAAATGCCAGAAAAGATCAATCAGGATCATAAACGGACTTCGCAAGCATCGGCTAGAGAATATTTCGTTATTAATAAAATTATGACGGTTATATTTTTGTATATATTTAGTATCCTTGTAGAAATACACATAGAGAAAGAGTCACTGCCAAGAAAAATGGGCATACACATACACAGCTATAACCTACGTAATAAGGAGAAATTATACCAACCTAGGACGAGACTGGTAAAGGTAAGGTAACAAAGAATATGCAATAAAATAGTTATGTACAATTGCCATTATCAAATACTGAACTTAGCCAATATAAATTCAAAAATAAGATCAAGCATTTTTTTGTTTCAAACCCATAGTTCTAGGCTATGCATCATATTGAATCCTCGTTCTTATAACAGGAAAGTTAGTATAGATTTATGATTTTATTTAATTATGATTAGTGGCAGGTTTTGTTACAAGCACTAACTTAATATATTTTATGATTGTATCTAAGTAACGGGTAATCGACACATCAAACATAATTATCGTTTTACTTTATTTATTTTTTAAATTGCAATGGAAACCACAATTTTTTTAAATGTAATATAATATTGTATTGAAAAAATAAATTTTATTTTATTACCAATCAATAATCTATTTTGGTTTATGCACATAGATTATAATTTTAATATTTTAAATTTGACAATTATTACCTACTAATATTAATCATCATCATCTCAGCCAAAAGACGTCCACTGCTGGACAAAGGCCATTAATAATTTTATTAATTTATTTTATTGTATTATTTTTAATTTTAATGTTTTATTGTATTGTAATGATGTTATCATGGACTTGCTTTGTATAACGTGTCGAGTTATATAAATCATTCTATTCTATTTGTTGCTGACTGACTGTGGTGAAACCTTCTTTGTATATTTATTATGTCAATTCCCTTTTTTACTGGTTTTTAAAATAAGATTTGTCAAGGGGTTGTCACAGAGGTTTGGTCGGTTGATTGTTACTTTTAATAATAAATAATAAATTTAAACTTTTGTCTGCCTTGGTCTGTAATTAAATATCTTTACTTTTAAATACTTGTTTCCATCATTATCATTAACACCCATAATACAGTCCACTACTTATACATACCACTAGCCTGCTCTATTAAAAAAACCTACTAATACTCGTAGCACAGTTTAGGGAAGGAGTATTACATACATACTTTTTCCTTATACTGTGCTAATAGTATCTTAGTGGCATATATTGACACTTAGATTGTGGACGTTTTAAAACAGCTGGATCCAGTTCCAGACGTCTGCGTAGTGCGTCGCCTAGCCGGGTAGCTGTTAACTGTTTAACTAGCGCGAGCTCGTTAGCTATGGAGTTAACTGCCATTGTTTTTGCTTCGTTTCGCAGTTAACTGAGCCCCGTTTAACCGGAACACCGTAGGGCTTGTGGAGTGGTTACTTTCAGGGTAACGTTGTTTTAATGGAAAAATATGCGTTATTAAAGTATTGTTTTATGACGCGGTAATTACTAGATTTTTTTTCACATCAAGATCTGAATTGTGACTTTCAAACTGTTATTTAATTTTATTAAAGTATCTTTATAATAATAATAATAATAATAAAAAAAAGAAAGAAAAAAAAAAACAGGAAAAAAAAAAATAGAAAACCGGCTTTTAGCTGAGGAAAAAAAAACACACATACAAATAATAATAAAACATTTAATTCAGACCACTTAGTCCATACATAGTTAATTGTAACATAGGTACTTACTAAAAAAAAACAACAAATACTAAAGAACACACTAATTTAAAAATTTGAAAGTCTTACCTGTATGCACTCGGTTCCAATGCCTAAGAATGGGACAGTCAAATTTCTTTGCTATTATTATTATTATTTTTTTAATTATTATTTCTTTATTATTATTTATTATTTTTTGCTTTATGTAGGTATTTAACTCGGTAAGCATGCAGATGTACATAAGGCAACAAGAAAAAAGTCATTTTATTTTATTTTATTTTATTTTATTTTATTTGGGAAACAAACAATACAAAATAGTAAATATAAAAATAATACACACAAGTTACACAGTAATCAGTAAAGTTTCCACTACTAGTTAACACATATAAAAAAATAATTATTAGGACTCTAAGACAGTTCATAAATTAACCAATTAAGAATTTAAATTAATTTAACTATTATTCTAATTCATTAAGTACATGGCATGTACATGGCATGTCATGGCATGTTTGTACCATAAGATTAATTTAGAGAAAATTTTATTTGATTGTATTGATATAGTAATTATGGAATCTGCGAATTAATCAAAAATCCAGTTACGCTGTAAAGGCGAAAAAAATCATTATCAATATTTTGCTGAGCAAGTGCGAAGAGTGCTGTGTTGTCGCCAGTACTTACCATTATCATTTTGTTTCCTGCCCCTCTCCTGTCGCCTTACCTGTCTCTGTTTCAATCTCTTGGGAACGGAATTTAACTTATTCAGCTCATTTCAGTATTTCTTTTTTTTGACAAGCCCTTCCAAAGCCACTAAGGTTTGCATTTAACCGACACTAACTGGCAAGACTTTTTTTTCTGTTTTTTTTCTGGTTCAATGTTTTATTGGTCCATACTATGTAACTGAATAGGTATCGCGATAATTATGCTACTTTTTATAAAACAATGCAATAATTTTTATATTTTTATTTATTTTTATGTATCGCCTCGGTGGCCGAGTATCAAAGCGCTCGGCCCGATACCCGAAGGTCCCGGGTTCAATTCCCAGGTCGGGCAAAGTGTGTTTCAGATTTTTCGATGTATAGCCCGGGTTTGTGATCACCAACCCGCACTTGGCATGCGTGGTGAGTCAAAAAATGTGGAAAATCAAAACATGAGAAAAATAAAGAAAGCTAAAAGTTAAACGTGCCACTAAGATATGTGTATAGTGTATATAGGCTATTTACTTTACTAACTACTCTATTTCTATGTGTTTACCTACTAAATAAAGTATTATACGACGACGCTACGCAGACGGGACGCGGACAGTGCGTTGAGATAGGGGCATATCCTATATCGTCCGCATTTTGGTCGACCGATACGAACCCCTCGGAGAATCTAGTACGATATGGAGATACGCTTGCGTGACGCCACTCCCAACCCTCGGACGGTGTTTCGATCACACGGATTGAGGAACCCTTTATTCGTCACCCCCATAAAAAGTCCGGTAACGCAAAAACAGTAAACTCTCTACAAAAAAAACCCATTTGGCTTTCTCTTTTTTAAAATTATCATTATAGGGGTCGGGTGGATGGTTCTGGAACATACTAGCAGCTCAGTGCATATGTGCTGACTGACTTGAATCTATAAGTTTTACGGAAAACTTTCATTCCATTCTACGACGATTCTGTTTATCATCCACCAGTACATCAGGTCACATCGTGTACGCCGCCTATCTGCGCGTACCACAAAAAATTAACATAACCTCTGACGTCAAAGGAAACAAAACAAAAAAACAAAATCCTATCTTTATTGGAGCCGACTCGATCGTAAACGTCCCTTATTTTAATATTTCTTCAATCAACATCAACCGCTGTAATAAAATGACGGAGCTACAGCCCGTGATGGAGAGAGGAAGGGGGGCACGCACAGTTTCGGTTCGATTAACTGCACGCATCTAATTAGGTGGCTATCGATTTACACGAAGGTTTTTGAGTGCTAGTCTTCCATACTCGGTGCAGTAGCCAGCGATCGTAAATGCTAAGAGACATTACGCTTTACGGAAAACGGGTGGTAAAATGATTAGGTTACAAATTCTGTATTAGTTTTGGTGGTTTACATTGAATGTTTATTAAATGGCCCTCTTATACCCATTTCTGTCGCTTAGTGGCAAAGTCTTGTATGAATAATTTTACTTCTAATTTAAGAGCAAATAACGACACCTATACCTTATGTAAAATTACTAGGTAAACCCGGTAATTTTACAGTTGTTCAAAACTTAATAGTTCAATTAAAGTATGAGGTCTTAATGACAGCCATGCGCGAGTTGTACTCGTACATGCCCGCAATCATTAAAGGCTTTTAATACCTTTTAATGACTATACAATTGTACTATAACGCTGCTTCCTTCATTACCAGATTATTTGATGTCCCCACTGCTGGGGCACGAGCCTTCACTAGGGATGGATAGGGAGAACGGGCCGTAAACCACCACGCAGGCCCAGTACGGATTAATGCTTGTTAACGACTGCTAATGCAGCCGGGATCAACGGCTTTACGTGCCTTCTGAAGCACGGAAGAGCTCGTAGGGGATAAATTTTGTCACCGATCCGATGACCGGCCTTTGCGAAAGTTGCTTTACTTCAGAAGTGGCGCGTTAACCACTGCGCCATCAAGCTCCTCGCTGCTTACTTACCACTAAATAAAGTACTATTTCAGTTCTCTTTAAATTTGAATTTACCTATGAATATCGTTAACACCAACCCACAGACCTATATTAACAATTGGTCTGTGCACCAACCAATAAGCATGCCAGCTTATCCCAACGTACGAGACGAAGTATCATAAAACCAAATTGTCTAATAAAAAAGTCCAATTAAACAATTGAAAGGTTAAAAACAAGCATCAAAATGAAAAACGCGATCGCATTAATATGTTCCCGAAAATCACGGTCAGAAATGGTTGTTGAGGGTTTTTTAAAGTGGCAACTCATTTCGGCGGGCCGGGCCGTTCAGCCATTTTTCATTGTTCCCACCAATTTATGAGATGTTTTAATTATGTTTTCACTTGCTTTGAGTTTGGGAACCGTTAATGACTAAGGCTAATTATAGTTAGGGCGTGTATGAAAAATGGTTGTATTATTACTGTTAAAAAAAAAACAAATTAAATCTAGAATCTTTAGCATATTTTTCTGTAAACAAAAAATACTACGACATGTAATTTTTATTTCAGTAATCAGTTAAAAATACGTAAAGTCACGAGCAATAAGTTAACAATGTAACTCAACTCAACTTAGTAAAATGGAATAAGAGTCAAAAGTGTATACACGTTAATGCTATTGACAGTAAAACGTATACAAGACGTGTAAAAAAGTATTTTCAAACAAATAATATTTAATTTTATTAGGTATTTTTTTATAAATAAAGCGACTCAAACCATTTGAAGTGTTTAATTAATTTTGCCATATTTAGGCTTACGTTGCTTAGGCAAAATTGTTCAGTAACAATGTCTGAACCATAAAAATCAGCTATAACAGTACAACTTTACGTATGACATATGATGAAATTCAGGAATACTGGCAACATCGCAATGCATTCTAATCAAACGGAAAATGCCAGCACGAGTTGCATTCATAAATGACAGCTTAGAAATCCCGAGCGATGTGTTTAATCAACCACCCGTTATAGTTTTTAGTCGAGATTCGAATATTTCAACCGTAAATTGACACGGGATTAATGTAAACAACTCGTACGTGACGTGTAAACAGAGTTGTAAAATGGCCGGACAAATTGCAGCTCGGCAGGCTTATAACCGAAAAAAGCAACCAGTTGTTAATTGTCAATTGCAACGTGAGCTCTAGTCGCGGTTGATAAATTGGTATACGCTCAATGTATGTAACCTATTACATACATTTTAATCGCAAATGCACTAAGCGAGCGATCATTGAGCGATTTGTGTCCGTCTTTTTCTTCTTCTCAGCTTTCGTCAAGTAAGCCTCCTTCAATTATACAACGTGTAAGACAAAGGTGTGGTCAAAATGAAAAGGTCCAGAGTGTATCCGATCTAGACCTTGTATGCAGAGTTACTAAGGCATAATTATTAACTTTAATTTATGTTTATATAATTTTTAACGCAAATTTTGTTGCGAACAAATTACAAAAACACAAATGTTGAAAAAACTTCCACGAGCAGGATTTGAACCCGCACCCTTCTGACATACCGGGTCAGGTGCTCTCCCAATTGAGCTATCGTGGTTCTAACCAGCCCGCCGAAATTATTCAACACTATTTACTTTTTACTTTGAAAGTCAAAGGCGCCTATTCAATGTCAACAACTACCGTCATTATTTTCCGTCATTAATTTTTAATTACCGTCGTTTTTTTTTTCAACATTTGTGTTTTTGTAATTTGTTCGCAACAAAATTTGCGTTAAAAATTATATAAACATATATGAATAGCTTGCCTACTTCTTAACTGATCTTTAGTATTTGTAAAAATATTATGATCAGATGTTAATGACAGTAGTTGCTGACATTGAATAGGCGCCTTTGGCTTTCAAAGTAAAAATAAAATAAAATAATAAATAAATAAAAATAGTTTATTTCATTAACTTTAGATACAAAATATATGCAATGGCCAGAACCAATCCGGGAAACTTGTAACCAAGCTTGTAGTGGGAGGTTCTGCTCTTCCCAAGTAAAAAGTAAATAATAGTGTTGAATAATTTCGGCGGGCTGGTTAGAATCACGATAGCTCAATTGGGAGAGCACCTGACCCGGTATGTCAGAAGGGTGCGGGTTCAAATCCTGCTCGTGGAAGTTTAACATTTGTGTTTTTGTAACTTTAATTTGTTATGCCATTTTTAATTAAATATTTCTATTATGAATTTGTGACGTCACATCAAAAAAACAGATCACTGGCAACCCTAGTGGTTTAGTAATCTCTGTGTACTAACATTTATGACCACTTGCGTATGCGCGCCTGACGCGAATCACTTCTCAAATTTAAAAAAATCATTAACCATTGCATGACAAATTAAAGTTAATAATTATGTCTTAGTAACAACACATACAACGGATACACTTTGGATCTTTTCATTTTGACCACACGTTTTTGTTACACGTTGTATATATTAGTCTAAAACCTAGAAGTAAGACGTTTATAGACATGATGACATTATGACAAAAAAAATCATATAGACCAACCCAAAATCAGTAAGTACTTCCAAATATGGGCACAAAACATTGGTTTGTTTATTATTATTTTCTTTGATCATTGATTTTTTTTTTGTATTCCAATTTGTAAACGTTTGGACAATCGTTCTTTTGCCGAACTGCCCGTATGTGGAATGCGCTTCCCGCACACGTGCTTCCCTCCTCTTTCTCTCCCGGGTTAAGCGGGGCGTGAAAAAGCATTTATGCAGGCCGCCATAGTGTGAGCGTTCGGCAAAGCGTGGTAGCGCTGTGATGAACGCTTTCACTTCTTGGGCTTCACTGGCTGCTTTTCATTCAGGCAGAGTGAGGCCATTTTGACGTTATTGGTTTTATTAAAAAAAAATACTTTGTCACCTGAATTTGCTATTTCATTTAAATACATAAATGGTCGCCCATTAGTGCGGCTGTGGTTTGTTAATTTCTCCACTTATTCCTATCTTGGGCAGTAAGGATCCAGTTGTGTGTATTGTGTGTTGTGTATCATGTGTCCGTAATACCAATTTATCAACTGCAACTAGAGTAGTCGCGTTGCAATTGTACAATGAACAGCTAGTTGCATTTTCCGGTAATGAGCTTGCGGATATTTCGATTGCCACCGTTGGAGTGGTATGAAAACTTTTAATACGCCCCAATGGCAGTGATTTAAAGCGTTTAGACAATAAAAGTTGGAGCTACCGGTGTCTGTTCCAACTTCTAAGTTGAATTGGATTTTTATTGATACCTTTGGAGACAGAGCGGCCTTAATAAGATTACTTTAAGTGTCACTTTGATTTAGTTGAGTTTGCAGTCCAAACTCATTTACCGGAGTGTTTTTGATTCGAACGGTAGTAGATATAAAATCAGGGGTTGTTTAAGGGAAGCAACCTTTGTTTCAGCGTCGAACTTGACTTGCAACTTGCAATACACATCTAAAGGTGCGTCCAGACTATATGATAAAACATGTTATACAGGGTGACTTTTTTATCACCGTCCAAACCTTCTGAGATGACTCCCGTGATACAAACGAACAACTCTTACTATTGGACCAACTCCCTAACTCGAAAATAACACGGATCACGGGAGTCATCTCAGTAGGTTTGGACGGTGATAAAAAAGTGACTCTGTATAGCATAGTTTCGCCGTATGTTTTATTGTAAAGCTCGATGGCGCAGTAGTAACAGCGCTCGGTCTGCGATTGCTGAGGTTAAGCAACTTTCGCAAAGGCCAGTCATTGGATGGGTTACCAAAAAATTATCATTTTGAGCTTCCGTGCTTTGGAAGGCACGTAAAGTCGTTGGTCCCGGCTGCATTAGCAATCGTTAATAACCACCGCACCGCACTAGGCCCGCGTGGTAGTTTAAGGCCCGTTCTCCCTATCCATCCATGAGGAAGACTCGTGCCCCAGCAGTGGGGACATAAATGATGATGATGATGATGTTTTATTAGTGTGGTCGATAAGTGTTAATAAAACAACCTGTAGGTATACTTTTAGTTTTGTAACATTTAAAAAAAAATTTTAGGCAAGTATTTGACCGCGATCTCGCCTGATGGTAAGCGGTGATGTAGTCTAGGTTGTAGCATACTTGTCATAGTATAGCATAAGTTTTGACGTGTAATAGAAAGGTGTGGTAAAAATGAAACGATCGAAAGTGTATCCGATATAGATCTTGTAAGTGTTGTTACTAAGAAATAATTATTAACTTTAATTTGTCATGCAATTGAAAATAAATATTTATATTAGTGAAGTCATGCACGTCAGGCGCGCATAAGCAAGCAACAGCGGTCATAAATGTAAGTACACGGAGTTTACTAAACCACTAGGGCTGTGACTTGTTTATTTTCATGTGAAATTTATTTAGAAATTGCATAACTAACTTAAATTAATAATTATGTCTTAATAACAACACATTAAAGTTCTAGATCAGATACACTTTGGATTTTTTCATTTTGACCACACCTTTTTGTTACACGTCGTATATCATGTAACTTAATGTGGCCTCATTAAAAAAAACTGTATAATGATAAAATATCTTTTTTGGATATATCAAACGAGAAAAACGTATTTTATAAAATGTAAAATAAGATTGACCATGTTCCTATAAATATTATCAAAATTTTATCAAAACGATCTTTTGTGACCCCATATGATCACTTTCAAATTAACCATGTACTTAAAACGCTAAAGTTTAACTAAGTAATTAAATAGCCTATAACTGTCCCACTGCTGGGCAAAGGCCTCCAATCATTGAAATCAAGTCAATTAATGGGTAATGGCTTAATAAAGTTTAACGTAACGTTTAAATAAAAAACTACGACTATATATACTAGCATATCTATATAACTTAGAATCTAAATAATCTAATAAAGTATATATGAAGGAAGTCACGAAAATAACTACCAACTAGTATAATAAAAAAAGAAAAAAAAGTATCTGGAAAAAAGGTTGTTTTTCCACAGAACCAAGTCCTACAAGGATCACTGATTAAATCGGCGTTGTAACAAACAATATTTTCATTATCAGCGCGCGGCCGGCCTGTTTTTGGCCGGTAATAGTTTCTGGCTGAGCGGGCGGGCTTATTGCATCTTCTTCCAGTCGACTGGTGGCCGGCGACGTCCATTACCTACCGGTTAATTGGATACATCTTCCAATCAATTTTGTGGCCATTAAAGCAGGTCCAAACTGCGCACCGTGATGTCTCCGTAATTACAACTGAGATTTGTGCTTCTTCAGAGAGAGCTGGGTTTTTGGGGTTTAGGAGGTTTTTATTTTGTTTTCGCAAGTGGGAATAGCTTGGCCTACATTTCACTGGATGTTGAGTGACGATAAGGTCAATGATTGAAGCTCATTTCTCGCTCATTGACGCAAAGGCGTCAATCATTGAAATCGCTACAATTGATGTTTTCACTACTTTGCCTGACCTGGGAACTGAACCCAAAACCTCAAAAGCGCTATCTAGACAAGGTAAAAAATAAATGCAAACATATAGCAATAGTAATAATGTCACCACGGAAAAACGGACTTTGTGTCTGCTATTTTTAAATGTCCACAAACGTGTGTCGGTATCAATGGCTTGAGTCATACTAATGAGTATGATATTTTATGATCAGGCTCCGCACCTACTCACACACACACCACACACCAGCTCAATTTATATCCCCACTACTGGCACAGTATTAATAGACTGTGCTACTGGGGCGCGAGCCTTTCCTATGGATGGATACGGAGAGCGGGCCATAAACCACCACGCGGGACCAGTGTGGATTGGTGATTGTTAACGACTGCTAATGCAGCCAGGACCAATCTTTAAGTGCCTTCTGAAGCACGGAAGAGCTCGAGATAATACATTATTGGTCACCCATCCGATGACCGGCCTTTACAAAAGTTGCTTAAACTTAGCAATCGAGCTTTGGACCCACGATTAACTCGTTATTTAATTAGTAGACATGAGGACCAGTTCGTCAGTCTACGGCGAGAGCCCTTGTACAGAGAAGGACCAGCATCCAAAACAGTAAGAACGTTTCATCCTTTCTTTTACAACGCTAATATACCTTTACATGTCGTCAACAAACTTTCTTGACCAAAGACTTAATTTAATCAGCTAATGTAATTACTAAGACGGTATTTAACGTAGAGTTGAAAACTGTCATAATTGTAACGAAACTTAAAGCAAAATGAGTTCTCGAAGCCAACTTTAACGAAGTAGACTTAAACAGCTATTTAAGTTAACATTAACTTAAGCTTAACATGCAAACGATATCCATTGCAATGTTTAAGTTATTTATCGGTACTCGCTATGACTTATACTAATAGTCTTAGTTACATACTGATGTTAATCGCTATATTTGATCCTTACTGATGACACTTAACGCTAACGCAAACAAATTTTAAGCTATGTGCAAGCTTTGATCAGAGTTTAAGTTTTAATGTAAACAAAATACTGTTGGTGAACTTAGAGGAATACCAAGTTTGAGACTTAATTAATACAATTTGCATTAATATCGTTTAGAAGCGCTTAATATGCGTTGGTTGTTTCACAGTTGGTTAAGCGTATTTAAATTAAACTACCTTAATATGTTTTATTATAAATGCATTATATATTTAAAAGTCTTTTCTGTACACGAAAAAAGCTTGTCATCATATCATATTAATATTATAAAGAGGAAAGCTTTGTATTTTTGTATGTTTGAAACGAATAAACTCAAAAACCACTGAACCGATTTAAAAAATTCTTTCACCATTAGAATGTTACATTAGCGCTGAGTAACATAAGCTATATTAAAGAAGAAATGTCCACCCGTGCGAAGCCGGGACGGGCCGCTAGTTCTTTTTAATATGAAGAACGGTGAAAAGACTTATAAAATTTATAGAAGTGTGTGATATTGTGTCATGATTATCTGGAAACAAAAATATTTTCCATTGTTAAATAATTAAATACGGCATACTTTAATTTTTGAAACTTTTGTTATAAAAAACATAGATATAGTACACTGTATTGCTTACACAGAAGGAAAACAGTAAAATAAACCACACTATCGACAACTGCAATAAAACAACGATTACTATAATATATTTGTCCGGGTTTTTATAATTGTTTATAAATGAAAAAAAAATATATAGTTTGCTTTCCTATCGTTTATAGTTTCTACCTCCTCATACTCATTTATCCCCCCTCTTTAGTTTTGTATTTAAGTAATTACGTTGTGCCAATTACCTCATTATCTGAGGGCACGTACGTGTCCCTGCCAAGACACGGCAATGACAACATCGCCGTAGATACCACGCTAAACAAAACTACTGTAGAGGCACTTAACAAATCGGTATTAGGTGCCGTCGCTCGACAGGTAATCGTCAAAGGGCGGGATTACATCACGTGTCATCATCGGCACCTCGGTATGCGATTGACACGCATCCCGATTCGCCTTTGATCTGCGTGTTAACGGCATTACGCATTATGTACATATTTTGTTACACGTATGTGGTGCAATTTGCTAGCGAATGGTGAGTTTGTCCCATGTTGATAATTTCAATGCCTGGTCCAATGGGAGTTGATAGGCAACATCTTAGAAATTAGTACAATTTTCAAATAACATATTCAGCCCAGAATTCGATTGGATTGCGGTGACACTCATACCAATTTCTGCTACCAAGCAGCATTATTTTGCAAAGCTGTGTTCTTTTTAAGTCTTTAATTAATCCAAATTTAATGAACACAAACTGAAGCTTCATGTTCTCGGCAATGTGTCTTGATGGGTACAATTTCTATTACAAAGAGTTGCGATGGCGCTCGCGGGCTGTTTGCTAGTTAGCCAGCTGATTGGAATTAAAAAAACAATCTTGTTTAGATAACAAGAATCGCCATCTCCCACAACTTGCGCCAGAGCCTAAGATATGTAGCGATCAAACACGTCTTGAATGTAAATGAAACTATATTGAGAGGCACCACGTTTCACGGGCCAATGCTTCAAAGTGAGCACTGGATTTGTTTGCTTTCATGGTCACATTAGTTTTAAGACCGTATCTCTGAAAGGATAACGACTGTGTAAAATCGTGAGGCGTTTTTAAGTTATTCTCGATATGCGTTAAGTTTCCAACTGGTAATAAACTGAGGTAAAATCATGATAATACGATGATAAGGCTGTTATTACAAAAGTATATATATAAAAAAGAAAGCGTTATATCTCAGCAGTATTTGAAAATGTCGTGATTCTACCACCAGTATCAAAATACAATCATCTTATGAGAAGACTAGCATTTTATCCAAAACTTCACCTGCGTCGCTATGAGATTAAAAAAAAAAAAACAAATGTTGAAAAAATTCCCACGAGCAGGATTTGAACCCGCACCCTTCTGACATACCGGGTCAGGTGCTCTCCCAATTGGGCTATCGTGATTCTAACCAGCCCGCCGAAATTATTCAACACCATTTACTTTTTACTTTGAAAGCCAAAGGCGCCCATTCAATGTCAACAACTACCGTCCTTAACATTATTGTGTTTTTGTAATTTGTTCGCAACAAAATTTGCGTTAAAAATTATATAAACACGTAAAAAAAATTTTTATTAAAATAAAATATAGCCTATATTACCCGCAAGAAATGTAGCATTCTGTCAGTGAAAGAATTTTGGGAATCGGACCAGTAGTTCCTGATATTACAAACAAACAAACAAACAAATTTTACTTCTCTATTAATAGTATAGATAACAAAATATATACAAATAATGCTTAAATCTAAATTTAGTTACAAACATTGGGCAAGGTAAAACTATTCTCACCTGTACTTTCATTTGAGTAGTCATTATCATCATCATCATCATCATCTCAGCCAAAAGATGTCCCCTGCTGGACAAAAGCCTCCCCCAAGGATCTCCACAACGACCGGTTTTGTGCTGCTCGCATCCATTTGGGTACTATGAACGATTAAAACAATTACAAATGAAATAGATAAATCTTACCTGCCATAAAAAATATTGAAATAAACTATCACATAATCACAATAACATTTAATCACAAACAATATTGTGTCGTTTTAATACAATCTTGTGGTCTTGGCTAATAAATAGCCCAGGAGCTGGGAGACACGTGGATGTTGTATGAGGACCGCTTGTGGGTGTAAACAACGAGGGATCGATACACTGCCCACATGTCTGAAACCGCTATACGTATGGAAAACATGCTTTATTCACTCTAATTTTGGTATAAGTGTTCTAAGATCTGAATTGATAACTAAAGGTATATATAATTTTATAAAATGTTTATATAATTTAACGCAAATTTTGTTGCGAACAAATTACAAAAACACAAATGTTGAAAAAATTTCTACGAGCAGATTTGAACCCGCACCCTTTTGACATACCGGGTCAGGTGCTCTCCCAATTGAGCTATCGTGGTTCTAACCAGCCCGCCGAAATTATTCAACACTTTTACTTTTTACTTTGAAAGCCAAAGGCGCCCATTCAATGTCAACAACTACCGTCATTAAGAGCGTTTACGCCGCACACTAGCGCCGCCAATGAAAAAGAAAACATATCTAGTGATTAGAGATAGAAAATCAAATTATGCTCAACAAACTATCTGAATGAAGTAATTTAGCATTTTTACGACACCTAATGAACACCTGACATGTTATGGTTTAGTTAAAATATGGCGTTATAGTTAAAAGTGGCCGTAACGTCTTATTTAACTAAACCATAACATGTGAGGTGTTCATTAGGTGACGTAAAAATGCTAAATTACTTCATTCAAATAGTTTGTTGAGCATAATTTGATTTTCTATCTTTAATTACTAGATATGTTTTTTTTTTCATTAGTGGCGCTAGTGTGCGGCGTAAACGCTCTTAACACCTGATCATAATATTTTTACAAATAATTTTTTTTTTTTATATATATATAATTTTACTCCAATTTTGTTGCAAACAAATCACAATTAGGTGAAGTGTTAAAAAAGAATTGCGCGTGTTGGACTGAGCCAAGAACATATTTAGAAGTGCACCTATCATTGCAGTGCGTGCGGGTTCAAAGGAGATTGCTCTGGATCGCCTTAAAATGTACAAACATTTGAAAAATATGTTATGTTGTAATTAATTTAAATAATAATTTTGACAGTAAGAATTTCAAGCGGACACTGTTTATTAAAAGTAAGACTTTTAAAAGTATTTTTTTACCACCAAACTCGCCATCTTTGTTTGTCAATATGTCAGTACTGATAATAATTATCAGTTTATTATCAGTGTACAGACCTACCACCTAGTGATGTCTCCGTTCGATGTTTTTAGTCAATCAATAATTGATTGACTGATTATACAAAAAAAATCGAATTTGGTTTCGATGAAAACATCGAGTAACAAGATTGATATTTACACATAAAACATTATTGCTGCACAGCATTTTAGTATTTCGGTTTTATTCACGTTTTTAAACATGCTAAGCATAGCCAAATACTTATAGATTTATTATCTTTCAATATCATTTGTAGCAATAGAACTTGACAATTGAGTAGGCCTTAAATTGCTATAGGTATAATTAAGGATTTTATTTTTACAAAGTAATATAACGAGCAGGCTGCTCACTGCGTGGTAAGTGAAACGCCTGCCCATGACAAATTATTATTATATTCCCAAATATTTTCCCGTGTCAAATCGATACTGTGGTAGTACTTACCTAGACAGCCAGGTATCAGACCTACCACCTAGTGATGTCTCCGTTCAGCGCCACCAAGAGGAAACTTGTTGTAGGGCATAGTAGTAAAAATATCAATATTTATAAGCATTCACTAAAGTGTTTCCTTTGACTAAACATAACATCAAAATCGGTCCTTTTTATTTAAATAACTGTCTTCTCAGAAGTGTCCGTCATAAAACTTAGTTTTCATGGGTTAATACAGGCAATTCATTACTAGAAAATGAGTTTTCCTCTGCAGTTTATTTTAAGGCGAGCAATGTATGGACGCAGAACAATCTCCTTTAGCTTGTTGATTTTTTTAAAATACCTTTTCAAATTTAACAGATGACGTATACAACAGCTCTACACAACGTTGAATGCGAGTCAAAGCTGAAACCAGTTAGTGAACTAAAATATGCTATGTTTGCATATTTGTAAAGACTAAATTTGAGGTTCATTATCCGTATTTACCACAATTCTATGCACCACGTATAACGCAAATAAATAAATATCCTTTGTTTCTTTCTTGAAAAGTAATAAACATTATCTCTCAGCCCAAAAGTAAGTACAGTTTGAAACACAGGTGTTAGAAAACGTATTTAATACTTTAAATAAGTATTTAAATATCCACAGACTAATACTAATCCCTACGAATCCTACGAATAAAACAAAGAATAAGGTCCGAATAGTTATATTGTGTTTTGTTCCTGTCATGTAAACGTTATTTCAATATACAGTAAAAGAGACAAAACACGGAATAACTATTCGAAGCTTATTCTTTGTTTATTTGTAAAGAACTATGACCTTTGTTGTCTTCCCTTAGCCAGAATATTTTTTTTTGGTTTTCAACTTTACAGCTAGTATTCTGTACCCTGGGTTATTATGCATCTGGGTTATTAAGTTAATTACTTTAGTGCCCCCGCCCACGACCGATAATCGGTGATCGATTTTTTGGTCGGTGAAAATGAAACTTATGTCGGAAGTCTATGTTGCAACGCACACGTTCTACAATAAGTCGGTCACAAAATCGGTAATAAAATCTCGGTGAAAAAATCTGTTCGATTATCAGTCCTACTAAAAGTCGGTCGTGGGCAGGAGCCGTTTATGTCACTTAATAACGATAATTCAAGAAAGTTGCCGTGTTTTAGTGCATTTCAATATTTTACTTACGTAGTGCTCTGTCTGAGTACTTGGAAAGGTTCGACGTCAATACTTTGTCTTAAAATGAAGATGTATGGCCTCCTGTTCGAAGTCGTTGGCAGAACTGAAACTGTGACGTAATTTAAAATGCATTTGGTTATGTTCAAATATAGTTACATCGTGATTTTGTGGTCGTTGCAGTACTTTTAAATAGGTACAACTTTTTGTACTGAACCAACACAGAAATCTTTAAAAAAAATTAAGGTGTTTCATATCAAATCAAATCAAAAATCAAAATCATTTATTCACACGAAACATGGTAAAAAGATGGTCAGTAATAAAAGCAGTACATACATGTTTCGCCAAAATTGGCATGCGAATGGTATTGAATATAAATGTGATTCGATAGAATAAAATAAATTAAATAAAAATGTCACAATAACTTACTACTACTACTACCAATAGGTACTGTAGTGATCGGGTCTCCTTGCTCGGGCAGCCCTATGGCACACGACGTGATCTCAGAAAAAGATAAGGAAAAATCTAGAAGGAAACAAATGAAGAGGATTATTGATTCAGTGACAGCCAGCTACGGAGCTAAGGCTGAATTGTAAATTATCTCTGAGAAAAAATATAGTATACAAGATATTTTGCTCTCTATTATTTACCCCGGTTGTAATAGTACATACTTACTCTCCCGAAGTGTATGCTGAAACTGCTTATGGTTTTTAAAGTTTTTAGTTAACTAAACCCTGCGCACTTTACTTAAGTAAAGTGCGCAGGGTTCTGGCCAGCTCCAACGCCGTTCTGGCAATGATAGTAGACTGGACTGTCCCTACATCCGACATTGCTATGAAAGACACATCCCACGATGTCAAATGGAGAGACTATTATAAACTGTTGTTTTCTAAGTACCTAATTTAATTTGTAATTTAAATTGATGTTGTATGATGATTTTTAATGTATTTTATTCGTATTTTTATCACCTGAAATAAATTTATTTTATTTTAAGTTTATTTTTATTTAAAGTAAGTGTTTTTTTATGTATTTTAAATTATTTCCATTAATGATATTTATTTATTTTTTACAAACTTTTACTTTCAAATTTTTATTTGTTGGTCAAATAAACACTTATTCTATTATATTCTATTCTCTAGAGTTGGTCCAGTTTTATCTATTCATGAATACTATCAGCTGCTTGCCAAATGGACGACTTTAAAACGGTGTATGTAGAATAGAGTATCAAGACAATGTTAAGGTGGATATGGTATGTACAGAACACCACCAAATGTAATACTTATAATACAGTATTCATTGTTTTATATCATTGTAAGACTGACTTCCTCCTGCGTGCTTCGGAAGACACGTAAAGCCGTTGGTCCCGGCTGCATTAGCAGTCGTTAACAACCACCGCACCGCACTGGGCCCGCGTGGTGGTTTATGGCCCGCATTCCCTATCCATCCATAGGGATGGCTCGTGCCCCAGCAGTTGGGACATAAAATGAGCTGATGATGATGATGATATGACGACCTCCGTAGCAGAGTAGCTTGCACGCCGGACTTTGGGCGGCGCTAACTCTCGAGGTCCCGGGTTCGATTCCCGGTCGGGTCAACGTCAAAAACGAAATTTTCGGTATTGTGTCGGGTCTGGGTGGTAGTGTACCGTCGTTGTTTCTGATTTCCATAAAACAAGTGCTTTAGCTACTTACCTTGGGATCAGCACAATTACGTGATGTTGTCTAATATCTAATCTTTATCTAAATAAATCTTCTGTGTGTGTGTGTATGTTATTGAACTCCTTCTAAACGGCTGGACCGATTTGGATGAATTTTTTTATGTGTGTTCAAGTGGATTCGAGAATGGTTTAGATTTACAATTGGACCCGGTAGGTGGCGCTGCTATAGGTGTCCATCATGGCATACGGTTCTTAATAGGACGGATGATTTGTTTGTTTAGTTGTCATGGAAACTGTCAAAACGGTACGAAGTCCGCCGGTCAGCTAGTATTTATATATTATTTTATCACAATTTCAATCTATAAGTTATAAAATAATGATACCTGTGAACAAAGCAGACACGATTTTATTGCAACTATAAAACTGACGTCAATAGGCTTTATTAGAAATAACAAAGTCACATTATACGCTAAACTAGAAACAACAACGTCACGTATCATAATTATTAATGAAGCAGTTGCATGCGCCACGATCATGGATACAACTATGCCGATATATCCTTCAACAATTATTATAATGTTAGTGTGTTAATATTAAAACCGTCGTAATACACGATTTTAATTAATACAGTCACATAAACAAAGAAAATAAATGTTTCCCTGCACATTAAAAGTCTACCACAATCCCTTGGCACTGGAAACTTGGTCTACTTTTACGATGTCTACGAAGCTACTCGGTTCTGCAGTAGGGCTGCCACATTTATGATTTTAAAAGTTAAATTAAAATTGATGATAATTTTAAGGAACGCTGTTTCAAAATATTCAAGTAGTTTTATTACTTTGCTATGAAATCGATAAATGGGTTGTCTATGGTTTATACCTTTCCTTCAAGTTAGGAGAAATTATGGACCGACATTAGCAATTTGTAAAAATCGGTTTTGTTGCAGTCTCTTCAATCTAGTGCAGTTTAAATAATTTATGTAGAATAATGAAATTGACCACGAACTCTGCACAGGGTTCGAAACGTCAGGACGCAACTAAATAACATCAATGTGTAGGTTCGTAAAATTTGTTTCATTTCAATATTGGAAAACGCTATAATGAAATTTATATAACTATTTTATTTATATACAACGTCTTTTTGTATATATCATTAGATATTGTTATACAAATCAATTTATTAAAATTATTTTTTATACTTTTTATACTGATATGACAGCCTTTATCAGCATTGTCCTACAGATAACAAACAGCGTTGCGTTAAATAGATCATTAAGTTTTTATTTAGAGTATCTTGAGTGTGTCATGCTCTCTTTACTGTCTCTGCGGTGGTGGCGTGTGCGTCGGGTCGTTACGTTCCCTAAAATATGGTTGAGCGAAGCGATGGCTGATTCATACGTCATGCTCGTGAACGGGTGCCGCCTGTGGAGGCTGGTCTGCTCTTGCATACTTATCTTATTTTTAGTATTATTAATTATAGTTTGACTTTGTTTTACCTAAACAATTTTTGACTTTTACTAGAGTACTGTAGTGGTGCTGTATGACATTGTGGAAATTGAAACTTTTACATAATTATCTGATGTAAATTTGTTAACTTACATTTTTTATTTTAACAGCATTGTCCTACAGATAGCAAACAGCGTTGCGTTAAATACATCATTAAGTTTTTTATTTAGAGTATCTTGAGTGTGTCATGCTCTCTTTACTGTCTCTGCGGTGGTGGCATGTGCGTCGGGTCGTTACGTTCCCTAAAATATGGTTGAGCGAAGCGATGGCTGATTCATATGTCATGCTCGTGAACGGGTGCCACCTGTGGAGGCTGGTCTGCTCTTGCATACTTATCTTATTTTTAGTATTATTAATTATAGTTTGACTTTGTTTTACCTAAACAATTTTTGACTTTTACTAGAGTACTGTAGTGGTGCTGTATGACATTGTGGAAATTGAAACCTTTACATAATTATCTGATGTAAATTTGTTAACTTACATTTTTTATTTTGTTTTTTTACATGTTGTAATTGTCTTATATATATTTTTTGTGTTTATTTGTAATGGAAAGTGTTCTGCTATGATAGGGCATTTTCCAATATTTTTGACGCTGTAAGGGAGAAAAGAGCTGGACACTTGCTGAGTTTCTTGCCGGTTCTTCTCAGTACAAGATCTCCCGCCCAGAGTAGATTTACGAACCGATGGCATAATGACATTCACAAGAGCTACTTGTAGCCTAAACTGAATAAATGATTTTGAATTTTGAATTGAATTTTGAATTTTTTCAAAGTTAAGTTAAGTTTTGGAGATCCTTGGGGGATGCTTTTGTCCAGCAGTGGACGTCTTTTAGCCGAGATGATGATGATGATGATGATACAAAGTTATAACTCGGAAATAAGTACATAGTATTGTCCTACTAATATTATAAACGCGAATGTTTTTACTTACAAACTTTCGCGTATCCATACTTATGGATGGATGTTTGTTACTCTTTCACGTAAAACTACTAAATGGATTTGAATGAAATTCGTCATACAGATAGTTTATAACCTGGATTAACAGATAGGATACTTTTATCCTGATATTCCCACGGGAACGGGAACCACGCTGGTGAAACCGCGAGCGGCCACTAGTATGTTTCATAAAATTATATATTAACTACACGGGACTACATCGCTTGTCAGTTCATCACCATCACCTTCTACCAATCCTTACACACAAAGCGTGCCAACCCTATTCGCCAGGCTTTATTACTCGTTTTCTTCATAAATCGGTCTGTATAGGAAACGAAGCGAGATACAAGTTAGCTCAGGTGGGGAACGCAGGTGGTTTTACGACATAGTTTTTACAGTCCATCATATTTTATTCACAATGAAAACTCGTGAATTCCGCAGTGCAAGTATGATGGGAAGGCGGAGTTGCCTTCATGTTCGCTGCTATTGTATTCTGCGTACAATACTATACCTTTAAATATTCATTTTTTTCTCGTCGTCGCAAGGATTTTGCTATGTGAAGCGTCAGGAAATTAATTTCAGTACGCGCATGCGTTTGTCTCTTCGTTTTTAATAATGATTTGCAATCATTTCAAATATGTTTGTACATCGCTGCGGTGGCCGAATGGCAAAGCGCACGGCCTGATATCCGAAGGTCCCAATTCCCAGGTTAGGCAATTTTTGGATTTTTGATGCATATCCCGGGTTTGTGATCACCAACCCGCATTTGGCAAGCGTGGTGATTAAGCCATTACCCATCAATTGTAGTGATGACTTGATTTCAATGATGGAGGCCTTTGCCCAGCAGTGGGACAGTTATTGACATTGTACATTAATATTAGTTCTTTACCTATGAAATTGGCGTTTTGTATAAAGATTTTTTATAAAATTTTATTTTTCATATTAACGTTTTTTTTTTAAATTTTCTTAGCATCTATTTATTTTGATACTATTAAAATTGTAGAGTAGTGTGTTTGTTTCACTAGCTAAATATAGCAGACATTAAAAAGAAAAAAATGCAAGTCCCTTCAAATCTACAATAAAACAAAAGGACACTTCCGCGAACAAAAAGGTTAGTCAATTTAAAAAAATATTGGGCGATAAAGACACAGAATTGATAATCATTAATATTACTGAAGCATAAGTAACATAGTCCTTAATAAAGGTGTATAATAATATTAACAACCGTTATTGACTTTTAGAAGTAATACACCTATTAATAAGTGAGAAAAAAACGTCAATTTCATAGGTAAAGACCTATTACTATATTGCAAAAAAATTTAAATCTGTGACGGTGACAAGATTCTGCCCAGACTGGTTGTTGCCATTCGATGCATTCAAGACTACACTACACACATGAACTACCCTACACAGTTCAAACCGTGGTACCTACCTAATTGTACTTTTTGTTTTGCATTTCTGCGTTCCAGTTTCAAAAGTACGAGATCCAATGAAAATACAAGACGTAGAGGCGTACCAACCGAAACTTCTGGAATCTTGATCTGTGAACTGCGGTGGCTGCTTAGTAATAACATACAAGCAGTACAAAGTTTACAATTAATAAAATTAATCAACTCCAAGTCGAAAATCTTTCCATTCCTAATAAATTCATCATGGAAACTTTGCAACTCAGCAAACGGTTGGAATTGAACACGGAATAACTTCATACACACACGCGTTCGTGTTTTTCTTGGCGTTCAATCTGGAATACGCAGTGCGGTCCCGAGTTCCTGCCGCTTCACCTTCCCGCCCGGCAAAGTTAATTTTAAACTGCTCCTTACATAGAGCTATTTAACTTCAGAAACGAATTTAGATTGAAACGGCTCTAATTTTATTGGGATCTTTCGTCTTAACCCCGAACCCTTGGCTAATTTAACAGTAATGAAGTTTGGAATTATATTGATTGAGTTTGAAGTTTTCCAGTTGGTGGATGCAAAGTGGACGGACTGGTTGTAATTAAAACAGATACCTGTGACATCTTCAAAAAATAGAGAACAGAAAAGCAAAGCTAAATTTTTTATTTCATATATTTTATGTTTGCAGTAATTAAATTATATTAAACAAAGTTTAGTTACTTTATACTTAAAACTTACAATATTTAATTTAATTATTTATCTTTATTCAGGAAAAGCAGCTTTCCTAAATAAAATAATCTTAATATTGAACTATGTGTTAGCACATAAGCTTAACAGTTTCCACTACTAGTTGGTACAGTTATATTTATGTTGAGTGACAAAGTGCAAATAACTTACAATAAAAAGTATAAACAAGACTAAAAAATTACATAAAAACTAAGGTAGGCTACTTTAAGTAAAATACAAAAACTGATTTAAAAAAAAAATTTAAACAAAGGCAGGCGAGTAAGTATACTTATATGGTTTATGTAGTATACTCGTAGCAATATATTATTTTTTAACGCCTAATAAAAGGCTACGAAAACTCCCAAACTTTTCTTGAATATATCGATGTTATTGAATGCACTATTAAACTCATTAGCAGCTCTAATTATAAAACTATTACGTTTATAATTGGCTTTACAGAAAGGTGGAAAAAATTATTATTTTTTACGAGCATTTAGCCTTGAGCATTTAAACCCTATTTTACTTAACAAGTAAGGATATTACCTACTGAAACGACAGCGATGCCTTTTTAGTAATTATTAGCTCTTTACTCGCAACTACGTCCGCGTCGAGGTAAGATGTAAAAATAAACTCTTTTATAAAATAAAATGAAGCCTATGTTACCCGCAAGGGGTGCAGCATTCTATCAGTGAAAGAATTTTTTAAATTGGAGCTGTAGTTCCAGAGACTCGACATAAAACAAACAAACAAACAAACAAAGTCACAAATGCTATCTTTTTAATAATAGTATAGACTGAACGATACCACTCAAACCTTAAGAAGATTTCTCTTAATAAAATTTATAATACCACCATCTTAACTAAATATGTCGCCATAACATCAATGTTTGTAGCATTACTTATTGTGTTCCGGCAGCTAGAGATAAGATAGCCAGTGCCTCACTAGTTGGGGATCCCGGGTGAAGTGCGCTTCCATCATTGGCCTTATCATCACTTAACATCAGGTGAGATCAAGGCACTGTGCTTACTCGTTAATATATATAAAAAAAACAGATTCGTTTTGCATGACTTTTTATAACTTTTATTTTATTTGTGCAAACAGAAACAAAATATTTTCATATTTGCGATTTCTGTAAGCTATTTAAGGCATAGTGCATTATGAACTAAAGCTTAGAGTCAGCACGCGGATACCCTTGGAGTTGCAAGCGTCCATGGGTTACAATCCGCACTGGGCCCGCGGGAAGGCTCGTGCCTCAGCAGTGGGGACATAAAAATGAGCTGATGATGATGATGATGGGTTACTGTGGCCGGGTGGGATCAGGCGGGATGCTCGCCAGACGACTCAGTATCTTTCCATACTCGATACTTTACTCAATAAACAAGCTACAAATCGACTTTCACTCTGATCAACTAGTTGATTCGTTCAGTTGATCGGAGTGGAAGAAGCGAGATTAAGGTAAGTTGGCGATGGTTTTAGACATAGATATAGGTCTACGGAAAGAAATTCAATATTAATTCAAAGTTATAGCTGCAAGTTAGGCAAGTGCTGCCGGCTTCTCCAATTATTTCTTAAAACTGCACCTAACTTCATTTTATATTTATGAGACTTTAAAAAAGCTAGCCCGCTGCCGAGGTTGGTTCACGAAACTATGCGATCACGACATTTAAATATTTTTAATTATATTTTGTCTCAGTGACTAGGTGGCTTAGGCTGGAATGGTTTTGACAGGGTCGGCAACGCGTGAGTGTATCTCTGGTATTGTCATCATAAGGAGCTCGATGCGCAGTGGTTGACACGCCCAGTCTGCGATTGCTAAGGCTGAGCAACTTTCGCAAAGGCCGGTCATCGGATGGGTGACCAAAAATATATCAGCTCGAGCTCCTCCGTGCTTCGGAAGGAACGTAAAACCGTTGGTCCCGGCTGCATTCGCAGTCATTAACAACTACCAATCCGCACTGGGCCCGCGTGGTGGTTTAAGGCCTGTTTTCTTTATCCATCCATAGAGAAAGCTCGTGCCCCAGCAGTGGGGACATAATATGAGATGGTCACGATTGTAATCATAAAAGCTATGGTAACCGCTTACCATCGGGTGGGTCGTATGCCTGTTTGTCAATTTAAATAAATAAAACAAAAACCATAATTATTATTTATTTTCTGACTCTTATTGATCTTCCATTTATTTTCCGACATCGGTATTATGTTGTCAGACTTTCCCTTGACATAGGCCTACTCTAGGGCATTCCACTTGACCCGATCTCAGGCATTTCTTCTTTATCCCGTGGGACATTATCTATCACGGCGTCTATTGGTTCTGGAGGGTGATGGTCTAATGTCCCACGGGGACCAAACAGATTGGGACATGTTTGCCGCAAAAGTAGTATTTAAAATTATGTACAATTAAACTCGGTTTGGATGGTGATATGGTGTATATCATGTACTTACTATCTTACCAAGACAGCTCATCAAAACAAACACCTCGCGACACCGATACCGTCAGATCGATAATTGGGCTTTCTATGGCATGTTTTTCAATTGAGTCTGTTTTATTTATTTATTTATAATCAACCCAGTAACAAAGACCAATTATATCAATTAAACATTATAAGATAAAAATGGACATTAAAAATAAACAATACAAATAAAAACAGAAACAAGGCATATTCAATCACAAAACATATTTGAATGATATGATTCTATAATTCTAATTCTGTCATGCTAATCTACCAACGCGCACTGGGCCCGCGTGGTGGTTTATGGCCCGTTCTCCCTATCCATCCATAGGGAAGGCTCGTGCCCCAGCAGTGGGGACATAAAAATGAGCTGATGATGATGATAATGCTAATCTATTTGTACACAAGGTCGAGCTTCTTTGAAGTTCAGTGCAATTTTTATAATTTTCACTCTATATATTTGCTAAATAATCGCTTTTCATATAAAAATATATCTCTGGATATTTCGTTATTTCAACCAAAATTGTCTCTCTGATAAAATATCAGTTTATTCAAACTAGAGCTCGATTTATTTCAATGAGGTTAGTTATCAATAATCGAATCAAATGAAGATCGTTCCCACAAACTTCGTCATCGCGCAATAACAGGTGCCAAGAGAATAGGTGGTCGTATCTGGCCCGCAGCCCGTCCTAAACCAATAGCAGTCGTGCGCTCCATTGACGCGCGCAAACATACGCTGGCTAAGGGTACCGGTTCGTTGTATACGCCGCCGTGCAAGGCCAGAATAGATAGGTAACTAACTACATTAATATTTCAATCTTCTCCACAGCTAAAATATAGACGTCCTGAATGGGTAGTAGGTAAAAAAATTATGGATGATTCAAAAGCACTTTTCTAAAGTTTATTTGAATAAAGAATATTTGACTTTGACAATATCTACGTGGTCTTCTAATACCGCTAATAATTGGAGAAGTTTATAAAAGTTGATTGGGTTTGCCATTTATTCATTTGTGGAGGCATTTAACCTTCATGTCATCAGATGGTAAGTCATGATAAGGCCGTACGTGAAAACCCACTACTGGCTCTTTCTGGCTATATACATATAAGATCTCAGCAACGCTACAGTAATTGATGTTATAGCGATAGACTTTCAAATAATACCCTATCGTCAAACATTTTAATGTTGCCTGTTCCAGATAGTCTAAATTTTCATTAAAGCGGTTTATCACACAATGCTTATTTTAGACTTAGGTTCATTTAAAAATGGCCTTTTAAAAAAAAATATTATAAAGTTAATTCCTGCTACGACTAAGATTTTTTTTTATACTTTCTTCATAGGAAACACCACAGCTTTAGAACCTAATACCCACTGATGACAATACATAAATTAAGGAATAGCCAATTTCACTCTTTATCTCGTAGGCGGGTTTTCAACCGCCTGCCCTGGGATTCTGGCCGCCATTACTCTCAGCGTTAACGTTCTATCTACGGCGCCGGCGGCGGCGGCGCGGCGTGTGGGGGCGCAGTATGAGCCGTTGCAACTGTGAAATACCAAATGAAACGAGAAGTGGTGTAAGATTGTAACGAAACAATAAAAAAAGTAATATTTTTTTATGTACCTGCACAAAAATGGTATTAATATATATTTTATAATTTTATAATAGCTATTTTAAAGAGATATAAAAAAGAATAAAAGTTCAATTTAAATGTGAGAAATCATAGTAGCCATAGCTCCAGTCTAACTACTGACGTGAACCCATACCTACAAACTAGCGTATCAGCTTTTCTGGATGGGTTAAGAGCACTTTTATCTATATTTAAGAAAAGCTATTGCTCTTCTTTTTAATTTGTATTGAACTGTGTCAAATAATCAAATACACTTTTAAAAATTCAAAAAATCATTTATTCAGTTTAGGCTACAAATAGCTCTTATGAACGTTATTTATGCCATCGGTTCGTAAGTCTATCTACTCTGGGCGGGAGATCTTGTACTGAGAAGAACCGGCAAGAAACTCAGCAAGTGTCAAGCTCTTTTCTCCCTTACAGCGTCATAAATATTGGAAAATGCCCTATCATAAAAGGACACTTTCCATCACAAATAAAAACACAAAATATAAAGGACAGTCACAACATGTAAAAAATACAAAAAAAAATAAAAAAAAAATAAATTAAATATTTAAGTTTTGCAAAAACATCATTTACCAGTATAATTTTTTACAATGTCATACAGTACTAGTAAAAGTCAAAAACCTGTCTTAGAAAAAAAAAAAAAAGTTAAACTATAGTTAATAATAATAAAAATAAGTACGCTAGAGCAGACCAGCCTCCACAGGCGGCACCCGTTCACGAGTATGACATATGAATCAGCCATCGCTTCACTCAACCATATAAGTTAAAAATACATTAATTATCAAAAAGGTAAAAAACTTTAAAAAGGTCTGTTGGTCGCCAACAATATATCTATACACTATTGATAAAGGGGTAAAGTTTGTTTGTTTGTTTGCGGAGGGTAATCTATGGAACTGCTGGTTCAATTAAAGAAAATCTTTCACTGACAGATGATACACTCTTTGTGGGTCACATAGGCATATTTTAATTTAAAAATATAAAACTTTTTTCAAAGTCGAGACAAGTATGCGGGTGAGCAAGATTTTAATATAGAAAAAGACCTAATGACCCAATAAAAAACTTTAAAGTGAGTGTTCACATCTGTTGAGACGCTGGGCGTACGTGCCGCTTTCTATCGCCAGATAAATCCGCGCGTATCTTTTCAATTATCTCTTTCCCCTGATTAAGTGCGCTATTGGCGCGGAGTAATTAATACGTCTTATCGGCGCCGGCGGCGAGATGAGCCTGGGGGAACAGTGTTGCCTCAATTTCAAAGCTTAAGAAAAAATTGGCAACAATCCCTTCCGCGTGTTGGTTTACAAATTAATAAATATTGGCTGTCGCATCGCCGAGCGAATGGGACGTGCTGAGACGGAGTTCTGCCATAATAAAGATCTACATAAAGATTATTTCATATACTTTTTCTTTAAAATGTAATGTAGAGTTAGACCACTGTGGGGCATAAAGTTAGTTAATTTAGCTAACCGTTATGTTGATTCCATGGTAAAGCTATACAGTCTGTAGTCATGTCATTAATTTTTAGGATGTTGTAGATTTTAATGATAACAGAACTTGGAAATAGCAAATTTAGAAGAAGAAATAAAATGGTATTCATCATGGAGGTATTCCGCAATGGGCCTGCGTGGTAGTTTAAGGCTCCTTCTCCTTATCCATCATAGACAAGGCTCGGGGACATAAATTGAGCTAGTGATGTAATAGTGTAATATCCTACTAATATTATAAACGCGAAAATTTGTAAGTATGGATGTTTGTTACTCTTTCACGTAAAAACTACTGAATGGATTTGGATGAAATTCGGCATCCAGATAGTTTATAACCTGGATTAACATATAGGATACTTTTATCCCGATATTCCCACGGGAACGGGAACCACGCGGGAATAACACATTTATAATTGAATTTTTCAATTAAGTTGCATAACATTAGCAATCACAAACCAGGCGCGCTAACCACAGCGCCATCGAGCTCCTCAAAAAGTCATTAATCGTAAAAACCTTAAAATTCATTAATTTGCTATAACCACCGGACAATCAAACTGATAACGTCATAATGCGAAGGTTTCGACCATAGGCATCGATTTGTTTCAATTATCCAATTCCATCGGGCGGACGCGCAAACAAAGTGCGAGCGCGAAACAAAACGAGTATTCACATCGAAGTAATCCGATTCAGAATCGAATTAAAATCGTGTTTACGCGACACTCCGCATGTTGCAGTGCTGTGCAATGTGGAGTGGCTGCCTCAAGAGCGGGAATGGGACTTTGCATTTGCATCACTCTTCTATTGTATAGTAAACAGCCTATAACTGTCCCACTGCTGGGCAAAGGCCTCCATCATTGAAATCAAGTCATCGCTACAATTGATGGGTAATGGCTTAATCACCATGCTTGCCAAAAATGCGGGTTGGTGATCAAAAACCGGGCTATGAATCGAAAAATCCGAAAAACACTTTGCTTGACTTGGGAATTGAACCCGGGACCTTCAGGTATCGGACCAAGCCCGTGAGCACCGTGTGTTTATATCTATCATCATCTATCATATACGATACAACTATAGCCACCGTGGCCGAATACCAAATCCCTCGGGTCTATATCCTTGACGCGATTCCCAGGTAGGGCATAGTGTATACTGGATTTTAAAACCCTGGTTTGTGATCTTTTCCCGCACTAAGATAGCTTTCAATAGGGTTAAGTACCTTGTAATCCCTGTGTTTAGTTTTTAATAATAATATATGTTGCAGACCATTGGAAACTTGTAGTTTAGTGAACCGTCCGAAAAGTGCCGAGTCCAGCCGGTCACCAATCATCTTTAGGATAATAGCCTGCGAGCAGGCGAGCAACCATTTACGTGTGAGGTTAACAGAAAGTATTGCCTTTACCCAACAGCTACGAATGCTACGAGCTACGGCAATATTCGTAGCACAGTAGTATCGTAGCGCTGATTGTGTTGGCGTAACTTAGCTTCATTCTTATGAATTACTACGCTTCTCTAAATAGGTAGTTTTCTGTTTTTAGTATTACTGCTTTCTTAGTTTGACTATCGTCTCTTTGGTGTTAACACCGGTTTCAAACCTCAGACGAGCGCGTTTCAACCTGAGTGCGGCGATTCTTTACGCCGGACCAGTTGTGCCTTTTGTACAAGACACAGGTACGGTCTTGCGTGGAGTATTGCTCGCACATCTGGGACGGTTCCGCTAAGTACCATCTCGATGCCTTGGACAGATTGCAGCGTCGCGCTGAACGCATTATCAGCAATGCAGAAGTGGTAAATCTCGAATCTCTGCAATTGCGTAGAGATGTTGCGTCACTCAGCGTGTTTTACCGCTTATTTATACCATGGCGAGTGCTCTGAAGAGCTCTTTGACCTCATCCCACCTTCTCCCTTTCTTCATAGGAGTACACTTGCTGCTCTTCGGAGTCACCGATTCACTGTCTCAAATATCCCATCGCGCACAAAGAAATTTAGTGACTCGTTTCTTTGTCACACCTCCAAAAGATGGAATAGTCTACCAGCACACGTTTTCCCTCCTTCCTATGATATGGGGTCCTTCAAGAGAGGCGTGAAGAAGCACCTTGTGGGCCGGCAGAGTGAAGTTAACTGATGCTACGTTTGTTTCCACGCTGCACCAGTTGTCTTCGCGTCTGGACTTCATTTCCACTTAACATCAGGTGGGATGGAGTCATTTGCCGAGCTAAGTATTAAAAAAAAAACCAGTAGAAAAGCGCCTGAAACTCGAGTGCTAGGATACTCGTGTATCTCTGTCTCTGGTACTCTAGATTTCAGGGAAACATGCGCCAGACAGCCTAATTTTATACTACTTACATATTATTATTGTTCTCAGTATTAGTAGTGTTGAAAGGGCTTGTCCTAGGTAACTAGCTACAACCATCTTATCAAAGTCTGTCACGATAAGTCCACCTAGCTAATTATTATTATAGGTCGCCATAACAAGAATGTTACTAGCATTGTTGTGATCAGAAATTTAAAAACAATATTTAGCCAGTTCAGCTGTTGAAGATGCCGGGTCAGGTGCGATTCCATCATAAGAGATAAAAGGAAAGATTTACTGTAGTTGTATATAAAGAAATCAGAATAAAACTAATGCTCCGATATTGAATTCGTCTAGAAACGTAAATGCTTTATAGACAACTGAATTGAAGCTCTTTTGTATAGCTGCTGTCGTCTGTGCAATGTCAGCGGCTATTTACGAGCATATTCAATAAAATATTGCCAGTTGATTGTATTGGATTTGTAAAGTCACCGATTTTTAAGCCGGTACGATTGTAAAGTTATTTATTTTAGATAACACATCAAATAGGATTTGATTTGTTACTTTGATTATAAGATTATATTTGTGTTTTATATAACTAGCGACTCGCCCGGCTTCGCACGAGTGTAATGCTGATATACATATAAACCTTCCTCTTAAATCACTCTATCTATTAAAAAAACCGCATTAAAATCCGTTGCGTAGTTTTAAAGATCTAAGCATACATACATAGGGACAGACAGCGGGAAGCGACTTTGTTTTATACTATGTAGTGATAACGCAAATTGTGTAGCGATCAAATTATAATTTGTAAAACAAGTGTTGAAAAAACGTCATTGGGTGCGGGTTGAATTGAATCACGACCGTGAAATGTATTCAACACAAAAAAAAAATGTTTGTGTCTTAGATAAATGATTGGTCGAGCACGCGAGACCAATCATTTATCTAAGGTTTGTGTTTTAGAATTCTTTATTTTCTGTCTTGGATACCTTAAAACAACAAAAACTTGTAATTATATTCCCTTCAATACGTACAATGAATGATTATTAGGTAACGGCATATTTTTTTTGGAAAACTAAACCATAACATGTCAGGTGTTCATTAGGTGACGTAAAAATGCTAAATTACTTCATTCAAATAGTTTGTTGAGCATAATTTGATTTTCTATCTCTAATTACTAGCAATTTTTTTTTTTATTGGCGGCGCTAGTGTGCGGCGTAAACGCTCTTAAGCTATACCTACATTTATTATATAAAGCTGTTTAGATTCTTATCCTATTCTTCTCCACGACTAAAAGACTCCATAGTGGATTAAAAAAAAACAATAACGGTTTAAAAGTACAAATGTGATAAGTTAATTTGAATATTGATATTTTAGACTTGACTTAATATTTTTTGTGTAAGAAGTGCTTGTCAAAAGTCATCATCATCTAGTAGCTCAATTAAGTCAACAGACGTCCAGAATACGTGTGCGTCGTGCCAGATACATCGTGCATGCAACTGTTCAAACAACATCTGTACAGATACTGACGTGAGATCACAACCGATGCCCGCAGTCGACCACATTGTAGTGAAGCGATGATTGACGGCGTAATCCAACCAGCTGATCAGCTGGACCGATGGGTACCTGCTGACGATTATAGGTACAGCACCTGCTTTACAACGTGGTGTACCTGTCAGGAAACCTCCTTGGGTTTTATGGAACAAATACTTAGTTGATTCTTTATTTAAAAAGAAGTAACCCGCTAAACCTTCATTACTAGGCAGGGTCACTTTTTTGTCACCGTCCAAACCTTCTGAGATGACTCCCGTGATACAAACGAACAACTGTTACTATTGGACCAACTCCCTAACTCAAAAATAAAAGTCAGCTGTTTCATACAAAACATGAATATTCATTCGACCAAAATGTATGGAACAGCTGAATTTTATTTTCGAGTTGTGGAGTTGGTCCAATAGTAAGAGTTGTTCGTTTGTATCACGGCAGTCATCTCAGAAGGTTTGGACGGTGATAAAAAAGTCAACCTGTATAGAATAAGAATAAGAATAAGAAACATTTATTGACCTGCACAAAAACAAATACAAACAGATGAATAGGTATACAGGTTGACTTTTTTACGCATAGGTATGCGTTTGTCTGTTTACCTATGTTGATGTTTGAAGAAGAGATCAAGTCGTCCGCCCGCCGCCGCCGCCGCCGCCGCCCGTCTGACAGACGTACCGGCCGACGGGCCTGCACACCATGCATAACGCATGAGCTCGATCCGCGATCGCACACATTACTACAATATTGGCATTGGGAACTTCTGTTGTCCCGTATCGGATGAACGTTGAGGCATTTAGCTTTTCAACAACGGGTTGAATGCAAGAAATTTTGGTTCAATCCTGATTTGTGCGTTATACTACTAACGTGAACTCATATTTAAAACAAGCATATTAGTTTTTTTTTAATCTTAAATGTTTTTGTTTTATAATGCCGCCTTGAACACAACAAGGATAGGCTACAGAATTGCACTTAGTAAATATAACAGACTTTAAAGAAGTCTTATCGACTAAGCCGAATACATATAAATCTCGCTGCGAAGTGAACTCCTGACCTCTGAGTCTGTGATCCTACATCTAACCACTAGACTTCGTTAAAAGTAACTATACCTAGTTTCCTGAAATTTTACCGAATTTAAACATGATCGTGTCAATCTGGCGTGGTATTTAAACCAATAATAATAAATGTTTATATAATTTTTAACGCAAATTTTGTTGCGAACAAATAATAATAATAATTTAATTATTTCAAGTTTTAAAATGACAGACTCATTATATTATTAGTAAACTTATATCATGTGTTTGTATATTATAGAATTCCTATGTATTTATGAGGCATGCAATCTCCAGCATTGACACAAGTAGGGCAATCAAACCTCACAGTGCCTCACACTAATCATTTTTAGAATGCTGTTGGCGCTGTCGCGCACTCTGTACACCAGTGAGGCTGCCCGTTTGCGCATTATTATATAAAAACAATCAATGCCCGCTACTGCGAACACTTGCGAGGCACTACAATAGCGGGGCAGCCCCATCAGCATTCTAAACGCATTATTGTATTGGATCCGGAGAGTACTAAGCGACCTATGAATTTTAGCGATGACTTGATTTCAATGATGGAGGCCTTTGCCCAGCAGTGGGACAGTTTATAGGCTTTCTTTACTGATGTCAATCTACTGTAGTGTGGTCAAAGAATTTTGAACCTTGATTACTTCAAAATCCATTCAAATTCTGTATAAAAGGGCTTCGGTTACTGTAACAATATAAAGCATCAAACTACAATTACTCTCTACTCGAAGCCGCCAGACAAGAGCTGCGGCGCGTAATAGTAGCCACAGCATACATAATTCATGAGCAGGCCCCACTGTAGCATGGCCAGGAGCCCTACTATGAGGTAAAGCGTACTGTACTCTCTACTCACCTTTGTAGGTAGGGTGGTAACAGCTGGAGCCAGGATGGGTCCGGCTGCCATTCTCTAAGAGTGACCTTGGAGTTCGGATCTTCGATCCCGTTTGTTGTGGTGTGTGGGCGTCTCTGGTAGACTTCAGCGGACTCCGGGCTTGGGTTTGGAGTCATGGGGGTATGTGGTTAGCTGCTGGGAAGTGAGCCTTCCTCTGATCGGTAGTGTGTCGACCAGGTTTACAGGTGGTTGCTTTGACCGGTGCTCTCAATGACCATTTTACTGAAATCCACCTTTTCCCTTCCTTCATAGGAGTACGCGTGCTGCTCTCCGAAGTCAAAATTCAAAATTCAAAATCATTTATTCAGTTTAGGTTACAAGTAGCTCTTGTGAATGTCACTATGCCATCGCTTCGTAAGTCTACTCTGGGCGGGAGATCTTGTACTGAGAAGAACCGGCAAGAAACTCAGCAAGTGTCCAGCTCTTTTTTCTCTTACAGTACAGCGTCAAAAATATTGGAAAATTTTTTTTTGGCAGGAAACTTTCCATTACAAATAAACACAAAAAATATATATAAGACAACCACAACATGTAAAAAAACAAAATAAAAAATGTAAGTTAACAAATTTACATCAGATAATTATGTAAAAGTTTCAATTTCCACAATGTCATACAGCACCACTACAGTACTCTAGTAAAAGTCAAAAATTGTTTAGGTAAAACAAAGTCAAACTATAATTAATAATACTAAAAATAAAATAAGTATGCAAGAGCAGACCAGCCTCCACAGGCGGCACCCGTTCACGAGCATGACATATGAATGGGCCATCGCTTCGCTCAACCATATTTTAGGGAACGTAACGACCCGACGCACACGCCACCACCGCAGAGACAATTAAGAGAGCATGGCACACTCAAGATACTCTAAATAAAAACTTAATGATCTATTTAACACAACGCTGTTTGTTATCTGTAGGACAATGCTGATAAAGGCTATCATATCTGCAGTGCTATTCTCTAAGCAAACCAGCGTCCACCTCGACATTGAACTCGCTCATAACTTGCAAACGAATGTAGGTTTTATTACTATTAAAAAATAGGTTGAAATTCGTTTGCAAGTTATGAGCGTGTTCAATGTCGAGTTCGACGCTGTTTTGCTTAGAGAATAGCGCTGCAGTAACCGCTGTACTCTTTCAAACATTCCATCGCGCACAATAAAATTTGGTGACTCGTTTCTTTGTCGCACTTCCAAAAGATGGAATAGAACAGCACACGTCTTTCCTCCTCTCTATGGCATGCGATTCTTCAAACGAGGCGACGATTCTTCTGCTAGGTACCTTGTGTACCAGCAGGGCAAGTGTGATTGATGCTTCGTTGTTTTCACGTTGCACAAGTTGTCTGCGCGTCTGGACTCTATTTACAATTAACATCGGGTAGAGTAGAGTCATTTGTCGTGGCAACTATAAAAAAATATTGGTACTACAAAATGATATAATGACGATGAAGGGTTGCGATACTTTGTATACCAAAAAATTGTGCGCGAGTAAGTATCGTAAACGTCACTCGTGGTAGTGCCACTGAATATATCGCCAATAAGCTGACGTGTTAAGTATAATAAACCTTGTGAGTGCATTCAATCAGGGCGGTAAACGCCGGTGATTGAAAATCGTTTATATTTTTAAAAATAGCGCTGTGGGTTCATTGTATTTTTAATGTTGGGCTCCCTTCTTTTGAGTTTTAAGGCGCAGTAGCTAGCGCATTTGGGTTGCGAAGTTAAGCAACATAGGCAACGCCGGGTCACCGGATGGGTAAATTAGAACATCTCGAGTTCATCTGTGTTTCGGAAGGCACATTAAACCGTTGTTCTCGGAAATACAAGATATTATGCAGACGTAACAACCAAGTTAACAACCAAGCAATCGGTATTGGGCCAGCGTAGCGTGGCGGGTTCGACCTGAATGCCTCATGTCACAAACTTATTGGTTGATAACGATGATGCATGTTATTTTTGATACTTTTTTTATATTTTTTATTAACTTAAACTTTACCTTGTCTTTTAAAAAAATATTTTTTCATACCACTATGTGAACTAAACTATAAAACATAAATCACTAATAAAGAACGAAGCTTATTATCAATTACAATTTTCCATGTAACTGTCTCAACAAGTTTTGGTTTGCCAAAAGTGAAAAATATTAACCAATTATAAGATAAAGCACTAGCAGCAACATAAACTGGTCCGTTTCATGCAAAACAATATGAAACCGTCCACTTAGCTTTCTAATACCGATAAATTAATGGTTTGTTTATTTAGCGGCAGTTAGCGTATCGTGTGCCGTAATGACGGTTATTACTGTCTGTGAACCCTCTTGTATACGACATTGTTCCATAGATAGAGCTTTAAATATTACCTTGTTGGCTCGTCTTTACTTTAATTTGCAATACTTTCTTTTTTATTCGAATTATTGTAAGCAAATTTTCGCTTTGAGGTCACCACAGCTTATAAACTTTTTCTTAATCATGCCTGTAACTTAAGCGTTGCCAACTCTGCGTGGCAGATCTTTCTTGACGGGTTCATTCATTAAATCATATAGTATTTACATTGAAAATGTAAACAAATGAAGTACCTACCAACATTAGAATGTATTTCTTTTAAAGGAATTTTTCAAAATTATGTCTGTTTAATCTCTGCTAATAAGATAGTTTATATTGATTATTGTCCTGTTAGGCCGAAGAAATTGTATATTTACTTCAGAATGACCAATACCGTCAGGAGACCAACCAAAGAAAAACGAAAAGCTGCCACATAATTATGCTTACTAAAACGCAATTGAGCGTCAAGATCGGAGATCTTAATTTAAAAGATAGGAGAGCGTAACGTTTTAAATAATTCATCAAAAACATTAATGCTCCTAACACGCGTAATAAATGATGAGGACATTCCGCGGCCCCAAGAGTTATGAAGACTTCCTAACTTCATTAAAGAACGCAATTCTCCACTCAAAATTCCTTTTTCACTAGACTATTCCGAAGATTGCGAGCCCCCTTAACAAATGACCGTCGATCTATGACCCTTCCGAATTATTACAATAAAGGCCTGCTTAAAATCTAAAACAGTCAATTTAAAAGCCCTCCCGCTCGGGAAGCGGTATCGTATTCGGGAACGATCTAAACTAATATACGGCTGCGAACGCGATTCTAATTGTGCAATTAAACCCTGCTATTTTCGCTGATGGAATTATTATTCGTCTTTCCAGATGAGAATTGGAGATTGAGGAATGGAGAGCCCCAGGATTGGCGTGCCCAACTGAGGGGTGACCGTGCACGATGGAGAGGAGGGAGGACTTGCATCGGCACGGGTGCAGCATCGCCAAGCAGACCATCCTGACGACGCACCCGAGTGGTCTTCAGACGCGGGTGTCTGTGGAGCTCGCCAACTTTGACGCACTGTGCGTGCACTCAGAGTGCAAAGGCAGTCCTTTACACCGACCAGTGTTCGAAGGCAGCCCTTTCATGAACAGACGAGGTTTTCTTGGCGGCGTGTCCGCTCACGCCACCCCGGTCTTGGGCAGACGGAGCGACGCTGTCAACGAAGGGAGGTTGTCACAGCAATGCACTCCTGTTATGAGGAGACGGGAGCTGCTGGACAGTCCTGGGGGCTCTCCGTTGCCTTCGAGGAGAGGGGACAGTGAGGACCAGGAGGAGGGATGTGAGGTGGACAACAGTGTCATCAGCGGCTGGCTGAAGTTTCGCGACAACAAACGGGTAAGTTTAGTATTATTAATTACAGCGAATAAGTTTAGGATAATTTTTTCCCCCGCCTTGCTTTAATCTTATCACGAGACGTTACAATGACTGTTTATTATGTGTAAAATATCAATTAGATGAACAGATGACACTGCAAATGGAGTTAATTTGATTCTGAATGCCTCAATATCATTGCCTTGTGACCCAATTATTCCTCTGGCGTCATATTCAAAATGGCGTGAGATTTCATGCCTTATTATGATTGTTAGCGTCTCTTAGCGATTGCTGGGAAATCTACATATTAAGTAGGCATCAAGCAGTGCCGTTTTGCCTACAATGGGCGCCCCTTCGCACAAACGTTTTCCATACACGAAGGTGCCAGTTTAAATGATTTAGTATGCGTTAGTTGCTGTGTAGGGATCCGTCACTGTTATCCCATTGTCGGCAAATTATTATATATTATATATTATAGTATATATATTATATATTATATATTATAGTGCCTGAATGGGCGTCATGACGTCAGTGGCATTGTTTACTCGTGTGGTGCACTCAGCTGAATTCAGCTATGGTCACGTTTATAATTGACAGAATAGAAAAACACTGTTTCTTTATACTAGTAGGTACATAATAATATAAACATCCAAATATTTGCACGCTTAAATTATTTTAGTCTGACAGTCAGTCAGTAATATGAAAAATATACGTCAAAAACCCGCTGTACCATTTCTCTCGAGTACCAAACACGCATTTCCGCGCATAATTGAAATGTCAAAAGATCATTGACCCGAATCCTGCAGTGCGCAACTTTTTCTCGTTAATTACTCCCGTCCTATAGCCGCTACTACACGTACCTCTTCTGAGAGGCTTACAAGGAAGCATAAAAGTATCAGACGGGGCTAGAAGAGGTCGCCCGCAACTGGGCTAAGGGTTTTCCACCTTGGAACGATAGTGACGGAAAATGTCGATACTATTAAAGATATTATACTAAGGTTAATTCTATCTGAAATTTAAATGTGTCGCATAATTTTGTTAATATTAAGAATAAAATAAAAATTGTACCATAATACGTATATTATGATACTGATGATATATTTGTATTATGTACCTACTACTGTTATAAATTAATACGACAAGACAGGCATACTCGTAGATTGTAAAAACTATTAGGTAAAGACACGTTCTGTGCGGTGGTGTAGTCATGAAGTATACCAGTAGAGTTTGATACTTAATACCAAACACTATAAATTGATTTGGCAAAGACAGCAAATTACTCAACACGTTTAGTCGTTGAATGAATAAAAACTAAACACAAAATAAATTTAATTTTTTGTCGTATAAAAGTGTTTGAAATATGAGTCATTATCGATATCCATGCGAACGCAACAACATCAAAGTAATGGCTACAAGCATTTTGCACTTGAAGTCAGGCTCGGTGCCTGCTGCCTCGTAATTGTGATAGAAACTAAAGCTGGATTAGACCTATGGTTACATGGGTGCCAAGAGCCAGTGTGCCAAGTGAGAGTTATGTTTTATAGATATCTATACTAATATTATAAAGCTGAAGAGTTTGTTTGTTTGTTTGTTTGAACGCGCTAATCTCAGAAACTACTGGTTCGAATTGAATAATTGTTTTTGTGTTGGATAGTCCATTTATCGAGGAAGGCTTTAGGCTATATAACATCACGCTGCGACCAATAGGAGCGAAGCATCAGTAAAAAATGTTGCAAAAACGGGAAAAGAGCCTAAAAAATTAAAAATGCTGCCGAAAGTCACTATTCCACGCGGACGAAGTCGCGAGCACAGCTAGTTAATAAAATAAAATAAAATCAACATCACATACAATGTTGTGATCCCAAGGTAAGTAGCTAAAGCACTCGATTTATGGAAGTTAAAATCAACGACAATACCACATCTACCCAGACCCGGCACAATATCAAAAGGTTCGCCCAAAGTCCGGCGTGCGTGCCATTCTGCTACGCAGGTCGTCTTAATACATGCTTAAAATTTGCATAGACTTATGCCTATACAGTCTTCTAAGAGGGAAGCTGCCTATGCGTTATCGACTTGAGAGCCCTATCAACACGCTTCTTGAAGAACTTTATGTTATAGTGCATGTGTTTCGTCGATATTAGGGAATAAAGCAGATGGTCCCAAGCGGAAAACTCAAATCTTAATAAAGATTTGAGTTTTCCGCTGAGACCATTATGCTAGATGCACAAATGAGTATATACTATTTCACAGAAAATCTCTATAGCGCCATTCAGGCACAACATGAACAGCGCCATCTAGTGAAGCGCGGATGGAACTATTATCTATTTACAATGTTGGGCTGCTATTACTTTCTCAACAGCACGGGAAACACCTCTCAGGGTGACACTTCATTGACGCTGAGCTTAGTTGAGCCAATCAACAAGAAAAGAAAAATAGAAATCAACCGATCCCTTCATTTTAACAGCTCTTCTCAGCTTTTTTTATATTTTACGGAAAAGCACTCAACCTTCATCTCACCTGAAGTTAAGTAATGATAAGGCGAAGGTGGAAGCGAACTTCACCTAAAATCCTCAACTACTGAGGCACTGGCTATCTTATCTCTAGCTGCCGGAACACAACAATGCAAACATTAAAGTTATGGCGACATATTTAAATAAAATGGTAGTAGCTAGCCAGGCGAGCAAACCAGCCCTTTTTTTTCTACATAATATTATATTTTGAAGCTTTTTTATCTGACTGTACTGAACAGCTCCAATAATTTAATAGTGTCCGAATCGTCAGTGAAAAAAATAATAAAATTAAAAAGTGTATATTCGGACACTGTCCGAATATAATTTGTCCGAATCGTCAGTCCGCCCTACCACCAACCAAACCGTGTACAAAAACATGTACCACCAGGAAACAGAACATGTAACAGGAAACACCTCGTTTCCTGTTGATTAAAATAAGCAAATCTGTAAAAAATATGGGTTGTATTTAATTTTCTTGCGAACAATGCTTGCTCGTGGATGTTTTTTTAATACTTATACTCTTATACTCTGAAATCAAAACTAAAATTCTTCTGTACTGCAGCGTGGTCTGGCGACCTAACTATGCAACCCATTCGCTCCGCTTAGAAAGACTTCAGAAACGGTTTATGAAACATTTGGCATTTTCCATAGGCAAAGCTAGAAAACTACGATCTTACACTGATAGGCTAAAGACCTTTGGGATGCTGTCTTTGTCGGTGAGACGGGACTTAGTTGATATGGTGTTATTATTCCGACTGATAAGAAATGTATCAGACTGCCCTCAACTGCTGGCAAAACTCAGCTTCCGTGCACCTGCTAGAATTCCTCGCAAGCCAGTTACACCTCTTTGCCCTCCATTAAGAAGAACAGCGCTTGGTTCTAACTCCGCGGTATCAAAGTTATGCCAAAGTTAAATAAATTCAGTGACATTGTTGACATACATCACGACTCCGCGAGAATATTTTACAAAAGCACATTTAACCACCTTACCACTAAATAAAAATAAATTTAAAAATAAAATAAAAAATAATAATCAGTAAACTTTATAGTAAGCACATACATCTACATCTTCACAAACATCACATACCATAACATACATAAATAGAACTATTATGCACGCACACTTAAGACATCACTCACAAACATACACTAAACACACACATATTTAATTTAATAAAACAGTAATCACTTACCTTACACAACATAGTTTTAGAAATACGTAGCTTAGTCTGTAAATACTGCCTGTACTTCAATGCATGCTGAGTTCACCTCTAAGTAGCTGTACACTAAGTATACACTATATTTGTAAACCACTTAATTAATGTAACACCTGTTGGTGATCCAATAAATAAATAAAAAAAAAGAAGAAATCTATGTGTATACTAAAAAGAATAAAGGAATGTTTAGCAGGTTTCTATTGCGTGAATGAAGACCGGGATACGACGAATACTCAGAATTAGGGAAATAAAATAAGTAATACATTACAATAGTAAAATCGCTCAATAATTATGCTAATTAAATCTATCAAACCAATATATAGGTTTCTCAAACATTCATTCAGTCATATTTCATCAAATTTATTGATAAAGTATGATTATTTAATGATCAAATCATGTTTTTTTTAAAATCAAATTAAATAAACATACTAATATTATATATAACCCACGTCACTGGCTCACCGTGCGTTGGTAGGTTTTAACGACTGCCTTCATTCAACAACAGCTTAACATGCCTTCCGAAGTACGGAGGCTATATTTTTAATTTTATCATCCATCCATGCGATCTTAACTTACAAGATCGCAAGCTGATCGCGCTCGTTTCTTCTTCATATCCATAAATGTTACGTTACAAACAACTTTAGAAGTACTAAGGACCGCTTTATCACATACGCGCCACGCTCGCCCCCGGCCGGCGGCGCCCGCACTCGCATTCGCAACAAAAAACAAGAGATAAACTGCAGAACGAAAAACAAAGAGTTTTTATCACTTTTTTGTTCTCTCCTCGAGGGCGACCTAACTTATGACCACACATTTGCTAACGCCGGGACAAATGCGGACAATCCCGCCGTCATCAGGACGTGTCCGAGGGGCATCCGTCATGTGGACCCCAATAAACAAGGGCCGTCGTCGAATGGCCGCTATTTGTTCAATTGTAAGGTATATTTTTTTGATTGTACTCGGTATTGGCTCTTAGATGTTGTCAATGTATTTGAGAAGCAAGATAGGATGGAAAATTATTGCTATACCTTAAAAAATAAAGACATTACTTACAACAAATATATTAGTTACTAAAGGTGTAAATGTATTAGTATGAAAAAAATGTATAAACACAAAAAGCAAGCGTGCGTTTCATATATAGGTACGACATACCTACATACTTAAATATACTAAACTAAAAAGGTGTCATTGTTGGCTTATTAATTTTATTTTATTTTATTTTAGACCTTGCTACATTTATATTTTAGTATAATTAAGAAAAAAGATTAGCAACAAACGAAGATACCAAACAATGTAATGTAAAAATGACGTCTGTAGCCGGTCGGCATTCTGAAACGAATTTAATTCTAGCGATATTTATGGAAGGTCATTATCCTGCCAGGCGTAGGATCGACGGATTATTTCAATAATTCAGACACAAAACGCAGGTAATTCGTCCTTCCTTGGTGTGTGCTCCAATTTATAAGCTATCCTAGAAAATATCGGTGGTGATGGTGCATGCAAAAAGACTACAAACACATGGTAATAGTTTCTTTGTAAACGTGTTAGTGACCATAGTAGTTTGAAAAGTTTTTAACTGCCCCTATGGTCTAGTGGTTACGACCACCGGCTTAGACGCAGAGGTCCCAGGTTCGATTCCTAGCGAACATGTTTGCGTACTCGTTTTGGTTGGTGGTAAGGCTTGTTTGCCCGCGTGGCTAGCTACCGATCATCTTCTAATATATTATGTCGCCATTACATCAATGTTTGTAGCATTGCTGTGTTCTGGCAGCAGGTTATAAAATAGCCAGTGCCTCAGTATTTGAGGATTCAGGGTGAAGTGAGCTTCCACCTTCGGCTTTATCATCACTAAACGTCAGGTAAGATTAAGGCCAAGGGCTTACCCGTAAGATAAATAAAAAAGTAATATAAGTAATTCATACTATTCTTTGTTACTTGGTTAAGATTTAAAATTTGCAGCCATTCTTATAGAAGTCAGAATATTGTCTTTTTATTCTGTTTTATAATTGGATGATTGAATTGTGAGTATCTGTTTTCAAATACGAACCCTAAGTTATGCTATAGCTAGACCGCTTAACTGAGTCCGTGCCTGCGGTATGTACGCGGGGCGGGTAGTACGTAGGGCCTCTGCCACGAACACGAGCGATTTGCAACGCGGCGAACGGATTTCTAGTTCATTGCGCGCTATACAACAGCAATCATAATCAACTGTTATAGAAATAACGCAATGAACTAGAAATCCGTTCGCCGCGTCGCAAAACGCTCGTGCTCGTGGCAGAGGCCCTACGTATCACCCGCCCCGCGTACCTACCGCAGACGAGGACTGAGTTAAGCGGTCTAGCTATAGATGACAATTGCCGGAGTAAAACGGTTACTATCTTGTGTGTGTGTATGTGTGTGTGTGTGTGTGTGTGTGTGCGTGCGTGCGTGCGTGCGTGCGTGCGTGCGTGCGTGCGTGCGTGCGTGCGTGCGTGCGTGAGTGCGTGCGTACGTGCGTGCGTGCGTAATCGTAATCGTCACGAAAGTGTGAATCGGTTTAGTGCTTCACTTTTGACAGAGCGCTTGTATGAAGACTATCTTTCTATACCGTAATTATTCTAAGCTAGAAATATAAAAAAAAAATATCGCTTCATCTTCTTACTCAAGCCGCACCACTGAAGGCGACGTATTTTTACGTCTCGTTCGCGAAACGTTCAGCGCCTTGGAATTGGTGGAATTTTTCATTGAACACAGAACGCTGAGCGATCCTCAAGGTGGCCAGAGAGCCTTATCCACAATAGGAGCGGAACGATGTCGTTACTTTGATTTAGAATGCAATGTATTCGTGAATGTTCACAGCCATTTGGTGCTAAATGGCGCAGTGGCTAACGTCGTGTGATCTGATTAGTTAAGCAACTTTGGCTTGTCGGGAGGAATTAAAGCATCTCGAGTTGTAGCACGGAGGCACGGAGGTCCCAGTTGTTGTTATTAAGTCAGCAATCGTAAAGACTCACCAGCCCATAATGGGCGAGCATGATTGATTATTGCCTTAACTCCTCATGCCTGAGCGAGCGCGATAAACGTGAAATGACAGATGTCTTTCTGTTTGTACATGTCTAAAAAGTAGTTTTTCATACAAAACTTTTGTAAAAGTTCTATCTTCAAATTTGAAAAAAAGACAGTGTTGAAAAATATCCACGATCGGGATTCGAATCCGCATTCGTTGTCGACATTGAATAGGGCTCCTTTGGCTTACATAGTAAGAATAGATAGTGTTGATTAATTTCGGCGAGTTGGATTGAGCCACGATAGCATAGTTGGTAGTCCACCTGACACGGCATGTAATGGGGTGCGGGTTCGAATCCTGCTCGTGAAAATTTGTCGCTCGCAACAAAATTAACGTTAAGTAATATGTATAGAACCATAATCTTATTTTAGGATCATAAAGCTTTAGTTATTATGTCTAAGTTCAGTAATTTGACTGGATCTCATACTCTTCAAACCAAAACACTTCTACTGTGCTCTGAACTATTCACACGTGTTCTGTACAAAAATGTTAAAAAGCTTGGTAAAAAGAAAGATAAAAAAGCATACGTTTAAATAGCTTACCTCCAGTCTGGCGATCTCATTACTTTTCGTACACCACCTTTGATGCGGATACTTAAAGTACAATGTGTAGCACATAAGCTACTTCCTATTCAACACCAAACCGACTTTATTTAAAAGTAGTAAGAGTTATTTCAGCTTACAAACGTTTTATTTGCACGCCTATCTCTGAACATACTTGAGTCGTATTAATATTTATTAGACCCTCATGGTTCGCGTAAAATATGAGAAAACGTTACTAATGCCATTTCAATTTAAAATAAGCGCCTCGCTCCTCGGAATTGGGAGTAGACGAAAGAGGATACAGTTTCTTGTTGCGTTTGCTCCCAGCGTTGTTCTGTTCATTACAACGTATTAAAGGATTCTTCGAATTGTGTTGTGGTTTAATTGTTGAACATTGTTATATTATGTTTCATTTAACATTATTATTTGATAAGTGCTTGTTGCAAAAATAAAAAATATCGCAAAATAACAAATACAATTATTTTATATTGTTTTCTAAAGTTTACGCGAATACTACACATTAAATATACAAATATACTACAAATAAGAAACTACAAAAAGGAACAACTTAAAATAAACATAGAACACAATAATACCGTTATAAATGAAATCGAACGCGCAGAGTTTCTAGGTATAATCCTCGATACTCACCTAAATTGGAAATTTCACGTTGAAAAAGTAAATAAAAAAATAAACAGTTACTGCTATGCGCTGTCTGTGCTGGTCGATGTTTCCTCTATAGAAGTGGCTTTAAATGCTTACTACGCAAATGTCTATTCATTATTGTCATATGGAATAATATTTTGGGGTAATTCAGTTAATGTGAAGAGTACATTTTTACTTCAAAAACGTTGCATTAGAATATTTTTTAGCAAGCAAAACGATGAAAGTGTTCGAAATACATATAGAGAAAAGAGACTCTTAACATTGCCTAGCATATACATTTTAGAAATGTGCAAATTCGTGAGAAATCAAATGTCTTTGTTTCCAAAAATATCAGATACAAGAAGAAGACAAGCTCCTTTGAGACGCTTCGATGCTTTGCAACTACCGCGAATCAATTCTATGATTTTTGAAAAGAGTACTTATGTGTCTGCTATACGTATTCACAATAAATTGCCTACTGAATTAAAGTGCCAACCCGATTATAAATTTACAAGAATGTTGAAAGAGTGGTTAATTAGTAAAGCATTTTATAATATTAATGAATATTATGATATTAACATTTATTGATTAGGCATGCATGAATATTATATTATATTATATTATTAATAATAATAATTAACAATAATAGGTAATCAAAATTTAAATAAATTAATAAATAAATAAATAATTATAATAATAATAATTAAGAATAATTATTTTTTTTGTAATATATAATAATGAAATGTGAGTGAAATTGTTTAATTTAAAATTATTTAATTGTTGAATATGTATTTTTTCTATTGTATGCCCGTTATGGGTAACTGTTCTTACTTTAGTGTAATGTAACCTAGCAAACAAAAATGTAACAGTAATGCAATAAAGTTTTATTCTATTCTAATCTATTATATTGAAATGAAACAACTTTTACGGATCTACTCGCGTTTATTTTATGCATAAGTTTTAATTAATGTTTATCCTGACGTTTCGAACCCTTTGCAGGGTCCATAGTCACAGCTCCCCATGAACTCGGACCTTGCAAAGGGTACGGAGACTGGGAGAGGTACGGAGGTAAGGAGACTGGGAGACAGGGGACCATAGATCCTGCAAAATTATTTTAGTGAAAAAAACTAACAGGGTTTAAGAAATGCTATAAGTATAAGTATCCCAGGCATGCCTTTTTAGGTATCTGACGTTTCAGGTGCTATCTGATTGGTTCACTCAGCCCGTGATTGCCTTTTCGGGGTGAGTAAAGAACAAAGAAACGAATAAATAACTAAATAATTAGTCTAGTACAATGTAATTACATCACAATGCCAGATGCCGTGTCGTGTAACGAAAATTTATAGCTTTAAAATACTTATTAGCTTTAAACCACATATTAAAACAAACAACTAACGTTATAAACCTATGTTACCTACTAATGTGAAGTGATTAAATGAATATGAATAATATTAATCATTTACAAAAACACAAATGTTGAAAAAATTTCCACGAGCAGGGTTTGAACCTGCACCCTTCTGACATACCGGGTCAGGTGCTCCTCCAATTGAGCCATCGTGGCTCTAACCAGCCCGCCGAAATTATTCAACACTATTTACTTTTTACTTTGAAAGCCAAAGGCGCCCATTCAATGTTAACAACTACCGTCATTAACATCCGAGCATAATATTTTTACAAATACTAAAGATCAGTTAAGAAGTAGGCAAGCTATTTATAAATGTTTATATAATTTTTAACGCAAATTTTGTTGCGAACAAATTACAAAAACACAAATGTTGAAAAAATTTCCACGAGCAGGGTTTGAACCTGCACCCTTCTGACATACCGGGTCAGGTGCTCCTCCAATTGAGCCATCGTGGCTCTAACCAATGGGCGCCTTTGGCTTTCAAAGTAAAAAGTAAATAGTGTTGAATAATTTCGGCGGGCTGGTTAGAGCCACGATGGCTCAATTGGAGGAGCACCTGACCCGGTATGTCAGAAGGGTGCAGGTTCAAACCCTGCTCGTGGAAATTTTTTCAACATTTGTGTTTTTGTAATTTGTTCGCAACAAAATTTGCGTTAAAAATTATATAAACATTTATAAATCATTTACATTTATGTCCTAAAGGATACGTATCACTTTTAAACTTGCTTATCTATGTTCAAAGTAAAACAAACATAACCCAGAAACATCTACTTTATTTACTGCACACTCAAATCAACTGGAATGAAATAGTGTCTGTCTGTACCATACTATGGTTTATGACCGCTCCTTCAATAGCCGACGACGTTTCGTTACAGTTTATTTTGTAAATTTTGGATCTTACCACTCTAAGATAAGGGTGTAGATTGCGACTCGAGACTGAATGCTCACCGAAATGGTCTCTAGAGGGGCTGGCCACGTGCCTCGGTGGTTTGATGAAACATTTATGAAGAGCGGCCGAACGCACGGGACGCGACAAATAGAATGAAATTGATATAAAGCCGGTGCAAAACTGTCACAGAGTTGTGCTTTCAATTTAGTTAGGATGTGCAGATTTTATGCCTTTGCCACAAACTTGTTGCGAAGTTTGGAATTGTTATTTTCATGTAATCTTGATTTAGGGTAGCTTGTTTCACTTGCTTGTAGCATCACGGAGTCAATTGTAAATGTCACCAAGAAAGGATAGAAAATGACAAAATTAAATCAAATCTTAACACCGGACTGGCTTAAAAAAATTAGAAGTCTAAAGTAATAGGTACCTACCTAGTTCTTGTTATAGTTTAGTGATTTATCTTATACCGACAACGAAAGTTTAGTGTTTTTAACAATAAGTAGGTAGGTATTTTAAGTAAAATTTTCCTGTTAAAAGTAACAATCTTCCTAAAAGCACAGTATAAAGAATTGTTGTGTAATACAACTGTGCTAAAAGTATGCCATTTCACAATTCAAACAAATCGATAAGATTCACTGACCTCAAAACAGCCGCGGAAGCGTTTGGCCTAGAGCCTCTATGCACCGCCACGGCACGTGCGCACAATACAAAATATATAGTTGGAAGTTGCCAGACAGACTTAAAACAAGCACTACGAACAATTAAACCGAATACAATATATCGTTGGTGAAAAGCTTTAGCGCCAAAAAGGCATGGGTCGGATTTAACTTTTAAACATTAAAATTCAATTTCCAATGATGGATTTTTGGCGCTTTAACAGATTTCGCTTTCCACCGACGATATACATGAAGCACAACTAGATGCGAATCGAACCGCTCTGCCGTATAATAGTTTACCACAACAAGACTACACAGGCTAACAAACTTGCATCAAAATGGATGAATGTACAATTAAATGAATGAAAGAATTAATGGATAAATCAATGTAATAATAAATAAATGGACTAGTTAATGATGGAATAATGAATGAGTGAATGCCTACCTTATATTGTTGTTCGTGCCTTTTTATAAATGAATGAAATATTGAATGAATAGATAGTTATTAATGAATGAATTAAAAATTAACTTATATGGTGAATTTTACTCAAATCATTTAAAAAACAGCACGTTGTAACTGTGCGATACAGCGCGTAAACAGCCGATGACTCAGAAAAAGTTAAACGCTCGCGGAATCGGTCGGGGCACCTCGATCCAAGATTGCGTCGCTGACGAATCGCCGCTCGTTCGCAGCGGCGACAGTGACGGAGCGGTGCGACGCGCCCGATACACCTTGATACATCTAGCTACGGTTTTACAGCCCTAAATAATACAAAAAACTTATATATTAATCATCATCATCAGCTCATTTTATGTCCCCACTACTGGGGCACGAGCTTTCCCTATAAATGGATAGCGAGAACAGGCCATAAACAACTACTCGGTGGTTGTTAATAGCTGTTTGTGATGCACTGGAGATGTGTTGTTGGTGACGTTTATGAATAATACCCTGGACGGCGTTCCGCACCAATTTATCCATCCTCAAGGAGCTTCTTATACGAGATAGGCTACCATCGATTGTGCAGTTACGAACACTGAAGTTTTTTGAGCATATTTCTAGAAACAAAAATTCGATGGAGAAACTTGTAGACAAGGCCACACAGATGGGAAGAGACCACGAGGCCACTCTCCGACACGTTGCATCGACCTTATTAGGAAGACTACGCAGTCGACCGCAGCGCTGTACAGTGTACTCGCAACTCGCAACGCAGGAAGTCGACCGAATTGAAGAAACATCGCGTGACGTGCGGCCGCGCCGCCGCTTGCGCAGCCCGCGGTCGCGCGCGCGCCCCCCGCCTCGGCCCCCGCGCCCGCTCCCCGCCCGACCCGAGGAAGGTATGTAACTTTGCCGCCCAAGCGAGTGGCGACGACGACGGCGAGCCGCAACCCTGTACAGCGACAGCCACGGCCACTCTGCCAAGAGTGCTCGATTAAGAAGAAGAAGTGCGCTTCTACTAGAGATTTACTTTATTAATGACTTGTGAAACAGAGTAATTAATCAAACACATTTATCTGCCGAAATGCGATAAACACAAGATAATTCCAATTAGAATAACAACACAGAACGGTACGTTTCCAACCAAATCACGCGAAAGCGTACGTAAATCACTGTTTCATTCAACGGATTGGCATAAAACAATGCGAATTGGACCTTAAAACGAGATGTGCAGAGTTTGATTTGGCATGCCCATGTTGTCCATTAAAAACAATGTCGCATAGTGATATGCCTTAACAAATGAATTATTTATTCAGCAAGGGAATTAACATATCAAGAGAATACGGGCGACACCGAGCCGGGAAGCGGAGGCTTCCTTTCGGAGGTTCTGTTCAGTTATTGTTTCACAAAGTTCATTTACGTCGAACAGAGACAAACTTTGTGCAAATTAAGCTCTTTTGTATTATAAAACAATATTGGTTAAAAAACCCAAAAGAGTTTGTAATAAGTCGGCATCAAATTATTTTTGCTTATCGGTTCGAAAGCTTTGTAAAATGCGTAGTAGTCAGTAACAAGGAGGCTGTGATGCAGTTTGCATTAAAATTAATTGGGGTAGTGGAGGAATTAGTTTACTAATGAAGCTGGAAAGGTTATGTAGCAGTTAAATTATTGACACTTGGTAAGAACCTCTTAGATGTGAAGATTTGAAGAGGTGCCGTTTTTTACCTACAGCCGTATAGGCTCAAACGGGAGACCATCCATTTGTAGCTCGTTGTCCTCAAATCGTAATCCGTGCAATCTAAGGCGCGGTCTGCCCAAATTGAAATTTGCTGTCGTCACTCCGGTGCGGTGCGAGCCGTAGCGTTGTCGCGCGGAGTTCCGATGAATCGTTAAAAACATAGAACAGTTATCTATTCCGTGGTTAAAGAGTTCAGCTGTGACTTGTTTTGTTTTAAATTTGACAGTCGTTTGTTTTTGATCAGCTGGTATATTTTTCAACTTTTTTTAATGGTTTGTTGCGGTGAGCTCAGCTGTGACGCGTTATTGTTTTGTTTAATACGTGACAGTCGTATGTTTTTGATGAGCTGGTTTTCTTTCTTCCTATATTAATGACGTGCATATTTGGGCCAGTGTCAAAGTTAGAGAGAGAGGTATTGTAAAATAGTTTCATTTGTTTAATGAACTGTGGCTGCGTTGCGAACCGTGCGAGCCATAGGTGGTTTTCGAAAGGAGTTCTGATGAATCGTAAAGAGCTCAGCTGTGACGGCGTCGGTGTTTTCTTTATCATTTGACACTTGTTTGTTTTTCTTTTTTTATAATGGCTCATTTTGCCAGTGTGAAAGTTAGGAAGAATTTGTAACTTGTTTAAATAAATAAAAAAAAATATTTTTGAAATTAATCATGGTGGAAAACCGCTAGGGTTCGGCCTGTGCCTAGCAGCAAAGAAAATAGGCTTACTGAAAAACTAAGTCGTAATGAGTAATGATGTGAGAGATGATAGACATGTTAAGATATGGAACTTTGCTTATGTGTATGAGGTGCAGTGTATGTCATCCTTTAAATAAATCACAATCTTTTCGAACTTTTGTCGTGAAGTTTCAGCGGTGTTGTATATAAGTACTTGTACGTTCATACAAAGATTACGCCTATATCCTAGTATATCATATCAATATGCCTGTCCTTATGTCACTATATCCCATGTAGGCAGAAGGTTTTGTTATGTGCTATTGTCTTAGGTGTGTTTATTTTACATTAACATTATAAGGAAAGCCCACCAACACGCGTTAAATAAAATGAGATCTTTTGACGTGCTTCTTTTCATTTTAGTAGCCTTAATCTGCAATAGGAATATTATTTGGCTGTTCGTAAAATATAACGTCAAAGTAAAATATTTTTTATTTAAATAAACTGTAGAAAAGTGCTATTGAATCGTCCAAACATTTTTTTACCTACGACCTATTCAGGACGTCTATTTTTTAGCTGTGGAGAAGAATGGTTAATATCCAGACAATGAATATTTCTATATTAAATATTACGACATTCCGAAGTGTACCCATTACGGTTATGCCAGCGGTCTTAGCACCGAAAATTTCCGATTTAAGTTCAACTAGTTACCTACCATCATCTTTATCTTGACTTGTCTGTGTCTGTGGTCATAACATCAATGTTAGTAGCATGGTTGCGTACCGACAGTTAAAGATAAGATAGCCTGTATCTCAGTTCTTGAGGATTTTATAGAGCAATGCGTTTCATCTTCAACCTTATCGTTATCCAAAATCAGGTTAGATATTCATCTCACTTGACGTCGGCCTTCGCCAGCGACTACTAGTTTAACTACGTTTAGTTCCGGTTACAGTAAAGACATTTTTTTCTGTAAATAATTTACAAGATCTACATACAGGCTAAACCAATGTTAAACAGAATCTAGATGCGTTAAGTTGTTAAACAAAAGACGAAAGTTTTTAAAACATTTTTTTTATTATGTGTATTAATATGCGATGAATATTTTTTACGTGTGCCTTTTCCAGCAACGTTATAATAGAACCTCAAACTTTTCACGCGCCGAATTTCTCGCAGTCATGTTTACGGAGTAATGATGATGGATGGCGACTTAGCCATCAATGTTGCTAATTTAATTAACTCATTATTTTATGGAGTTTCCAAATGTGCGGAAAAGCGGAAATTGTCTGGGAAAGGATTTGCTTTTACTTTTCAAAATATATTTTTTATATTCTTTAAATTTTAATTTAAAAATTAAAAGTTTGCAATATCTTTATTTACTTTATTAGGTTAGGTTAGGTTTTTGCTGTTTAGTTGCAGTAGTCTCCTTTTAAACATTTACGTCATGCCTGTACCAGGAGACTTCGCTCTTCTGACTTCTACTATGTAAAAATTAAATATTTAGCAAAATCATATTTATATTTAACTCATTTATATTTTCATTGTACTCATAGAATCAATATTTCCTATACCATTAGTCTGCTAGTCTCAAACCAAGTTTGCTAGAAACGCTTGCTAGTAAGCCATCATGGGTACATTCATGCGCTGCTGACCCTGAGCCTTATATATTTTTTAAGTAATTTTCAACCAAACCTCTTACAACAACCAGCACATAGACTAAGATATTCCTCAGGGACAGGCAAACCTTTTAAGAAAAACATTTTAGATAAATCGTAAAAAATAATAAAAAGAAATCTAAAGAAAGTTAGTAACTTACTATAAGTTATTATTTATTGATATTTTTGATGTACCTAATTATTATTCCATTTTGTTAGATAAAAGTTATATGTTATAAACTTTTATATTTTAATTAAAACCCCATTTCCATAATTATTTCCATTAATAGAATTATCTTTACTGTATTGTTTTTATTTGTGATCGGCGGCGACCCACCCGTCGTCATATCCCTTAAAAGTAATCCAAAAGCTCATTTAGCGTATATTGGTATCCGTTAGGGATGCACCCCACCCCGTAATATCCGAAATATGGCGGCCATATTGTCCCGGAATGGCGGGCCGTGTGTGGACGTCATTATTCCTGAATCGGGCTCTCTAATTAGCTTTATAATAAATCCGTTTTGCAGGAGCCGGGCGCACGGCGCCCGTGATGTATCACTGTTGGTAATGAGAGTTTCAGAGGATATATCAGACCCTAATGCTGCTGGTGAGATTTTGTAATGCATATGGACAGTTTTTGGTATGCTAGAAATAGGGTCTGTCGTGCTTTGATCAAGGTCATTTTGTTTTATTTAAGAAAAATCTAACTAATAAAAATAAACTTAAATATTCCTATTTAATCAAATAGACGATATTTAGAATCCTATTTTTGCAAGAAGTGATAAAATAGTTTTTATGTTTATATATTTTTTTATTAGGCAAGTAATTCAAAAATGTGTTGATTTCTGTCGTAAACAGAGGAACGGATTCACGTAATTTTTAGAACAGATATGGAAGGCCTTAGTTTCATGTGCTAATAAAGTGAGGAGAAGGCATGTGATAAAGAAGTTATGAAAAAACTTCCGCGCGCAGGACTTGAACCCGCCTCAGCTGAAGCTGTGAACAAAGTGAACTATGAGATACACCGGGTCCATGTCAAGCTCAGAGATATTAAAAAAACCAAAATATTTTTCATGCCCCAATATTCGCATAAAATGTAATAAAATATTTAAAAGTAGCTTTCTCTAAAGTTATATTTTAACCAAAAAAAAATGTGGTGTCCTCTACCTTTAGAAAAATCAGAGGGCAAGCAATGAGAATTTGCGTAAATTCAAATTCATTTTCGTTAACTCCGACCTCCGGAGAAACCGCACACATTCTGCGGAGCGTGTGCGAATATAAATTATATCTGATTCAAGGTTCCTCTAATGAACTTCATTATGCTTCTACCGCTGCAAGCTGCTGCAAGCCTGCGAACTACTTCACTTCAATAAAAAATGTGCACAGAAAATATTATAAGCTTGAAAAACGCAACGGATTCAGGTAGGAATTGAACCAGTGATAATCTTATCTAAAAAACACTAGCAAAATACAATATTCTTTGCATTATTTTCAATTTCTTTAAGATAGATAGATAATACTTTTATTGCAATACTATGAAACATAAACATGAACAAAAAATATAAATAATTTACAAAATTACAATTTGGCGATCTCATCGATCGCTTTATAGCGATTTCTTCCTGACAACCAATCGGGGAGAGAGCTAACAAACTGTAAGATCGGAGGTGAAACTATTTAAACATACTAGAAAAGTGTTTTATTTATATACATAAGCAAAGTTCGAGAATCAATTATTTTATTTAGGAATCTTTGAAATACGTATCAATCATCATCTCAGCCAAAAGACGTCCACTGCTGGATAAATGCCTCCCCCAAGGATCTTTAAAACGACCGGTTTTGTGCTATCTCAAACAAAAGATATGGTATATCTAACGACACCAGGTGAGGCTCCTTCCTCACCGGCTCGATACGTTTTCGTTTCGGTACCGCCTCTGCACCGAATCTGTACAGATTGTTTACCGAGCGCATGTAATCAAATGAGAGCTTTCACACCGAGTCGTTTCGGTACAGATTCTTGACCGAGCGCATCGCGCACCTCTGTACAGAATCTGTACCGAGCGGCCGGCTCCCCTCGTTTCACCCCCGCCAGCTCTGCCGCGCGCCCCACTCACACCAGTCACACACCAGCCACACTTAGCGCCCGACTCATATCGAATGAACAATACCGTACCGAAAACATCCAGAGCCGGTCAGGAACACCGAATCTGTACAGAATCTGTACAGATTCGGTGCAGAGGCGGTACCGAAACGAAAACGTACCGAGCTGGTGAGGAAATGTTTTGCAGCAGAAAATCTGTACAGATTCGGTGCAGAGGCGGTACCGAAACAAAAACGTACCGAGCAGGAGGTGAGGAAGAGGCCTAAGATTAAGAAAAACATCTAACATATTTACACTTAAACTTAAACTTTTCTACACTCACACCAATTATCTAGCCCAAGAGAAGCTTCGTTATGAAACTCGTTAAATGGTTACTAGACAACGGATAAACATACTTAAAATAAAATGTTTATATAATTTGAGACAATGAATGAATGAATCAATTTATTTCAACCAACTTGGGTCAATAACAACATTAATACAAAAATACACACAATTAAAATAAATCAATTAAATAAAATCAGTCAGTACATGAACCATGTTGCAATGGTTCAAGTACTGACAGTCATACCGTTCCGCGAAGGCCTGCAGGATAGCATTGCGGCCACCCCGCACCCGGCGCACCAAGGATGCGCACCGCTTGCGCATGGTTGCGTAGAAGCAATCCACCCGCGCCTCGGCGAACATCCCCGATGCGGTACAGAAGCGGGGCAGCCCCAATAGCACCCTAAACGCATTATTGTACTGGATGCGTAGTGCATTGTACTGCTTCTGCGTGTAATCGACTAAAGACTGCTAGTGTAGAAGAACGTACAAAATGCCCTAAAAAGGGTGATTTTGACGCTTCTCGAACAACAAGCAAATCTGCGGGCTATCATATTAGCACGTACAGACAACGCCCTACGCTCCCTTTCAATGTCTGCATTATATTTCAGGTCCGAAGTTACCCAGTGTCCAAGGTATTTAAACTTGTCAACTCTATTGAGAGGACACCCGTTTAGTTTAATTTCCGGTATACTCCCTAGGTTTCTGCCCCGAACCTGAAAGACCACACACTCATTTTTCTTTGCGTTGTACAACAGGCCATGATCTACAGCGTACTTCTCACACATGCCAAGCAGCTTCCTCAAGCCACTCACAGAGGCACTCAGCAGCACCATATTGTCGGCATAACTGATGTTATTGAGGCAAACTCCTCCAATATGACATCCGACATGCGTGCTGCCGAGCCCCTCAATGAGCGCGTTCACATAAAGATTGAAGAGCTTCGGTGAGGTCAGCCCCCCCTGCCTCACCCCGCACTCCAACCTGTACGGATCCGAATAAGACCCCGACCACCGAACGACGTTGACCTGGTTCTGATACCAATATTTAAAAAGGCGTATCAGTTCCTCGGGCATATTGGTTTTTTGAAGTTTCTGCCACAAGATGTCATAACTAACCAGATCAAATGCCTTCGATAGGTCGAGGAAACAGGCAAAAACAGGTGTACTTCTATCGGTATAGTACCTGATGGTCTGCTTCAAACACAATACAGCTGTTTCTGTGGAGAGACCAGACTTAAAACCAAACTGGTTGTAGTTAATTTGTAGGTGTTTATCAAGCTGAGCGTTCAGCACCTTGGCGATAACGGTGGCTAGTGATATAGGCCTATAATTGTTTCCGTCGCTAATGTCACCAGTTTTACTTTTTAGGATAGGCACCACCACAGTTCTCATCATCTGAGCAGGCAAGTACGAGTGCGCCACTCACAGGGAATAGAACATGGCCAGAACTCTAGGCAGATACCTGCATATTTAAGGTGTTCTATGCTCAGTTCGTCGTTACCCGGGGACTTTCCACGCGACATGGAGTGGACGACTTTTCTTACATCTTTTGCCAGGAATCGAATACCGATCTCCCGGCTCCCCGAACCAGCATTACACTGAGACCGTGATGGCCCCAAAGGCGAGTTTATGGTAAACTGTTCCCTGAACATTTCGGCTACGCCTTTTAAGTCGCTAATACCGTTGACACTCGAAGGCAGGCCGGGCTTACTATTAAGTTTATTTGTCGACTTCCAAAAATTGCGAAAATCCTGTTTGGAGTGATAAGACGCTAGGGTATCCATCTTAATTTGCTCGCTATTTTTTTGACACCGTCGCAATCGAGATTTAAAAATTTTGCGACTCATTTGCATGTCACTCCAAATACGACCTTCCCGTGGCTTGCCGTACCATACCCACAACTCAAATTTTTCCCTGGCCTCCCTGTGCACATCACTCACGTACCTATTCCACCCCCGAACCGTCTTTCTACACCCGTTTTTCCCACGACACCGATCAGTGCTCTCAGAAGCTGCCCGGCATAAAACATTAATAATGGCATCATACATTTCTTCAGTAACTTTTCTGTGGTCCACATTATTACAATTGTAACTGTTGTAAATGTTGTGACTATTAAGTCACAACATTTACAACAGTTACAATTTAGAAAGACAATAATATCTAAATTGACCCGACCGAGAATCGAACCCGGGACCTCAGAGATGGCGACACCATGAAAACCGGTGTATAAACAACTCGACCAAGGAGGCCGTCAAGCCACACTTTATTTTTACTGTGGCTTTAAAAAAAGTTCTGCTACAGCCATTGATTGAAAAAGCATGACGTGACTAACGAATGCCCACCAAGTAATAACACACGAGTATTACAACAAAAAGTCCCATATCACAAGCCAGCCGGCATTGTCAACGTTCACCTTGTATTAAGGCTTTGACGCTGTCCGGTCGACAGATTAAAAATCAGAAACATACCTGCCTCAACTCTTTTATTCGCAGGTTCGCGGGATGATAATTTCCACGGGCAAAAACCTCATCAGTTAGGCCACAAAGCATTTGAGGTCATCTTCCATTGTTGACCTGTCATTTGGTACCTCGCCTTTGTCATATGGGCTAGGGTTGGCAACGAGGTAACACATTTAAAGAAATGTGAATATTCTCAAATTGGTTCCAAGTCATGTTCTATATGTAAGCATTGTGAACGTTTAAGAAACATTGTTTATGTTCATTTATTTAAAGGCATTCTTAATACTTAACAAAATGTTTAATGCATTTTATCTATAACATTATATTATACAAGACCAGAAAGCTAAACCTAACCTTTTATTTCAATACAATCTTTTTAATATGAAATATTTTATTTTACATAACACTATGACTTTGTTACACGTTTGAATCGTTAGCATCTCTGATAAAGTATCTAAGTCATGTATCCAGCTTGTTGTATATAAGAATAATATAAGACAACAATTTGATAGATTTACATTCAATGTTTAGTTTTGCGGTGTTGCAATAAAATCATTATCATTTTATCTATCTACCTACAGTACCATCTCGTTACCTGGCTTACCCCTATCTATTTCAACTTCGTAATATAGCTGGCAGCCTGCCAATACTCGCTCAAAGCAAAACAACAAAACTGTGTCACTTTTATTTATATCTGAAAGTGACAACCCTAACGCTTCTCCAGATCCAACAACTATTGTTCGCTGCACAAAGTTATTTGCGTGTCACGTAGCTCTTATTTCTGTGCACATAAGGTTGATATTCGGATGTGCGACGTGTTTGCCTCTGCTGACCGTCGTCAGGGCTTGGAAAGCAATGGAAAGCGGTTTTGATTGCCATATGTTGACTGTTGGGGAGGATTTGTTTGTGACAGTTTTATTTTTGCTTGCCGATGATAAACTGTGGTTTTTACAAAAGAAAAATATGCAATTTTTTTGCAGAAAGTTTTAGACTGTGATAACTTAATTGTAACCAGATACAACCTGAACATGCAAAGGCTATTTCATTTTATAGTACAATCATTATTTTCTTTGTCGCTTATGAAATTTTTATACTGAATGATAAGAAAGGATGGAAGGTAACTTTATTAAGTTACCTTCCATCCTTTCTTATTATTATATTTTAGTTTGGGCTAAATTATTATTTAGCCCAAACTAAAATAAAAGCAATAAAATAACTAGATACAGAATAATAGAAACAAAATAAATGTGATATTTAAGTTAGTAAATTAATCAATGAAAATAATCATTCAAAATAAAAATAATATTTGAATTTTATCATTGTATGTCCAACTTACTCTGAATGGAAATTAGACTAAAATTAACAAACAATCACAACAACACATCACAAAAAATAAAAAAAACAATATAAATAATGCTGAATTAATAATGCTCTGGCCGGAATCGAGTCGTATATTATTAATGTTGCACATTTTTTTAAATAATAATAATAATAAGATTATTTATTCAGGCAGCCTACACCCATACAGATTACAATAAAAATTACAACAAAACATCAACAAAACAAAATAAAATAAAAACCAGAATAAAATCAAAATTAAAAATTAAAATTTAAAAACTAAAATAAAATAAAATAAAATTAAACTAAATTGAAATTAATAAAATGTCATGGAGATTAAAAATATGAATGAATTTAAAATTATTATCCAAATAAATCAAATAAAACAAAAATTAATAAAATGTCATGGAAAACATAAATTAATAGCCTTTTTTTGACGACCTCCTTGGTCGAGTGGTTTGTACATGTGGTTTTCATGGTGTCGCCATCTCTGCAGAGGTCCCGGGTTCGATCCCCGGTCGGGTCTAAGTGTTTTCTATGTATAATAAGTATGAATTTAATTATTTTAAGTATGTTTGTCCGTTGTCTATTGACGAAGCTTCTCTTGGGCTAGATAATTGGTGTGAGTGTAGGAAAGTTTTTTAATTTTTTTTTATAATACGAGCAGGTGAAGCCCTCCATACGTCTCCACTCTTTCCTATCTTTGGCTTCCTATTCATTTTATCTGTTTTATGTACAGTCAAGAGCATTAACATGTTTACACTTTGACATGTTTTGACTCTTATTCCATTGTATTAAGAGTTGCATTGTTTACATGTTAATGCTCGTGACTGTACCACTATTACTAACTATATTAAACCTTTCACCGCTTTCGTAGTGACGTTAATCAAACTGTGATCGTAAGTCGTGTAAGAACTCATTAATCCGCGCCTCACAGCGATACGTATTTATAAATGGTCAAATCATAATCTTGCCAACAAAATGGCCTCCAATTTGAATACATTAGCCCTGTATATTTGGGCACCGTCAGAAATTATAATAATAATATGCGATACAGTAATTCTAGTGGGCCGACCGCCATTCCGGTACTTTTATGTACACGCAACGGGTTTAATTGTGTAAGGTTTTAGCCAACATTGGTTTGTTAATATTGTCCATGTGTATGGCAGTTTCTAAAGCCATTGGATATTAAACAGCCTATATTCTTCGAAAAATTCGGAAAAGTGTTGAATAAATTTTGACCAGTTAACAGATAATAATTAGATTAGGGTTGGCCGGCTGGATGCGTTACTAGCTGGCTGGCTGCTGGTTAGCTAGGTGGCTGGCTGGTTAGATGTCTGGCTGGCTGGTTAGATGTCTGGCTGGCTGGCTAGCTAGCTTGCTGGCTGGTTTGCTTGCTAGCTGGCTTGCTGGCTGGCTGACTTGCTGACTTGCTGGCTAAAATTATAAAAATGTGGCGATACAGAAATTCTGGTGGGCCGACTGTCATTCCGGTACTTTTATGTACAAGCAACGGGTTTATTGTGAAACGATTTATAAACCAACATTGGCTTGTTAATATTGTCCACGTATATGACAGTTGTTTAAGTAATTAATTGTAAAGTATACTCGTATATATTCTCGTACACCTATATTCCTATATTCTGTAAAAAATTCGAAAAAATGTTGAAAAAATTTCGACTATTGCACAGTTATTTAGTAGTGGGCTGGCTGGCTGGATGGCTGGTTAGCCGGGTGGCTGGCTGGCTAGCTGGTTAGCTGGCTGGCAGGCTGGCTGCCTGAGTATTGTGAGCTAAGTCTACGACTTTGACGACGTATTTCTTTTTCAATATTATACTCACTCATCATTAAGACTGAAGCTGCAGCCCCAAGTCACTTCTGAACGTCACCTCATTTATTTCTTGCTTCTTGCGTTTTGTTGAAATTGGCAAATAGTGATTTTTCCTCATATAAATGTAAATGCATCAGTGTGGGGTCGGGATTACCCCGCTCGGCGGCACAATGGCGTTTGATTCCACACCGCGGGTGATGGAGGGAATTTTCATTGTGCTCTTAGGGCTCCGTGTGTCTTGAGGACTATTCCAAGTTCAAAAAAATTATTTCAAAAAGAATCAACGCAAATTAATTACCTATATTAAATACGAAAGTTTAGAAAACCCAAGTTTAATAAAATCTTAATTTTACTATCACAATGACTTGGAATGATATTTAACATCACTGTCCAATAATATAACAATAAGTAAATCAATTGTTTGGCGCCATAAATGCCGTGGAACTGTGAACCGCTTAATTTGTTAGGTTACATTACGATTCAATTCAAACCCCCCCCCCCCCCCCCCTAGACAAGTGGCATAACGCATTAGCGTTAGAATAGAAGTGAAATATAATGATTATCGTATAGGATTGACATAAACGTCATTTATACGTATCGTTGACAATCACGTACCTCAGAACAATAACAATCGCAGACCAGACGCGTTAAAAACTGCGCCATGGAACTCCTTTAACTTTAGTTATTGTTCTGAATCGCGTACAATAATCATTCTATTTCATTTCTATTAGCGTTGTGCCACTTGTCTAGGGGGGCTGTACAACCATTTATATAAAATAATGTAAATATTTGCCATATAGATGCAGATAAACTCCAGCGACATAACTAATATTTGAATCGGTTTCAACAACGGAATCGAAACTTGGTCCCCTAAATAACCAAAAGGAATGCATGAAAGTCAGTCAGCCAGAAAGGTAAGGTCAGTTAGTATGGCATAAACCCTATTAAAAAGTTCAAGTTGAACGTAGGAGATACTTTGTTCTTATTTTGCAATTCATTTACTAAAGTTAATAATAGCTTAAAAAGATAAGGATACTCCCTAATTACTTCGTCGATATACATCGATTTGTATTTATGTTCTAAAAGGTAAACTAAGTTTTAAACGCTACGGAACCTTCTTTCGTAACTTTCAAGAATGTCAATAAAAATCGGATTTCTGTTTGTCATTAGTACACCATCCTCTTCTTCGTTTAAGAGTCGACATGTTTTGTCTTCTTCTTCCATCAATCTTTCCACATTCTGTTGTACGAGTATAATAGCCCTTATTGCAACGGCTTAGGTGCTACGGATTACAATTTCTTTAAAGTTAGGGGTACTACGGATTTAGTTTAGCTTAATAGTATTTGCAAAGTGAATGTCTTTTGTTAGGGGAATGAATTCGAATGTAGTGAAATGGTTAAACGTCCAGAGCTTGCGAGGATTTCAATATTCTTACACAATCAGTATTTTTAAACAATTAGTCTTTTTTACCTCAAACTCATCTGATGACATGAAGATAATGGATTACTGCATGCTTACCTAGAAAGTGCCAATATAGTCTTGAAGAAGTCGAAGTGATTACGTTTAGATAACATATGAACTCGCATGAAGTACTACCCCGTATCTGTTATTATTTATTTATACTTATAGTCTCGCTGCACGTCAAAGACCTCCCCCCTTTTTTGCGATTTGGCTCTGCCTTGTCTCGTCATTTGATTTTGGAACGCAATTTCATCTTCAGCATAATTTATCGTCTTGTAAGCAAGTTAAAATTATGATTTATTTAGTTACAAGTCTTGTAGTCATAAGACCAGAAGTATCTGGCAGTAGATATAGATATTGAAATATGATTTTCTTTTTTTTAAAGTAAAAATGGCCATAGGAAACTACCTGAGCAAAAAATAGCCATTCGTATATCTGACGATGCCAAAGTAGTCTGTAACCGTTGTTACTTGCCGAGGTACACAAGTGAAATTAAAAACGCAAAACGACTCGAAATTAGCGTATATTCGAAAGCACATGGATTTACAGATTTACAGAGTGACGTGGGTTGTCGCTGGAGGCTAATCGCGGACTAGTTGGCGCGGGCCGGGCAACGCTCGCAGGCGCGCCGGCACAGCCGTTACAATATATAGCAAAGTTGAGGGTACACAAAAATAACTTAACTAACTTATGACTATATACACATAAAAAATATAAAATTCTATGAGCGCGTCGGTAACACTCCCCCCCCTAGTGCTGGTACAGCACTAACCACTAAATAGGAAAGGTGCGACGCGTGCTGCGGACCGGCGCAACACACCTGACTTTGTCTTGACATCGACCATTCTTACTCGCTGGTCTTTGCCAGGGTACAGGCGCTGTATGATGCCTTTAGGCCAAACATTGCGTGGTGAATTGGGGTCTACCACAAAAACGCAGTCACCGATCTGAAGCGATCGCTGCTCATTATGCCACTTTTTGCGTGGCAACATCTCAGGTAAAATTTCTTTAACCCACCTGGCCCAATACATATCAGCCAATCGCTGTGCCTTTCGCCATTGTTTTCTCAGGCACATATCGTTGTCATTAAACGCGCCGACAACAGGTAGGTTGGACGAACTGCCTAAAAGGAAATGATTAGGCGTCATAGTTTCAGTACTACCTGGTTCGACGGAAACATGCGCTAATGGTCGACTGTTTACCATATTCTCGACTTCGGCTAAAAGAGTAATCAAAACCTCTTCTCTAGGAGCTCGTTCTTTTAGTACGACTTGAAGTGAAGTTTTTACTGACCTTATGAGCCTCTCCCACGCTCCGCCCCAATGTGGACTAGCGGGAGGTATGAAATGCCACTCCATATTGTTATTTACACCTTCATTTTTCAGGACTACGACATCCAAATCATTCAGCGACCTTTTCAACTCTTTGTCAGCGCCCCGTAAATTGGTTCCGTTGTCCGAATAAAGATGTTTCGGCCAGCCACGACGAGCCGCCATGCTGCGTAAAGCCATAATGAGAGAATCTGTGGAAAGTGACGATACAAGTTCTACATGTACAGCGCGTACTGTCAAGCAAGTGAACAAGACCCCGTACCTTTTCTCTCTGCGCCTTCCCACAGCCACCTCAACAGGTCCAAACAGGTCCAAGCCACAAAATGAAAAGGGTTTATGATGGTGAGACACACGAGCTGCTGGCAAATCTCCCATTCTAGGTATGTGCGGCTTACACTTACGCATCTTGCACAGCATACATTCAGATACGACAAACTTCACAGTTGGTCGAAGCCTAATAATCCAGTATTTTTGTTTGAGTTCATTGACGACGGTCTCCTGATTACCATGAGAAGCTTTGACATGGTAATGACGCACGAGAAGTCGCGCCACTTGGTGTCGTCCATCTAATATTACAGGTCTTTTCATTTGCAGATCCACGTTTATCGCAGCATCTATGCGGCCGCCCACTTGAAGTATCCCACACTCATCAAGGTAAGGAGTTAAGGTGAGCAACTTACTGGTACTTTTTAGGGGTCTTCCGTTACGTAATGCAGTTATTTCCTCGGCGAATGACGCGGTTTGAGCGTGTTTAATGTTCATAATCTCCGCTTGTTCCATCGTGTTGCAGTCTATACTAGCCATACGCTTTCTGCATCTATCAACGAACACCAGCACAGCAGCTGTAGCCCTCAACAACCGCAACCAGGAAGAATGGCGCATGGAGTCAGGTACAGGTAGGTCAACAGGTAAGTTTTCCCTAACCGTAACGTAAACAGCATCCACCTCACTGGAAATAGGCTGAATCACATCCACTGGCCAGGATTCTTCCGCATTGTATAAAAATTTTGGACCCATAAACCAGTCATTATTAAATATAGACTTATCAAATACCTCTCTGGTAGCCAAGTCAGCGATATTCATTTTAGTTGGTATATATCTCCACTCTTCAATTTTTGTAAGGTCATCGATTTCACCTAAGCGATTGGCCTCAAATGTTTTATAAGTTCTGGTATTATTTCTAATCCAATGAAGAACTGTGGTGGAGTCACACCAAAGGACACGCTGAGTTACTGTAAGTTTATGCTCACGTTCAATCGAATTCATAAACCTAGCTGATAAAACAGCTGCTTGTAGCTCCGCTCGTGGCATTGTTAACGGCTTGACTGGCATGACGCGGCATTTACTTCCAATCAACGCAACCCTTGTTTTGCCATTATCGATCCAACGCCAATACGCTACGGCACACATTGCCTTGGCAGATGCATCACTAAATACATGTAACTGCAAGCTATCATAGTTACGTATCGTAGCTGCAGGTATGGCCGTAGCATCCTCGTAGCATTCAATCGTAGCAGAGTGCGTAGACGCAGGGCCACGCGAAGTGGGGGCGGCGGCGGTGGCCGGAGGAGGGGTATCGTTACTACGACGGCTAGCTGTGTCGTCATCGCAGCTGCTTGTCCTTTCCTCTGTCTCGCTCGCACCCGCTGCGTTACAGTAATACCTTGATACTCGCACCTTATTTACATCTTTAAGTAGGTCAATCCAAGTACACCATTTAGAATAAATGCTATCAGGAATGCATTCGTCCCATCCTATATTCAAACGCCAAGTATCTTGTAGCATAATGCGTCCTTGTATTGTAAATGGTGACAAAAACCCAAATATGTCAAAAATAGACATTATAACTCGCAGCATAAGCCGCTTTGTAGGTCTATTCTTTCCCAAAAGAATGTTTTCGGGAATACGTTTTAGGGAAACATCGAACCCAAACTCGTCGGTTGCTGGATACCAAATTAGTCCTAGTGTACGTTCACCTTCGTTGTGCCCTGATATTTTGAACCTTGTTGCAGCAGAACCTAAGGTCTCTTTTGGAACGCTTTCAAGCAGCGCAAGACTATTGCTCGTCCAATTTCTAATTTCGAAACCTCCTTGGCCATGTATAAAAGATACATTTTTTACCATCTCAATCGCTGTCGCTTCGTCCGGTAAACTGTGAATATAATCATCCATATAGTGCGAATTCCTTATCGCATCAACAGCGGCCGGGAGCGATGACTCATGTTGTGCTGCATTCATATTTTTACGAATTGAGCTATGAACGGCGAACAATTGGCACCAAAGATAAGAGAGGTCATTACGTACGTTTTGATGGGCTCGTTAGGGTTGTCTCTCCACAGGAAACGTAGTGCGTGCTGATCTTCTTCACGAATCTTTACTCTGAGGAAAATATATCCTTTATATCACCTTTAACTGCAATACTATTTGTCCTAAAGTGCAGCATAATACCATAAAGTGATGATAAAAGGTCAGGACCTGTGAGCAAGTAATCGTTCAAACATGATCCATCAACTTTAGCAGCTCCATCAAAGACAAGCCGCAATTTCCTTTTGTACGGGTTGTCTACACCGAAATGTGGTAAGTACCAAGTTTTATCATTTAACTTTGTATCTTTCAACTCTCTCGCAAAGTCATTTTGCAATAAATGATTTATGCGATCTGCGTACCTTTGAGCGAAACCTTCGTCCTTACACATTTTTTTTTCAATATTTAAAAACCTTTTTAAAGCGCTAGAATAGCTATCAGGCATTTTACAAGTCTCACTTTTCCAGGGCAACCCTACGTACCAGCGTCCATCGATGCATTCCGCTGTCTTTTGCAGGTGGGTCTCAGCGCGCGCATCGTTTGCATTGCGCCTGGGCTTACCTGAGATGCCGAGGGTATCCAGTGCAAATGAGCGTCTTACCTCTTCGTGCAGCAAGTGCATATCATCCGCGTTGATCGCACCTGACTCAGAGTGAGCGAGGCAGACCGTTGCGCGAGTGGGTGATGCGCCCCGCAGCACGGGCACCATCCCGTGAACACACCAGCCTAAGGGAGTCAGCGTAGCGGACGGCTCATTACGTTTACCTAACTTAACTTCTAACGGTAACAATAAATGGTAGTTATCTTGGCCTATTAACAATTCCGGTTTACAATCCGACAAACAATAATGAGATTTAATTTTCAACAAATGGTCGTAATTATTACAATTAACAATAGATAACTTTTGAATTGGCAAATTTAATTCGTTAACACTTCGCGTTGAAATATTATTAATTTTATTGTCCATACCTGATACGTTTACATTCATTACCGTAGCATCGCACACGAGCTTGGTGTCAGTCCATGCGCCGCTCACGCGCATTGTTTGGCGGCGGCCGCGCAGCCCTGCGCGCGCCGCTAGCTCACTGCTTATCAGTGAGATCGTAGACCCGTCGTCGAGTAACGCGGACGCACTAAACACACCGTTTGGGCCGTGTATACGTATTGGAACGACTTTTAATAAGACCTTACACTTATCACTCGCGTTTATATGCGTAACGGTTTCACTTTGACTACTAAGCGGAGCGTCGTCGGAGTTTGTTTGTTGCACTATCACGCTCGCACGCTGATTATCGTACGAATAATGTAACAGTCTATGGTGGGCTTGCTTACAGTTGTCTTGATCGCACAGAGGCGCCGGGCATGTTTCTCGATTGTGGCGGGCAGTAAGACATTTAAAACATATGCCGTTTCGTTTGACATGTTCCCATCTGACTTTGCGTAATGCGCGTTTGAACTTCTTACATTCAGTTAGCTTATGTGCTGATATTTTACAAAAACTGCATTTTTCACTCGTAGAACGCTCGGCTTGTACTAAAACTGTCTGGTAGTGCGATGAGTGACTTAAAGCCTTCTGCTTTACGTTATCACTGCGACCTGGTATGCAGTAGATATTTGCTGCAGTTGATACCTTCATGGCTTCATCAGTCAAAAAGTCAGATAATATTATAAGACGTGATTTCTTGTTTTGAGTAATCAACGGGTAACTGTAGTCGGTCCATTTTGCGAGTAGCACAGATGGAAGCTTATATAATATGATTGACACAATATTTATTCCAGACAGGTACTCTTCGCGTCCTACTGCTCGTGCTGCTTCCACAAAGTTCTGGATTTTACATGAGAATGTAACAATATCCTTCTGGTATTCATTTGTCATCGGCGGTAACTTTTTGATGTCTTGTATTATTCTTGACATCAAATATTCGGGGTTACCGAAACGTAACTGTAAGGTAGCTATTATTTTAGCAGGCGATGTCGCACTTATAAGCAGGGCGGAGACGGCTTCTTTTGCGGCGCCCCGGAGACATTTTCTTAATCGCCATATGTTTTCCTTTTCGGTGAAGTTACATACTTCGGTTGACTCGTCGTACGCCTGCTTGAACTGCAACCAGTCCAAAGGTTCACCCGAAAACTCAGGTAAGTCTCGTGGTGTGCATATGCGGCTCAGTAATTTGGCGTTACCTCCGTTAGCAGCTGAATTAGCCGTTACGTTGTTCAGTGCACTAGCTAACATTTGAATCGTGGCTTCCGACGTACTGGCGTAATTTTCTAACGGTGCCGGTACGAACGGCGGTAGATCTTCTGGTGCTGCTATTGCACTGCGTGGTGGGTGAGGGTTGCTCCATTGCGGTTCAGGGTGCTCCGACAGAGGTTGTGATGCTGGTGCCGCCTTATGCGGCTGTGGCGTCGCCATCGGAGTGTGACCTGTCGTAGTTGCCGGTACTGGGCGTGGCTGCGGTGGTTCGTCGGCTGCCAGCGCCACCCGCTGCTGTGCGGGTGCGATCGGCAGCACCGACATTGCTGAGCCCTGAATCTGACTTACTATGTTCGGCTCATGTTTCAGCCCCTCTAACCACTTATTGACGCATACCGGAGGTACTTCTTCGTCTTGTGAACTGTATGATTGGTTTTCCTCTTCGTCGAGACTCGCGATATTAACCTCTAATTGTTTATCAATTAATTCCATGCGTATCTTTGCTTTCTCCTGTGCAGCTTGTAGCTCCAGTTCGAGTCTCTTTCGTCGGGCCTGGGAAGATGCCGACGACTTTCTGGATTTTATGCTTTTTGTCGACAATTGTTTCTGCAGACTCTTCACCTCGTGACCTTCAGTGCATGTTACAGATTGTGTGGATGGCCCAGGAAGAACTTCTTCGTGGGCTAGCTGCGATTCAACTCGTTCGCGACGCACAGAACTTCGCGTGTGTACCATTTTCGGTGGTGTTCGGTACATTAAATCCGGCTTGAAGACCACTTTGTTACTTGCCGAGGTACACAAGTGAAATTAAAAACGCAAAACGACTCGAAATTAGCGTATATTCGAAAGCACATGGATTTACAGATTTACAGAGTGACGTGGGTTGTCGCTGGAGGCTAATCGCGGACTAGTTGGCGCGGGCCGGGCAACGCTCGCAGGCGCGCCGGCACAGCCGTTACAATATATAGCAAAGTTGAGGGTACACAAAAATAACTTAACTAACTTATGACTATATACACATAAAAAATATAAAATTCTATGAGCGCGTCGGCAACAACCGTAATCAAACATTCTCAAAAACTGAGTAACTTAGATTGAAACAAATTTCTTTGGGTAACCATGACTCAGGCAGATTGTTTCAAAGAAAATTTAATTATCTACACATTGTGGGTAGTCTTGATTAGAATTTCTGCAATATTCTCACTTCGCCAATAAAATGAATACCTACAAGAAAGACCCTATATCAAATTGTTACCCTGAGAGGGGTTGGCTCCTCATTTTCGAACCCTCCTACTGCGTTAGTGGAAATAATTGTGCCCTGATCGAAATTACTAGTTTTTAATACATCTAACAATCGCCTTGATGACGATTGGCGATTTATTTCTTTTGAGACGCACACGAGTGGAATGGTTCATTGATAATTATATTTCATTAGACGGCCCGTTATGGGCTGTTTAATTTGAACGATTTGGGGAATTTGTAGGGAGTTGCAATTTTCTTTGTGATTTCGATATTGAAATAAATTCTTTTCAATTTTGTAGTAATTGTTTTAGAATTACGAGTGGTAGAAGTATGTAATTTGGTGTTCATGTTACAGCTGCTTTAGATAAAGAATCTATATATTAACTGCGTAATTATGTATTTGCTAAGCTAAAATTGTTGACGTTACCATTTCTTTACATACTGGAATCATGTATTTTTGTAAGGCGAAACATCCACCTTTTTTAAACCGCGATACAAATATACCCCCGATCAAGCAGAAACTGTAATAGATTAGTCCTAGCATGTGTTCCTAAAACAGCATTATATACTAAAAGCTGTCTTTCAATGACCGTTAAATTATATAACCATTTACCTATTGACATAAGAGATTCATTGACATTAAATACGTTTAAATTTAAATTGAATGCTTTAAAAGGAACAGAGATTTTATAGTGTTAAAGAATATTTGGGACATAAATTTTTATATTTATTTTTAATTTTTAGTGGTCATGAGTTGTTTATGATATATGAATTTTAATTACTTATTATTTTTTATATTCGCATGCCTGCACGGCGAAATATATGAACAATTTATTGTTTTTCAATTTAACACCTGTACTTTCTACCATGTTTCAAGTTTATGATTTATGATTTATGATTTACAGATTTGATGGATAGAATTCAACCTAGTTCAAGCCTATTTTTTGTTAAAACTACTATCTGTTTAGCTGTAACTCGGAAGGTCGCTGCTACTTACAGCGCAGGGTTTCCTAATTTAAGTACCAGCAGCTAATTAATTATGTTTAAAATTGTGCAATTATCCTTGTTAAGTGTTATGTGAATGTTTTGTGAAATAAATAATAAATACATTATTATCTTAAAATTTTAGCTTAGATTTATATTCACCACAAGGTGCGATTTATGAACCGAAGATAAAAAATCTCGCTCACACCTCGTATGCAAAGTCTATTTTAGCACTGAAAATTTCTATAAAACTAATTATATATAATTCAAAAACGAGTGTATAAGATTGTGTTTATACATAATTTTACGTAAATTTTTTTGCGAACAAATTACAATATGAAAAAAGACAAAGTTCGAATCCCGCTAGTAGCATTTGTTTTAACACTTTATTTATTTTTAAAAATTTATTTCATGATCACCGTTGCATAGTATAGTGACACATAAACGTGTATCCGAAATGTTTAACCAATTCACTTAGCTGTACCTAGGGAAGCTTTAACCTTAGAACGCATAGTCGTTAAAGTCGGCTATCCCCGCTACTCGCGTATTGAAATAGAACTACCTAACCAACACGACCTCCTTAACGGTGATAAAAGAAAAACAAGCACAAAGGTCGCCACAGAAACTAACGATCTCGAAGTTTGATTGGACTGAATGTCTCGTTAATTAACGCGGAGAGATGAGGGACTCCAGCCATTTGACGGACAAATCGGATTACGTTACTGACGGTCTCGGGGCCGCCTGACGGGACCGTGGCTTGCGACGATGAAACACTTTTGTGTCTCGAATGAAATATCGACTCAAGTGAGATTTTTTTTAACAAAATGATGCTGTAAGTTTTTCTGTGTTAGGAACACGATGGCGCAGAAGTTAACGCGCCTGGTCTGGGATTGCTAAGTATAAGCAACTGTTGCAAAGGCTGGTCATCGGATGGGTGACCAAAAGTTTAGCAACTCGAGCTCCTCCGTACTTCGGAAGGCATGTAGAGCCGTTGGTCCCGGCTGCATCAGCAGTCGTTCACAATCACCAATCTGTACTGGACCCTCTTGGTGGTTTGTGGCCTTTTCTCTCTGTCAATTTATAGGGAAGGCTCGTACTTCAGACGTTGGGGAAACAAAATGAGCTGGTGACGATGTGATGATCTGATGATGCTATTTTCAGTTTCAGTATTATTTTTTGTAGGTTTAGTTTTTAATACGGCCTATGTGTCTCTTTAGTCTTATATCCATGTTTATACGAGTATTTTAAAGGGGTGTAAGTAGGTTTGTTTGATGTACCGGATAACCGACTATCTTTACTGTTTCTGTGTAGTATTCATAAAATCGTTTTTATTATATTTATATATTTCCTAGCAATTATGACATACGGGTGTTAACGGATAAAGTCGCTGACGATCGCTAGTCGCTTCTAGAATTTTTTAGTTATGATAATCTAATTCTGTCGCTCAAATTCTTATAAAAATGTTAAATTATGAGTTAAACTTCCCAGCTATTTCAATAAGGCGTCGTGATCTTAAGATTATTTATAAAAGCAACATTTCAAAACAACATCTTAACGCTAACTTTTTCAGAATCCTTAACTCATATCTACTTTCAGATTCAAAGTTTCAGAGAGCTTTTTCAACTTCTTATCTTTTCTTTAGTTACGGCTCCTGTAGAAATGTAAGTTTCATTGCCACTGTCAGTCGTCATAGTTAATTAAAGCTTAATAATGAGGAGTGAGAACAACTCGTCAGGAGGCAAATCGGATTACTGTAGACTCGCTGCAGGCAAAGAGCCTTCGTGAAGAACTAGACGCATAGTGGCTTTCAGTTCTGTGCAATACTTCATGTGACTGACAGTTCCTGGTTAATTGGACTCTTTACATTTTCATAAACACAATTGTTGTTGTTTCAATATCAAAAAATAATGAATGAAACAACCACATTTTGAAAAACTCAACATCCTTACCGTACCTTGTATCTACATTTTTGAGTTATGTAAGTTTGTCCGAAAATACCCTGAATTTTATAATATAAGAAAAAATATACAAAGCAAAATAATACTTAGACATAAAAACAGGTTAAATCTTCCTATTTCCCGTATAACAATGCACTCTTCCGGTCCCTTAGTTATGTCAATAAAAGTATATAATAAGTTACCTGAACATATTAAAAATGAAGACACGTTGAGAAATTTTATTAACAAATTAAGAATTTTCCTGCTAAACAAAAGCTATTATAACATAAAAGAATATTTTAATGACAAATCATCAACTGTAAAATAATTAATAATTAATATATTTAAAGGTATATATATATATATATATATATTTTTCAACAGATAATAAATTATAACTAAAGTAAGTAAAGTAAGTAATTATTATATATACCGCTCGCTCGGCTAACAACCCAAAAACACATAGGTATAATATTCCAATATGACATTATAAATGAATTTTTTAATCAATGATAAATTACGAATACAATTAAATATGATATAATTATAATTAAAATAATAATGACCTCTCTTCCTCTCTCCTACTAAAGCTGTGCTGTGCCCGACAGGGTTCATAATTGATCCATTGTAAAAACCTACCATCTTATTATGTAAACATTATGGAATGCAATAAAGTATTGAGTATTGAGTATTGAGTATTGAGTATTGAAATGGTTAGTTTATATATGTTCGGGAATAGTACACTTAAATTGTTTTTAACTAAGTTTTAAGAAACAACTTGTGTTATTACAACTAACGTTGGTAATTCTAACAAATACAATATCTAACTAACTAGCTATCTATACATAGATTACAATTAGGAATAACTTTATTCGATATTTACAGTTTCTAACTACACGTCAAAGTAACACTGTAGATTTAAAGGGTTAAAACCTTCAGGATAAAAATATATAGATTTTGTAAAAAGTGTTTTATTTTACATAATATTTAATAGTGTATCATTTATTGGTACCCTGTAATAGTTTGTAACAAATAACTACTTACTTTACGATTGATCTAAAACTGCTTATTGGTAAATGATTGTTTTATTATGTGTTTTTTTAAAATTTAAAACTAATGTTTTTTTCGTAATTAGCAAACAGTATACAGATTGATTTGAAGAAATATACATATCGGCACTAACTGAGAACCAGTACCTACTGCTGAAAATCAGATCTATAGCTGAAACAGACGTAGTAACAACTTTGGCAGACAATTGATTGTGATATTGTTTTGAAGTACAGCAATAAACGATTTTTTCTTGTGATGAATAATGAAAACATAAAAAGTCAGTATGTTTCGCTAGCCATAGCGCCTCTGTGGTCTAGTGGTTAAGACCACCGGTTTAGACCCAGAGGTTCCTGGTTCGATTCCCAGCGGAGGGTACATGTTTGTGTACTCGGTATGGTTGGTGGTAGGGCTTGTTTGTCCGCCTGGCTAGCTACCACCGTCTTATCCAATTATGTCGTCATAACATCAATGTTTGCAGCATTGTTGTGTTCCGGCAGCTAGAGATAAGATAGCCAGTGCCTCAGTAGTTGAGGATCCCGGGTGAAGTGCGCTTCCACCTTCGGTCTTATCATCACTTAACATCAGGTAAGAAGAAAACCAACGGCTTACCCGTAAGATATATAAAATAATAATACAAAAACATGTAACATTTCCAACAATGGTCGCGATCCAGTCGTCAGTTGTGTCGACTTGCGGGAGGCGACTTTCCCGCGGAGAGTGTGCGATATAAATCAATTTACTTTTCCTTGGGGACAGAATTGCCTTTTATTTCATTCGTAACAGCGTTAGTTTATTTATGTGTCTCTCCAAAAGTGACAATATTTGTGTGGACGTGTAACATTTGGGTGTAGGTGTTGCTAGGGCTGAGTATCTTGACGGCTCTCCTCAGTACAAGGTCTCCCGCTGAGGACCAAGAAAATCTGGCCAAAGTAAGTGAGAGCTTTTTCAAAATAATTTTTATAATATCGAATAATATCAGGTCCTTACCAATGAAATTGACGTTTTTTTTCTCACTTAATAATAGGTGTATTGCTTCTAAAAGTCAATACCGGTTTTTAATATTATTATACACCTTTCATTAGGACTATGTTACTTAGGCTTCAGTAATAACAATGATTATTAATTATGTGTATTTATCACATATTTTTTTTAAAATTGACCACTTTTTTTGTTCGCGGAATTGAAGGAAGGAATATGGAGTACGGGCCATAAACCACCACGGGCCAACAACCAAATGGTTGTTAACGACTGCTAATGGGGACCAACGGCTTTGTGTGCCGCCCGAAGCACGGAGGAGTTTGATATGATACATTTTTGGTCACCCATCCGATTGACCAGACTTTTTAAAAGTTTTTTTAAAAAGGCCGGTCATCGATCTTTTCTTTTTAAAAGCCTTTTCAATATATATTTATGACTGTAAAATTACGGATTTATATATTTCTATTTTTGTTTCCACTATCGGGAAATATTTGGCTTTCATTTTATTTGAAAGCTCACTCCATTCATCCTTATTTTCTGAGAAACTTTCTACCTTATCTCTTAGCTATCGGAACACCTCATTGTTATGGCGACAGACTAAGATAAGATGTTGGTAGTAAGCCGAGCTGTAAACAAACCTTAGGGCTTTTTCAAATTAGGCGTTTGTTGTCGGACCGCTGCAGCAGCGCGCTGCAGTGCGTTTTCGTATTAAACGCCAGCCAGCTATGGAACGCATCGCAACTAAGTCCAGCAGCAAACGCCTCATTTAATTAAAAGAGTCCTTAACACAAACCAAACCGTTTACAATAAAAAGTAACCCCCCTAAGGATTGAACGAGGTTACAATGGTTCAGAGGCCGGTACTTTAGCCACAAGACCACAGAGGCTGTTAATATTCCTTTGAAATAGACCAGTCGTTATAAAAATACAAATGGCAATAAAAACAGAAGCGTTGTAAAAAAAGTACTTTATGAATATATGGAACAAATTCAATCTGTCACCAACGAGTAATATAACAGTCCTCTATTCTCCTAAGTAGGCGTTCCAATGCCTCTAGGCGTACACAAAATAAAAGTGGATGTTGTGCTGGGCGTTAAGCCTTAATTACGAGGCTCTGTTGTAGAACTGTGGGCGTTTGAGCGATAACAAAGTATGCCAAATCATAATTGTGTAGGCGTTACTTAGAAGCATTTTTTGTACACAGGGTCTAACAAAATTAATAAGCGAATGTTTAAGGGCGGTATCTATACATTGTTCTGAATACAATGACAAAAAATGGGCTCCAGTTTTATAGTCATTTTTCAAAGTTATGTTTTCTAACAAACTAAATCAATTAAAATAATGCATATCATGAAACAATAAAAAGATAGTGTACAGATACACGCACACAATTGAAAAACCATTGTATGACATTCATACACACACTGCTATCTTTGTGCAATAAGTCTGTTGCGTCGTAAGTTCGATGTCGAGAGAAAAGTCACCTGGACATGATAATCTGAGCATCGAGCACCTAAAACATGCTGGCCCCCATCTGCCAAGAGTTCTAGCGATGTTTTACACGTTATGTGTCAGTCACTCGTATTTGCCTGCTGAAATGATGAAAACTGTGGTGGTGCCAATCGTGAAGTGCAAAACTGGTGATATAAGTGACAAGACTAATTACAGACCGATCTCGTTGGCTACTATTGTGGCTAAGGTTCTTGACGGTTTGCTTAATTCTGAGCTCGACAAACACCTTAATATCCATGACAACCAATTTGGTTTCAAAAACGGACTTTCTACGGAGACAGCAATTTTAAGTTTAAAGCAAACCGTCAAGTACTACATGGATCGGAGGACACCTGTGTTTGCCTGCTTCCTCGATTTATCGAAAGCGTTCGACCTGGTTTCCTATAACATCTTATGGCAGAAATTAAACTGTACTTCTATGCCTACTGAACTTGTGAACCTGTTTAAACACTGGTACGAAAACCAGGTCAATGTTGTTCGCTGGACGTGTGCATATTCGGACCCATATAGGATGGAGTGCGGGGTGAGGCAGGGAGGGCTGACCTCACCTAAGCTCTTCAACCTGTATGTGAATGCTCTTCTGGAGGAGCTTAGCAGCACACATGTGGGTTGTCACATTGAAGACGTTTGTCTTAATAATATAAGCTATGCTGACGATATGGTGCTGCTGAGTGCCTCAGTATGTGGGCTGCATAAGCTATTATCTATTTGTGAGCGATACGCACGTAGTCACGGGCTGCTATATAACTCAAAAAAGAGTGAGTGTATGGTCTGTCGGGCCAGCGGTAAATGTTTAGATAACATACCAGCTATTAAACTTAATGGCTCGCCTCTTAAGAGGGTTGAGAGTTTTAAATATCTTGGGCACATGGTTGCCGCTGACCTTAAAGATGATGCAGATTTAGAAAGAGAGCGTAGGGCGCTGTCTGTTAGGGCCAACATGATAGCACGCAGGTTTGTTCGTTGTTCGGAGGAGGTCAAACTTACTCTGTTCAGGGCATTTTGTACGTCCTTCTACACGAGCAGCCTGTGGGCGGACTATACAAAGAAACAGTACAGCGCCTTACGGGTCCAATATAATAATGCTTTGAGGGTGTTGTTGGGGCTGCCGCGTTTCTGCAGCGCATCGGGTATGTTTGCCGAATATCGAGTGGATTGTTTTTACACGACCATGCGTAAGCGGTGCACATCTCTGGTGCGCAGGGTACGCGCCAGCCCTAACAGGATCCTCAAAGTGTATTCAAATCGATTTGACTGCCAGTACATGAACCATGCCGCTATGGTTCATGTGCAATGTACAATGAATTGCCTGTATGATCCAAGGTGGTCGAAATAAATGTATTTTATTTTATTTTTTATTTTACAGCTGCACGGGTTTGGAAAGGGTGTATTTTTTGGTGAATTATGATAATGTTTTGTTGATTATCTCGGTAACGAGCCTGTAGTTTTGAACCAAATTCGGTGAGCATGCTCAGTGTGATGTATAGATGCTCCCCTTAAACGTTCGCTTATTGATATTGTTAGACCCTATATATACCTACTATAAGACAATTTTAACGAAACTTTCTATGGTTATGGGAAATATATAGACCTTTATAGTTACTAGAAAAGAAAACATAAAAACCCGGACTATGTAGATGATTATGTTGAATTAACGCAATTGACATTCCTCCAATACCCTCACACTACTTGTATGTATATGCAGCGCTAATTGTATGTATGTTTAAGTTAATATTATAGTGTTTTAGATGTGGTTCTAGACATCTGTATATATTTCATGTTTGAATCGTTTTGTAGCCAAATATTTTTAACGGAGTAATTAATTATTCGAGTTTCTTGCCCTTCTCTTTAGGAGACTGTATTTTAAATCGGTAGGTGTGATAAAAACATGACGATAGAAATGGTTTTGACATAAACTGAACATTTGTTTTTAAACAAAATAATTTTTACTTTACTTCACTTTAGTCTTATGTCTATACCGGATTGGTTGTGCAGGTACAGAATATTTTTGATGTGGCAACTGTTGGCAAAGCAATCGTGATGTAGACAAAACAGGCGGTACGCGATGGTTGCATCGTCGTGGGAAATCACAAGAATGTTGGAAGCGTTTAGGAAATACTAAAAATTTTATGCACATCTGATTCTGCATTTCTCAAATGTCGTCATAAAGTGGTATGGCTTCGCATACAAAAGTATTAAAAACTTTGCTGGAGGAGTTAGATGCTTGAGGTTTGGAATCTTGCATGTCAAGCAAGTGTAATACCAGGTTGGATCAGTGACAAATTTATTTCAAGCTTTGCCGTGCTTCAAAAAGCTTATCTTAAGGTCTCTTAAGGTCTTAGATTCACATTGGGCAACACAAAAAAAAACTTCTATGTTAGTACCTACTTAATCACTAAGAAAGATATGACAGCTATGACTTACAGAACATTTTTAATTTTTTTTATTTTTGCATTCGCAATGCTAGTTTTTTTTTTAATGTTGAAAGGAGGCAAACGAGCAGGCGGGTCACCTGATGGAAAGCAATCACCGCCGCCCATGGACACCCGCAAAACCAAAGTAATCGCGGATGCGTTGCCGACCTTGAGGAAGGAGTTAGATCTTGAGGAGTAGGAATTGGGAGGGGGAGGGGTGAGAGATGGGCCTCCGGTACTTTCACTCACCGGACGAAACACAACAGCAACGAGTGCCGTTGTTTCACGCCGATATTCTGTGAGAGGGTGGAGTTACGCCGGGCGAGCCGGTCCATTTCGTGCTGCAACGCAGCGTGGCTCTACCACTTAGACAGTGTCACTCATTTAGCACCACCCAGGGGTCACGTGTAGGGTCTCAAGGGTAAACCTACGGACGCGAGTAACTTTAACCCCCATAAGTAGTAGCTAGCTAGTAGTAACAAAATAAAATTTTACTAGAAACAATCAATCAGTCTCAGTAAGCTCAAGTGGGAATCAAGCCCACGACCCTTGGATTACCGTTCCAATGCTCTGTCCGCTGAGCTACCAGACCCTAGAAGACTTTGAATTTTTCTAGTACTTTGTGATTTACGCTGCAAGCCAGCCGTATTACGTCACTGTGAAGTTACCCTCGCAGTTAAAAAATCACTTTGCGAGCACGTTACTCTCACAGTCAAAATAACACCTTCAAGTACGTTACCCGGGCAGATATCGGGTCGCCTAATTTTTTGTACTTCTAATTGGCAATGGCACACGAACGGTTAGCCTAAATTTTTTCGCATAATTTCACTCTTCATAATCGTGTTTGGTCTAATTTCACTTCGCCTAACTTTTTATCGCCATATTGTTATTTACCAAATGCGACATTTGGCGGAACAATTCGTAATCCCTAAAGTTTGCAATTACTAAATATTAATTCACACAAAATTAAAAATCACAAAGTAAAAGAGCTATAAAAAAAAAAGATAGTTTTGTATGGAGCTAGATTGTCTTAAATTTCTAACCTATCGTGCCTACATGAGTAGGGTAGCTAGTATTTTTGAGACTGAACAATAATAATTAATATTAGATATGCTAAAATTCGAGCTTTTATATATTAAACGAAATCGTCGTAATGCCAAAATAACGTTATGCCAATATATTTTAGGGTATTTCACATTATAGATCCTAAAATTAGGGCTTTCAATTCTTAGTCCAAATTATAATGGTGGCAAAACAATTGTTAGGCGAAACAATAATTGTTCGTTTTAAGTTTAGGCCAATACGGTTTGGCCGTGTAATATTAGGACTAAAATTTTTAGACGAACCGAAGGGCACCCACGTTACCCTCTAAGTCGAAAGAACACTTACAGAACATTATCAAGTCCGGTGACCTGAGAAGGTCGAGGTAAAGCCATCAGCAAACTGTCTCCAAAAAAAAATACCAACGTTGTTTAGCGTCTTACGCATTATGGCCGGGAAGCTGTAGACCCTGCATATGCAAACATGCTAGAGGCACGAGCTTATGTATGTTAATCTGTTGGAGGTTGCCTTACAGCCACCAACATACGATGAGCTAGCAGAATGGGTTCCGTCCGAACGGTCCCATATCTCTTTGTGCTTGTATCAATGCGGGATTTCAGCATATTATCATAGACTTATGATAAGCACTTGCAAGAGCAGGGGGAATTACAAGTTATACAAGTATATATATAAGTATATACCACTGGTCTTGTAGCTAGAAACCTCAGTTTTAAACTTGAGACTACCTGCGAAGGCTAAAAATTGCATTGCTTGCTCTAAGGGCTGAACTCTGGTGATTGTTTATGGTGATTACGGGTAACCTTGTCGGTACGAAAAGAGTAGTACAGCAATTTTTTGTGGGTATGCTCTCTTTTCCTTGCACTGGAGAGGTTGGGAGGAAGGTCCTGTGGCTCCCCGAGCGTAGTGAGAAATGGCTTGTTCTAAGTCCACGTAGAAAACTAACTACTTCGTTTATTATTGCCCTTGGCGGCTCGAGGTGGCAAGCTGAAAGATATGTTATCTGTAGAACGTGGTGAAAAATATGTGGATGTGGTTGGATCAGCCTCAGAACAATGGGCCAACGCATGAAGTTCCATTCTCTAAGCCTCTTTCTTTTCGACTTGCCATTTATAACGGTGACCGAATAATTCTCGAAACTTCGAAGCTTACCTCCAAACCAGGCGTAGGTAAACAAGTGAGCAAACAAACGTCCAACAACCA